>CM053783.1:470441108-471058608 GCA_028749045.1 Cupressus sempervirens | reverse complement strand
TAAGTAAGAGGTCAAGTTGCAAAGTGGAAGTGTGTGGAATTAATATGATATGAAGACTAATTATTGTGGAAGCAAATTTGAAGGATGATTAGAGATCATTAAGGAGCAACAGAGTCATATTTGATCAAGGAGGATCTAATGATGCTAAATAGAGACTTGTAGCCAGTAAATTTAGTTGCATCTTGTTCAGGTCAATTCATTGTTGCTTTCTAACCATTGTAGTAGTGATTTCAAATCTCTTAACAGAGTTGGTTTAACAGCCATTTTGTAAATCCTCTAACAAGGTGATAGTTCAGCTGAATTTTTCTAAAGACCTCTAGCAAGGCCACTCCTAATAGGGTGACTAAATCCTCTAATAGGGTCACACCTAACAGTGTGTATTGTAACCTTTAATAGGGTTGGCTCCTAATAGGGCTCACTTCAGAAGAGTAAAAAATTGGTGACTAGTTACTTGGTGGTTTTTCTCATATTGAGTTTCCACGTTAAATCTGGTGTCTCTTGTGTTCATTTTATTTAAATTTTGCATGCATATTAATAACTATGAATACTAGATGATCAGTAACTAGTTAATCTACCAAGTTATAGTATTCCTGTATTGTTTATCGAGTATCAGTAGTAAATAAGTATTAAAGACATCTAAGGGATTATTTGATTTTTTTTTGAGTAACTAATCCCCCCCCCTACTTTTAGTTACTCCATCTATAATTCCAAAAATTGGTATCAGAGCTTTTGGTGCTTACAGAAAAAGATTTCAAAAATCTAAACTAAAGATCAGGATGTCTTACAAAAGGGAAATTTCAAGACCTAACAAGGACAACTTCTCAGCATGACAAGGATTGATGAGGCTTCATTTGGCTTCTATTGGTGATACAGGGCTGAAGTACCTTGATGAAAAATATGAAGAACCTTCTGGTACATTATCTCTCAATGATATTGCTGAAAAGAAGACTCACAACAACATGATGATAGATATAGCATCTGCTCTGAGTTATGAAGAATTTGATGACATCAAGGATTGCAAAACTACCTTTGAAATGTGGAACAAGATGAAAGATATCTATGGAGGAGATGATAATGTAAGAAGAGCCAAAGAAAAAATTTTGAGAGGACAATTTGATCAAATGAGGATGAGAGAGGATGAAAACATTGCAAAGTATGTTGAAAGAGTTAAAGCATGTGTTAGTGCAATCAAAGCATCTGGAGGAGACATCAATGAGGAGACAATTATAAGTAAAGTTCTTAGAACTCTACTTCCCATTTATGTAATCAAAGTCTCTACAATTCAAGAAAGAAGATGTGAGGAAAATCATAAAATAAATTTAGCGGCCATAGTTGGAAGATTGACTGCATTTGAGCTAGACAACTATGACAATTATGTTCCAACTGCCAAGAATGTTGAATTAGCATTTGAAGCCAAGTTTTCACTCAAAGAAAAAGGGAAAAAGATAAAGGATCCACAATCAGATAGTGATGAAGAATCATAATAAAGTTTAGATAGTGATCTTGAAGTGGTTGAAGCTCTACTAGCAAGAAAATATTCAAGAGGCAAAGGGAAATACAAAGGTAAGGTTCCTCTAATCTACTTTTCTTGTGAAGAAATTGGACATAGTGCAGATAGGTGCCCAAATAAGTAGAACAAAGATGAGAAGAAAGGTCACAAGTAAAATGGCAAGAAAGACTTCAAATCATTCAAGGATAAAAGTAAGAAAACATGTTTTATGGCTAGAGATTCTAATGATTCTAATGATGAAGAAGAAGATGAAATTGTCTACATTTCTGTGAAAGATGAGTCTGATAATGATGAGGAAATGGAACTCATTTCTCATATGAGCAGAAATGATACATGGATCATAGACAGTGGTTGTTCTCCTCACATGACTGGTGATAAAACTAAGTTTGAATACTTTGAAGACTATGATGGTGGCAGTGTAAGATTTGGTAACAATGAACCTTGTTGTATAAGAGGAAAAGGAAGAATCTCACTAACCAAGGAACTTGTATGTGATAATGCATATTGGGTAGAAGGACTAAAGCATAATTTTTTGAGTGTGGCACAACTACTCAATAATGGATTCAAAGTAGAATTTATGCATGAAAAAGAAAGATTGCTAGATGGAAAAAGAAAGATGATTGGATCAGGCACTCAAACAAAAGGTAACTTATTTTATCTTGAACTTAGTGAATGTTCATGTTTCGTTGCTCAAATTGAAGAAAGTTGGTTGTGGCATAGGAGGTCATGTCATATAAACTTTGACAACTTAATAAAGACTAGTAAATTTAGGAAAGTAAGAGGTATTCCTAACATAAAGAAGCCTGAGGTTGGTCTATGCAAGAATTGTCAAATTGGTAAAATGGGAAAAACTAGTTTTAAAAGCAAAAACTTTTAGACTGAAGAAGTTCTAGAAATTGTGCACACTGACTTGTGTGGACCTATTGGCATTAAAATTTATACGAGTGAAAAAATCTTTATTATGTTTGTTGATGATTATTCAAGAATGATGACTATCATATATCTCAGAGAGAAATCAAAAGTATTTGAAAAGTTTAAATGGTATTTGGCTAGAGTAGAAAAGGAAATAGGCAAAAGACTGAAATATTTAAGATCTGATAGAGGTGGTGAATTCATTTCACATGAGTTCAATAACTTTTACATTGAAAGAGGAATCAAAAGACAGGTTTCAGCAACTGGAACTCCAGAACAAAATTGAATAGCAGAAAGAAGGAACAAATCTATCATGGATTATGCAAGAACTTTAATGATTGAGAAAGGCATTGCTATCAAATACTGGAAGGAAGCTATCAGCACTGCAGTTCATACCTTGAACTAAGTACAGCTGAAAAAGGACTCATTCAAAACACCCTATGTGTTATGGTATGGCTACAAACCCAATGTAAGTTATCTAAAAGTATTTAGAAGAAAATGTTACATTTTGAAAAAATTTAGAAAAGGTAAATTTGATGTAACAAGTGATGAAGGAATATTTTTGGGATACTCTTGCAAAAGCAAAGCATATAGATGTTTGAACTTATCTACTCACAAAGTCATAGAAAGTGCACATGTGACAGTTGATGAGTTTGTAGAAAGATCTGAAGAAGAAAGAAAAAGAGTATGTGAAGACTATAGAAGATTTGTTTACATTGAACTAATACAATTCCAAGTATACCTATTAATTAGGAATTCTCAACTCCAGAATCTTCAGTTACCGAGTCACAGGAAGTTCAAACTGAGCTAATGCCTCGTGAGTTGCAAGAACCTAAGTTGCAAATAGAAGCTACCGAATCAACATTTATTGTGCCCAAGCAACCAGATCTAGAACAAGAAGTTGAAACACAGAAAGATAATAGTGCAAGTCATTCAAAAGGTAAGGAGCCTATGTTAGCCAAGTATGTCAAGAAGCATCATACATCAGATCAGCTTATTGGAGACAAATCAAGAGGAATAATGACAAGAAGTAAGTTGAAAGGCACTTGTTTACTTGCTGATTTTGAACCTAGAAATGTCAAAGATGCACTAGACAATGAAAGTTGGATTGAAGCTATGAATGAAGAGATAGAACAAATAGAGAAAAACAAAACATGGACTCTTGTGCCTAGACCCAAAGACAAGAATGTGATTGGAACAAAATGGGTATTCAAAAACAAACTAAATGAAGATGGTAAGGTATCAAGGAACAAAGCTAGACTAGTATGCAAAGGATACTCTCAAGAAGAAGGTGTAGACTATGGAGAAACATTTACTCCTGTTGCAAGATTGGAAGGTGTTAGAACCTTACTTGCATATGTTGCATTCAAAGGATACAAAGTTTATCAGATGGATGTCAAGTCAGCATTTCTCAATGGCATATTGGATGAAGAGGTTTATATTGAATAGCCTGAAGGTTTTGTTGATCCAGACAAGAAGGACATGGTCTAAAAATTGCATAAAGTATTATATGGTCTGAAACAAGCCCCTAGAGCATGGTATGAAAGATTGCATAATTATCTTATTCAGATTGGTTTTCAAAGAACTAATGACAATAATAGTTTGTACATAAATGAAGGATCAGATAATAAGATTGTTTTGGCAAAAATATTTCTAGATGATACTTTGTTCACAGGAAATGATGATCTTTGCAAAGAATTTTCAGAACAAATCAACAAGGAATTTGAAATGTCAATGTTTGGTGAAATCAAATTCTTTGTTGGTCTTCGAATTCAATAGAATAAGAATGGCATATACATCACTCAATCTAAATACATCAACAAGATATTGAAAAAAATTTGTATGGAAGACTGCAAACTAGTTGGGACTCCAATCTGTACTGGATTAAAACTCACCAAGGATGATGAATCAAAGGAAGTGGATCAGACATTATATAGATCTATGATTGGAAAGTTGCAATATGTAGTGCACACAAGACTAGACATTGCCCTTGTAGTAGGAATTGTAGCAAGATTCTCAGCAAAACCAAAAGAAAATCAAGTGATGGCAATCAAAAGGATCATGAAATACTTAAAAGGATATGAAGAATATGGATTATGGTATAAACTTGGAGGAAATCTAGATTTAAAGGTGTGCACTGATGCAGATTGGGCAGGAAATGTTGATGACAGGAAGAGCACAAGTGGAGGAGCTTTCTTTCTTGGAAAAATGTTGGTTTCTTGGACAAGCAAAATGCAAAATTGTACATCTCAATCCACAGCAGAGGTAGAATATGTTGTAGCAATAGTAAATTGCTCAAACATTGTGTGGTTTAAACAATTATTGGAAGGTATAAAGTATGAAATCAAAGAACCTATTGTTATGTTTTGTGATAACACAAGTACAATTAACATCTCCAAGAATCCAGTGATGCATTCAAAAACCAATCATATTGCCATAAAGTATCACTTCGTTAGAGAATTGGTCTAAGAAAAGGAAATCAGATTGGAATATGTCCATACAAAGGAAAAAATTGGTGACATATTCACAAAGCCTTTACCTAAGGATGAATTCTTGTATCTAAGAGGTAAGTTAGGGGTCATTCCCCTATCTGAAACTCACTAGAAAACAATTCTAGTGATGCATCAATAGAAATAGAATTGAAGATCTATCAGTTGATGTAGCAAACCAATGAAGACATTGCATATGAATCAGTACATTAGGTACAATGCTATTCAAATTATTTTTCTGAGTTGTCTTTAGCATGTGTTGTCAAAGAGGGAGAATATACTGTCATACCTTTCTGAAATTTGCAAAATAATAAGAGTTTGTGCAAGAGGGAGAAATTATTATGAAAGATAGAGTTTTTTGTATTTGAAGAAGAAAGTGAAGTATTCTAGTAGTAAAAGACTTGTTTTCAAATTTCATTCTGCTATGACATATTGTGTTGCCATCAATGCCAAAGAGGGAGATTATTAGATATAACTATTCAATTGAGCGTTGTCTTTGATGTTACACGAATGTCATATCAGTCATCAGATAGTGTCTACTGAGCTCATAGGGTCAGCAAGGCAAAGGATAGTGTCTACCAAGCTTAGAAGGTCAGCAAGGCAAAGGATAGTGTCTACCAAGCTTAGAGGGTCAGCAAGGCAAAGGATAGTGTCTACCGAGCTCAGATGGTCAGTGAGGCAAAAGGATAGAATCTACTGAGCTCACTTGCTCATCAAAGGAAATGTGGCAAAAATAGTTCTTACCGAGCTCACTCGGTCATCAAAGGGAATGTGGCAGAAGCAGTTCTTACCGATCTCTCATGAAGGAATTCAATTCTTACCAAGTAAACTCAGTAGCCAAAGGATTTTATAGATATTGCAATATTAACTGAGTCAAGAAGGTTAACTCAGGAAATTTTTGGAAGTAGTATTTACCGAGTAGGGTAGGCTAGTAAAGGATTTCATTATTTTATGAAATAACATTTATTTGTTTAGAGTAATATCTAGAGCTGATTGATGTATGGTTTATTGGTAAATGTAACATATAAATGGGCTAACTTGACAATCTGAATGGTATAAGTAAGAGGTCAATTTGCAAAGTGGAAGTGTGTGGAATTAATATGATATGAAGACTAATTATTATGGAACCGAATTTGAAGGATGATCAGAGATCATTAAGGAGTAGCAAAGCCATATTTGATCAAGGAGGATCTAATGATGCTAAATAGAGGGCAGTAGCTAGCAAATTTAGTTGCATCTTGTTTAGGTCAATTCATTATTGTTTTCTAACCATTGTAGCAATGATTTCAAATCTCTTAACAGAGTTGGTTTAACAGCCATTTTTTAAATCCTCTAACAAGGTTATAGTTTAGTTGAATTGTTCTAAAGACTTCTAGCAAGGCCACTCCTAACAGGGTGATTAAATCCTCTAATAGGATCACACCTAACAGTGTGTATTGTAACCTTTAATAGGATTGGCTCCTAATAGGGCTCACTTCAAAAGAGTGAAAAATTAGTGACTAGTTACTTGGTGGTTTTTCCCATATTGGGTTTCCACATTAAATCTAGTGTCTCTTGTGTTCATTTTATTCAACTTTTACATGCATATTAATAACTATGAATACTAGATTATTAGTAACTAGTTAATCTACCGAGTTATAGTATTCTTGTATTGTTTACCGAGTATCAACAGTAAATAAGTATTAAAGACATCTAAGGGATTATTTGAAATTTTTTTGAGTAACTGATTCCTCCCCCCCCCCACTTCAGTTACTCCATCTATAATTCCAACACAAATAACATGTGTGTTTCCCCTAATCAAAGAGATGTTGTAAGAAGAAGGATTGGTAGCCAAAATCATGATCCACATGAGAAAAAAATTTGGACTCAACTCAGACACAAGTTTTTGCAATATTTATTCCTATGTATCCTCAAATTCAAATAAGTCAAATATTTTTTGAGATGGGTAAACCTTTTTATGTGAAGATAAATCACACATGCACAACCTATTTTTGTAGGATACATATTGATTTTTTTAACCATTTTGATTTTTGTAGGCATATATGTGTGTTTTTGGATTCTAAGTTTGTTTTGTAGGATTGTAACATGAATGAGCCACCTAGATCTTCAAGAGAATTCATATCCAACATTTTATTTGAAATATGGGATGGTCAACATTTTTACAAGATGTCATTCTTGGATGGTACATGTTTATTTTGTAGTTCTTTGTAGCTTTTATCAACTTGTGAACATATGGATATTACACATGCAATTGGAAATGAAATAGTAGATTACAGAAAATATAAGATAGTGGCATAGGCTCCAAAAGATGCAAAATAGGGTAAAAGATGTGATTTAGTCATTGAAAAGATTCTCGTGTCTAAGTTCATGAATATTTTTCATGAAAAGATTAGTTAAGAATATACAAGGCATACACATAGAGCTCAATGGATGAATTTGCAATTTAATTTGTGCAAGGATACATTTCCACTAGATACCATTGTTTTTTGTAGACTTCACAAAGAATTACATACTACAACCACAAAATTAGGTGCATGCAAAGTATTATAATTCTCAACAGGTTTCCATATTTTTTCACATAGCATTCATGCATTCACCTACAAGTATAGAGGATGACGAGAAGATATTGAGAGAGTACCATTTTTACATCAATGATGATCTATCACATTCTATGGAGTTTGTACATGATTTTTTCAAATATTTTAGAGAGATTTAGCTAATATGGGCATACCATATTGTTAGCACATTATTTGGTCAAATAATTGTGCATTTTAATTCAAGAATGCATAGATTTTCTATTGGTTGAGAAGAATGCATAAGTTATCTAGAATTCAATATATGTAGAATTTTGCAGAGACTGGTCATGAAAAGGGAGGTCACAATGGTGTAGGTGCATGCATCACAAGATCCTTAGCTCATGAAGAATTAAAGTAAAAAGATGGAGCAACATTGATAGATGCAAAATATATCATCCAATGGTGTAACGCTACAATGGGTCTAGGTAGGGAAAGTGAGTCTACAGTTCATAGATTTTTTTGGTTGATAGACAATATTAATGTTGCACCATATGAAAATTATTGCACACTAATAGGATCAAGTGAGTTGTAATCTTTTAGAAGCTTTGATATAGGTTCATGTAGTATCCACACACAAAAAATGGCATGCTTTTTTCATCATGTATAGAAGAAAATTGGGATGAGTATGAGTCATTTGAATGGGTGGACAAATGGGTTATACAAGTTTTGGACCCAATTTACACCTATTGTCCCCCACAAACAATGGAAATGGTAGGGATGGATTCATCCATTGACTTTGACCATTTTTTGATCTAGTGCAACCTAGTAATATATATATGTATTATATCTATAAATTCAAAATGTAACTTTATAACTTTTACCTAAGTATTTGTTGAATTCATGACCATATTTTGTACATTTATCACTGCAAGCCATGTTTTTGTTTTTATTGCACCTGAATACAATGAACAAGGGAAAAATTATTATTTGTGTCATTATTTCTAGGCCAAAAAAAAATTGGATCACTTGGTTATAGATGGTGAAAGTTTAGAGTACCATATAGGTGCAGTGGTTGTAATTGGTACATGGCTTAGACAATATTCTATGAAGAACCCTAACTTGTGGTTATTCAAGGATTGGAAAACAAAGAGGAAGATTATTCATTATTTGAACCTTGTTGTCATGTCAAATATCCACCTAATAAAATATGGTGGAAAACCGCATAATAAGACTCTTTGAAATGTTCGCAAGTTAGACTATGACGCAATACTTGAGACATTAAAATGTAGAGCGGATCTAGCTGGTTCGTTAAATTGAATATAATTACAAAAACATGAACCTCTCTCAATTTTTGTGATGCAAAGTGTACAACTGAATACTCAAGAATGATTGGCAACACTAAATAACTTATTCCCAAACACTTAGCCCTTCACCAAGTCCCAAACTCCTTCCACTCACCAAACAACATGCTACAAAAGGTCAAATCCCTCAAGGCACTTGACCAAGGGCTTGGTTGGAGAAATCACAAAACACTCAGCTCTTCACCAAGTCCCAAACTCCTTCCATTCATTGAACAACATGCTACAAAAGGTCAAATCCTTCAAGGCACTTGATCTAGGGCTTGGTTGGAGAAATCACAAAACACATCCTCCAATTTTGGAAAATTGGGATATTCAATAGGAGCCTACTAACTACCATTTCTCAAATACCCATGAAATTCTAACTAGGGAGATTGTAGTTAGAGGCCCATCTTTGCTGAATGTACCAAAATGTTGTCTTAAAAACCTTGCTTCACTAAAAATTCAATAACTTGAACAAGAAAGAAATTAGAAAGATGAAACCAAAATAAAATGGAAGTTGATTCAAATTTATATCTCAAACATCCTTTAGATCTGGTTTCACAATCCATATAGTAAGGTTAGCATCCAAAAGATAGAGAAAATGACTCCAAAACTAAATTTCATTCTTTGTGAATTCTTCCAATCCATACATTAATGCCCTCCAGACCTCACAAATGAGGTATTTATCTCTCCCATATCTATTCTAATGGTTACAACAAATATTTGAATGATTAAGGGTAAATGGTAAATGATAAAGGGCCTATTATATTGTGGCCTAGCCTATTATTATATTGTGGCCTAGCCTATTATTTTATTGTGGCCTGTGCATCCCTTTAGAATAGGAGGGCTTGTGCTTATTTTGTTGAACTATGCTTATGTTGGTTATGTACTTCCATATAATTCTTAGTGATGCAAATGGTGGCTCTCAATCTATAACAACATAGAAACTACTACTTCTTTATCTTGATCCTGAGAACCAAGTTATTTTTCCATTAAGTTGCATTTTTTAGCAACTTTTACAATATTTTAACTATGCAACTTTGCACAAAAAGTGTTATTTTTGCATTTTTCACTTGATTCCACTTCTAGGAGTTGGAAAAGGTTCCAAAATACCTAAAACCAAATAAAACCACCTAATCCTAGGCTTTCTTGACCAAAAACATTTAAAAAAACCCAAATTTTCCTAATGAACAACTTTTGTTTATAAATTGCATAAAGTGAGATAGACATACAAAATGGTATCTTGCATTGACAACCATGAACTTTTCATCCAAGGTTAGGAACCTTAATTAGAGTCTTGGAGGCTAATATTGGTGAGAAGATCAAGGAAAAAAGAACCATTAGATGATTTAAGGTTAGGAACCTTAATTAGAAGTGGTTAATTGATAGAACCCTAGACCCTTTGCATCACTCTTTCACCCAACCAATAAAATACAAAATCTCCAACCTTCTCACAAGGTTTTTGATGTAGTGGACAAGTGTGATGTGGCCCAACCAAGTTCACAATGTAAAAATGTGCAAGGGAAAGGCAATGTTCCCCAAACCCACAAAACAACAACTATCCTTTCTACAATTCCACCACCCTCCCAAAGGCTATGGTGGATGTATTTCACCTATTTAAGATGGATTCAAAATATTTCAAGTGGTTTTAGACCATCAACCTAATCCTAGCACTCAAATTCCTCAAAATTTCCTAATAGGCCTAATTGCCCCAAACGAGGTCTCCAGTGAGAAAGATGTTAAGTTTTCTCCAAAAATATCAAATGGAATTATCAAATAAAATGTGTTTTTAGATATCCATTTCAACCTTCTTTAACATATCTCAGCCTCAATATAGGTTGTTTTGGACTAAAAAACAGATCCTCTAACTAGGCACCATTTTTAAGTATAAAATTGGATGGTTTTCCAAAGCAACTAACTATTACCCTTGCTCCCAATGCTCCAATGTGTCTCCTAAAATGGACTCAATCAAAGGAATATTAGGTCAATTTGATGCTCCAACCTTTGCAAGTAAGAAACCCCCAAATCAGTCTGTTAGAAACCCTCAAACCTAGGGCTTTCTCAATGTATGACTTCCCAAGACAACTTCAGTCAACTAAAGGTTGATTCACCATCTCCAAGGAATATGTATACATAATTTACCATAAAATACCCCTCTCCAATGGATAGATCTCCTACTGTTGCTCCTTAGGCATGTATTTCATTTACCTACATCCACCTAAACTCCATTAGAGGCCTCTAACCATGCAAACTCCTATCCAAACATTGTTGGAAGGATTTTATACATATTAATATAGGTTCATTCCATGGGAAATGTATTCATACATCCATGGAATGACCAATTTCTCCCTAAGTGCCCAAAACTTGCAAAAATTGATGAAAAGTTGCTTATAATCAGCACTTTTAGAAAAATGGATTCCTACCTATCATAATTCCTCTTTAGACCTCACAAATGAGGTATTAATCCATCCTAGGCTTATTCCAATGGTTACAACTATTATTTGAATATTTATAACTCCTTTCCAACCAAGTTGCATTTTTTAGCAATTTTTACAACTTTTCAATTTTGTAATTTTGTACAAAAAGTGCAACTTTTGCAAAGTTCACTAGATTTCACTTCTAGGACTTGGAAAAAGAACCAAATTATTAAAAAACAACTAAAAACACCTAATCCTAGGATATCTTGACCAAAAACTCAAAAAGACCCAATTTTTCCTAATTAGCAACTTTTTCTCATATCTTACAAAAAGTGGCCTAGGCATACATATCTTGCTCATATCTCTCTAACTTTTCATCATGGGATCAAACTATCTACTCCATTAGATCTAAGTGGTTGGGTAAATCCTAGTCCCAATAATTTCCCCTTCCATTGATTGCTTGAACATTCTTAGACAAGTCAAATGGAATTGACCCTAAGAGTCACTAAATGTCATGGGGATGTGATCTTTGAATGGGGCATATCTCAAAGCTCATGTGAGGTATGGATGCAATTCTAGGAGCTATAGGATCATTTTGTTGACACCTACAATAACCTCTCTCTCTTTTTGGATATTGGATTCCATTTTTATTTTGCTGCCCCATCTTGGGTGATGCTAAAACTTGTAGTGTTGGCCAGTACAAAGTCATCAACTAGTGAATCTCTCTAACCATTCATAGTGGGATAAAACTATCTACTCTATTAGATCTAAGTGGCTGGGTAAACCCTATTCCCAAGATCATCCTATCCTATTGACCACTCAGAAATTATTGGGCACACCGAATAAAATTGACCCTAAGAGTCACTAAATGTCATTAGGCAATCATCTTTGAGATGACATATCTCGGAGCTCATGCGAGGTATGGATGAAATTTTGGGTGCTACAAAATCATGTTGTTGATACCTACAATAACGTCTCTCTCTCTCTCTCTTTAGATATCGGATTCCATTTTAATTTTGTGGCCCCATCTTGGTTGATGCCTAAACTTGTAGTATTGGCTAGTACAAAGTCACCAACTAGTGAATCTCTCTAATCATTTATCATGGGATCAAATTGTCGGCTTCATTGCCTCTAAGTGGCTGAGTAAAACCCTATTCTCAAGCTCATCCTATCCCATTGACTGCTCAAATTTTCTTGGGCATACCAAACAAAATTGACCCTAAGAGTCACTAAATGTCATAGGGTAGTGATCTTTGATGGGACATATCTTAGAGCTCATGTGAGGCATTGATGCAATTTTGGGTGGTAGAGGATCATTTTTTGATACCTACAATAACCTCTCTCTCTTTTTGGAGAATCCATTTTGATTTTGTGACCCCTTCTTTCATGATGTTGAAACTTGTAGTGCTGGCTAGTACAAAGTCACCAACTAGTGAATCTCTCTAACCATTCGTTGTGGGTTTGAACTATCTACTCCATTATCTCTAAGTGGCTAGGTAAATCCCAGTCCTAAGCTTGTCTCATCCCATTGACAGCTCAAACATTTTTAGGCACCCCAAACCAAATTGACCATAAGAGTCACTAAATATTATGTGTCAATACTTGGAAGGATAAAAAAGATACAAGTTGAACACTTAAAGGAAATTTTAATGAAGGAAAAAGTATTGTACAAACATGAACTAACTGAATCCAAGGTAAAAATTCAATGTTCAATCCATTGTCTCAAACTTTCTTTGAAAATTCCAAAAACTGTTAAAGGAAATGTAAGAAAATGTTTGTATTCAAATTCAAGAATGAATTCTTCCAACATCCAACAAATAGAATTTTCTTCTTCCAAGTCTTATAAGACCTCCCAAGGTGTGCATTTAGTCAAACCAAACATCTTTCCTTCCTTCCATGCAATAACTAAAAATTTGCACAAAATGTTGTGGAGCAACTTTTAAAAGTTGCTGACCACATTACATTTTTTGCATTTTTGACGTCTAGATCCTTGAAACCTTTTTAAATGGAACCAAATAGGTTAAATAAATGTGTTTAGACACAATGTGCCCCCTTGATAACCAATCTACCTCTTTTTGTCCCCTAGACCCATTTGATCAACTTCTTCACAACTTAGCAACTTTTGGCATTCTAAATCCTAATCAACCAACATTTCATTTTATGAGTTCCAAATACTTGAAAAAGATGCAAAATTACTATTTAGGACCTAGTTGGGATATATCCCACTTACCAATGACTTTTACATACTTCAACCCACTTTTACCACCTAGTGTCCCCCCTAGTATTTATTAGCTTGCATATACCTAAATAAGGCTTAGTCAAACCAAATTGATCTAAGCACACTAGCACACAACATTAAATTGTCTAGAGTCACAAAAAGCATTAAAAAAAACAACAAAAACAAAGCCAAAACAAGATTTTTAAGGTTCCATGTATCATGATAATGATAGAAAAATAATATCCAAAAACAAATATAACAACTATAGCTATAGGAATCATAAGAAGAGCATATATAATGTGTTTCCATGAATGAAGCTCTCGAAGAGATGGATAAGCAAGCAATATTAATATCAAATTCCATGAATAAATCAAAAACTTTATTTCAAGTCTTCTCGTATTCTAAATATAAATGTATATACTCTTGACATGTTTATGATGACACTAAGATTCAAGTTTAGACATTTATATAATGCAACCAACTCGAGAGTCAAACTTCAATGTTAATTGTATAAGAGTAATAAGAATTAAAGTTTCATTTTTCTCATCCCAACAAAAAATCCAAATAATTTACAATTAAACATACTCATAACTTGTACAATTTAAATACAAATTAATAGCATAGCCTTATTCACATGTCAAAAGATAAAATCAAAGATTATTGTAATGATTCCTACCCTTATTTTGAATGCAAATTACACTAAAATGAAATACATGAAATACTTAAAATATAAACAAGAAAAACAAGATATATATTATGATAACCAATAATGTCATACATGAACAAACTGATGCATCAAAGTTGTAAGTCTAATAATGTCATTAATCAAAAATATGTCATACATCAAATATAAAATGTCATATATACATCAAATGTATGTTGAATATGTCCACTAACATAAAATCCAAGATATATGTCTACTAATGCTTATACATGTGTCCATCCCTATATCTTCTCCTTCCCACAAGGGGAAGGAAACAAATCTCTAGAGGTCTTCAATCATTATGTCGAGGGAGATGATGGGGTCTTCCTCACATGCTTGCTTGTCCTCTTGTTTAGGCTCCTCTCTAACTGAAGTTGATACAAATAAAGTATATATAAATCAATTATTATTATAAATTGAAATCAAATATATGTACACATAGAATTAACTACTTTATCACCACCATCAAATAGTCACTCTGTACATCCACCTCAAAAGCTCATAGATGATCAAGAGTAATAAGGCCCTACAAAAATTCAATCAATATAATTACTCGATCATACTGTATCATATTAAAATGGAAACACTTCCATGTTAAGAGTGTTTATCCCTATGAGTAAGTGTTCTAGCATTATGTCAAGCACTTTGAATGGGTCTTTGTAAGGATCTATTTATTTTCCCCCTATTCTGCTTCTCTCTATCTATTTCCAGCCTATTTTTGACAACTTGGTCTATGAAACTAAGGACTTTGACTTTTGGGTCAAGGACAAATTTTTAGGTCAAGGACAACATTTTAGGTCAACTTGGATGACCTTTTAGGTCAAGGTCAACCTCATCCTTGACCCAGGTTCATTTTTCAATTTCTAGAAGTTTTGGGATCTTGAGCTTTAAAAAGTTTCTTTCCCCACTTCTGGGTTGACTATATTTGGAATGGTAGAATCTTAAATTACATTTAATCTAGGTCCATTTATAGGGGTTAAGGTTAAAGAGGATTTAATGCTCCCATGTTGGCCTTCTCTAGGAGTTAGTGCCCTAGATCTCTATATAAGTAAGCCTTCTTCCCTCATTTTGACATCCACTATCTATGACAAAAGTTATTATCCATATTTTCATAAGCACATCCACCTACTATAAAGTGAAGATCTACTAGCATTCAATCATTCAAGTGTTCAAGCATTTGATTCATCAAGGAGATCCATTGTTAGCTATTGAAGGATTCAATCTCTATGGAGCCTTCTTGTTGAAGATTTCTCCATCCATATTCATCCAAGCCTTTTCCTATGAAAAGATACATTCAAGATTGGTGTTGAAGTAATGTCATTGATTTGAGACATCCTACATACATTTCTATATTCATTTGGAGCATCTATACTTGTGGATTCAAGGATTTGAATCTTCCACAAGGATTTCAACATAATGCATATTACAATTTCAATTCAATTTCAAGGTTAATTCCAAACTAGGGTTTGACTAAGGAAAACCCCCTATCCAAAAAAACAAACCATTTTTCTTCTAGACACAGGTATGGAACAATGAATTGAAGAGCAGATTTGGATACCATTTTTGTTAAACTTTTGAGATCTACAAAAGGAAATTTTGTTGGACTAGTGCAAGTCAAGGTAAAAATTTTGGGGTACAATTGTGCCCTGGGGTAAGATTGTGCCCTACTATCAAGGTCAAGGCCAACCTCCCTTCAGAAAGACAAAATATTTTTGGGTTTTTGCCATCTTGACATTTCCAGTCCAAAACAAGTTGTAGAATTCCTTGAAACTATACGCAAACATCAGAAATCAACATTTTCCAAATTCAAGGTTAGTATTTGTCTTTTATCTATTTCATGATTTAAGCACATACCCCTCAAAATAAAAAGACCATTCTCCCTGTTCTACATTAAATGATCCATTTGTGCATTGATCACTTTCTTGTGCTTAATCAATTTGGATCATTCCTTTTGGAAATTGGGGTTAAGAAAGGGAAAATCTTATATCCTTTTTCATTTCTACTCACATACTTATAAATACCATTTAAAATTTCAATAATAACTATTATAAATAATAACTAAAACATGAAAACTCTTTAATACCTCAGTCACTAGCTCTAAACTAGCCATTATAGTAGAAACTCCATGATCGATGGACTAGAGAAGATGAGAAGGACTCTCAGATGTCAACAACTGCAAATCATATAATACAATTTGCATGTCTTTATATAATATAATATAATTAAATGAATTAAATTAACATGAAACAAAGTACCTCTAAGAAGCCCATATCATGCCTATGCTCAAAGTCCCTTATGAGTGTCGATGGTCCAGTAGAGAACTAATGCACATGGTTAAAAAAATGGTCAATCCTTCATATGATTACTTTATATATATGTATGTATGTATGTATGTATGTATGTATTTATGTATGTATGTATGTATGTATGTATGTATGTATGTATGTATGTATTAACTTAAATGAATAAATTAATACATACATGTTGACTCATCAACAGGACATAAAATGGGGTCAAGGAATTTGTACTAGGGTCATAACACTCTTACCCTAAATTTTGAACATTGTCAATGCATGCTAATTAATTATTCATTCACTATACATATGAAATGTGATCAAATTAGTTTATTATAATTGTAATTTACCTATGTGTCGATGCCAAATGTGTCACTCAGAAACTCATTAATGACTAACCCATCATTTGTATTGACTCCAATGTGACTACTAAATGTTCATAAGGATCCACATGATGTGAACATGTGATTATAGTGCGAAGAAGGTGCTCCTCCTCAACTAATGGACTCACACAATGAATGGGAATTTGTGTCAAAGCATTGATAGTTCCTAGAGTACTGGTCTCTACATAGTCCTTCACAACTTAAGGAATAATAGCATGCTCACCATGTGGCTTGATAATAGGTGTCCTAATTACATTAGGGTCATGATGTACCCCCAACCTCTCAAATGATGACCCCCCACCTCTACTCTAAGAATTTAACATGTCAAAATAATTTGAGATCTCTCCAAGGACAAATTCACAATACAATTACTTTAATAAATATATTGAAATGTTGTGATTATTTTAGGGAGGGGCATCAAGGACCATCCACCATCTATCCCAAAATTTATTTCTAATATCATCATGTATGCACCAGTGGATGGGGAACCTTTTAGTTGTATGTTTAAAAGTGTCTTGTTCTCCTGACTTTTTAAACAATGCACATATGTTACCTTTGATTATATCATTTTTTGTTACATCTTTATAGGATTTTTTATTTTTTGTATAATATCTTCTTTTTTCTTCTCTCTTAACACACCAAATATCCAACTAACCACTAATAGAAGCTACATGGCTCATAATTGAGTCAAGGGAGGATGCCAATTATTCTATCATAGGATTAGTTTTCCCACAAGATTTCAACCTACCAATGGTTTCTTCTAATTTATTTTTCTCTCTTTCCATTCCATTCATTATATTGTCTTGGGTGCCAGGAGGAGGTCTTTCAATTGGTGGAGGTTGCAGAAGTTCTTGCTCTTCGTCATGAGGGTTTTCTTTTTGATTTTGTGATGGGTTTTTATTTTGATTTTGTTGACAAAGTTGGGGATGTAGTAGTTGATTATTCATATTTCTTGATAAGAAACTAATTTCATTTTAAATAAATAAA
The DNA here is from genome assembly GCA_028749045.1 of Cupressus sempervirens. Classification (NCBI taxonomy): domain Eukaryota; kingdom Viridiplantae; phylum Streptophyta; class Pinopsida; order Cupressales; family Cupressaceae; genus Cupressus; species Cupressus sempervirens. Next base: position 471,040,839 of record CM053783.1, on the reverse strand, counting down.
CAAATTTGAAGCAAAATTAAAAATATATGAAAAATAATGCAAAAGCAAGAGTAGAAAACATACTTGATGATCTTGATCTTGATTTTCGATGATGAGGAGGCATTTTGACGAGAGTGAGAAAACTCTTAAACTTCTACAAAATCTGTGCACACTATCGAGTGCAAAGAAGGCACCAGCAAAAGAAATAAACAAAAATGGATTGGGTCACAGGTTTGCAGTCCATATATAGGTATTTTGAAAAGTGCACACTCACTCTTTAAATTTTTAATTTTTTATTTGTGTGTCATCTTTTTGGCACCACAACTTTGTGCATTCACCCTCCTGCATAAAACTAATACACACTAGGAAAAATGGGTTGAGTTCGCAAGAAATTTTAGAAAAACATATCATGCTAGATATTTTTAGAAAGAAACAAGCCATAACCCAGTTTAATTGATCTAGTTGTTGATTAGCTAGGTTGATTACAAATTCCTGTAGAACTATCATCAAATTAAGTACAATAAAATGAATAATCAGCAGGATCAAATATAGTTTTCCAAGGTGATAAAATTGTAAATGCATCACCTGAATACTAGGCATGAAGTGCATTCCACAATTTATAATGAATGGTTGGATATAAAGGCTCCATATACTGGCCTAACAATGGAAGCCAAGGATGTAACTATGCATGTATTGGCATGCTCTCCCTATGAGGATCCCAAGTATCTAGTGTTGTTGTTAATTTGGGCATCACTATATGATCCAGAATGTTATGAAGTACTAAAGCTAGTAGTAACTTCTCCCATGTCTCCAAAAAATGTAGCATAGGTTTAGGGTCCCTTGGCTCTTGGGAATTTATAGCATCCATTCTCACTATTGGAAGAATAACTTTGGTGAAGAGTTGAGTGTAACGAGTTGAAGAAGCAAGTTCTACTTCTAGGTAAATACCATAATCACAAGGCTCATTCCCTTGCAGAAGCCTCTGCCACAATGACATTACCTCTAAACCATGCAAAGGATGTATGTATGTATGTGTATGTATGATGTCATTTTCATTCCCTTGTGATCACTGCATTTCATTTTTGTTCCCATGTGATCACTACATCTCATTGTCATGTCCTTGTGATCTATGCATCTCATTGTTGTGCCCTTGTGATCTCTATATATGTGTGCATGTATGTATATATGTATGTATGTATGTATATGTGTGTATATATACATACATACACACATCTCAATACAACAAAATAATAATAAAACTCACTCAACAAGTAGCATGTCCATAGATGCGATGGCAATGCCTATTGGTAAGTATATTCCTCTTTTTCTCTCTCATTTTTCATGTATTTATTTGACTTGAACTATTATTTCATAGGGGACATTTTGTAATATTGGATTCATTTTATACATGAGGCAATAAGGACATTCTTGGGTGTACTTGTGTTAGACATACAAGAATCACTAAAGAATTTTGATGAATTTCTTATGATAAATGAAGATGGACTTCCCTTGAGAGTAGTAGGAGGTGATGAGGAAATTCCAAGTACTTTAACGATTAATTGGTAGTGAATATTAAACTATTCTTGAAACCAAGTGAAGTTGAACATTAACCTATGATTTCATGACAACTAACCATTTGTATTTATTAGTTTTAGGAAATGTAGAAAGATGCCATAGTTCAATATACAATCTCAATTCATATGCATACACCATCAGGAAGAGCTGAAAAAACCCAACAGGTTTACATTTTTGTTAGAGATTTGTATAGACCTATTAAATAAATGAAAATATGGTTCACCTTGATTAGTAGAGAATATTAAACTATTCTCAAAACCAATTGAAGCTTAATTTTAACCTATGATTACATGAAAACTAACTATGTGAATCTATTTAAACCAATGAATAAATATGCTACATCCAAGAATGTCTCCTTCTCTTGCTTCCCTAGAGCATCATAGATGACTTTGAGCCTCTTTGTGATGTCCTCATGGGGAATCTGGGAATACTTATTCAATTTTTTCCACCAATTTTTTTTAATAATTTAGCAAGTCCTCTCAATTGTGATGGCTTGTTCTGATAGATAGCAGTCACACTTATAGTATTGACATCACATACCCTTTGTAATTGTGATGGACTATTTTGACAAATAGTCATTGCTCCCACAAAATAGCTATCGCATACCTATTGCACTTGTGACAATGAGCTCCAGTGGCTAGTCATTGGTCCAACAACAAAATGAAATCTTAGCCCATCATGATTGTGATAATCTACTATCACACTTGGGATAGCAAAAAGGTGATCTCTTACCTTGCCTGTAATGCCTCGCCAAGGGATCCAAAGAATTAACCTAAAGTTTCACTAAGTTTTGTAACATTTTTTTTTTTGAACATGAAAGTTAAACCATCTACATCATACACATGATAACGGATGCAATAGCAGCAATTCAAGTAAAGTAAAAATAAACATACATAACAGGTTTCATTCTTCATGGATCCCTTAACGTTGAATCCCATCTAAGTTAACTATTAATGATTTCATTTAACATCACATCCCCATGAAATAATAATGAAAAGTCCAATGTTCATACATTACATTTCAGAATACTCAATCATCTATTGTACATGCCACAAGGTATGAAAGGTTTAAAAGAATATACATATTTGAAATAAAGTATAACATCATTCTAAATCTAATCCATGATGCAACAAAGTAAAGGTAATCACATGTCATACATGATACATCATCATAAAAGATAACCATTTATCATAAACATAATTAACTAAGTGCATAGTTCCTCCCAACTCTAAATAGCATCATTACACCATCATGGGCCCTAGCCATCCCTCTGTGCGTAACATTCCAAATCACCAAAGAGATCATCAGTATTATCAAATAGGAATGTCACTCCTTAAAATATACTACATCATATGCAGAAAGAAATCTAACATGCAAAGTAAAGCATAAGATAACATCATCTAACATAAGCAAAACATCAATGTAAGGATACATGCCACCAACATAATCCATGAAGATAGATGCCAACAAAGAATGCTCTAACCACGGTGCCTACAGACGGATCTCAAATGATAAGAGTGGAAAAGCACTACCACTCGACTACATGGAACCTAAGTGGTCCACTCCCACTGCGCTGAGGAGATAATCTCAAGTCCCAAATAGGTTATCAATTCACAAACACAAATACTCTCTAAGTCCAGGAATCCTAAAATTATACTAACTCAAAGATTCCAACACAAAATTGACATCTAATCCCAGAGGCACAACATAGACATGTAGGAAACCTACTATGCAAGCAAGAAAGTGTCATCACATGGATCATGCTAGAGTTACCCTGGTAGTCTCCCAATAGACCTTGGCCCCCTAGTGATCCCTATGTGGCCACTAGTATCCTCTCATAGAGATGAGGCATACTACAGAATGCAAGGTCGCAACCAAGCATTCTCTCTACTCCCATCCTAGTCTATACTAGCACTCGAGGCATGGGTGAGAACACAATGATTATCTTTTTAGGTTCATTAAGTTAGTATTAGGTGTGAATGTTTTCACTTATTAAGACAACTTACAATGAGTTACCCAAGCAGCCTCTTAGGGCCCCGGCCCCCATTGCAAGCCACTTCCTGACACTACAAGTAGATAACCTACCCTAAGCTCATGGAATCATAAATCTCAAAATACCAAAAGATAATCCACAATATAAACATCAAATCTCCATGAGTCAACTTAAAAGCATCCATAGATAATCATGACCACAACAGCTCTCTATTGGCAGCTGAAGGTACCCCTGATAATCACAATGATCATTGGTTCTTAACAAGCAACCAAAAAGTATCTCAAAGTGATACTAATCAAAGACTCCAAAATGGTTGAGTCAAAATATGTCACAACATGACATCATCAAGAAATAAATCAACACTTCAGTCCCACAATGGCGACTGAAAAATAATCCAATACAACTGATCGATAACTCATTAAAAGGTTACATATATCACAGCTTAAACAAGAAGACTGAAAATAATATCAAACAGCATGCCATCACATAACCATGGTTGAGTTTTAAAAAGATTGAGATCAAGACATCATTATGACATCACAATCATAACCCCCTAGCCTCTGGTAGACATCCTATATTTGGTCAACACAAGTCAACCCAAAAACCCAAAACAAGAAGCATAGAGAAAACACAATGCAAGCACATGTTTTTAGTTTGCTAAAATTACATAGTTGTATTAAGTGTGGAGGTTTCAGTTTATGTTTGCAAGTATACTTCAAGTGTATAGGATTTACCATTTGACCTACAAGTCAACCTATTTGTTCCCTCAATAGCATTATCCTTCCATTATTTAAAATTACATTTTAAGAATAACTGAAGGATAAATATTTACTCATTAAACTAATCTTCACTATCCCTTAATTAAAATTATTCTCTTTATTAATTAATCTTAATTAAATCAATTAATAATGAACATAGGTACGACTCTTTATCATTCTAACAATACTTAATTAAAACTCAACTAAATATTACTAAAATTTAGGTCTCTTAATTTAATCATTATAATAATTAAATCATCGCTAATAACCATTAAAATATCTAAAGTTATGATGATTCAAGTCATTTGAATAAGACTTATCAATCTTTGACGTAAATACTTTACAACTTCGTTAAAAGAATCATATCAATTAAAACTCTATTACATAACTTAATTATTAATATCATAACTAATAATTCAATGATTATTATCAAGTGAGAAGACTCTCTTCTACCCTATGGATATCCCATTTAAATAGTTGGATCAATTAAGTTTACCCCCCCCCCGTTTAATTTCGATCTTCAATAAATAACTTACCCATTGAATTCCAATAATCAATTAGCAATTCTAATGAACCCAATATTATCAAAACAATAATTGCATAATTCAAAAACTTCAATTTATAATATATTCTATTGATTAACCTTAATTAAACTAAATTTAATTAAGTTAATTATTAAATTCTAAATATATAAAACTATATCTAACTACTTTTAAATCATTTATCAATTTACAATTTTGAGAACCCTAAAATAATTGGTAACTTAAAATCCCAATAACGTTATTTGAATAAATTTATTCAATCTAAATATAAAACAATATTATTTACTTAAAATTTAATTAGCTTGAATATTCAAATTTCATTAATATATATATATATATCATATAATAATCAATATATGAAAATTATTAATATAAAATCGAATTATAAAATTTGAATCATAATACTGTGCTTTTAAAAAAAAAGGAAGCGATTTATAAAGTTTTTTTTTGAAGTGATATATTTATCACTATGGCACTGTTATATATAAAAAGGTGTTGTGCGACCCCGTACCTACAACAGTAGTATGAGCGACTGCCGGTCGCAGCGTTCAATGGAGATGGGGGTAGGGGGTGGGTAAACCTGCCCCTCCTCAATGTAATTATTTTATTTTATAAAAACGTTTACAAATGTTTACAATAAAACATTTGCAATGCGATTTCGACTCTTACATGTATATTTTAAAACGTTTCTAAATCGCTTTCCTCAAATGAAAATTGCAATTCGGATTTTACAATAAAGTTTTTCAACTACAATTTAAATAAATATATACATATATGTATATATGTATATATATATATATGTATATATGTATATGTATATATATATGTATATATATATGTATGTATATATATATATATAGATACATGTGTGTGTGTGTGTGTGTGTGCAGATTTTATATATTTAAAAAGAGAACACATATATAACTTTTAAACAAAAAGGGCTTTCTAATTCTTAAATTAAGAATTTTCCCTTTAAAATAATTGTTCTCTAACTTTACCCATTATTCCATCTAATAGGTTTGCCTATAAATTTTAACCCTAGCTCCATAATTTCATCGGATCTATGCACATGAAAGTTTCTTATATAAAATGACAAAAGGCATATAACCAACATATGAAAATCCTTAGAAAGCATTCAGAAGACATGAAGAAGACAGGAAGTACAAGAAGTGGAAATAACATTGGCCAAAATCACAAGTGTCTACCTGGACACTGATGCTAAATCCCTTCTCCTCAGCATCTACAGAGCAAGCTCCTTCCTTCTCCAATGTTCCTCGGGTCCTCCAACACGCTCTCCCTAAGCTTGTAGGAGTGCCTGAATATAAAGAACTCTCAGGAAGCACCTAGAATGTCTCTAGAAACAACCAAAAGGTGTTGACAACTAAGCATGAGTCTTTTTCAACCTTCTATATGAGTCATAAGGTTGTAGACACCATGTGCTTAATTTGTGCGCTAACTCCTTTGTTGTTGACATATGTGCAATCAAGAGGTGTGTTAACTCCTAGGGAAGCTTATAAATTTTATTTTTATTCTTTTATTACTTTCATTATTATTATTTATTTATTATTTTATTTTTATTTTTATTATTATTAATTTTAATTTCTTTAATTTAATTATTTTCTCAATTAATTCTCATTTAATTAATTAAAATCAAAATATCTAAAGGTCATGATATTATATTAATTTTTCCCAAATAATTAAATTATTAATTAAATCTATTTATTTAAGACTTAATTAATAAAAAATTCACCATAGACCTCCAAGATAAAATATGAAAACCCATCATAGAACAATCCATACAAAATTAATCTAAAGGGTTAAAATCATGAATTATGTCATCCGACACATTTGAAAGGTAAAATATCTTGGATACTTGTCCTACCTCCCTAGGACAAATGGTTTAGGGGTTTAGGATTTGGACTTGAGAATTTATCTCCCCTCTCTTACCATTGAGATAGTGCGATAGGGTATGCTCATCCTGGCAATTCAGGGAAGTCAATACCTGATACCTGCAACCTGCATAAAAACCATGCATGTACATACAATATATATACATATATATATCTATATATATATATATATATATATATATATATACACACACACACACACCTATATATATATATACCTATATATATATATATACATACATATATATATATATGTATATATATATATACATACATATATATATATATATATGTATATATATATATGCTAAGCTAAACAAGCAATGGTAGGAAGTGGTGCATCATGTAGATTCCGACTAGCAGGTGACTATGACTCCCTTCCTTAACCACACCAAAAACACCATACATAAAGAAAAAAATACGTGCAAGTATGGGGTAAGTATCCATAAGAAAACACATATGATAATAAATCATCTAACTATTCATCATCAATATCTAAAAATACTGAATAATCATCACGCAAACATAAAATATAGAATACCAAATGATCTCATCATTTAATAATTGAATCTAAAACAATATCTAATAATCCCAAAATAATATTACTAATTATCAACATCATAAAACTATCCTAAAAGAGTTCAACAATGATAACAAAAATGCGACCTAGGGGTAGGCACTACATTGCCTGTTCCAAGTTATAACAGCTTCGTCCATCACAGTTGTGATAGAAGATGTTTTCATCATAATTTGCAAGAAAAATATTCTAACACTTGTCCTATCGGAGCCATTTCACAGTATTATTTCTTAGGCCATGAGTGGCCATCATAATTTTGATAGCCTATCATCACAATCTAGGCCCATATGTAGTAGTGATTTTTTTCTCAGAATCATCTTTCCAATGCTTTTTTTGGATCCAAAAATGCCTCTATATGCTCAAGTTAGAGCCAAAAAATAGACAGGGCCTCGAGAAGTGCAATAAAAATTACAAACCACCCCCCCCCCCCCCCCCCCCAAAAGAAACTAATTGGGGCTAAAGAAATAGCCCTTTGACCCTCATTTAACTGTAGGTTGGGCAGTGAAGGTTGTAGAGGTGGTTGAATTGAATGGGGATAATGGAGGTAAGTGACAAAGTTAGTAGCCATTGCAGTGAGGTTGAAAATGCAAATGGTTAGAATAACACTACCATGGTGAGCCAAATGCATTTCCATCTTTACATGTTTGGCCCTAATTTGTAGATAATATTAAACTATAATCAAAACCAATTGAAGCTCAACATTAACGTATGACTCCATGACAACTAATCATGTGAATCTATTAGTTTTAGGCAATGCAGAAGGATGTCATAGTTCAATATACAATCTCAATTCATATGCATATGGCATCAGGTGGAGAAAAAAAAACCTAATAGGTTTGCATTTTTGTTAGAGGTTTGCTTAGACCTATTAAATAAATGTAAACGCTGTGGGTTTTTTTAGTTTTTCCAATTGTCCATGCATATAGAACACAGTTGCACGTGCATTCTTGATGTCACTTTTGCATGTCACTTTTTGCATGTCTAGAACCTTTTTTCTCTTTATAGATTGATCCTTTCTTAAATATTTTATATGTTAATGGGGAATTTAGATGTTAGGGGGGTTGGGGAAAAATGCACTTCCACCTTCATGTGGTTAGTCTTGATTAGTAGATAATATTAAACTATTTTTGAAACTAAGTAAAGCTCAATATTAACCTATTTGCATGACAACTAACTATGTGATTCTATTTAAACCAATGAAGAAACATGTTGCATCCTAGAACATCTCCTTCTCTTGCTTCCCTAGAGAATCATAGATGACTTTGAGCCTCTTTGTGATGTCCTTGTAGGCAATTTTGGAATACTTATTCAATGTTTTCCACTAATTTTTTTAAAATAATTTAGCAAGCCATCATAATTGTGATGGCTTGTTTTGACAAATAGAAGTCACACTTATAGCATTGCTATCATATACCCTTCACAATTGTGATGGATTATTTCAATAGATAGTCATCACTCCCACAACACGGCTATTTTTTCTTAGGCGATGGCATATCATCGTAATTTTGGCCCAAATGTAGTAGTGATGTTTGTCTTGAAATCAGTTTCCTAACACTTTCTTTAGATCCAAAAATGCCTCTGTATGCTCAAGTTAGAGCCAAAAAATAGATAGGGCCTCTAGAAGTGTAATAAAAATTACAACCCCCCCCCCCCCCCCCCACCATAAAAAAAAAAATTAAGGCTAAAGAAATAGCCCCCAAACCCCCATGTGACCACAAGTTAGGTAGTGGAGCCCAGTCGGTGGAAGAGAGGAGTATGGGCAGAGGTGGTCAAGTTGAGTGGAGATACTGGAGGTAAGCGATGGAGCTAGTAGCCATTGCAATGAGGTTGATTCCATAATTGGTTAGAAGAACACCACCACGATGGGTTTAACTATCACACAGTTGAAGCTGCAAATAGTTAGAAGAACACTACCATAGTGGGCTAAATGAGCTTCCACCTTCACATTATTGGCCATGATTAGTAGAGAATATTAAAATATTCTCAAAATCGAGTGAAGCTCAACATTAACCTATGATTGCATGGCAACTAATCATGTGAATCTATTAGTTTCAAGCAATGTAGAAGGATGCCATAGTTCAATATGCAATCTCAATTCATATGCATATGCCATTAGGTGGAGCTAAAAAAACCCAACAAGTTTGCATTTTGGTTAGAGGTTTCCATAGACCTATTAAATAAATGTAAACATGGTGGGTTTTTTCAACTTCATCTATTGTCCATATATATATATAGAACATAGTTGCACATGCATTCTCAATTCAAAGTGGTAGAATCTTATTTTGGATGCTACACAAATAAGACATGCACCAGAAGATTGGAAGATGATGTCACTTTTGTAGGTCTGGAACCTTTTTTGTACTTCATAGATTGATCCTTTCTTAAAGATTTTAGATGTTAATGGGGAATTTTTTAATGGTGAATTTAGATGTTGGGGGGGGGGGGGGCAAATGAATTTCCATCTTCACATGGTTTTCACTAATTAGTAGAGAATATCAAACAATTCTTGAAGCCAAGTGAAGCTCAATATTAACCTATGATTGCATGACAACTAACTATGTGAATCTATTTAAACCAATGAAGAAACATGTTGCATCCAAGAACATATCCTTCTCTTTCTTCCCTAGAGCATTATAGATGACTTTGAGCCTCTTTGTGATGTCCTCGTGGGGAATCTAGGAATACTTATTCAACACTTTATACCAATTTTTTTTAAATAATTGAGCAAGCCATCATAATTGTGATGGCTTGTTCTGGCCCATAGCAATCACACTAACATGATTTTTTCCACATACCATTTGCAAGTGTGATGGACTATTTTGACAAGTAGTCATCACTCCCCTGGCATAGCTATTGCATACCTATCACACTTGTAATTAAGAGCTCCAATGGCTAGTCGTCAATTCAACAATAGACTAAAATCTTATCCCATTGCAATTGCAATAGTCTACTATCACAATTGGGATGGAAATAAGATGAACTCTTACCTTGCATGTTCCAAGTTATGACAGCTTCGTCCCTCATAGTTGTGATGGAAGACCTTTCCATCATAATTTACAACAGAAAAAGTCGGACAGTCATCCAATAGGAACCATTTCATGATATTGTTGCTTAGGCAATGAGTGGTCATCACAATTGTGATGAACTATCATCGTAATTTGGGCCCAAATGTAGTAGTGATGTTTGTCTTGGAATCATCTTTTTGACACCTTTTTTGGATCCAAAAATGCCTCTCTATGCTCAAGTTAAAGCCAAAAACTAGACAAGGCCTCTAGAAGTGCAATAAAAAATGTAAACATGGACCATAGGCTAGGCAGTGGAGGCCAGTCGCTGAAGTAGAGGAGGAGTGCAGATGGAGGTGGCCAAGTTGAGCAGAGGCACTGGAGGTAAGTGACAAAGCTGGTAGCCACTATAGTGAGGTTAAAGTTGCAAATGGTTAGAAGAACACTTGCATGGTGGGTTTAACCACCACATGGTTGAAAACCATGTTTTATAGATTTTTATTTTTTTTTAAAGTATTGTATACCTCAGATTATGTGCTAGAGGTTGTATGACCTTAGTATGAAATTTTTTTGCCTTATCAAAATAGGAGTTTTGATGTCTTTTGAATCCAACCATGAGCTCTCTTTGGCCTCAAAGTGCTATGAAATTTAGATACTCCCTATTTTCACAAAAATACTTGAAAATAGTCAAATATGTTCTGTCAAACCCTCATTCTTCTTTTACTTCAAATAAGAACAAGCTACAACAGGTCAGGCTCTGATACCATGAAGGATTTGAGAAATTCAAATCTACAAAATTCAAAGAAAATGTACATGCAAGAACCTATCACAGAAAAGAAAAGACAAAGAAGAGGCAAGGGTTTTTCTTTGAGAATATGGATAACTATATTATGAGACTGAAAAGAATGAATGAAATTTCCAATTGATCAATCCTTATAGAAGGAGATCAAAAAACCTCAAAGGGAAACCCTAAGAGGTAAATGACATTTAATAATTAATGGTCAGAGAGAAGATCTATAGTAGATTTAATTATTAAATAGAAATGCAAGTGCATAAAGAGAAAGCTTGAGGGAGTAAAGGTAATTTAATAAATTAAATTAAATTAATGCTTTACTCTAACAATAATCTATTATTAATTTAACATCTTTAAAGATTATTCTATTTGATAATATTTAATAATTTATCATTATATTTGATAATATTTTAATGATGTTTTTTTGTATGCTTTTCATAAGGAAAATTAATTGATATGTTTTAGATGCTAACAATAATACCATTCCATACTTTTACCATGGCTTGCAATTCGAATTTTTCCCCTCTACTTACTTTAGTCATACCATCTATTCATGTGGCCTCTTATCTCCTTTAGTGCATTGTTACTAACCTTATAGTGTGTGTGTGTGTGTGTGTGTGTGCGCGCGCGCGTGTGTGCTATATTTGTTAATGAACTGCTATCATATTTCACTTGGCTCCTCTCATATACTCATTTGTGTGTTTGGTATCAGTCATAATCCAAATGCTAGAAACAAACTAAATCAATTTTTTATTATAATTAAAATTCTAGAAATCAATTTCTAATTATCATTATGTCTACATGAGTAATAAGAGAAACACCTCATTTAGAATCAAAGCTCTCAAAGCCATCAAATTGATATAAGTGAGACTGAAGATCAACACAAACTAGTAGAAACAACCAAGTCGAGATCATGAAGGTCTTGAATAACCACAATAAATGTTGAGAACTCAATTGTCTTACTAGAGCCAGAATGACAAATCTGAAAGATAGATAGGAGGTTCATAGAAATGGTTGGAATGAAGAGAACATCCTGAAGGGAACCACCCTCTAAAGAGGTAGTGTTTGAACCTAAAACTAAAAGTTGTGTGGAGTCACCAACTACAATTAGTGTAATAACACTTTGAGTAAGTGAGGTAACCAAATTAGGTGAGTGTGTTATATGGTGGGAAGCACCTAAATGAAGAATCCAAGTAGTTGTAGAAGACAATTCTCATGTAGAAAGAGAACTTTCTTTCCCCAAAGGAGATAATAGAAACAATATGACAAAACACCCCCCATAATGCAAAAAATTGGACCCCAACTACTAGAAGGAATGTGTTAGCATGAATGTTGATGCTATGGGGGAGCATTGTAGAAAATTGTTATGATTGTGTTTGTCATTGATGACAAGTAATGAGTTTGTAAACACTGAGAGAGCAAAAAATTGTGATCTTTGTATTAAGGACAATACATTACTTATTTGGTAATGTGCAGTTACCAACACATACTACAATATGTATTGGACACACGGGAAAGTGCACAAAGCCTAAATCGACAACATATGGAAAATATTAATCATATACAGAGAATTGCATGGAAATAGAGCATTAGGAAAATAGTCCTTATTATATGATTGATACAGCACATTGTATCTAAAATGAAGGGTTGTGTAGTTAACTAGAGGTAGTACTATGACCATTGATGATGTCAACAAGTGTGTAGGTATGAAAGTTGCATGTGTGAAAGTTTAGGTATAGCTATGAGCTGATGGCATTGATTAAATGTGTATTTCATTTAATTAACATATGGTAAAATGTGAAGCTGACTCAAGGATTTAATATTGAGTGTGGTATAAAGGAAAGATGTTTTCTAAGTTTTAGACATCATGATTGAGATCAATGAGTAGAGCAAAGTTGCAAATTGTGAAGCAGCAAAGCAGAGTGATTTGCTAATGTGTGTAAGTGACCTTAAGGATTACTATTGATGGTTATAGAGTAAAATAGTCAAATATGTTTTGTCAAATCCTCATTCTTCTTTTTCTTCAAATAAGAACAAGCTACAATAGGTCAGGCTCTGATACCATGGAGGATTTGAGAAATTCAAATCTACAAAATTCAAAGAAAATGTACATGCAAGAACCTATCATGGAGAAGAAAAGACAAAGAAGAGGCAAGAGTTTTTCTTTGAGAATATGGATAACTATATTATGAGACTCAAAAGAATGAATGAAATTTCCAATTGATCAATCCTTATAGAAGGAGATTAAAAAACCTAAAAGGGAAACCCTAAGAGGTAAATGACATTTAATAATTAATGTTCAGAGAGAAGAGCTATAGTAGATTTAATTATTAAATAGAAATGCAAGTGCATAAAGAGAAATCTTAAGGGAGTAAAGGTAATTTAATAAATTTAATTTAATTGATGCTTTACTCTAAATATAATCTATTATTAATTTAACATCTTTAAATATTATTCTATTTGATAATATTTAATAATTTATCATTATATTTGATTATTATATTTGATAATATTTTAATGATGGTTTTTTGTATGCTTTTCATAAGGAAAATTAATTGATATGTTTTAGATGCTAGCAATAATACCATTCCATACTTTTACCATGGCTTGCAATTGGAATTTTTCCCCTCTACTTACTTTAGTCATACCATCTATCCATGTGGCCTCTTATCTCCTTTAGTGCATTGTTGCTAACCTTATAATGTATGATGTGTGTGTGTGTGTGTGTGTGTGTGTGTGTGTGTGTGTGTGTGTGTGCGCGCGCGGGTGCGCGCGTACGTGTGTGCTATATTTGTTAATGAACTTCTATCATATTTCACTTGGCTCCTCTCATACTCATTTGTGTGTTTGGTATCAGTCATAATCCAAATGCCAGAAACAAACTAAATCAATTTTTTATTATAATTCAAATTCTAGAAATCAATTTCTAATTATCATTATGTCTACATGAGTAATAAGAGAAATGCCTCATGTAGAATCAAAGCTCTCAAAGCCATCAAACTAATATAAGTGAGACTGAAGATCAACACAGACTAGTAGAAACAACCAAGTCAGGATCATGAAGGTCTTGAATAACCACAATATGTGCTAAGAACTCAATTTTCTTAATAGAGCCAGAATGACAAATCTAAAAGATAGATAGGAGGTTCACAGAAATGGCTGGAATGAAGAGAACATCATGTAGGGAACCACCCTCTAAAGAGGTAGTGTTTTAACCTAAAACTAAAAGTTGTGTGGAGTCACCAACTACAATTAGTATAATAACACTTTGAGTAAGTGAGGTAACCAAATCAGGTGAGTGTGTTATATGGTGGGAAGCACCTAAATGAAGAATCCAAGTAGTTGTAGAAGACAATTCTCATGTAGAAAGAGAACTTTCTTTCCCCAAAGGAGATAATAGAAACAATATGACAAAACACCCCCCACAATGCAAAAAATTGGACCCCAACTGCTAGAAGGAATATGTTAGCATGAATGTTGATGCTATGGGGGAGCATTCTAGAAAATTGTTATGATTGTGTTTGTCATTGATGACAACATAGTAATGAGTTTGTAAAGACTAACAGAGCAGCAAATTGTGATCTTTGTATTAAGGAAAATACATTACTTATTTTCTAATGTGCAATCACCAACACATACTACAGTATGTATTGGACACACGGGCAAGTGCGCAAAACCTAAATTGAAAACATATGGAAAATATTAATCATATACAGAGAATTGCATGGAAATAGAGCATTAGGAAAATAGTCCTTATTGTACGATCGATACAACACATTGTATCTAAAATGAAGGGTTGTGTAGTTAACTAGAGGTAGTACTATGACCATTGATGATGTCAACAAGTGTGTAGGTATGAAAGTTGCATGTGTGAAAGTTTAGGTATAACTATGGGCTGATAGCATTAATTAAATGTGTATTTCATTTAATTAACATATGGTAAAGTGTGAAGCTGACTCAAGGATTTAATATTGAGTGTGGTATAAAGGAAAGATCTTTTCTAAGTTTTAGACATCATGATTGAGATCGATGAGCAGAGCAAAGTTGCAAATTGTGAAGCAGCAAAGCAAAGTGATTTGCTAATGTGTGTAAGTGACCTTAAGGATTACTATTGATGGTTATAGAGTTCCAAATCTGATTGCATGATCTAAAGGTAAAGAAGTTTGACATACTAGATAGAGGAAGAAGCAAAAAATTGTCACACATCTATTATTCTAAAAGGAATAGTACCGAGATCAATTAGACAATGGGTTCATTGATATATGATTCATAGCTATAAAGGAGGAGGATCTTGACAGAGAAATCAAAGAAGAAAGTGCATTGATCTCACAAGTTGAAAAGAAATATTGGATCATTGATAGTGGTTATTCACATCACATGACTGGTGATATGAGCAAATTTATCAAATTGAGAAGCCATAATGGAGTAATTGTCAAAGTAGGGAACAATGTAGCCTATCACATTACAAGAATTGGATCTATCACACTTGATAGTAAAACATACACTAATGATGTTTATTTTGTTGATGGACTAAAACATAACTTGTTGAGTGTTGGATAGCTTATGCACAAAGGTTACCAATTGAAGTTTGGTAATGACACATGCATTATGAAGAACAAGGAAGGAAAACTACTTGGTACTGGCACAAGAACTAGAGGTAATGTATTTTAGTTAAACTCCACTAAAATAACATGTTTGGTAGCTAAGGTTGACAATAGTTGCTTATGGCACAGAAGATTTTGTCACATTAACTTTGATAACATTGTGAAAGCCAATAATACACTTGTTGTGAGAGATTTACCTAAGATCACTAAGCCCACTAACATTATTTGTAAGGAATGTATCTTGGCTAAGTAGAAGAGAGTCTCATTTCCTTGCAAGCAATTTTGCACTACACAAAAGCTGGAATTGGTTCATACAGATCCGATTGGTCCTGCAAGAACAAGAGGATTCTATGGAGAAAGGTACTTTATGATTTTTGTTGATGATTTTACTAGAATGATGTGGGTAGCTTTCTTATGGAAAAATTAGAGGCATTTAAGAAATTCAAGATATTCAAGAACAAAGTTGAGAATGAATGTGGAGTTAAAATCAAGAGCTTAAGATCTGATATAGGAGGAGAATTCACTTCTAAAGAATTCAATATCTATTGTGAAGAGCATGGTATCAGGAGACAACTATTCTAACCCCATACATCTGAGAAGAATGGGATTGTTGAAAGAAAAAACAAATAAATTACTAAAGCAACAAGAGCTATGTTATTTGAGAATGATGTACCAAAAAAATTTTGTAGAGAAGTAGTCAATATAGTAGTATACACATGGAATAGAGTTCAGATTAGAAAAGGTATGGATAAAACACCCTATGAGCTATGGTTTGGTCACTCACAATTAGTCAAATACTTCAGGATATTTGGAAGAAAATGCTACATCAAAAGAGATGATGATATCGGTAAGTTTGATCCAAGGAGCGATGAAGGTATGTTTCTTGGCTATTCATTAAAAAGTAAAGCTTATAGTTGTTTCAACTATAGAACAAAAGCTATAGTAGAGTGCATAAATGTTAAAATTGATGAAAATTTTGGTACTAAGGAAAAGATGATGGATTGTAACTTTGATGGAGATGATTATTCTAGGATGACCAACAGATATAATGAACTATTTCTTAAAACTAACAATGACTTGTAGAATAATATGTGAATTGAAGTAGTAAGAGAAGAATAGAGCACAATACCTAAAATAAGAATTGAAGCAACAACTCATACTCAAAATAAGAATTTGATAAGAAATCATCCTGCTGATTAGATAATAGGAAGTAAAGAAAAGGGAGTAATGACAAGAAGCATAATTAATGAAGAATTATCCCTAATACCTCAAGTGGAACCAAAGAGTGCAAATGAAACAATCAAAGATGGTCATTGGATAAAAGAAATGGATGAAGAGCTTCAAAAAATAATTAAAAATGGCACATGGGAATTAGTTCCTAGACCAAAGGACAAAAATGTGATTGGCACAAAATGGGTATTCGAAAATAATATGAATGAACAAGGAGAAGTAATAAGGAATAAAGGAAGACTTGTATGGAAAGGCTACTCTCAGCAAGAAGGAATTGATGATGAGGAAACATATGCACCTGTAGCAAGAATGGAAGTAGTCAGAATGTTCATGGAATATGTAGCAAATAAGAATTTTAAGGTATACCAGATGGATGTTAAGTAAACATTCTTGAATGGAGAACTTGAAGAAGAAGTTTATATTGAGCAACTAGAAGGTTTTCCTTTGATAGAAGAGAAGGACATGGATTGCAAATTAAAGAAAGCCTTGTATGGATTAAAGCAAGCACTTAGAACTTGGTATGAAAGGTCGAACAAATACTTAGCAAAGCTTGGATTTGCTAAAGGAACAGTAGATAGTAACTTGTACTTGAAGTAAATAGAAGATGGTTTGCTAATGATCATTGTATTTGTTAATGACATCATTTTTGGAGGAAATAATGAAGCTAGTAAAAAATTCTTAGAAGAAATGAAGAATGGGTTTGAAATGAGGATGATAGGAGAAATAAAAAAATTCTTAGGATTGCAAATTCAGAACAAAGAAGGTATCTTTATATCTCAGGCCAAGTATTTGAAAGATTTTCTAAAAAGATTTGGTCTAGAAATTTTTAAACCTATTGGAACTCCTATGGTAACTGGTTACAAGTTATCAAGTAAAGATGAGACACCTACTATTGAGAAAAAGAAGTACAAATCTATGATTGGGGGATTGTAGTATCTGACTCATAGTAGACCAAATATAACTAATGTAGTTGGAATTATGGCAAGATTTCAAGTTGATCCCAAAGAGTATCACTATGTAGCAATAAAGAGGATATTCAAATATCTGAAGGGGACATTAGATTATGGAATTTGGTATGACAGAAGCAATGATTTCACTCTTTGCACTTATACAAATGCAAATTGGGTTGGAGATAGGGATGATAGAAAAAGCACTAGTGGAGGAGAATTCTTTCTTGGAGGAAGATTAGTTTCTTGGCTCAACAAGAAGCAATATTGTACCTCACAAAGTACTATGTACTATCTTTTATGTACCATTTATGTCCTATCTTTGACATTGATGTCAATGGGGGAGAGAGTGACATGAAAAACATTGGAGAGACTTTATACTATGGGGAAGAAGTGTTGCAATAAATGATTTACATGAAGCAAGATCTGATTGATGAAGAGACTTATTAGTATTCTTGGAACTAGATATTTTCATCTATGTTGCCATGAATGCCAAAGGGGAAGATTGTTAGTATGAATGTTGATGCTATGGGGGAGCATTGCATATGAATGTTGATGCTATGGGGGAGCATTGCAAAACATTGTTATGACTATGTTTGTCATTGATGACAACAGAGTAATGAGTTTGTAAATACTAATAGAGTAGCAGACTGTGATCTTTGTATTAAGGACAATACATTATGTATCTTCTTATGCACAGTTACCAACACATACTATAGTATGTATTGGACAAATGGCAAGTAGGTAGAACCTAAATCAATAGTGTATGGAAGATATTAATGATATACAAAGAACCACATGGAAATAGAGCATTAGGAAAATAGTCCTTATTGTATGATTGATACAGTGCATTGTATTTGAAATGAAGGCTTGCACAATTAACTAGAGGTAGTACTCTGACCACTAATGACGTTAGTGAGTGTGTAGGTATGAAAGTTACACATGTGAAAGTTTGGGTATAACTATGAGCCAACAAAATTAATTAAATGTGTATTTCATTTAATTATTGTATGGTAAAATGTGAAGCCAACTCAAGGATTTAATATTGAGTGTGGTTTAAAGGAAAGATGTTTTCCAAGTTTTAGACATCATGATTGAGATTGATGAGCAAAGAAGAGTTGCAAATTGTGAAGCAGTAGAGTAGAGTGATTTGCTAATGCGTGTAAGTGACCTTAAGGATTACTATTAGTGGTTATAGAGTTCCAGATCTAATTGCATGATCTAAAGGTAAAGAAGTTTGATGTACTGGATAGAGGAAGAAGAAAAATATTGTCACACATCTATTATTCTAAAAGGAATAGTACTGAGATAAATTAGACAGTGGGTTCGTTGATCTAATCCTAAAGCTATTTGGACAATGGGTTCAACTATTTTCTACAACTCCTAACAGGGATTCAAAGTCTCCTAATAGGGACTCTTTGTACTAAATTTTGTAATAGACTCCTAATAGGGTTCATCCTCTAACAAGGAATATTCATATTAGTAAATCATTTTGTGGGCATCATTCCTACTAGGGTTTTCCCTCTAATCAAGGGTTTTCCTAGTCAACATATTTGGTGTAATTGTGTATGTGCATCTCTTTATGGTTGTTGTTTACTTTGATTGAATGGTTGAGATTGTTTAAGAGGATAAATATTTTAGATTTTAATATAACTAATCCCCCCCCTCTTAGTTATATTGGTGAACTATTATTTCTAACAATTGGTATTAGAGCCTCAAGTCCTAGAAGGAAAAGTTTAACAACTTTGGGTGCTCCATGGTGAATTTTTTTAAAAAGGAAAGTCTTAGATTTGATGGCACAAACTACGACAATTGGAAGGATAAAATGAAGACTCACCTCTTGTGCATGGGTCTAGGATATTAGCTTGTAACCAAGGCATTTGAAAACATTGCAAAAGAAGACAATATTGAAACTTGTACTGAGGAGTAGAGAGAAGTATTTATGTGCAACATAAGGGCAGGAGAAGCAATATTGTCAGCTTTACCTAAAAGTGAGTACAGTCAAGTAAAACAACTCAAAACATCTCATGAAATTTGTAAAACTTTAGAGGCTAATTATGAGGGTGATAAACATGCAAAAAGGGTTAGATAACAAAATTTGTATTGCACATTCCAAGATGCTAGAATGATAGAACATGAATCTGTAAGGAGCTATATTGGTAAAATATTTGAGATTGTTGCAAGAATCACATCTCTTGGTGGAAAGAAATCTAATGATGAAGTGGTATGGAAGATCTTGAAAATTTTGACACAACCTTTCAAGATAGTAGCACAAATGATTCAGCTAATGATACCCTATACTACTAATTTCACCAAAGAAACATTGCTTGGTAGATTGGAAGCTGCAGAATTTGATCTAAAACAATCTGGAGAATTAGCCATGTAATTCTAGAGATGACATTTCTTTGAGGAATTTTGTCAAGTAATTCAAGTGCCTTGTCTATTCTATTTTGTTTTGTATATGGGTCTAGTAGAGCATCTCCAACTATAATATTAACAAAAATCAATTTTTTGTTATGCTTTGATCTATGAACATGCCATGTTCCAAAACTCCCATTTTTTCATGAGAGAATTGTGGCAACGACTATATAATTTGTCTTTACAACCACAATTGCATTTTTTTCCATATTATCATTAGTTTTTTCTGCATATTCATTTTGTTAACAACCTACAATATTTATAGTCTAGAAAAATGCATACAACTCAATTGCATTGTCTAGAGTTCCACATTCTCTATACATAGACATTGATTGCAAATGCAAACTCTAAAAAAACTTCTTTAACCTTTATGATTTGATGGATGTCCATGCCTCATTCCAAATCTTCCATTTTGACACAGGCTATTAGGAAGCAACCCACTATTAGGATGCTTTCAAATACTATGAAATTTGATTTTACCCCTACCATTTGCATTTACATGAAAGAATATTTATTTATAACACTGTGGGCTAGAAAATGAGAACACTTCTTGTCTATTAAAGAAAAAAGGAAAAAAAAGTTCAAAGTATTTAAAACATTCATCAAAATTAAAATTGAAAGCTGAAAAAATTACTAGTTCCAAATAATTAAGCCTCAAGTTCTTGCATTGGTAAGGGTACATCCCTCCATAGGGGGTCCTCCATCAAACTACTTTAGTAGAGTTGTTAAATGTTTTAATAAGATCATTTTGTAGGTTAAACAAGAGATGCAATACGTCAAAGTTCTTGCCTATAGCTAGAAAGGAAAGAAAATAAAGGTATGTAAAGCTGTCAATAGAAAGAAACAGAAAGAAAGATATGGCAAGAGAGTTTAAATGTCATTTGGCATTATTTAATATTGATTGGTATTAAATCTAAACATAAATTATATGCATTGCATATATATAGAATGACTCCTCAGTTGACAAGATCTATTTCTTAGTGTTGTCAAATTATGTATCAATTAATGATGTAAATGAGTCAATCAAAACATAATTCTACTTTTTAAAAGCAATAAATCTTGATTATCTCAATTTTCTATGAATTTTGCACTTAAACTCTTATATTAAGAACACGAATCAAGAATTACAATAAATTGAAAATCAATATTTTTTATTATTATTAAAAATCTATTTATGATCGGAAAATGATTTTGTTGATCTCTAGCATTTGAATTACAATCATAAATTAATTAAGTTGGTTTCTAGCATTTGGATTATGACTGATACCAAACATGAAAATGAGTATGAGAGGATCCAAGTGAAATATGATAGTAGTTCATTAACAAATATACCATAAATTATCACACAACATAAGATTAGTAGTGGTGGACAAAGGAGATAAGAGACCACATGGATAGATGGTATGACTAAATTAAGTAGAGGGAAAAAAAATTCCAATTGCAAGCCATGGTAAAAGCATGGAATGGTATGATTGCTAGCATCTAAAATATATCAATTAATTTTCCTTATAAAAAGCATACAAAAAACCATCATCAAAATATTATCAAATATAATAATCAAATATAATGACAAATTATTAAATATTATCAAATAGCATAATCTTTAAAGATGTTAAATTAATAATAGATTATTGTTAGAGTAAAGTGTTAATTTAATTTAATTTATTAAATTACCTTTACTCCCTTCTTGAGATTTCACTTTATGCACTTGCATTTACATTTAATAATTCAATATTAATTATTAAATGTCATTTACCTCTTAGGGTTTCCATTTTAGGTTTTTCAACCTCCTTCTATAAGGATTGATCAATTGTAAATTTCATTCATTCTTTTCAGTCTAATAATATAATTTTCCATATTCATAGAGCAAAATCATTGCCTCTTCTTTATCTTTTCTTCTCTATCACATGTTCTTGCATGTAGGTGTTCTTCGGGTTTTATAGATTTGTATTGCTTAGATCCTTCATGGTATCAAAGCCTAACATGTTGTAGCTTGTTCTTTTTTGGAAAAAGTTAAGAACGGGGGTTTGACATAATAGATCTAGCTATTTTTGGTTATTTTTTGTGAAAATAGGGGGCTTGTTGAATTTTGGAGCACTTTGAGGGCAAATGAACCTCACAGTTAGATTCAAAAGATAGCAAAACTCTTATTTTCATTTACAATTTGTAGATTTTGGATGACATTGACTAGGGAGGTAAAATAAATTTGCATATGAGCATCATACGACCTCTTGCATGTAATTCAAGGTGTACAATATTTTTTTAAATAATTGAAAATTTTAAAATTATGGTTTTCAATTGCGCTATGGTTAAACCAATTGTGGAAATGTTCTTCTAATTGCCTACAGCTTTGGCCTCACTACAACTGCTATCGGGTATGTCGCCTCTGCTCGGCTTGACCACCTCTGCCTGCTACTCATCGGCCACCTCTACTCAGGATCCTCCACTACATTGCCACTTGGCCTCTACCGTTGAGCCTATGGTCATGTGGAGGGTTGGGGACTATTTCTTAAGCCCCAATCAATTTTTTTAGGGGGTTTTGCAATTTTTATTTCACTTCTAGAGGCCCTATAAATTTTTTGGTTCTAACTTAAGCATATGGAGGTGTTGTTTTGATTAAAAAAAAGTGTTGGAAAGATGATTCAAAGATGGACATGATGGTCAAGGTTTTTTCTGAATTTTTTTCCACTTTGGTACCTTTTTTTTCTCGAAGTTCGATGATGTTTTCTATCTTTCAAAGGAATAACTTGCTTGTTTTAGTTTTGTTTTTTGATTTGAAAGAAGCATCAAAAAGCTCTTCTTGAACACATTCTAGATTCTCTATCATTTCACCTATATTTTTTACCTAGTACTTGTGATAGTCAACTAAATCATTTCTTCTTTTTTCTTGTATACGCATTCCTTCTACCAGATTGGGTTCAGTTTTTTGATGGGGGGGGGGTGTCTTTTTTATATTTTTTTTGTTACAATATCATTATATCAAAAAACTTCAAAATAATATCTTAAAACAATGGCCTAGACCTCTTCTTTTCTAGTACTTCTAAACAACTATCACACATGAAAATATACTATGCAACAGCTTCTATGTTGAAAGGGTTTATGGTCTTGTTTAGATACAGTGCAACTAGTTTTTCAGAGTCAATGTTAGACTTTGTAGCACGTAAATAAGATGGATGAAGCCATGGGTATAATTTCTTTGAGTGTTTTAGATAGCTTACAATTTCATCTTGATGAGTGTTCTACTCCTTAAGAAATGTGGGAAAAGTTCAAGGACTTGTTTGGTACCATTAACGAGTTCAAAGCACTTCAGATTGAAGTAGAGCATACTTCACTAGTAACAAATGTTTTTCCCTCTATTGAGGACTTTTTCTTGAGGTTTGTAGCACCTACCCCTAAGCTACATTTTTTCTATCATTGCCAAAATCTTTTAGGTCAGTTTTATGTTTGATGATTAGTACTATTATTTTAGAGATTATCAGATATTGTTTTACATTCAGTTTATTATATAATGAGTATCATGTATGCATGATGATTAGTTAGATTGTTTATTACCATAGGTGTTTTCTTATGGATACTTAGCCCATACTGCATGTGTATGGTGCGCATCTTTTTTTTCTTTATGTATGGTATTTTTGATGTGGTTAAGGAAGGGAATCATAGTCACTTGCTAGTCGAGATCTACACGATGCACCACTTCCTGCCATTGCTTGTTTAGCTTAGAACATTGTATTTGCACATGCATGAATTTTATGTAGGTTGCAGGTATTGAGTATCAACTTCCCTGAATTACTAGGATGAGTGTACCCTGTCGCATTATCTCAATGGTAAGAGAGGGGAGATAAATTTTTAAGTCCAAATCCTAAACCCTTATGCCATTTGACCTAATTGACAATTAGGACAAGTATCTGAGTTGAGTACCCTCCGAATGCATCAGATGACGTTAATTCGTGATTGTAACCCTCTAGTTTGATTTTGTATGTGTTTCGCTATGTTGAGTTTTCGTATGTTGTTTTATGAGTCTTTGGTAATTTTTTATTAATTAAGTTTAATTAAAAGATTAAATTAATGATTTAATTTAATGGAAAATTAATATGATATCTTTAATATTTAATTAATTGAGAAATTAATTAAATAAAAAGAATTAAATTTGGAGATAAAAGTTTAAGGATAAATTTAGAACGTGATAATATTTATTTAATTTAATAATAATATATATTTAGAGTTCATTTTTAAATAAATGCTAAATATTATTGTTATTTAAGTTAATAAATATTTTATCAATTAAGTCTCTAAAATAAATTAAAAGTGGAAAAGATATTAAATTATTAAAAGGATTGTAGATCGCATGATGTGTGCATGAGATTAAATAAAAAGAAATTAATTAAAAGATAAAATAAGTGAAAATAATAATGTTATTTTAATTTCATAAAGTGCACATGGGATTAAAAGTAATAAATTAATTTAAAATAGAAGTCAAGTGGAAAATTAAATAAAGTTATTTAATAATTCAGTTAACGTGCATGAAAAGAAAAAGCAAAGATTAATAAAAGTTAATTTTGAGTTTGAGTCTTGTGAGCAAGGAGTCCTCTCAGGTGAATGCACAATTAGGACCCCGATTTGAGGAGAAAACTCCTTATCACAACTTTGGGGTTCATTTTTGAGGGACTGTGAATTTTGCAGACATGAATTTTGGGAGACAAATTTTGGAAGCAAATTTCAGAAGGAGAATTCTAGGAAAGATTTTTAGAGGAAAGTTATTGAAGAGGAGCAAATTCTCTCACAGTTTTTCGGGGATTTTGTATTAGCATCAAGATTAGGTAGGGTCTTGTGCTTTGATTGCTGATTAATTTTGCGGTTATCCTTTTCTGTCTTCTTCGTGTCTGTGGATTGTAAATCCGAATTCTCTGTGATCGAAGTTTAAGTATTTCAATATTATGAATTATTAGATGTTGGTCAATTAATTTCTATACACGTAGGGATTAGAAAGGAAATCGGAAAAAAAAACCCTTGTTTTCTAAATTAAAGAAAATAGAATTTAATCGGGAAGGGGTTGAATCTAAAGATGAAATTCTAAATTTGGATGGCATTAAATATGTATATATATATATATATATATAAATTAATTTTAAAAAATTAATTGGAATTGTGTTATAAATTATAATTTAATTTATAATAAAATGCATTTTATTAAAAAAAATGTAATATATTAAAAAAAATTTTAAAAAATTAAAAAATAAATTGGGGTGGGTGGGACCACCAACCCCCACCCCCCTACTTACCTCCTGTGGTGCTTTGATTGTGTTGCACAGCAGCCACGTCTACTGCTATGACTGCAGCAGCTACACTATCATGGTAGCAGCCCTTGGGGCCAGCCATGCAAGCCTTAAACGCATAAACATAATGCATTATTTTTTTAAAAAAAATTGTTTATAATTTTTATAAAATTTAATTATGATTTTATTATAATTTTTAATTAATAATTTATTAAAAATAGATTATAGCTAATATAATATGTTAATTGTTATATTATTTAAATTGTAATTAATTTTAATTATTAATTATTAATATTTTTAATAAATTCTATTAATATATATTAATAATTAATTAAATATTATTGATATAGTTTAATATTTAATAATTAACTTAATTAAAATTAGTTTAATTAAAGTTAATTAATAATGGATATTATTTGATAAAATTGTAGAATTATATTATTGATTTAATGGAAGTTATTAATGAGGGTTTAAATAATGATGTTAAAATTTATAATTAATGATTTTAATAAAGTCATAATTGTTTTATTTAAAATCATTAAGGATCATTTTTATAACTTAATAAAATAAAAGATTATCCTTAGAATATTTATAGGGTAATTGTACAATCATTTAAATATAGAAATGGGTTGATTGCGAAAACTTATTACTTGAGACATACATGAAGTTGGAACTTAAAACCTTACATTAACTCAACAATATATTATCATTCATACCCAACTGTGTGATGATTATGTTTCTATGTTACTATTCTATTGTCTATGTTTTGGGGTTTGTTCTAGTGTTGACCAGTTTAGGTTGTTACCAGAGGCTCGGGGGTTATGTGATTGTGATATTATGATAATTTTTTCTTGATCTTTCTAAACCCAACCATGGTGATGTGTTTATATGCTCTATGATGGATGTATTTACTGGTTGTTATTGCTTTCCAGTTTCCTTGTGTGAAGCTGAGGTGTTTTAAGTGATTTGTTCTTGATGATGTCATGTTGTGACATGTTTTGACTTGACCATTTTGGAGTCTTTGATCAATATTGTGATTTACTTTGGGATAGTTATTCTGGTTGCTTGCTAAGAACCAATGGATATTGTGACTTATCATTGATGCCTTTAGTTGCTGATAGAGAACTATTGTGATCATTATGATTATGATTTGATGTTTTTCAGTTTCTCATGGAGAACTGATGTGATTATTGCAGCTTATCTTTTGATGCTTTTTAATCACTTGTATAGGACTAAGGTGACTGTGATTTGTGATTTCATGAGCCTAGGGTAGGTTATCTATGTGTATTGTTAGGAAGTGGCTTGCAATGGGGGATGGGAGACCCTAAGTGGCTCTAGGGATGACTAATTGTAAGTTTTTTTTAATAAGTGATAACATTACACTAAATACTCCAGGTTTGATAGGGTTAGGACCCACCATTTTGTGACTCTGAATCATTTTCGGCATGGTAGTAAGATCTCCTTCCCGTATTATCTTTTTAACTCGATGAACAAGGCCATTTCTAGTTTTAAAAAGAAAGCTACCGTCAACCCGACACTACATGAGGGCCTTCTGCTTCTGATTCATGAGCATTTCCACGCTCAAACCATTAAAAAAACCCTATCCAGGGGGCGGATGTTGACAAGAGCAGCTCTAGTTTTTCCTCAGATTTCGACAATGTCGAGAGCATCAGCTCTGATGAGGTTTTTGAGCATTTAGGTAAGAAGACTAAAAGCCATAAGAAGGATTACCCCTCTATCAAATTACCCAGCAGAAAGAGCCCTAGAGGTCATACCCCAGCTAAAATTGGCTTTGCTGAGGAGGAGGAGGAAATGGATACTGATGATTCTGACAAGGTTTTGAAGGAGGAGCTGGATGAGGAGAAACTGAGAAAAAGACAGAAGAGGGAAGGAGAGAGCATGGAGTGCTCCAGCAGTCAGGGAAAGGATTCACTTCCCATTCCCCTCTCCCCTATACATCCTCAGCCTCCTTTGGAGGAAAATGACAACTCTGGAAAGATTGAGGGGGAAGTGCAAGTTAATAACAGAAGGAAGGCTTGGAAGAACTTCAATGTGAGAACGGCCACTATGGGAATTTACAAAGAGGCGATGAACCCCCAACTCCTGGTGGACGACCTCGAGAAGCCTAGACTCAATGGCCTAATTGACCCGGCTATGGTGGCTATTTCTGATAATGCAAGAGAAACAGGTATGAATCTACTGAATAATGCCCGCAATAGCATGATCGACAACTTCAGATCAATTAAATGGCTTTTCCATGAGCTTGAGGATGTCAGAGATAGGGTATCCCAAATGGAAAAAATCAAGAGCAAGACAGGTGCTGAAAGCCAAGGCGACCGAAACAGCTGGGAGACTCTGATGGAGACGAGAGTAAAAAATATTGAGAACTACAATCACAACCTGGCTAGTCAAATGATCTCCCTCCTCGCTTTGATCAACGACAACATCCTCTCTCTCTTGGATAATCTCAAAGACAGGAACCAGATGGAGGAAGATGATAAACAGAACAGAGACAAAGATAGGCTGGATGTGGATAAAGCCAAGGACAACACTATGGAGCAGGATTTGACGAGCGCCCAAGATCATAAGGTAGAAGAGCAACAAGAGTGCGCCGAAGCTGCCCAGACCATGCTCGAGATGGAGAAGTAGTCTGCTAGGTTTGGTCTCTATCCTTTGGTTTTTGTTTCTCCTGGCTTTGGCTTTTTGTCTGGTCTCTATTTTTCTGGTTGGTTCTCTGGCCTTTTTAGTGGGCAGCTGTTTCGGGCTGGGCCTTTGGGCTTATTTTCAGCCGTAAGGATTATGTTTTGGCTGGGCAATTTTTCGCTTATTTTCAGCCTTTCTTGTTGTTAAACTTATGGGTTTCAGGACCCCTTAAAACCTGTTTACCTTATCAAAAACATTACACTAAATACTGACTTAAATGAACCTAATAAGATAATTGTTTATTCTCCCCCATGCCTTGAGTGCTAGTACAGACTAGGATGGGGAAGGGAGAATGCTTGGTTATGACCTTGCATTCCATAGTATGCCTCGTCAGTATAAGAGGATACTAGTAGCCATAGGATCACTGGGGACCTAGGATTCCTATGAGATTGCTTGGGTAACTTCCAATGTGATTCATGTGATGAAACTTTCCCGCTTGCATAGTAGGTTTCCTACATGTCTTTGTGTGCCTCTGGGTCTAGATGTCGATCTATGTTGGAACCTTTGAGTTAGTATACTTTTAGAATTTCCTAAACTTAGAGAGTACTTATGTTTTTTGTTTTGATATCTTGTTTGGGACTTGAGACTATCTCCTTCTAATCACCTAAAAATGGTCATCTAGACTATTAGCCCCCTTCTCAACATTTTGGCTAAATTAATTTAATCATTTACCTAGCCCAAATTGCTAATAATCAATTTATTTGATTATAACCTATAGTTTGACTATGCTATCCTAAGATCATTATTTGATTAAAAGAACATGTCTCCTTTTAATTAAATAAAAGACCCCATTCTTCTAACCCACTTAAAGTGCACACATAAAGTCTTTTTTCTATTTTGCAATTAAAAGAAAAAGCTTTGTGACTTTTGTCTTATATGACAAGTCAACTTATATTCTATTGGTTGACTTGTGTGTGCACATGGATCACTCCTCTTTTCAAATTCCACCATTGATCATCCACCATCTTCATCTTGATCTCTACCATCCATACATCTTTAAAAAGGAGAGAGCTTTCCCCCTTAATCCATCCTCATTTTGAATATTGTTATGCTACAAGTTTTCTAATAGGTTTCTTTGGAGCTTTGTGGAGAACTTCTATTTCTTGTCTACATTATCTCATCCATGGCATCATGGCATTCTAGCTTAGCTTAGCTTTCATTTTTACATGTAGCTTAATCTCACATAGCTTAATAATGGTATTGTAACACTCTCATACATGTTTTAGCATAGCTCCACTTTTCATCTCATTCTAGCTTAATTTTCATTTGCATTGCATTTTTGAGGAACTCCTTGGGACAGTTGCATTCTTGCATCTTGTCTTTGGAACCTCTCATTGCATGGTTTACTATCAAGAAGAGTATCTCTAAGGCTCATCTAAGAGCCCTTGACCTTGAAATACACTCTCTTGCACTTCTTGGATAGGGAGCTCTAAGCCGGCATCCAAGCATTCTAACTCATGGAATCGTTTAGATAGAATGGTTTAGAGTGTGACACATTTTGAGTGTACATTTTTGGTGCCCACCATGGGGCTTGAATTAATTTTTTAGCTTCATTTTCTTTTATTTGTCATCTATTATTTTTTACAGCAGCATATTGGATCTAATCAAGTGCTTTTGTAGAATTATTACTTTGGTTTTAAGGCCAACCCATAAGTAGATTGGTTTGAAGGCCAAAAATTTAGTTGGTTTAAAGATTTGATCATATCTTTTAAACCGCTTGGATTTTAGTTTTAAAATTTTTTTTGCAAGTTGGCTATGTGTTCAAAATGTCTCAACCCAATTTTTAGAGCATTTTGATGTGATTTGCGGGAGTTATGATTTTTTCTTTTTTTTAATAAAAATTTGTTTCTGATTGCAAATTAGTGCATTTTTCAGAAAAACTTACATTTTCAAAAGTCTTTTTGAATTCTAACAGGGGTAATTTCTTTGTGTTTTTATTTTTGAGGTCGTATTAAGGATCAAAAATCCAATTTGATAAATTTGGTCTGTTTTGACAAAATCGGTCTCTAGGGAGAAAATGAAGAGATTTTTTTGAATTTCTTACATTTTTGGAAAGCTCTCTGATTTTTAGTAGGGGTCTTTTCTTTTCATTTCTATTTTTGAATCTAAAATAATAGCAAAAAAGTCTAATCTTGTTGACTAAATCAAAAGCAAAGATTAACAATGAGAGCATTTGTGATTAGTTTGCCCTTTCTTTGCATACACTTTATTGGAAGATAACTTGGATATTTGAGGCAACTAACCACTTTTTATTTTAGTTTTTTATGTTATTTCACACTAACTTATGGTGCTAACAAGTTGTGATTGCAGGTTGCCATCCTTGTGAAAAAAATTGAAGCATTGCATAAAAAGAATGCATGTCAAAGCTTCAAATGCACAAGGGCTACTAACGATTGTTTGTAGGGCTACCCAATGCATAAAAACTCAATTTTTCTTGTTCTTTACTTTTACATGTGCGACATATACTAGTTGTTTATTTTTAGGCACATTAAAACTTACAATTGGAATCTTTTGGTGATAGGAGAGTATGCTCTTCACCCTTGTGGTGAATCAAAAATCTTGACTTACCATTTGGTTTCAAGAGTAAGAGGCAACTGAATCTTCTTGGTGTGTTTGGGAGAAAATGATTGGAATAGGAGAGTATGCTCTTCACCCTTGTGGTGAATTAGAAATCTTGACTTCCAAAAGTTGATCCACTCTTTGTGTAGTTTAAAATCCTTTAGAGGGCCTACTCTTGGACAACCTGAGAGGAATGACCCAAGTGGGGACAAGCAGATTACCCGGCTCTTCCAACTCACTATAAAATCAAGGCTATCAAGGACACAAAACTTTGGTAGATGTAGTGTTTGTCTTCACCTAGTGTGATCGCTTATGGAATTTTGACCATAAGAAAATCACTAGGCAAGAATGCTTAAGGTACTCTTGTGATCGCGAGATTGGTTACTCATCGCAAGGTGAGGTGTCTCATAATTGGGAGCAAGAGGAACACTATGAACAAAAGCCCTATCTAAACACCCTAAGTTAGTAACTACCCTTTTTTAGCCACTCAACTTTTTGGTGCAAGGATTGATCCTAGTGGACTACCTAGATCACCCCAAGATTTTACACTCACCATATGTGTTCCCTTGGTTGTGCTTATAGAACTTCCATGAAAAAGCCAATATCTCTTGTGGGAAACCACTTGGTGCGAGTCAAAGGAGCATCAAGTGTGGGCCAAGTTGTTGAGTAATAAACCATGACTTCTAGGTAGATATTGCTTGATGTGTTCTTGAATGTGCTAGACTTGTAAAAATCTTTTGAACATACACATGACGATAGTTCTAGGGATTTCTTTTAAGACCTCACATATGCTTGTATCATGCAAGGTTGCTTTGTCCCTTGCTTGATTGTTTGAAGACTATTTCATGTGTCACTATCTTTCTTGGAAATAAATTATTTTTGAACATCAAATTTGCTATGCTATTAACTATTGTCAAACTTTGTCAACCAAGTCAAAGCATCAAGTCTTAACATTTTTTCTTGTGTTTCTTGCTAAGGGAAGTCTCATCATTTGACTTTGATTTGCTATGTCACTAGTTTTTGAACATGCTTAAAGTGGCTCTTTGGTCTTAGTGCTCTTGGTCTTTCTATCTTTATGGTCTATGTCCACTTGCTAGTTATATTTTTGCTGCAATGGTTGCCTTGATTTCTTGACTACACTCTTGGGTTGGAGAGTTGTTCACTTGTCACCCTGCTTGCTCTATCTATTTGCCTATTTGGGCATCTTGCCTAGCTATTGACTTGATTCATTCATGTCATAAGTTTCTTGGACATATTTTTTGACAAGTCACTTTAATCTCTCTCTACTATCTTGGCAAGTGAGCACTCTACCTCCTATAGTTTCAACATCAAGTTATCTTCTAGGCTCTTTTATGCTTGGCTTTGCATATAAAACTATGGGATCTAAACCTTGTGCTACCAGACTTCAATCGAATCTAGATGATCATGATATCCTCCATGTCACTAAAGAGTTTCAAGATCTATATGCACAATATAAAGAACTAGAAGAGGCAAATGATCTTTCTTACCTTTGTCTCTCTAAGCACATGATAGAAATGAATTCTAAACTTGAGAAAAGGTTAGAGGAGAAGATTGCATCATTACATGAATCTTCCTTAAGGTCTTTACATGCATGTGAATCACCTTCTTTGAGGTCATCCTCTTCTTCCAGGTCTACATGCTCTACTTCAAGACATCAAATGTCTTCATCTTCTAGATCTAAAGACCTCTTTAGAGAACAAGAAAGTGATACCTTCTTTGAGCCTATGCCAAAATTTCATGATGGACCTATATTTGACCAAGATAATGATGAAGAAATTAATGCATTATATTCACTTGAGAAGCAAAAAGAAGATCCTAGACATGTTTCTAATAGAACTTTTTCTCCCTTGGAAAATTCTTATGATGACACTTTGCAAAAACTTCTTGGCAATAAGATCATCATGTTGCCTAAGTCTAGCTCCTATGTAAATCCTTTCTTGGATGATTATTGTGCTTATCATCAATCTAATGACCATGATACTTTTGATTGTATAGAGCTGAAACATAAAATCCAAGATCTCATTGATGATGAGATTGTTGATCTTGGAACCTCTAGTGACTCATGTGGTGAAGATACTTCTCTTGAGCAAGATTACATTAATGAACCTATGTCTAGTAGAAGCTCTATTATATCTTCCACTTCTTCCAACACTCGTGCATCTCCCAAAACTTAAAATATTTCCAACATGCCTCCATCAAATAAAGAACCTAATGCTTTCCACATTGACTATGTGTATCCTCAAGGGCTATCTCTAAAAGAAACTCAAGCTAACCTTCACTTGGTTGCAAACCTTTTCCATGCTCCTAATCCTAAACATCATCAACCTTCATGCACTACTATGCCTAATCCAAGCACTACTCCATTCATTCTTCATTCTCCCTTGTCCTTAGAAGTGGCTCCATGTCAAGAGGACTCTAAAAAGAAAAAGCTAAAAAATTCAAGAAAGATCAAGATCAAGCACCCTTTCATCTCTTTCAATATTTTCCCCCTCCATATCCTATATCTTGTCCACCCACCAAGTATGATGAAGATACCACTTCCATTATCTCTCTTGAGCTTACTAAAAATTATGAGAAAAGTTCTCTTCATATGCTATCCAAAGCTACTTGTCAAGATCAAAGCATCACCTCATGTCCTACTTCTCCACATCCACTTCAAAATTGTGCTCAAGCTTCAAGTGCTTCTATTAAAAATGTTGTTCCTATCAAAGGTACTTATGAGTCTATTGATGGCTTTGACCATGTTTATCATTCTAAAGATGTTGATATCCCTTCCCACTATCCCTTTGCATCTTCCAAATCTATCCTTGGTCCTTATCCATCTAAGCTAAAGCATTCAAACCTTCCATCCATTTTCGGGCTTTATGTTCCTCCATCTCCTACATCCACTCATAGCTCATTCCCTAGCTCTCCTATATTACCTCAAGATCAACAAAGACACTCATCCTTAATGACTTTTCACCCATCTATACATCTAAACCAGTCATATCATCCTTATTCATACACAAATCCCAAGTCCTTTGGAAGTGAGAATAAACATAAGAATCCATTGAAAAATGAAGATCACTATGTCCCATCTAATCAACATGTGAATGCTAAGATGGAGAATGTGCAAAAGAGACTGCAAAGGTTCATTATTAAAAAAGCTAAATCAAAGAAAATATGGGTTCCTAAACCCATTATTGAAGAAATGTGTTTTGAAGTATCCAAAGGAAAATCTAAAGCTATATGGATTCCCAAGTCTCTTTTAAAAGACTTGAATTTTGAAAATACTTCAAAGTTGACATTCAAGCTTCCAAAGGCTTCCATTCCATCTTCTTCCAAAAATATTTCTAAAAATATTCCAAAGCCTTCCACTCCACTTTTTTCCAAATCTCTTCTACCACCTCATAGATCTAAACCTCAAGCTACTGCATCCATGATTCCTCCATCATTCCAATACGCTTCAAGGTGTGTGTCAATGTTGATCTGGTCCAATATTTCAGCTACCCTCATGAAATCCTCTAAAAGCTTACACTTACTTTCTATACATGAACTATTATCCTCCATATACTCTTCCTACTACCATTTCTCTTTCATCACCCTATCAACATCTTTGAGCATACTAGTCTATGGTCTCAGCTTATCATGACTTATCTTTTCTATAGGAGCACTATCTACAAACAGCTTGATCTCTTTCTAAAAATTCAAAAAAAAGAAGAAAAAATAGAAAAAACGAAAAAAAATGAAAATGTGCCTTAGTGAAAACCACATCTTGTGGCACCTTGGTAGCAAAACTAAAGAGAAATAAATGTATCCTATGGTGAAAACTACTTCTTGTGGCACCTTATATAAGCACCATGATGAAAACCTAGCAAACAGGCATCATGCGTAATTCTTCCATCATCCATCTATCCCTTCTTCTCTCTTTGATCTTGACAATGTTGAGCTATCTTTGCATATTGGCTATCTTATCCACGAGATTTTCTATTGTGATCTCCCATTCACTCATAGCCTCCATCTTGAGCTTTATTTTTATTGCTCTATCCCATTACTATCCTATCTAGTTGACCCCTTGGTCTTGATCATAATAAATAAAACATGGTTCTCATAGGTCTCTTGACATGGCTACTCTTTTGGACTACATGCTTCATGCTATCTCACTTGTTGGCTTCACTGCTTATTCTACATGTTATCTTTCTCATTACTTCCATTTCTTATCCAAAACATGCTTCATATGACTATTTCACCTCTTTCCCTAGCTTGGGTACTCTTGAGGAGTTAGTCCTTGAGGATCACTTTCACTTGCTTCACATTACTTTCTTATGCATCTTTGCGTATCTATCGGCTTGTTTCTCCATCATGTCCTATACCTTGCTAGACATTGGGAGAAAATGATGTGATCTTGCTTGAGAACTAGTGATCTCTAAATTATTCTAAAAATTCCAAAAAAAATCATATATGATCCTAAAAAAAATCCTAAAAATAAGAAACTATCCTGAAAAAAATGATCATCTTAGTGAAAACCTAGCAATAGGTGCTTTGATGTATCACCAAAAAAATTCAAAAATAAAAAAATACAAAAAAATTGAAAAAAGTTCTAAAAAAATCTGTCAAGTGGTGAAAATCTGGGAACAGGTGCTACTTGAGACCCTTGCACCTTTGTCTATTAGTCTCAATCACCTATTTTGCTACACATTTCCTAGCTTGGAATTGTTTCTTGTCCTTGTCTTGGGGGCACAACTGCTTAGCCTATTGATGTATTCTTGTGCATTAGGGTTTCTTGGACAACTCACAAAATAGTGTTTCTCAACACTTCACCCACTTTGACATCAAGTGCTTTTCAACACTTTACAGATAGTTTACCTACGGTCTCCGATGTTGCGATATTTCTCACTATCAGAATCAAGTCTTGAAGAAATGGCCAGGTGACTTGCACACATGCACTTTAACACTTAAATGACTGAGCTATGCTGATCTTTATCTACTTTGTGTGCTATCTATGATGATTTCTTTGCCATGTGTTCCCTCCCTAATAGCCTTTCAAGGATGTCATTGACTAGAAGACTGGGGGCATAGGACATATTTTCTTGATTTCTGCTTGTGGATATGCTTTTGTTTGTCTATAGTGTTGTAAGTATTTATGCTGGTCCTATTCAACACATTGACTTACAAATGTATCATCCTTGACTGTTTTACAAGACCGCACTCAGGGTTTATCCTAGTGCTTATGCCTTGATATAGGTGTAATCTTGCTAAATTAAACTTAGGGAATCTAATCGTGTAGTTATCTTGACTTACATGTCTCTGATGCTTAGATTGGATTTCCACATACCTATCTAATATCGATCATATTCATATCCTCATAGTTATACTAGTGATGGTTGTATGATCTCATGATGTCCCTAATAAATGCTCAATGATGAAATTAAAAGTCTAAATGCTATACACTTCTTGTTTGTAAACCACTTTTCATATTAACTTGCATTTTAGGTTCATTTTCTAGCTTAGTCTTGCATTCTTGCATATGGGGAGAGCTCTCTCTTCATCTTTTCATAGACATATCGGCTAACTCCTTTCATATATTTCTTTACTTTCTTCTTGTTCATGTCCTTTACCTTCTTAATCTTTCACTTCATCTCTTTTCTATCTTATCATCACATTATATAAATTTTTGACCTCTTAAATAATTTCAACATCCTAGATTCATTTTTGGGATCGAAATCCAAATTCGATTTCATCTTGATGGTCAAAATTGTCTTTTGAAATTCTACTTTCTTCTGAGCAATTAGCTGACCTTTTGAGGTCTAATCTCTGAATCATCACTGGGGCATCTTCATGTCTTCATCATTTCCATACTTCATATCTACTTCAATTCACTATTTCATGTCTAAAATCACTTTTCTAATCATTTTGACCTAATTTTTATGCGATATCCTTCAAGGTCAACTCTAGTCAAACTGGGGCATTTTATCAAAAAAAATTATAGTCATTCTTGGGTTCTAATCATCTATCTATCATCTTGGACATTGCTATATTCTAGTTTTCTCATGTCTAGTCAGTTTTTGCATCCCCTTACCTCATTTCAATTTCGATCCTGAGGGGGCAAAAATACTTTATTGCTGATTGTTACAGCTATCTATTTCTTAGGAGCATTTGTTTGACCTTATCACTTTCTCTCGATCTATTCACTTTGCTAGATGTTAGAATTCTTTTTGGATCCTAACATCATCTTCCTAATGTTCAGTACTACCGCTATCAGGCTGTGCATTCAGGACTTGCTATCTATTTCTGCATTTCGTTCTTCAAAATTACATATCTATATCTATCACCACCTACTTGGCTTTCTATTTTCTTTGACATAATGTGTTCCTAGATCGATCACACATTAGTCAAAGAGGGGCAAATATAATCACCTAAAAATGGTCATCTAGACTATTAGCCCCCTTCTCAACATTTTGGCTAAATTAATTTAATCATTTACCTAGACCAAATTGCTAATAATCAATTTATTTGATTATAACCTATAGTTTGACTATGCTATCCTAAGATCATTATTTGATTAAAAGAACATGTCCCCTTTTAATTAAATAAAAGACCCCATTCTTCTAACCCACTTAAAGTGCACACATAAAGTCCTTTTTCTATTTTGCAATTGAAAAAGCTTTGTGACTTTTGTCTTATATGACAAGTCAACTTATATTCTATTGGTTGACTTGTGTGTGCACATGGATCACTCCTCTTTTCAAATTCCACCATTGATCATCCACCATCTTCATCTTGATCTCTACCATCCATACATCTTTAAAAGGGAGAAAGCTTTCCCCCTCAATCCATCCTCATTTTGAATATTGTTATGCTACAGGTTTTCTAACAGGTTTCTTTGGAGCTTTGTGGGGAACTTCTATTTCTTGTCTACATTCTCTCATCCATGGCATCATGGCATTCTAGCTTAGCTTAGCTTTCATTTTTACATGTATCTTAATCTCACATAGCTTAATAATGGTATTGTAGCACTGTCATACATTTTTTACCATAGCTCCACTTTGCATCTCATTCTAGCTTAATTTTCATTTGCATTGCATTCTTGAGAAACTCCTTGGGACATTTGCATTCTTGCATCTTGTCTTTGGAACCTTCCATTGCATGGTTTACTAGCAAGAAGAGTATCTCTAAGGCTCATCTAAGAGACCTTGAACTTGAAATACACTCTCTTGCACTCCGTGGATAAGGAGCTCTAAGCCGGCATCCAAGCATTCCAACTCATGGAATCGTTTGGATAGAATGGTTTAGAGTGTGACACATTTCCAGTGTACACTCCTCAGCGCAGTGGGAGTGGGCCATTTAGGTTCCATGTGGTCAGGTGGTAGTGCTTTTTCACTCTTACCATTGAGATCTGTCTATAGTCACTATGGCTAGAGAATTCGTTATTGGCATTTACCTTCATTCTGTTCATGGATCATTATGATGGATGGTTATATTTTATGATGGATGTTATATCTTTTTGATGTATGGATGTATCATGTATGGTGGATGGTTTCATTTATTTTATTGTATGGAATTTGCATCATGGATTTGAAGAGGATGATGTATTTCTATTTTTAAATATGTATATTCTTTTAAGCCTTTCATACCCTGTGACATGTACAGTGGATGAATGAGCATTCCGAATTAATTTTCCAAGAGGCATTCAGAACAAATATATATGAAATGGACTATGGACTTTCTAATTATTCTTTCATGTGGATATGGTAGTTGTTAGACTTAGAATTAATTAAATTTAAATGTGACTCAATGTCTCGAGATCCTTAAGGAACATAACCTATTATGTATGTTTGATGATGATTACATGTTATTGATTCCGCTACTATGTGTTTGATGTGTATGTTATACTTTCTTACTTCAAAAAAAAATGTTTAGAAAACTTAGTAAAACTTTAGGTTAATTCTTTTGGATCCCTTGGCGAGGCATTACAAGGTTCAAACAACAAAGAACTTTGTTACATGGATGCATTTTGTAATGCCTTTATCAACTGGAGTACTAAATTGCTTAATTCCATTTTAATTGTTATTAGATTCTCACAAAAAACTAGTAAAACACAACCATTTGTTGTAGAAACAATAATAAAACACAACTATGCTTCTTTATATTGTTATAATAATATTTTATTAAAAAATTAACATTAAATTACTTTATTTAATATTATTTATTGTGATTTAACTTTTAATATTATTTATTGTCATTTATCTTTTAACATTAAGATTTTACTATTAAAACTTAATTTCCCGAGTTTACTCAAAGCAAGCTTCATTGTGACAAGAACATATGATTTTATTATATAAACATAAAGCTCCTTCTGCCTACAATTTTTTAGGACCAGACACCAACATGGACCCATGCCACCTGTACATTCAACCCAACACAAAATCTTGTAAGAGGACAATAAGTTCTCCTTCACCACACAATTGAACATCTCTACTTGTTTGACACAATCGAACCCACCCTACTCACTCAATGATGTAGTCTGTTTACAGTGACAAAGTTCCCAATTATGGCACCACCTTAAAGCACAATGGAAAATATAACACACTTCATCCAAAAACTCTCCTACTAGATATTTACATTATAATGTAAAAAGGGTAACTCTACTCAACTAATGTACTTACTATATTCACCTCTCTAATACATATTTCTTCAGTTTCTACAGTTTTTACTCATTATTTCCTAAGTTCTTTCATTTCCACACCTAATCTTCAGTTCATGTTGTGTTTAATAACATTTTCTAATTTGTTCCAACTAAAAGCTAGTCAACAATATTCCAAAAATTATTAATTATTGTTCAATACTGATCTCCTTCAGATACACATGACTTGAAATGTTTGCAGCCAATCCAATTCCAGATTCAAAATAGTTGGCACTCTATCTCCTTATGCAATACAAATAATCTCAAAGGGCAGATACAATTTTACACATGATGTAAGTGTTTATTCTCACATATATTCTTGAGAACATTTCAAGTATGGAAAACACATTTGGTTGCACTCTATATAGAATGTGAATGCTACTATAACATCACCACTAAAAACCACTTCGGCATACCCAACGCACCTTCTAGTGTGATTGCTACTTAATATGTTGATGGCAACCAGTAAATGACTAATTTAAAAATAACTTTAAATTATGAAAAAAATCACATTAATAAAAAATGGGAGCAAACATATTGATTTGACTATATGTTCCACATTTGTGACAAGTCAAGATAAGATTTATTTTTTTTCAATCATTTTATCTTCCATGTCTAATCAATATTAATTATCACAATCTAATTTTCTTACCAAGTTCAATTATAGAGTTAAATATTTTTAATTTCTTATTTTAAATATATATATTATTAGTTTTACATTGATGTTTATTTTTAACTATTTGATATGACTTGTTCCTAAAACTTCATGTAATGCATAAGTTCAAATTATACTTCACTATGTGTGTGTGTGTGTGTGTGTGTGTGTGTGTGTGTGTGTGTGTGTGTGTGTGTGTGTGTGTGTGTGTGTGTGTGTGTGTGTGTGTGTGCGCGCGTGTGTGTGTGTGCGTGTGCGTGTGCGTGTGCGTGCGTGTGTGTGTGTGTGTGTGCGTGTGTGTGTCTTTTTAATATAATTTCAATATGTTATATTTTTATTTAAACAATTTATCATTTAGTTTAAATATATTTAAAACTTAAATATATATTTTAATATTAAATTAATAATTATATTTTATATAAAAAACATACTAAAGGAAATAACCACAAAAAAGAAATAATTCAATTCTAAAAGATGTATAAATTATTATTAAGTTTTTATAAATTATGTATTAAAATTAAATAGTTATATTCTATTTCTTATTTATTACATCATATTTATTTATCAACATCAAATTTATATGTATTACATCTATTTATTATTTACAAATGTACATATTAAATTATATAGATATTATTTCATAATTAAAAATTACTTAATTTTATGA
Source organism: Cupressus sempervirens (assembly GCA_028749045.1). Taxonomy (NCBI): domain Eukaryota; kingdom Viridiplantae; phylum Streptophyta; class Pinopsida; order Cupressales; family Cupressaceae; genus Cupressus; species Cupressus sempervirens. The sequence goes on along the minus strand of CM053783.1, from coordinate 470,999,971 downwards.
AAATTTTGGAAATAAAAAACATTAAATAGGAAACTTTCTCTAATTGTGTAAAATTAAACAAATAGTTTTACTTATAAAATATTTTTATATTTCAATACATTTCATTTTTTCTTATACAAATGTGAGTTTTAGTATAAAAATTAAATTCTTAGTTTCATTAATTAAAATAAAATATATTTTAATTTTTTATTATAACCATGATTTTATTTTGACTATTTGTTTTATTAAGAGAAATAATTATATTTAATTCTCTCTCTCTCACACACACACAATTTATGTTGGTATCACTCTATCTTACTATTTTATCTGTCTTCCTCTTCTTCCTCTATATTATCTATTCTTTTTTCCTCTACATATATGTTTTATGTTATTGTTATATGCTACTATTTATCTCTATCTATATCTCTATTGTAGTTTTTGTCCAGTGCTAATGATTAAAAAATATTGCATCACTTCTTCAAGTTTTATAATTCAAATATTAGTATGGATATCTTTCCTCATTGCACATATTTTAAGTTGTCAATGTAGAAAGTGCAAATTTGTCTAAAGCATATGTATTGATCATAGTATGATATTAAGTACTTAGTGCCATATTGGGGACTTTGGCCTCTTATTCTTGGGCTTAAATGCCCAAAGATATAATAATATAACACAAGAACTTAACAACAAAATATGAGTCATGCTATCAAATCACAAGTGCATTTCTAGGACGAGAATTTAACAAAATATGAGTAATCCTTTTAGATCACAAGTGCATTTCTAGGCAAAAATTAATGCATTCACAATGTTAATTTAGAACTTTTTAACCTTATTCTCACTCATCTACACCTCTACAACCATTATGTGTTAGGCAGGAACTATGACACATTTTGTCTCTTGTTATTACTTGTGTCATTTTATTTACAGTCTTTTATTTAGTGACTTTGTAGTAATACTTGTTTCAAAACCATACATTTCATATCTTCTAGACATTGCAAGGGTTTTGAGTTTTTTCTTTTAAATGGTACATTTGGTAGAGTTGTAAATATTTACATGATGAATTAGATAATGTACATATATTAGTTGAGAGTATTGATAAGTTATTTGAATTTTGGTAAGTAGATTAATAAAATCAATTGGGTTTATTATTTAGTAGAAAAATAATTTTTTTTTTAAATGATTAAAATATGTTGAGAAATTGTGGGTAGAAATCTTAATATAAAGAGAGAAATTAAAAGAAGCATACAAACATTACATAAAAAATTTGAGTAATTTGTGAACATTGTTTAACAAAGGTATTTAAAAATTGAAAATTTTATTGGGAGAGCCATCAATAGTAAAATATTAAGAGGTAGAAATGGAAATAGATGTATTATCTAGTACTTAATAAATAAACATTGTCAACCATAATTATGGTTAGTATTCTTAAAGAGGAAGATTAGGATTGAGGTTAGGTTTAAGAATATGGTTACTTTTTACTGTAATGTTTGAATTTTTATTAGGGTTAGAGTTAGGATGATTATTTAGGTTTATGTCATGATAAGTGTTGTGTTTAAGATTTAAAATTAAAGGTTAAGGTTAATGCTAATGGAGAATGAATATCTTTTCTAGTCAAGAGTGTATGTCATGATAAGAGTTATGTTTAAGGTTTAAATTCAAAGGTTCGAGTTAATAGTAGTGGAGAATGAATATCTTCCTAGTTGAGAGTTCTTAATTTTGAATATTATTATCTAGCTTGTCAGTCTATCATGTTTTAAATTGATTTGATTCTTTGTTCTTTGTTCTAGGAGAGTATTGGTTTTTAGCTAGGCAATTAATTCTATTAAGAATTTTTTTGGTGTTTATGGGTGTTGCTTGACCTTGATAAATTAGCAAGCTACATAATTATTTAATTATGCGATGTAATGAGGTGGTTGAAGTAAGGATGGAGTTGCAATTTAAGTATATTTTAGATTTAGGATTCTAGTATTTTTAAATTATTGTTTCTAATTTTATTTTCAGTTTTAGCTTTCACATTGTCCCTTTAATTTGGGTTGATCTTGTTCCGATTAGAGTTTCATATTTGGGTTATGGTAGAGTTAGAGAAAGGGTTGATTTTAGGGTTTTCAATATGCTTTAAATTTTAAACATAAATGGTTAATCAGTTGAAAAAATAAACACCTATCTTATTCTCAGAATATCTCTTCAGCGTACATATTACACCTTACTAAGGTGTGATTGCTAGTTACTTAATGAATGTATGAATCTTCTTCGACTCTCTTATCTTTCTTACAAACTGTATGCTAATTACTACCTCCAATAATTATTTGGCAATGACTAATTAAAGATATTAATAGATAAAGAAGAAAAAGTGAAAGAGGGAGAGGTAGAAAAGATATAGATTGTGAGATAAATTGATAGAAAGAAAATAATACATAGAGAGGATGAGAGGGGGATCAGAATGAAAGAACAAATACTTAGTTAGCCTTTCATGTCTACTCAATGTACCCATTGCACACCAAGGCATGATTACTAGTTATATGCCTATTTGTTTTAAAGGATCAACTTGTATACATTGATTTTTATTTTCTTTGCATTTTCCATCTATGTATCTTTTTGTTTTGGTATATATATAGAAAAGGATGCATAAATGAAACATCACAAGAGAATCTCTCAAGACCATAAGTACAATTAAGAAGCCTTCATGATAGAAGCTTGAGACTCTATAAGCCCCCCCAAAATGGCAGAACTTCTGTATCGATGAACATACCAATGTGGCTCTAGAATCTAAAGGAAACAAAGGCAATGGACAAAGATGATAAAACCCATGTATGTAAGGTACAACTGGAAGTCCTAGTTGATGCTCAAAGGAGAAAGCATGAGAATCCTCAAATGGAATCTCGAATGAAGGTGAGATAACAAGTGTGTTGAATCTATCATCTAAGAGGAGATGTGTATCCTCTGATATATCCTCAACAACTATAGTAGGTGGCTCATGACTAGAGCTGCAATAGTAGGAAATGTTGAAGAGTAATCTTGTGCAAGAGATGGAATATGAACAAGAGGTGGAGGTGTAGAAGTCACAACACTAGTCTCAAGAATAACACATAAGTTCAAATGACCTGACTTCACCTTAGTAGACTCTCATGAAAAAAAAGAGTGAGTCTCTGATAGTGGACATGGTGGACCAAAATTTGAAGCATGATCAATAATCCTTGTAGCAATAATATTGTCTATCTCACTATCTCTGATGTGCATTGAGTCTAGTACAAACTCAACTGTCTTCCCTATCCCACTGTGTGTAATCTGATAAATAGAGAGAAGGTTAGAGGACATAGATAGAACACAAAGTACATCATGAAATGTGCCATCGTCAATGTCAATAGAACCTTTCCCACATACAGTCATAACAATTTTGTTCCTTGTTAAAATGTGTAGAGTAGGAGAAGCCTCAAAAGAAGAGAACGAAACCTAAAAAGCTACCATATGGTGTGAAGCACCTAAATCTAGTAACCATCTAGAAGAATGAGGAATAGTAGTTTCACATAGTGCATGACCCTTTCCTATATCTTTACCATCAGACTAAAATGATGATGATGAAGAATGTCTATGAGAAGTAGAAGGAATATCGATGTTTCTCTTTTGAAGGAGAGTTGTCAAATCTAAAAACCTGTTCGACATAGCCATCTAACTTCTTCTCATAGCAATGTGAATCATCATGATTAGGTGTATTACAATAAGCACATTTTGGTCTTTCTAGCTTTGATTTACCTCCTTTAGGAGGAGGTGACCTTGATGAACTATGAGTTGTTTCCCTCAAACTATAAATGCAAATGTATAGAAAAACATCTTTGTGCAATTTCCCAAGGAAAAAGTAATATATATTTTCTAGCGGCAGGTGTCATGACATATTTCATTGTCATAAGTTTATGAAGCCTTTTTTACCCTTTTAAAAATGGTGGTGAAAGTCCTTACATGTGTCAAAAAGGGACCCAAAATTCCAACAAATCGTGCTGAAAAAGAGTGAATGATTCAGATTATTATGATCATCTTGCAAGCCTTAAGAGTCAGCATGAACCGTCGATGCAAAAAGTGAAGTTGATAGACTTTAGAATAGGGATGCCTTCCACATAACTAGTGACATATGGTCTATAAATCTTCCAAGATATTAAAAAAAGACATGAATATAGTGAATGGAGTGAGAGACGCATAGCTAGACCAAAGTAGGTATCCAACTATAAATAGAAAGAAAGAGAAACTATGGAAGCAACGACAATTGTAGTAAGTAATTATAGAATGAGATCATTACAGAGGAATCTATATTGATCGCACCGATGGTTATTGATTAAGAAGGAAGGGGATGTGTTGAAGATTGAGCATAATGCCATGTGATGATATGGAAAGTTAAAGGACATTTGTACTACAATTTATGCACAAATTAAAATGTGGCTAGGGGTAAATTAGGAAAGCGCACCCATTCCAACGTGCCACATCAAACTAATAAGATGGGATAAAGCCACCGCCTAGGGTTAAGGTTAAAAAAAAGGTAAGTTATTTCAATGTATAATGTTAATGAATTAATAAAATATTAAAGTATAAATTTTAATAATAGAAAAGAAATATAAAAGTATAAATCAAAAAATAATATGGGGCAAAATATAATGAACTATGGTTAATAATATGAGGTAAAGATAATCCATTTAATTATTAATTACTATAATTTTAAACTAAACTAGATAAGAAACATTACTATGGTATTAATGTGGAATTGCGCATAATCAACATTAAGGATTTCAATTTTTTTTTTTGAAACCTAGTTAGTTAAGTGTAATAAATTGAAGGATAATCTTATTAGGGGTCTCACAAGGGGATAAAATAAGGTTATAAGTTTGAGGAACAAACCTAAATTTAACTTTGGAATCATAAAGAAAGTAATTAAAGTCTTAAAGGAGGAAATTCATAAATCTTTGTGCTTAAATTCATGATGGATATGGAGTTTGCATACGCTAAGGAGATCAAGTCCCAATATGAGTGAGAACCATGAAGGAACCTTGGGTAGATTGTTTCTTTCTTCGATAGTAATTCTACCATCCATTATGTAATTAAATATATAAGTGAAATATAGGAGACAATCAAAAGGAATATAGCAAACAACATAACACGATAACAAGGAAAAAACATGAGTGTAATCAAAATACGAATTTAGAAAGAAGTGTTCTTTTTAAGTGTGTAATGGATAGGGAGTTTACATAGGGGGAAGAGTAATTCGATCATGTTAGGGCAAAAGAATCCCAATATGGATGTAAATATAAGGGAGTCCCAAGTAGATTGTTTCCAAACTTGAGCATTAGTAATTCTATTATCCATCATGTAATTAGTGGGTGGGGAGTTTTCATAGGGGAGGAGTAATTCAATCACCTTGGGGAAAGAGAATCCCAATGTGGATATAAATATGAGGGAGTTCCAAGTAGATTATTACCAAAATTGAGTAATAGTAATTCTTCCATCTATTATAGAGTCAGACATGTACAAGAAAAAGTCTTCAATTAAGGGAGAAATGTTGGGGAGCTCTATTTTGGTATTGGCTAAGAGAAAGTTACTAAAAGACACATTTTCAAAAAAGATGATCTTCAAATAGAGGAAGAAGCATGACATTTACAACCAAATTTAGTAAAACATTTCTATAACCTTTACCTATGTCAAAATATGAGAAGGAATCTAGTAAGATTAACATGCAAACTTTGTTTCTACATTGTGTCTTCATTCATTCGTGTGTCTACCTCATGTTTGCATTGTGTCTTCATGTATTAATGTGTCTAGGTCATTATATACTAACATGTGTACTTTGTGATCTGCATAACATAAGGGTGCATTTCTAATTTTAGAGAAAATGGCAGAGGTGGCAGGCAAAGTTCGAGTTGTGGGTAGGAATGGTGGAATTCAAAATTCTAATGGGACTGGTGAAGGCCCATCAAGGGAGGGAGGTCGACTTGGGATGATTGAGCATGTAGGATATCTTGGGAAGGAACCCAATGGAGGTGGGGTACCAAGGACCTAGGGGGGACCTAGTTCTATTGCAACTATCAAGATTCCTACCAAGAAATGGTGAAGCTTGTTTGGTATTAAGTTGACTGATAAGTCTTCTTTTCCCCTAGTCAAGAATGTATCTATTACCAAGAAAGGCTCATTTATTTTGGAAATCCCAAATCAAATCATAGATATGAATATATCTAAAATGGATCATACCCTTGTGGGGAGATTCTTGGGAGCCAGACCAAATATTGAGGTAGTCAGGTTCTTTGTTAAAAGAAAATGGGCTTTGAAATGATAGGTGGATATTGTTGCTATGTTAAAAGGTTGCCTTTTCTTTTATTTTTCTTGTGAAGATGACTACAAAAACATCTTGTGTGGTGGACCATGGTTAGTGGGAAAGCATACTATGGTATTACAAAAATGAAGTCCTAACCTAAGTTCTCAGAATGAATCGGCTATGCGAGCCCCTATTTGGGTTAAACTACCAGGAATACCACTAGAGTTCTAGGTAGAAGATGTTTCCCAAGGAATAGCTAATACCTTTGGTGAGTTTCTATCAATGGACCTATGAATAGTGTCAAGAAGGAGATTAACTTATGCCAGAATATGTGTGGGTCATTTAAGGGGTTGATATGCCAGAGTCCATTACACTCCAATCTAAATTGGGTGTCTAGAACTAGAAGATCAAATATGAATCCATCCCTTTTGCCTTTTTTCATTGTCCAAAATTGGGTCACTAGGTGAAGAAATGCCCTAATAAAGTCAGCATCTCGAAGAAATATAAAAGAGAATGGATTTGAAAAGGCACCAAGGGTGTTGAGGTTGTGGAATAAAACATAATAAAGAAGGGGGCAAGGAAAGCTTTAAGAAACCCCCCTTTAGAAAAAAGTATAAAATGTTGACAAATCAAACATTAGTTTAGGGGAAACAATTAATTTCTATTAGCAAATTTTAATTTTTAAGTACAATTATTTTAAATTTTATTGGCGATTATTTTTCAATCATATGAAAATTCTATAAAATCTTGGTGAATCTTTCATTATTGATAAAAATCATGGAAATAGGTGCACATACCTAGAAAAATTGATTTATTACTAATATTATATGAAGCCTAATTAATTAAAAAACTATAAGGTTAAATTTAGCACACTCTTATCATTATAGTTTCTCTGTAAATTATTGAATGGTGGTTCAAGGGAAGCACTGCTATTATTTTTAACCATATGATGGTCCTAAATCAATGGCCTAAATCCTATTCCAAGACAAACTTTTAAATGGAGACCAAGTTTTAAAGAAGGTTCCCAAAGTAGAAACATGTGTCCCCAATTGAATCTATTTCGCAGAAAAGTGAGAAAGGCTATAAAGTTTAATGAGAAGTCATTAGAATAGAGACACGTGTAAAATCTACATACTTAATCTATAGTGTAACTTAATTTTTTACCAAACATTGGTGAATATGACCATCAATTAAGACAAGCCTTGAAATTTGCAGGTGAAAATATTTAATTTACTATGTAGAAAAATTAGATTCCATTGGTGAAATTATCACAAAAATATAAATACTTATGTATTATTATTGGAAATTAGCCTAAGCATGGGACCCAATTTTGGTAAAGTGCAAGTGACATGGACACCCCAAAAGTGTTAAAAAATTAGCCAAATCTAGGGTCCCCAATGAGTGAGATTAGCCAATTGGCGAATATTAGCCACTAAAGTTATCCTTGGAAGGGGATAAAAGAGGATTAAAATGGCACTCAATTAGAGCCTAGTGAGATTATTAGTAAAGACACTAAGAATGGGAATAATATGGATCAAATTCAGGGCTTACAAATGGACCCAGTCAGTCCCATTAAGAATATAATGATAAAGGATAACTATGATGAAGAAGGTGAGAGTAGAAGGATGGAAGTGGCAAAGACCAAGGATTTTAATAATGTGAATATTTTGGAGACAAAAATGTTAGGTGTTAATAGCAAGAGTACTATTAATAGAAAGGAAATGGATAATGAAGAGGCACAAGATTGTATTATCCTAGGACCGCATGTACCTAAATGCGCTTGGATGATCATCAAAGATAATAGGAACTCACCACACAAGGATGGAACCTTATTAGTAATAGAAGAAAGAACACCCAAGTGGGGGGATGCTGAAGATATTGATAGAGCCTTGCAAGGTGAGGAAGTAGTTAATGGAGAAGAATGGAATGTTGTGGAGCACAAGAAGAAAGTGAGGACTAAGAAAAAGGAGTTTCAAAATGATAACAATATAAGAAATAATAAAGAAAATCAAACACTTAGTATAAATGTAAGGAGGAAAAAAAAAACAAGGGATGTTGGTCTAAACCAAACTCCACTAGGGAGGCCTTCAAATCAAAAAAAAAAAAAGACTTTTGGAGACCAACAAAAGTATAGCGGATGGTAGTCAAAGGACTATCTTGGAATCAAAAGCACTCCATAAGAAATGAAGATTATCTCATGGAATATCAGAGGATTGAATAATCCTCATAAGCACAACATGGTTAGGAATATCATTAGGGATAATAAACTAGATATTTTTCTTCTTCAGGAAACCATGATGCTAAAGGATAAAGTAGAAAGTTTGTTTTTCTTTAGGAGTGGTAAGATCTTAGGTAGTGATGTTGATGGGGCCTCTGGTGGTATGGCAGTTTTATTGAATGATAACATATTCATGGGGAACTTTTATCTCATAATAGGAATATGATTAATATTAGATTTCCAAATACTAAGTACAACACTTTGTGGGTATAAACTAATGTCTATGCACCTAACACCAAATGGGGAAGGAAAGCTTGTTGGATGAAAATGACTAATATTAGGAAAGACTTTGAGGATGAAGAATGGATAATTATGGGGGATTTCAATACACCTTTGAAGGAAAATGAGAAGATGGGGGGAAGCTAAATCAATTTGGAAAGAAGGATGGATTTGATGGAATTTTTTGATAATCATATGTTGCATGACATGGATTTACAAGGTATAGATCATACTTGGAAAAATAGAAGATTGGGTAAGGATCTCATACAAGTTAGACTTGATAGAGCCTTTATCAATAATAATTAGTTTCAAAGCTATAAATGCTCTTCAATGGCTCATTGAAGAGTGGGTTCTTAGCATTATCCCATTTTTCTCTTAGCTGACACTATTTCCATTAAAAAGAATTTTCCTTTTAGAATTGGCAAAATGTGGACTTTACACCCTGGACTAGAAAAAGGATTATAGATTGGTGGAGAGTTAAGGTTGAGGGAATTTCCATGTTCAAAGTGGAAAAAAAGCTGAGAAATGTTAAGGATAACATTAAAATATGGAATAGAGAAACTTTTGAGAATATATTTGAAAGAAAAAGTAAAATTCTTGAGGAACTTAAAGAGATTTGGGACAGCGTTTAAGCTGAGGGTTATGAGAAATTTTATAGAAAGGAGGACTTGAAGTTGATTAAGTTACATGACATTATTACCAAGGAGGAAATTTACTGGAAGTAGTAATCTAGGAAAGACTTTATTAAAGAGGGGGATAGAAACACAAAGTACTTCTATATGACCACTTTGAAGCATAGAATGGCCAACAAAATTTCTAGACTAAAAGTCAATAATGTTAACATAGAGGATGATGAGGATATCAAAAGAGAAACTATGAGATTTTTCAGTGGTCTTCTAGAGAGAGAACATAATCTTGACAAGGAAAAGCAGAAGGAATTCTTGAGGTATATTCCAAAGAGAATATCTGAAGATCAAAATAAAGACCTCATTGCCATCCCTTCTAAAGAAGAAATTACAAATGTTGTTTTTCCTTTGATGGTGACAATGCACCAGGACCGAATGGCTTCCCCTTTATCTTTTTTCAAACTTATTGGCACATTATACAAGAGGATGTTATTAAAGGAATCAAAGAATTTTTTGGATCTAGAAAACTCCTTAAAGAATTGAATGGTATTTTTTTGGCCCTGATTCCCAAAAAACTCTAGGTAGATAGTATGGATCAATTCAAACCCATTAGCTTGTACAATTCATTTTATAAGATCATTTCAAAAGTCCTCACTCTTACGATTTTGACTTTATTACCTAATATAATTTTGAGTCAACATAATGGATTTGTTCTAGGTAGACATATTTTGGACTCTATTATCTCAATTCATGAAAATATTCATGCCCTCATCAAATCAAAAAGAGAAGGGTTCTTATTGAAGTTGGATTTGTTTAAGGCCTATGACAAGGTGGATTGAGAATTTTTAAGGTGTGGATTGGAAGCCTTTGGATTCAATAATAGGTTTTTGGATATGGTTCATATATTGGTTTCCTCTACCACTTTTTTTATTTTGGTTAATGGGTCCCCGACTCTTTTTTTTCATGCTTCCCAAAGCTTAAGACAAGGGGACCCTTTCCTATTTTATTCATTTTAATGGCTGAATATTTAGGTATATTTGTGGAGAAAATGGTGCAAAAGGAGGATTTTGTGGGATTGAAACCTTCATCAAAGGAAATAATATGTTCTCACCAACAATTTGTGGATGACTTGATTGTTATGGGAGAAGCTTTAGTAAAAAATGCTAGGAATATTAAAAGGACTCTTGATGATTATGGGTAGGCCACAAGATAGATTATAATTTGGAATAAAAGATCTATTTACTTCTTCAATGTTAATGTAAATAGAGAAACTAAGATTCAAATAATTATGGGGTGTGAGATTGGTAGCCTTTCAGGTTCATATTTTGGGTTACCTCTTTGTATTGACCCTCCTGAGTCTTTCTAGAGCTCTCTAATTGATAAAATTCATACAAAGTTAGTTGGGTGGAAAGGGTCCCTCCTTAGCTAGGTTGGTAAGATAATTGTGTGAAAATCTATCATTCAAAGCATCCTTGTATACTTTGAGTGTTTTTAAGATACCTAGAAAAATCGCTATGGCTATTGAAAGAACTCAGATGAACTTCTTATGGATTAGGATGGAAAAGAAGAAAAGAATGGCACTAATTTCTTCGGATAAGGTTTGTAAACCCATTAAAAAAGGTGGACTGGGTTTAAGAAAGGTAAATAATATGAATGTTTTCTTACTTGCTAAGCTCATTTGGAGATTGTATAATGATGTTGGAGAATGGAAAGACATATGGAATAACAAATATAGTTTGGAGGGAAAAAAACTTCAATCTTTTTCTTAGTAGTGATAAAGTTCAAGGGGGTTTAGCTATTTGGAAGTAGGCTTAGAAAAATAAGCAAATTATAAATAAAGAAGTGAAATGGAAGGTTGGCAATGGTAAAACTATTCAATTATGGGAGGACATTTGTATTCTTGATCATGCTCTAAGTTCTAACCAGTTGTGGAATGGCTATATGGTGCAATGCAAGTCTTTTCTGGGTTAGATGTTATAGATTATTAGGAAGGAGATACGTGGGTGGATCTTACCAGAGTGGATGATCCTTTGAATGAACTTAATAAAATGTTGAATGTTGTCTTTCTAGTTAATGAAGAGGATTCACTAATATAAAAGTTTTTTCCTAATGGACTATTTTTTGTCTCTTCTTTGTATGGTTATACCTTTGAAGATTGTGATGAACCTTGCTAGGCTAAAGCTTGGTTCAAAGGTCTAACACCTAAAGTTAACATCTTTTTTTGGATCTTATTACAAGGTAAAATTATTACTAATGATAATTTAAAGAATGAAGGTATGTGTATTGTTAGTAGATGTTACCTTTGCAAGGAAGAGGAAGAATTGGTTAATCATTTGGCCATTCATTGCTCTTATACTAGAAGCCTATTGGAAAGGATCTTTAGACTTCTGGAGATGGACTGGGTTCTCCCTTTTAGTATACAATATTTGTTCTTAGCTTGGAAGTCACCCTCTCAAAATGCCTTGATCAATAATTTATGGAACTATATTCTACCTCACTTATGTTGGGGTGTTTGGAAGGAAAGAAATGATTGGGTCTTTAGGGGCAAGCAGTCAAACTCTAATAAGATCTTCCACAAGATCAAGAGTATGGTGATGGGGAATGTCAGACTAAGTGGAAAAGGCATGGAACCTCATGATGAGTGGGAAACCAATGTAATTAAGAACTGGAAATTGGAAGGGATCAATTATTCTCAAAGTGAAAGAAGTCTTAGAAACATGGCTAGATGGGACTACCAACCAAAGGTATGGTATAAGATTAATTTTGATGTGGCCTCCAAAGGAAACCCAAGGATTGTGGGGTATGATACTACTATCAAAAATGAAAATGGAGATAGTACTGGTGATATGGCTATCCCTATTGGAAAGCAAACCAATCACATAGTGGAAGTTAGTGCGGCTCTTTATGGTATATTATATCCTAAAAGTATGAATATGGAGAAAATTTGGCTTGAAGGGGAGTCACTAAATATCATTAATTGTCTCAACAAAGTTAATAACCCCTCATGAACCATTCATAAAATTATTTGCAAACGTATAATTTTGATCAATTATTTTGTAGAATGTGTTATTACCCATAATTACAGAGAAAACAACAAAGTGCCTAATTAAGCAGCAAACGTGGCTTGTAAAAGTCACATGAAGATGACTTGGAATAATCATAGTAACATCCCAATTAATGGGCTATCTTTGATAGAGTATGACATGATTGGTAGTAGAAAAAAGTATTTTAATAATGATGAAAATGGAAATTAGGAGTATTTATAAGATCTATTGGAGTGGGGAATCACAGATTATGATTATGTTTGATAAGATTGCTCACTTATTTCCACACAGATTATGGGCATTCTTGCAAAAGATAAAAGAACATTGTGTTTTTGAAACTAAAACCTACATTTTGTTTGAGCTCACTAGTAAGGAGAGTGATTTTTGTAGATTGAGGAATATGGGAGGTAGAAGGAATGTTGGAATATTCAAATGGGAAAAGTACTTCTGAGAGGGTGAGTGAATAAGAAGTAACACACTTTAACCATTTCAAATCCTTTTTTAAAAAAATAATTGAAAGTAAAATACATGCATGTAAACATATTAAATGAACATAAAATAAACACATGCATCAACACTCATAACACCAGATTTGGTAACACAGAAACCCTCCAGGAATAAGAAGGTAAAACTAGGGTGAGGATGATACCCATAAAATCACTGCAACAATAATTGTTTGACCACTTATGATGGTCTACACTATAAAAGGCCTACCCTATTAAAGGCTTTACACTATGTCAATAGTGACCTGGTTAAAGGATTTACAAACACTTTACATGAAGTGTCACCCTATCAAAGGATTTAATCACCTCTTCAAAGGATCTACAAAATAGCTATTAAGCTAACCTATCAACATAGGGTTTTCACTATCTAATACAATTGCTAGAGAGTATTAGAAACCTTTGACTTGATTGTTTACAATCTTCAATTGCTAATTTTAGGCACTTGATCTTCTCACTCTGATGTGATCCTTGCTTGATCTAATAGCTGTTCATATCCCTTGTATTGTTTAGATTAACTAGATATGTAATTGTTGTTCAATTCACTAAGTCTATGATGCCCCTATTGTTTGCCCTGTTCTATAATTTTGCTATTAGCTTAGCAAATTACTTAACTTCTATTCAGCAACATACAATCATGGGGTCTAAGCCTTCTTATAAAGACTTCATAGACTTAAGGTTAGGCATGGATCTATTATCCATATTGAATTTTGAGTTCCCACTCATTACTAGCATTTTTCTCATTGGTTGCATGCCTTCTCCATTTTTTTGATTGGTTGCATGTTGATTGCATAGAAAATCTAAAAGATTCATTCTTGTCCTTGTTATCCTTCAAAATCCTTCTATGTCAGCCCTAAAAATGATTTACATTTGAGTTTGTGAAGGCATAAACTAATATGTTGATTCTGTGTTACTTGGCACATACTGGACTACTGTTGCTCGGTACATGTTTGATCCTAGTTTTCTCGGCACCTATTGCATTCTATATTCCTTGACATCAACTATGACTTGAAACCTATATATCACTTAGAACATGTATAATGCTCAGCACCTAAAGTCACTTGGTACCTATTGGAATTTTGGCTTGGCACATACTATAGCTCGGCATACATAGTGTACTCGACTTCTATGTAGAAAGTGGTTAAGTGTGTTGACACTCAAATGCCAAAACCATTTTGAGACCAACAATCTCTCCCTTTGATGTGAGTATCAAAAAAACTTAACTAAATACTGTTCATCTATCCTTATGAGTATCCTATCCAATCTGCTCTGCATATGTACAAAATTCCAAAATTTGTTCAAAATACCTTAAAATTCTTGTAACTCCCCCTGAGTTGATTGTGTCATTTTCATTCTTGCAGCCAAAATTCTTGTGCTAATGTATCTGATACTCTTTTCCTTTGCCCTATTTCTATAATCTTTACATATGTGCTAAGTTGTCTTTTCTTTTATTCATATCTCCCCAAAACATTATTTCTCCCCCATACTATTTGCACATTAAGACTTATCTCCCCCTTTTTGGCTTTCTCCCCCTTAGTTATATCTTTCTCATTATTATTATTATTATTTTATTTCTCCCCCTTTTATACACTTGTGTCAAAGGTTTCTAAGGAGTACTACCATATTTAGCCAAAAATGTGTTGTTTACCTCCATTATCATTTTCGGAGTTGCATCCCAATTCTCCAAAGCAATGTCTAGTGACTTGTGCTAGATGGCAACCTCTACATCAAGATGTACAAGTCCATGTAATGTAAAAGATTAGGATCTTTCTTTAAAATAGTTTTAGCATAGACTTGCTCTTTGTGGAGGACCTCAAAATGTGGGGTTATGGAGGATTGAATCTGCATTAATTTGGTCTTTATATTGGCCTCTTCACTTGTAAGTGCAGCTAATTCTCTTTGAGTTTGAAGCGATTGGGAAAAATGCTTCTCGCTTTGAGCTGGATCTCTTGGTAATTGCATGCTAGAAATCTTCAGATTTCTCTCCAAGCTCATTATCCTTTGGCCTATCTCTTGTATGAAATTGGAAAAATCACATAGCTTTTTGTACAATGAGAAAATGTTCTCAAGTATAGTTTTTCCTTTTTCAATTTTCTTGGCCAATTCTACCTGTTCAAGTGCTATACCACTAGATATTTTCTCATTTACCTTCTCTTGAAACTTCCTTTCAAACCATTCCATAAGTTTAACATTTGTATCCTAGTCTTCACTAGTCACCTGGTCAACTATATCAGATAATTGTTCCATTATGGGCTTTGACTCATCTGGGGACTTCAAGCTAAAGGCATCCATAAAGATGTCCTTAATCTCATGTAGTGATTTCTTGTGTTTATACTCTTTTCTGAGTATTTATTGTCTCTTTCTCCTATTTACTGCATCCTGCATTTCTATAATCTGCTCCATTGTAATAGTTTTTGAGTCATAAGCAGGTATGACTATGTCTTCATCTAACTCAAGGTCTCCATAGTAAAGTACCCTGGTCACCCTTGTAGAACTCAAGCCTGGTGTTGAGATTTGCAAAGGTATGGCTTTAGTGCTTGGCTTCTAAAGAGTTTTTGTAGGAGTGCCTATTTTTGGTAGTTCTACTAATGTTTGTATAGTGGTCTACTCCTTTTCTTTTGATGTATCCTCCTTCTCCTCATTAGACTTCCCTTCTTCTATAGTTGGCTTTCAAATGGTATCACATGCGGCTATTGTAATTGTTGGAGGTGGTGGTGGAAGCATTAAAATTTGTGTGCTAGTAGCTGTATAGATGAAAGGTGGTTCTTGTTGTTTTAACTTGTCTCTTTTTGGTTCTACTACTGCCTTCTGTAACTCATCTACACTCACCAATATAGGGTTTAGGTATAATTGTGCCTATAAAGTGGATTGGTGAAGAATCTTGGAGAGATCCTCTATAGTTAGGGGATTTATGTTTTGAATTGAATTGTCAAGAACATCCTTGATAGTTATTGTGTCTACAGGTGTGATGGTTACATGAGGAGGGCTAGGGGGTTGGCATTTGTGTGTCTTGCACACTTTGTTCCTCTTCTTGTTGTTGTTCAACTATTGCCATATCTTCTCCCTTTTGTGTCTCTTTCTCCTCTCTTTTTTCCTTATCTTCTTCCTCTTTATTTTCTTCTTCTCCTTCCTTTTCCTCATCTCCTTTTGTTTTTGCTTCCTCCTTCTTCTCTTCTACTTGCTTCTCCTCCACTTTCTTTTCCTCTATCTTTTCCTTGGCACTGGCCTCTACCTTATTTGCTTCCTCATCATTGTCATCAGTTTTCTTGTAGATTGTCTTCCACAATTGCATGGACTTATTCACTACATCGTTAATCTTATTTTATAGGATGTTGAAGGCTCTGTATTTAGGTGCAAATTTGTCACCATGTTTCTTATTAGCCTTTTTTATTTGACCTCTTGTTAGTTCATGCATCACTTGTGCTAAGGTAGATTCTTTGATCTCAATTTCCATATTCAAAAAATAATGCCATTTGTTTTCAATTATCTCATATAGCTCTCTAGGCATGGTATTGTCTAGCTCTAGAGGTGTGTTTTTGAATTCAAACATCATGGCATATATAGATTCCTCTAATTTTTTTTTCTCTTCTCTACTTGTTGAAATCAAGGCTTTTCAAGTCATTCAAATCTACATTCCTAACATTTTCACAAATTTTGTCTATAGTAAATTTGGGAGGATGACTTACCACTCTGAATTGGCTAATATCATCTGACTCTATTATTTCCTCATCATTAGTGTTTGGTTGTGCCTTATACTTCCTTCTTTTATTTGGCACTTCATCAGGTTATTCAATAGCCTTCTTCTTCTCTTCTGTTGCCTCTTTTTCTTTTTGTATGGATGCCCTTGTGGTAGCCCTTGTTGCTGGTGTTGGCTTGACTTGTGTTGTTCTTGTAGCCTTCTTGGGTTTGGGCTAAGCTAGAGGCTGAGTTTTAGCCTTTCTCTTCTTTGACTCGACTTCTTCTTCCTCTACACCTTCCTCCCTCTCTTCTCCTAAGCCTTGGGTCAATTCCTTTTGACCTTGCCCTTGTTCTTCTTCTTCACTCTCACCTTCTTCTTCCTCTTTAGTACCTGCTTCTCCTTCAATATCTGCACCAAATTTCATCTTTATCTTCTTTACTAATTTATCTTTCCTCTTAATTATAGAGGTTGTCTTCAATTTTGTTTCAACTTTTGATTTCACAATATCATATGTGCCAGAATGAGGAGCCTCCTTATCAATCTCTTCTGCAAGAAATGCTATGATTGTTATTGAGGCTTCATCTACATCAAGTTCATATCCCAATGGCTTTAGCCATCTCACCCTTGGAATTGCTACCTAGATATAGGTATATTCAATGTCAACCAAAAAAAATATGTCATTGATATGTTTTTCCACTAGGGAGACTAGTATTCTTACCCTTTGCTTCATGGATTTCTTAAAATCCTCAAAATAGCTTGTCATTTGGGCCTTAGAATTATCACCCATCTAATCAATGAATTCATTGATTTGTGTGATTTTATTTTTGTTTGGATTCTAGTTCACTTTTCCAATAGAAGGAAAATCTTCCATGACATAAAAGAATATACACATAAAAATTAAACCAAACTTTTAGTGAGCACCTTTTGATCTTCTTATTGCTCCTAGGTTCTCATTTATTTGCTACGACATTAGTTCTACTAGATCATATGTATGATCTTTCTTCACAAGTTTGTAAGCTACATCAATAGTTATACATGGTACACTATTTAATCTACTAGACTAGTAGAACTTGTGAGAATGATTCTCACAACAAAGTCCAGAAGGGGATTTGTGATTGTGCCAATTGACATGCCTCTTTTATTCCATTTAGCCTCTGTGTTCTTTCCAATTGCCTCTTTTGAGTCACTTCTTAGGGTTTTATGCTAATCTAGGGTTGGTAAACCCATAACCCTATGTACTATCCTCTTGTTAATCTTCACTGGTCCTATTTCCAACCAAAAATATCCATTGTGGATTCTACTAAGAATAATTTGTATCCATTCTATTTTGAAACCTGTAGGGCAAACTAGGGCATTTGTTAAACCCTTCTTCTCAACTAACTGAAACTCATCCTTCAAAATTGTGTTTTCACATAGTTTGTCATAGGCTTGAAATATCTCAAGATCACCTACTGCTTCTATTTTGAAGTTGTAACACTTTCTTACATCTTGTACCATGACAACCTTGGGTGGAATTATGGACAATGTGTTGGCAAGGTCACTTTTGTAGGCTACTTCAAGAATGGGTCTAAACTCAGGTTGTTTGACCTCATCACTAACTAGCTAGACCTCATGACTTTCCTTTCCCTTGGGGTTCTTAGAACTAGAAGCCATTGTACGAACTAGGGTTTCAAATATATTTAAAACTTCAATACTGCGCAGCTTAGCACTTGATAAATACCATAGATTGAAAAAATTTATGTTTGTTGAAATCGATGCAAATGGCTTCAAGGTTTCTCTTTAATTGCTTCTGCACTCTTCTCATCTTTTCTTTGCATTCGAATGGCATAAAAATGATCAAAATTTGACCTTATACCTGTACACTAGAAATGTGTCACACTCTAAACCATTCTATCCCAACGATTCCATGAGTTGGAATGATTGGATGCTGGCTTAGAGCTCCCTATCTACGGAGTGTAAGAGGCTAGTATTCAAGCATGAAGGCTCTCAACTAAGCCTTAGAAGCATGCTTCTTGCTAGTAAACCATGCAACAAGAGGTTCTTTGAGACAAGAGCAAGAGTGCAAATATCTCAAGGAATCCATCAAGTATGTAATGCAAGATGGTAAATTAAACTAGAATGGAGATGCAAGATGCAGTTATACTAAAATATGAATGAGAGTGTTACAATACCATTATTTAAACTATGTGAGATAGATTATTGCAAGAAAATAACTAAACTAGCATGTAAGTATGAATCTAAACTAGTGTGCAATGGTAATGAGAGAATGAGACAAGAAATGAGAAGTTCTCCAAAAAGCTCCAAAGAAACCTGTTAGAAAACCTACAGCATAACAATATTAAAAAATGAGGATGGATCCTTTGAGGGGGAAAGCTCTCTCCCTTTTAAAGTTGTATAGACGGTAGAGATCAAGATGAAGATGGTGGATGATCAACAGTGGAATTTGAAAAGAGGAGTGATCCATGTGCACACATAAGTCAACCAATAGAATATAAGTTGACTTGTCACATAAGGCAAAAAGTCTCACAAGCCTTTTCTTTTAATTGTAAAATAGAAAAAGGACTTTATGTGTGCACTTTAAGTGGGTTAGAAGAATGGGGTATTTTATTTAATTAAAAGGGGACATGTTCTTTTAATCGAATAATGAACTTAGGATAGCATAGTGAAACTATAGGTTATAATCAAATAAATTGATTATTAGCAATTTGGTCTAGGTAAATGATTAAATTAAATTAGCCAAAATGCTAAGAAGGGGGCTAATAGTCTAGATGACCATTTTTAGGTGATTACATTTTCCCCTCTTTGACTAATGCGTGATCGATTTGGAAACACATTATCTCAAAGAAAATCGAAGCCAAGTAGGCAGTGGTAGATATAGATGTCTGATTCTGAAGAATGAAATGCAAAAATAGATAGCAAGTCCTGAATACATAGCCTGATAGCGATAGCACTGAACACTAGGAAGATGATGTTAGGATCCGAAAAGAATTCTAACACCTAGCAAAGTGAATAGATTGAGAGCAACTGATAACGTCAAACAAATGCTCCTAAGAAATAGATAGCTGTAACAATCAGCGATAGAGTATTTCTGCCCCCTCGAGATCGAAATTGAAATGAGGTAAGGGGATGTAGAAACTAGCTAGACATGAGAAAATTAGAATATAGCAATGTCCAAGATGACAGATAGATGATTAGAACCCAAGAATGACTATAAGAAACTGATAAAATACCCTAGTTTGACTAGAGTTGACCTTGAAGGATATAGCATTAAAATTAGGTCAAAACAAGCAAAAAGGTGATTTTAGACATGATTCAGTGAATTGAAGTAGATATGAAGTATGGAAATGATGAAGACATGAAGAAATGAAGATGCCCCAGCGATGATTTGGAGATTAGACCTCAAAAGGTTAGCTAACTGCTCAAAAGAAGGAAAAAATTTAAAATGCAATTTTGACCATCAAGATGAACTCAAATTTCAATTTTGATCTCGAAAATAGATCCAAGATGTCAAAATTAGCTAGGGGTGAAATTTTCACACAATTCTGAGTTTGAAAATTAGGTCAAAATGAGGTTAGAGGCTATAAAAGGGGTCCAAGTGTCATTTTTACTATTCATTTGTCTTTTTGTGATTTGAGAGATTTTGTGAGTGGTCCATATAGTATCATGGCTCAGGTGAACATTCCTCTTTATCGACACCATTTCGAGCGTAGTCGGTTGCACAATCGGCTAGAGCGATATGGGGCGCCGGTAAGTAATTACTTTTTTGTCACTTTTTTGAGCGTTTTGTGAGCATTTTCGCACGTTTGAGGTTTTTTGGAACAAAGTCATGTGATACTTTTAAAGTATCGCACGGGCATTGGAATACTATTGCACGATACTTTTTTTCAAAAAAAGTATCACACCGCTTAGCAAAAAGTGTCGCTGCGGCTATACCCAAATGTCTCACGGAATGGTCCAAAATATCGCACAAAAAAATTATGTCGCACGGCTTCAAAAAAAGTGTCGCATGACACTGTTGCAGCAAATTGTGTCACATGATGCATGTAAAAAGTGTCACACTGATGGTTTTTGATGCTTTTCTTAATGCTTTTTTCATCATGTGACTGTTACTAATGGTTGCATGTTTTACCTGGATCGGAGGTATTCCCAGCATTACAGATCAGAGCTCCCAAGGTAGTGGGTTTGCACGTTGTGAAGAATTTGAGCGATGATGAGCAGACTGCACTAGTGGCTATGGGCTTGTGGTGGGTTGTACAGATGCCCTATATTCAGGAAAACCACGGTTTGCTGAGTGCACTGGCAGAGAGGTGGCATAGTGAGCATAACATCTTTCACTTACCGACTGGCGAGGCCTCTATTACCTTAGAGGATGTATATCACATTCTACCAGTGCCATGCCATGGCAAGCCAGTAAGTTACTTGATTAGTAGTTTGTTGATTTGGTAATTTTGATGTTGGATGCCAGGTGTACTGATGTCAAGTTTGATGGTGATATAGGTGTACTATGATACGACCCCGACAGAGGGGCGAGCGTGAGTGTAGGAGCTTTTCTAGGATGTGACCATTCTGGACTGTCATTTGAGTTGAGAGAGATTGATGACCAAGTATGGATATGATTATCCTTTTCCCAACTTTTTATGCTCTTTGGTAGCCTAGGCCATGGTGACAGACCGAGGCCAGAAGGGCTTCAAGCTAGGATGGGGTCGACTGGTGTATGATCTGATCTCCCAACCACGTAGGATGGCATGGGGGCCTACCATATTGGCAGAGATGTACCACGAGCTCGATGAGATATTATACCATGAGGGTGGGTCATGGGCATGCAGAGCAATGTTAGCATAGATCTAGGCTTGGGAGCACATCGTTGTGATCTGACCACGGGTGCAGCCACAAGAGCATAGCCAGCCTTACATTTTTGGGTATAGAGGGTTCATCCCATAGGGACACAGTGGAGATGTGACCTACTATCGACGTGTATTTGATGAGCTAACTGCATTCACATGGTGATCATACCGGGAGTGTGGCAGATGGTTAGAATCATGGGAGTTGGACTATGTTAGATATAGCAGACCACTGGTGGGTCAGAGCGAGGACATTGTGGAGCAGTTTGTGATCAGTCGTGTATGGTGACAGTTTGTAGAGGGGCAGGTGATATCAGTGTAGACCACCACCTATTCTCAGATACACATAGATGAGGGATTGGGATGGCTACCGATGCTAGACTATCATACAGCAGTTCAAGATACAACGGTGCTAGTGGCGACTCCTTGGGATTATCATCCAGATGTGGTAGATGTAGGGGCAAATCCAGGGTACCTTTATGAGATGTAGAGACACTTGTTCCCTTAGTTAACATATCCCAATGAAGAAATCATAGGAGTGGGAGGAGGAGGCAGTGAGGGAGGGGTAGGCAGAGGGAGAGGGAGGGGGAGAGGTGGTAGGTAGATGGAGGGGGAGAGCTCCTGAGTAAGATGGAGGAGGATGCGAGCACAGATGGCACAAGAGGAGGAGGAGGAGTCATCAAAGTCTGATGATGATGATGGTGAGGAGGAGGAGGTGCCCTTGAGGAAATGATGAGTGGTGAGGGTAGAGGCACCTGCAGAGCAGCGAGCAGGAGGAGAGGATCAAGGTGCAAGGATCTATGCCTTGGAGACAGAGTTGCAGGCAGCTCAGGTGACTATCACAGTATGGGACCAACAGCTAACGGATGAGTGGGCACAAGCATATAAGTTGTGTCAAGAGCAAAATACCTTGAGGTGAGAGGCAGAACACCATGGTGCATGAGCCGCATACTATTACACTACCTATAGGGGTGTGGTACCACCAAGACAGGATCTTCCTGACAATTCAAAGTGAGTGGGTAGATCAGAGGGCACAATGTAGCCACCGGATAGCAGACAGGCTCTCCCACCAAGGCTAGCACCAGTTGCAGAGGGTGGCAGTCAGACATAATTTTGAGTGATAGTTTTGTTTTGACTGTACCTCATGTATTTTTGAGACATATATCCAATTTTGGATCCCATATTTGTATATGTACCATGACACATTTGATATATATATATGAGATACTAGATTTATCGATATTCTTGTGTAATTGTCTCAAAATGTATGTTTAAGCTTTTATGTGGTGTTTCAGTTATTTTCAGCTCATGTATGTGTATATGCTCATGTGTATTGATTTTGATCTCTCATATGGATGGTAAAGACTTAAATGTTTTTTGTGAAAATATGTGACACTTGGATAGATCATACGTGATTTTTTTGGATTAACCCCTTGTGATGACAGGATAGCAAAGAAATGTAGTGAAAGATTAAGGAGGTGAAAAGACATGAAGAAGTGAAAGATAAAAGCAGCTAGCAGATATGTCCACAAAGAAAAAAAAAAAGATGAAGAGAGAGCTCTTCCCACCTATAGGAATGCACAACTTAGATTAAAAATGACATGAACCTAAAATGCAAGCTAATATGCAAAGTGGTTTACTAGAAAGAAACGCATAACATTTAGACTCTTAATTTCATCATTGAGCATTTATTAGGGACATCATGAGATCATATTGTATATGAGCAATGTTAGTATGCTAATAGAAACCAAATTTAAATAAAGCTTCTACAAACTAAAAAAAATTCATAAACTTCAAGATAGACTAAGATGAACTCTCAATTGAGAATATGAGCCATTAATGGACTCTCTCAATGAGAAGCTCTCTTATTGAGTGGCTTTGTCTAAATAGTTAGGATGTATGTTCAAACTTATGCTTCAAAAAGGGCTTCAAATGGAGTTGGAATTTGGGTGTGAGTGTATGGTTTTGATGTAAAATGGCTTCTTAAAATGGAATTATGACTTTCCTTCATGGATTGTGTTGTTTTTTCAAAGAGGAAGGATCAAATTTATAGGCAAGAGGCTTGAGGGATTGAGGGCTAAGATGCAAGGATGGGAAAAATCTCATGGAGGGCTCAGATTGCATGAGAGGAGAGCACATGGGTTGTGCTTCCTTACAACAAATCAAGGAGTGACACATGTCATAGGGTGAGAGGATGGAGGAAAGGGGAAGGATGAGTCAACAAAGGAGGATCAAGGGATAAAATCTTCATAAAGACCCTCATAATGGCTTGTAAGAGAAATAAAAGGGCTTGGAAGAGTCATTTATGGCCTAGTGGGCTTCATAAAGTTTTATGGTCGGGATATTTTGAAGGAGATGAGAGGAATTTCGACTTGGGCTTGATTAGGAAGGTTTTAAGCTTGCTTAGGATTGTGCAAATGATTAGAGGATGGTTTAGGATTATCTTAGGGATAGGCAAGTGGATGGAATTTAATGAGGGTGGGTGAAGGAGGAGATATTTGTTAACTTTGGCTTGGTTTAATAAGTTTTAACCCATGTTTAGAGAATGTGACAAGGTTAGGAGGGGATTAGGATTAGGTTTAAAGACATCTTCTAGAAGAGTCTAGACTTTGGATGAGGATAAAGACTTTCTAGAATAGTCTAGAACTTCTTAGGATGAGGATGAAGACTTTCTAGAAGAGTCTAGAACTTCTTAGGATGAGGATAAATTAGATTTTTAGGAAATAAATAAAGTTTTATTTATTTCAAGGGTTTGGGTTGAGGAGATATTTATTAAAACTTTTTTAATAAACATGAGAATTAATATTTAATCTTAATTAAATATTTTGAGTTGGGATTAGGGGTATGAAATGATGGGATTAGCCTTTAATCAAAATTAAAGAAGGATTAGCCTTTAATTAAAGGAGAAGGATCCAATTTATAGGCAAGAGGCTTGAGGGATTGAGGGCTAAGATGCAAGGATGGGAAAAAGCTCATGGAGGGCTCAGATTGCATGAGAGGAGAGCACATGGATTGTGCTTCCTTAGAACCAATCAGGGAGTGACACATGTCACAGGGTGAGAGGATGGAGGAAAGGGAAAGGATGAGTCAACAAAGGAGGCTCAAGGGATAAAATCTTCACAAAGACCCTCATAATGGCTTGTAAGATCAATAAAAGGGCTTGTAAGAGTCATTTATGGCCTAGTGGGCTTCATAAAGTTTTATGGTTGGGATATTTTGAAGGAGATGAGAGGAATTTCAACTTGAGCTTGATTAGGATTGTGCAAATGATTAGAGGATGGATTAGGATGGTTTAGGATTAGCTTAGGGATAGGCAAGTGGATGGCATTTAATGAAGGTGGGTGAAGGAGGAGATATTTGTTAACTTTGGCTTGGATTAATAAGTTTTAACCCATGTTTAGGGAATGTGACAAGGTTAGGAGGGGATTAGGATTAGGTTTAAAGACATCTTCTAGAAGAGTCTAGACTTTGGATGAGGATAAAGACTTTCTAGAATAGTCTAGAACTTCCTAGGATGAGGATGAAGACTTTCTAAAAGAGTCTAGAACTTCTTAGGATGAGGATAAATTAGATTTTTAGGAAATAAATAAAGTTTTATTTATTTCAAGGGTTTGGGTTTAGGAGATATTTATTAAAACTTTTTTAATAAACATGAGGATTAATATTTAATCTTAATTAAATATTTTGAGTTGGGATTAGGGGTAGGAAATGATGGGATTAGCCTTTAATCAAAATTAAAGAAGGATTAGAAGATTTTGGAAGAGGTTAGTGGTCTTAAGGAAATTGGCCAAGTTTTGGGCAAAAAATAAATTTTTTATTTATTTTGAGTTTTTTGGTCAATTTATTAATTAAATAATTAATAAATAAGGAAATAATGTTTAAATAAGATTTAAAAAATTTTGTGAGGGATTCCTTAATTAAATATTTTTAATTAAGATAAAGGGATTTAATGGCATAAAAATAAATTAATTAAATAAATAATTAATTAATTAATAAATGATGATGTCATCAGGAATTTTTCAGAAAATAAAAATACTTTATTTTCTAAAGGTTTTTAGGTGTCTACATTTTGCCCCTCTTTGATATGATGCCGCAAGTGGCATGGCATCAAAGATAAGAAAATAAGATGCCCAAGGCTAGAGCAAAAGAGGAGAGAATGGACTGTGAGATGCCCCCTCAAGAAGGCAGCGGGGAGAGAAAGCGAGGCTCGATGGCTTCTTGAAAAGTACAAGAATCTCGGATGAGCAAGAAAACTCAGATTGGCAAAGAGAAAGGGCTGAATTAGCTCAAACTCTCACTATGGGAGAATGATAAAGGAGAATTAGATGCACAAGAGGAAGCAAGCTTAAGACTTTAGGGAAGGTGGAGGATGAAGGAGCAGAGTGCTCCAGGGTAAGGAGATGGATGAGGGGATTATAAAGCTGATGCAATAGGATTTCAAAGAGTTAGATTGGTGGAAGATGGGTTTTGGAGATCCCTAGGACTAGGATTATGGATCTCGAAAGATGAGGCTTGGTGGATTGATTTGGATTGGTGGATCCCTAAGACTAGGATTGTGGATCCCTAAAGCTAAAGGTGAGGAGTGATTCAAAGAGATAATGATGCATAAGCTGGGGTAGGAGAGACAGATGTTAGATATGGATGGGGGATAATGGAGATGAAGGAAAACCATTGAAGCTTTTTGAGCGGGGGGATACTTCAAAGAGAAGTACCACCATATAGTTGAGCACTAAATTTGCTATAGGACTGTTGGTTAATTGCCAAGGTTACCAAGAACACAAGGCCTTTTCATCAACTGTCCAGAGGACTGATGAACTGACTCAAAACAAACACGCAAGGATTGCCCCAGTATCATACATGAATCCTAAAGGAGCAGTGTGGAAACGACACTGGGTAACCCACAAGAAAAAAAGAAAACAAGCAAAAGACATGATCAAGACCTTACGCTCTAATTGCCCCATTCGCAGTATACCATGATATGGAAGATCGTGGCAGCCTTGAGGAGGGAACAAGGAGATTGCTTGGAAAAGATATTTCAAGACCCAACAAGGAAGAGTCAAAATCAAAAGAAAGCAAAAATCCAAAAGAGAACCGTTTGCCAACGAGATGGGTAGGACGAGGTACTAACGGACCAAGATCAGACATGAGGAAAGCTATATCATGCAAGGACCTATCGGAGAGCACCTAAGCTGGTGGATTTGGATAAGTGATGTGTCTGGCAAGCTGAACTAAGAAAGATAACACTTTGGTGACAGGAAATCTAGCTAAAGGATTCATTGGAATAGCTAACCAAGATGGGCGATGGGTGCAAGATGCTGATCAGGGACAAACTGACATGAACGCTGGATAGATACAATGGTACTAAGCTAAAGAGGATGTACAAGCTGATGGACAAGGATATGTTACAAATGTACAAGTTTGTTCATGTTTTGGTTTTTGTGAGATGGAAATTTTTGTGAAGGATGGGATGTCTATAATAGGTGATAGGTGGATAGGTAGATGGTTTGCAAAAAGCTTAAGTGAAAATGGGGTTTTGGGTGTGCACGTGATAGTATACAAGCTAGGATACAAGATTATTTACAGGCTGAAATATGGTACAAACTTTGGACAAGATTCAGATATATAAGGTATGGTACAAGATTTACAAGGTATAATACAAGCTTTGGTACAAGATTTTATAAGCTGAGGTACAAGATTTTACAAGCTGTACAGGAGGTATTTACAAGCTCCATTAGATTTTGGATATTTGGTTGGAACACCAAGGGAACAAGCAGGTGTTTTATGGGATGGTGGGTGAATGGATGAGGGATAGGATAGTGATAGATAATGGATTAGTCTTAGTACACAAGGCGCCTGAATTACCAAGTTTTCACCAAGGTACCTATCCAAGGCGCTTGAATTGCCAAGTTTTCACCATTGGACGCTTATTTCTCTTTACTATTTTTTTTGTATTTTTCAAAAGCTGAGTATACCAAGGATTTTCAACATAGAACTTCTTGAGATGAAGGATGTTAGTAGGATCATTCAAGAGTTCTCCTTCCAGTGTAGATAGCTGATAGGCTCTGGAGCCAAAGGAAGTAGTGACAACATAAGGACCAAGCCATGTAGGTTCAAACTTGCCTTTCTTTTCTCGATCTGCTTGGACTTTCATGTTTTCTTTGAGGACCATGTCACCTGGCTGAAAGTGTCATGGAAGCACCTTCTTGTTGGAATTCCTTTTTACATGAGTTTGATAGACTGTGAGATGATCATAGGCTTGTTGTCGCTTCTCGTCTAAGAGATCTAGCTGGGTGAGCCGAGCTACTTTGTATTCTTCATCTGGTATTTTCCCTTGCAAAGATATGCACAAGGAGGGAAGTTCAACCTCTATAGGTAGTACCACTTCGGCACCATAGACTAGGGAGTATGGAGTTGTGCCTATGGATGTATGGAAGGAAGTTCGATAGGCCCATAGGGCTGGATTTATTTGTAGGTGCCAATCACAGCCGAAATCATTGACAACTTTCTTTAGGATTTTGAGGAGGGTTATGTTAGTTGCCTCTGCCTGGCCATTACCTTGTGGGAAATATGGGCTAGAAAAGCAGTGATGGATGTGGAGAGAAGTGCATAATTCTTCCATGTTGAGATTTTCAAAGTTACCTCTATGGTCGGTGAAGATGGTGGATGGGATGTCGAAGCGGCAAACAATGTGGTACAAGATTAACTTGGAGACTTGAACTCCTGTAGATGAGACTAGGGGGACTGCTTCCACCCATTTAGTGAAATAGTCTGTAGCTGTTATTATCCATTTATGTCCATTAGATGAGAGGGGTGTGATAGTTCCAACTAGATCAAGGCCCCAACAAGCGAAAGGCCAAGGTGGTGCAATAGGCTGTAGATCCTGTGCTAGAGCGTGCACAAGATTTGCATGTTGTTGACATGGGAGACACTTTCTAACAAAGTCACAGGAGTCTTCTTCAATGGTAGGCCAATAGTAGCTTGCTCTAAGGATTTGTCATGCTAGGACAATACCACTCGTGTGGGCACTGCAAAGTCCAGAGTGTACTTCCTTTAACACCACAGCCTCGTTTTGGTCTAAACATCGAGAGAGAGTATCGTGATAACCTCGACGATATAGGGTATTAGCTATGATAACATAGCGGGATGATTTTTGGATGAGGTTCTGGCGTTGGGTACGTGTGAGGTGAGGGGATATGATACCATCGTTAAGGTAAGCATGAATCTCATGGTACCAAGGGGATTGGGGACCAACCAAGATACAAACACGATTTGAATGCTCATTCGCATAGGAAGGTGTGAGGAGTTGCTCCACTAAAAACTCATACTGTGTAGCTGCTTGGGGAATTTCCAAGAGTGAGCCTATAGTAGCCATAGCATCTGCTGCTTTGTTTTGTATTCGAGGCACTTGTGTAAACTAAAGCCTTGTAAAATGTTGGGTTAGCTGATCAACTAGCTCTTTGTAGGGTAATAGCTTTTCATCTTTGGTTTGATATTCATTTAGGGCTTTCTTGATGATGAGCTGAGAATCACCAAAGATTTGTAGCTCAGCAATGTTCCATTCTGCAGCTATCTTTAATCCTACTATGAGGGCCTCATATTCAGCTATATTGTTGGTGCTAGGGAATTATAGCTTGAAGGCTTTTGGAATGTAATCTCCTTGAGGTGTGACCAACAATATTCCTACCCCTAATCCATGAGATGTGTATGAGCCATCAAAATAAAGTTTCCATGGGGGTTGTTCTTCAATTAGACAGATATGCTCATCTAAAAATTTTGTGATCAACAGATAAGCATCTATTAGAGGTGCATCAACTAGGTGATCTGCTATAGCTTGCCCTTTGATTGCCTTTCTGTCCACATACTGGATGTCAAATTTGCTAAGGAGAATAACCCATTTGGCCAAACGGCCTGTAAGTGCTATTTTGGAGAGCATATACTTGAGAGGGTCAATCTTGGAGACTAGTTGGATGGTATGACTTAGCATGTAATGGCGAAGCTTTTGAGTTGAGAAAACAACTTCCAAACAAGCTTTTTCCATAGGAGTATAATTGAGTTCATAACCAACTAGGGTTCTACTGATGTACTAGATGGCTCTTTCTCTGCCGTAGTCATCAAGTTGTGCTAGAAGTGCCCCTAGAGTAGTAGGCGTTGCTGATATGTACAAAATTAGGGGACGACCAGGAACTGGTGGAACCAAGATAGGGGGATTGATGAGATACTGCTTGAGCTGATTGAAGCTGCGCTGACATAAAGGATCCCACTTGAAGTTCTCATCGTTCTTTAGTAAATGCGAAAATGGTGTACACTTATCTGCAAGCTAGGAGATGAAGCGCCAAACGGATTGAAGCTTTCTTTGAAGAGAGTGAAGTTGTCATAGTGTCTAGGGAGGAGGCATGTCTAAGATAGCCTTGACCTTCTTGGGGTCGATCTCTATACCTTGTTTAAACACTATAAAGCCTAGAAGCTTGCCAGATGTGACCCCAAAGACACACTTCTTGGGATTCAGCATGAGATGATATTTGGCTAACATATCAAAGACTTTCTCTAGGTCAGCAAGATGATCCATGAAGGTATGAGATTTGACCAAGATATCATACACATAATCCTCCAAAATGCTATGGATGAGATCATGAAAGATGGTTGTCATAGCTCTTTGATAGGTAGCCCCAGCATTCTTTAGGCCAAAAGACATCATGTTGTAGCAAAAGGTTCCCCAAGGGGTAGTGAATGTTGTCTTATGCTGATCCTCTTTTGCAATCTTGATTTGATTATACCCAGAAAATCCATCCATGAGGGACAAAATTTCATGTCCAGTTGTAAGATCTACAATCATATCTATGTTGGGCAAGGGAAAATCATCTTTTGGAGAAGCTTTGTTAAGATCTCTAAAATCAGTGCAGATTCTGATGTCACCAGAAGGCTTAGTGATGGGGACCATGTTGGAGATCCATTCTGAATAGTCGATAGGTCAGATAACCTTAGTAGCTAACATTCTTTCTAACTTAGCTTTGACCAGTAATGCCACCTTGGGGTGCATTTTTCTAAGCTTTTGTTTGACGGGCTTGATCTGTGGATTGACTGCAAGATGATGAACTACAAGCTTTGGATCAAGCCCTGGCATGTCCTAATATGACCATGCAAATCAGCCAATGTTCTCTCTTAAGACCTCAAAGAGGAGATCAGCTTGGTCTTGTGATAGGGATGCAGCAATGTGAACAAGCCTAGGGATCTCTAAAGAACCGATGTTGAATTCCCTAGTATCCTCAATTAGAATAGAAGATATCTCTGGTCAATTATCTTGAGGAGGTAATGCTAAACCCTCATGTTCTACTTGTGGCTCTGGATGTTCTTGCTGAGGGGTTCTCTTCGCTACCTTAGCTAGTCTCAGATTAACCTTTGTTCCAGTTTTGGGTGTATTGGAACTAGGTTGGGGATTTTCTCCAAAATATCCCTTGGGATCTAGCTTATAGATATAGGCAAAATTTGGCTTTGTTTTCTTGTGAGGTGTTTCAGCTCCCATGAATCTCAGAAGTGCTTCCTCTGATGTGAACTCATTAGTGTGTATGACGCTTGGTTGGTCCCAATCTATGAGTTGTGGATGGGCGAGTGGTAGGTCAATGAGGTGGATGGATAGTTCTTGGAGAACAGAGTCTCCAAGGGAGATTTGGTCTAGGATATCGTCATAGGCTCTCTTTTCAACTTCCTTGAGAATGTCTTCGATTTCAACAAGGTCGCGGTGAATGTTCAAAAAAGTGTGACCATCCATATTGGTGCCCTCAGTTGTGGGTGTGCCAAAGCCAAGACCTAACTTCGATTCCCACTTGTGTGCATTGATGGGGCACTGCATGCCTCTTTCTTCTAGTCCTAGACCACCACCTTGATAGTTCCTTTTTTCAGTGATGAGCTTATGTTCTTGGGGATACTTCTGGCTGAAGTGATCAAGGCATGCCTGATTCCTTTGAGGTGCATCCTTATGTAACCAATTGTTGATATCTAGAGTGAGCTCCTAATGAAGAGGGATTTTCGAGGATACAAAGGTTGTTGGGCCAAACTGTTTGTATCAAGGAGGTGTAATCTCCTTAGCTTTGTGATATGTTGGTTGTCCATGGGCATGTGGATCAAGTGGGAGTGCCCTGACAGCAAATGCATCTGATAGACTATACTCTCCACAACCCTTGTTATTGATCTTTACGGTAGACAGGGTAGAGGCGAGGATGGTTTTTGGGTCATTACAAGTGTGGGATGAGCTGGCGATGGATGTGCCAATATCAATTCCAAGGCAAAAGTTTGTATATGAAGCTTCAATTGCATTGCAGTAAGCAAAGAGTTCTAGATCAGCATGGATGGTTACCTTAGTGCCTTGATGCGGAAATTTGACGCACTAATGGTAAGTGGATGGAATGGCTTTCATGGCATGAATCCATGGGCGACCGAGGAGGATGTTGAATGGTAGGTTTAGATCAATAACATGGCAGAGTGTTTCTTGGATGACTGGCCCAACCTTGATTGGCAGCAAAATAGTTCCTTCTGTGGTTCTTTCCAAGTTGTCATAAGCTTTGATGGTGATAACCTCACTAATGATATCTGCCTCAGTATACCCAGCTTGTTTTATGAATTTTAGGGTGCAAATATTCAAGGCTGATCCATTAGCTATCATTACTCTTTTCATGGAAAATTTGGATACCATGATGGCTATGTGAAGCGGAAGGGTGTGATCTGGCTCGACCACGGGTATGTCGGTGGGTTTGAACGATAGGGCACATGAGGATGAAAGGTGTCCAACAAGATTATGAAAATTAGTAGCATTGATATCAGAAGGGACATGAGATTCTATGAGAGCACTGTCAAGGATGTTCTTGTACACAAGACTAGTGCGAAGAAGGTCTAAAATGAAGATTTGGGCTGGCATGTTCCCAAGGTGTTCCAAGATATTGTACTAGCTTTTTGATGGAGCTGCTGGTGCTGGTGAAATGGGTGGGCCTGCGATGTTAAATTGGGCTCTTCGAGTGGTGACTACACACTCATTGTTTGTTCCTTGGATATTGATAACATTGACAGAAGGCTCTTTCTCGGATATACAACCTATAAGGCTACCATAGTCTATATAGGATGAAGTGTGGTCATTGTTCTTCCCATGCTGTTGATTTGGCTGACGATTGTTGGTGTTGTTGTTGTTGGTTTGGATAGGTACTTTTTTAGGATTTTGATTGTTGTGAGAAGGAAAAGCATTTTGATAGATTTGTAAGCCTGCATTGGGAGAGGTTTGGGCACCAACAGTGATTTCTTTCTGATCAATGAGGTCCTGCACATAGTCTTTCAGTTTCATGCATCTGAGGGTAGTGTGACCTTTTACCCTATGAAATTTGCAGTACTCATTGTCTTTGTACCATGCAGCTTTGGATTGGCTTGGGTCAATTTGCTAGGTAGGAGGAAATTTGATGAGGTTTTCCTTGACTAATTTCTCAAAAATGACATCCAATGGCTCACCAAGGGGTGTATAGTTTCTAGGTGTAGGTTGGAATCTGGGCTTTTGTCCTGCAGCTACATTGATGGCATTAGCTTGATTGCTAGACCCTTGAAAGTTTGGTCTTGGATTGTGGTTTTGATAGCTGTGGTTATTCTTCTGTTGGTAGTTGATAGCTTGCTAATTGTTTGGTTGATAGGGTGGGTTGGACTGGTTGTGAGAAGGACCAACAATATTCACATGTCTTGTGTCAGCGACGCCATCTATTGCAACATGCTTGTTTTTGTTCCAATACCTAGACTTGTCATTGGAATGTGATTGATTTTGGTTGGCTTCCTTGTAAATCTTGACCACACCATCTTTAATGAGTCCTTGCTCAAGGATCATTCCTTTCTCTTTGATATCTTTGTAGGTCTGCAAATAGTTCATGGTCATGTGGTGAGCCAAGCTAGGATGGACATTATCAATAAACATTTTCACCAAATGGCGCTCTGGCAAGATGCAAGATATGCGGGTGGTAAGGGTTTTCCATCTTTGTAGATATTCGGGAAGGCTTTCTCCACCTTTTTTCTTGGTGTGGACAAGATCAACTACTGATAGCTCTGTTTCAACAAGATGGGCATATTGGGCTACAAATGCCTCAGATAATTCAGCAAAATTTTTAATTGTTCCATAGGGGATTCTATAAAACCATTCAAAAGCTGGTTTGGCCAAGCTTTTGGGAAAGAGACGCAAGGGGAAGACATCATCGTATGCCACTTCTTGGCAGTGCATGTAAAATTCTTTGATATGTGTGACAGGGTCTCCTTTTCCTCTAAATTTGTCAAATTTGGGTGTCTCAAAATGCTTGGTGAATGGTGTCATGGTAATGGCTCTATCAAATGGGTAAGGGCACACATTCTCAAACTTGAAAATTTTTGGATCATTTCCCTCTTGGATGTTCTTCAAAGCTATTTTCATGGCTTCCCATTCTGAATTAATGGGTGATGGCTGGGGTGCCCCCAATGTAGGAGTTCCTTGAGGTAGGTATGCACTAGATGGGGCCACTGAATATGGATGGCCGTAAGGGATTTGCTGATAGGGATTGTACATTGTTTGGGCAGCTGCATGGTGGATGACGATTTGCTGAGGAGGCGGTGGCACATAGTGCTACATGTGCTGCGAGGCTTGTTGTTGATATGGGATTTGAGGTTGGGATTGAGGAACATAAGCCGACTATGGGATAAATGAATTCCTTTGTGGAGGTAAGGTATAAGATGGTTGTGAAGCTTGGGGAAAGGATCAGGGGGCTTGTGGGGTTTGACCAAGGTATGTGGGTTGCACCCCCATTTGGGATGGTACCTGCAAATAATTGGTGGTTGGCTGGATTGGTGGGTTACCTCCTAGAAGTGGCATTGAAAAGTAGTTGGTAATAGGAGGTAATGGATTAGTTGGTGGTGGAGGTGGTGGGAATTGAAAGCTAGGAAATGAAATTGATGGGGTTTGATAGCTTGGTGGCTAGATTTGGAAGCTTGGTAGAGTGGTGGTGGGAGCTTGGGTCACTTGAGAGCTGGGCAGAACATTGGTAGTAGCTTGTGGGGTTTGATAGCTTTGTGGAGTGAGGGTAGTAGCTTGTGGATTTGTGGTTGATGGCACTGAGCTCCCAAGACATAATGGAAATGATGGGATTGTGCTTTGGGCTGTGGTGAACAAGCTGGGGGTGATGAAAGGTTGATTACTTGGCCCCATGGACGGCATCCCTATTGTATATTGCTAAGGTTGGCCAAAGATGCTAGCACTGATTTGGGAGATGGGTGGATTTGGAAGGCTGGGTTGGGGAGCAGCAGCAACAATAGTGAAGGGCGTGAATGGTGAGGTGTTTTGGGTAAAGGGGGTTTGGAGCAGAGAGGTATGAACCAAGGATGGAGTGGTGGTGGCTAGGTTGTCTTGCGGCATGGAGATTTCAACTTGGGTGGATGATGGTATGTTTGGGTCTGTTGGATCATATGGATTGGCTGGAGGCTCTTCTTTTGGCATATATTGAGGATAATTTGGATCATTAGAGCCTATGGGTGGTGGTAGCTGCCCAAACAACTAGTGAGATGGATCTAATAATGGAGGGGGTCTTCCAAAGTTAAAGGTTCCTACATTGTCCCTTCGAAAATTAGCCATGATTGTCTCTTTGTTCTTGTCTATAATGGCGTTTACCAATACTGCATTTCCTAGTTGGTTCATGAAAGCTTCAATGTCAGTAGATGATGGCATAGCTTTCTCTAGGCTAAAGGATGGATGAGTGCTCAAGGGGGGTGAGGCTATTCGATCCAAATGATAGGGCTCCATTGTTTCTTTCTTCTTGGCTAAGTGAGTGACGGGTGGCATGAAAAATTATCCTAGGGATGAGATACAACAAATTCTGGTGGATGCAAAAGGGAGGAAGGCTTTTCTATGCAAATGATTTCCTAGGTTGAGGTAAAGCTATATGAAAAAACCTAAGGAGGATTGGGTTGGGGATTCTAACTTCAAAGATATGTTGCCAAAGCACAAAAGGTCTGCTTTCCTATGTGCAAGCTTGGTGGTGATTGTGTCAACTTAAGGATAGACTGATGATCCTTTAGGAAGAACATGAGATTGACCACTTGTGGATCCCAACCTTTAGCTCAAGGTGATGAGGGATAACAAGTGGCAAAGCTATATTACCCTAGAAAAAGCTTTGTCAAAGGGATAACCTTGGTGAGATTGGTGGTTTTGAAAGATTTTAGGAATGACAAACTTTTAGCAAGGTGACAACAATTTTTGAAGGCTTGGATGTGAAGATTTTGGATTTCTGGCTAGATGGTTTGGTCCTAAATGAGATGGATGAGCTAATAATGCTCAAGGGGATAACCTAAGATGGCTAACTTTTCTACAAATATGACTCTAAGGTGAAGCTTATCCAAGAAGGTGTGGAGAAACAAGGGTGTCTAATCATAGAAATCATGCCTAGTTGGTAAGGTATAAGCAGGATTAACTCCTGGATGTTGGCTAAATTTGATGGTGCGCTCTAACCAGGCCTCTTGAAGTGCTTCGTTGGCAGCTTTATCCTCTACTTTGTGGAGTTTGGCAATTCGAGGACTTGGTGTTAGTTCCTTTCTCTTGGTTGAAAGTTCTTGGTATGCCTGAGATGGTTTGAGTTTAACTTTGTGGAACTTCTATTTGGGTTTGGGTTTCTCTGACATCAATTCTTGAATTTGCTTGGCTTTGAGAGACCTCGGTTATTTTGCTTCAACTTGTTCAACTTTTGGAATAGGCAGTGACTACACTAAGTGTACCCTAAGCTAGGATTGACCAAGTTTGGCAAACATTCATTCAACAAATAAAAAAGCAAGCAATAGATAGGAACAACCAAATAGAAGTTTTTGATTCTTAGAATGTGATACTTGCGCTGAGGAGTGTGTATGTTTTACAAAGTTTTCGATCAGTCACTTCAAACACATTAACACTCTAGATGGTTGTCTACAAGGCTAACAGTTGGTTTAGCTAGGGATTCCTCGATATACCCAAAGGTACGTGAGGCCCAAATCCGTAGATGAAACCAACAAGATATCACACAACTGAGAGGAGTGGTAACCCACTTCTCCTCTTTCACTTCTCAAGGGTATAAAGTTCCTTGAGGCTTAGCCCAAGTGATAAAAATATTGATTCCAAGAGAGGTGTCTTTCGATTCACCTCTCGATTCTTATACTCTTCCAGAATGCTGGAGTTGAGGTCATCCAAGGGGTGATGAAATCCCCAAGCAGGCCTCCTAAAAAGAAACAAGGTTTTGGATCCTAATCTTATGCACCCAAGATAACCTCGAAAGATGACAAGGGGAGAGAAGACTTGGATGACCTTGGGCTAAAAAAAGAACACACTTGTTCTTTTACCAACTGACTCTTATGTGTGCTAATCTAGACTTAGCAAGCACTCATGTTTAAGAGACACTATTCAATTCCAACTTGAAGCACCAACAAAAGTAAATCGATCGAAGAATGCAAACAAGAAGAAGAGTTAGGGTCAACAAAAGAAAACTCGCATGCATGGAGGCCCTCCATGTCAAGTATCAATTAATTTCCTTTAAAGCATTCAAGAGTTGGTGTGATTTTGTTTTAAGCCCAAAGCAAAGATGTGTGAGACTCGATTTGTCAAGCGCGCGCCCAGAGGCCCTCCACGTCAATAGTTGTTCAATTTTAGTGCCCAAACTTGAAGTGTGATCGATTTAATTTAGAGTTTTGTTCATTTAAAAATTTTGATAAAGTTAAAGCAAATTTTCAAATACCAAGTGAGTGAGTTAGATTGTGGAACATTTAACACCTTTTTCAAGTAGACCCATCCCCATAAATGGCATTGAGATTGCAACCAATGGTTGAATTGATGGGTGATTAGAAAAGAGGTGAGTCCAAGGAACTACTCAAATTGATTTTTGCACATTTGTATTTAACTTAACAAAGTTTCTTAAATGTCCAAAAATCAAACTTTACCTAAATTGCATGTGGAAAAGAGATTTGTTTTGTTCAATTTTAGAAGCTCCAAATGAAGTGTTTAATATTGCAATGGTTAATTGATCCTTGGCATTCAAGATTGGATTTTTTATTTTAATCATGCATTCAAAGAAAATTTTATTTTAATCCATGGCATTCAAGAGTATGTTTAGCAACATGCATTCAAAGACAAGTGATTAAACATTCAAGTTTTTTCCTTTGAGCATTCAAGATTGAGATTTTGTGTGTTGTTTTAAGAACTTTGAAGTGCTTTGTTTTAACCTTAGATCATTCAAGATTTTTTTGGACTCAAAAGTGAAAATGACTCTTTGGACTTTGGTTTTCATTCAAGATTTTGTGTTCTAGTTTGCATATTTTAAGCCCAAAAATGATATTCCTAGATTGTTTTGATGCATGAAAAACCTAAGAAACATTCAAGATTTTGCAACAAGACATTTGTTTGGAACAAATAACAAAGTTTTTAGGTCAATTTTTGGCAACCATTTAGGACTCTTAGTTTTCATGAGATTTTTAAAAGAACTTTAAAATATTTGCAAATGAGGTTCATTTTATCCTTGATTGATTCTTTGAGTTTGATTTAGATTTTAGTGTGCACTTAGTGTTGATTTTGAACCTTTTGAAATGGAAACTTGAAGTTCTTTTTAAATTTCCAAAAATGAAGTGTTCCTAACTTTGCATGAATGCATCTAAAACCTTGATGTTGCAAGGATGCAAATGATTGAATTGGTTTAGTTTCACTTGTTAAAAGGTTTTTTTTTTGGTCAAATTTTTAGTTTTTAATGGATTTAAGGGTGATTTAGGGGTTCATTTTAAGCACTAAAAAGAAGTGTGTATGATTTTGCTTCCTTCAAAAAAAATGGCCAAGATCTCCCACAAGAAGAAGAAGAAGAAGTAGATGGAATAAGAAGAATATAGACAAGAAGAGGAAGAAGAATTCCAAGTGCTTTGTCCACCTATAAGCTTGAAAAATCTGCAAACACTATGAGATAGATTATGAGTTCCTTTGTCCTTTTCATGCTCATGTGGACCTACAAACCCAATTTATACAATCCTACCAATAACAAAAACAAACAAAATTAACCAAAATTAGCAAATGGCATACAAAACTTGACTAAAAAAGCTAATGAAGATGACCCATGTGGGGTCCCACCGGGCATGCCAAAATGTATATGAGTAATGTTAGTGTGCTAATAGAAACCAAATTTAAATAAAGCTTCTACAAACTAAAAAAAATTCATAAACTTCAAGATAGACTAAGATGAACTCTCAATTGAGAATATGAGCCATTAATGGACTCTCTCAATGAGAATCTCTCTTGTTGAGTGGCTTTGTCTAAATAGATAAGATGTATGCTCAAACTTATGCTTCAAAAAGGGCT
The DNA here is from genome assembly GCA_028749045.1 of Cupressus sempervirens. Lineage (NCBI taxonomy): Eukaryota > Viridiplantae > Streptophyta > Pinopsida > Cupressales > Cupressaceae > Cupressus > Cupressus sempervirens. Next base: position 470,961,178 of record CM053783.1, on the reverse strand, counting down.
TCAAATGGGGTTGGAATTTGGGTGTGAGTGTATGGTTTTGATGTAAAATGGCATTATGACTTTACTTCATGGATTGTGTTGTTTTGCAAAGGGGAAGGATCCAATTTATAGGCAAGAGGCTTTAGGGTTTGAGGGCTAAGATGCAAGGATGAGAAAAAGCTCATGGAGGGCTCAGATTACATGAGAGGAGAGCACATGGATTGTGCTTCCTTAGAGCCAATCGGAGAGTGACACATGTCATAGGGTGAGAGGATGGAGGAAAGGGTAAGGATGAGTCAAAAAAGGAGGCTCAAGGGATAAAATCTTCATAAAGACCCTCATAATTGCTTGTAAGAGCAATAAAAGGGCTTGGAAGAGTCATTTATGGCCTAGTGGGCTTCATAAAGTTTTATGGTTGGGATATTTTGAAGGAGATGAGAGGAATTTCGACTTGGGATTGATTAGGAAGGTTTTAAGCTTGCTTAGGATTGTGAAATTGATTAGAGGATGGATTAGGATGGTTTAGGATTAGCTTAGGGATAGGCAAGTGGATGGCATTTAATGAGGGTGGGTGAAGGAGGAGATATTTGTTAACTTTGGCTTGGGTTAATAAGTTTTAACCCATGTTTAGGGAATGTGACAAGGTTAGGAGGGGATTAAGATTAGGTTTAAAGACATCTTCTAGAAGAGTCTAGACTTTGGATGAGGATAAAGACTCTCTAGAATAGTCTAGAACTTCCTAGGATGAGGATGAAGACTTTCTAGAAGAGTCTAGAACTTCTTAGGATGAGGATAAATTAGATTTTTAGGAAATAAATAAATTTTTATTTATTTCAAGGGTTTGGGTTGAGGAGATATTTATTAAAACTTTTTTAATAAACATGAGGATTAATATTTAATCTTAATTAAATATTTTGAGTTGGGATTAGGGGTAGGAAATGATGGGATTAGCCTTTAATCAAAATTAAAGAAGGATTAGAAGATTTTGGAAGAGGTTAGTGGTCTTAAAGAAATTGGCCAAGTTTTGGGCAAAAAATAATTTTTTTATTTATTTTGAGTTTTTTGGTTAATTTATTAATTAAATAATTAATAAATAAGGAAATAATGTTTAAATAAGATTTAAACTTTTTTGGGAGGGATTCCTTAATTAAATATTTTTAATTAAGATAAAGGGCTTTAATGGCATAAAAATAAATTAATTAATTAAATAATTAATTAATTAATAAATGATGATGTCATCAGGAATTTTTCAAAAAATAAAAATACTTTATTTTCTAAAGGTTTTTAGGTGTCTACACATAAAACCATGACTAGTATAACTATGAGGATATGAATATGATCGATATCAGATAGGGATGTGGAAATCCAATCTAAGCATCAGAGACATGTAAGTCAAGATAGCTATGTGATTAAATTCCCTAAGTTTAATTTAGCAAGATTACATGTGTGTCAAGGCATAAGCGCCAGGACAAACCTTGAGTGCAGTCTTGCAAAATAGTCAAGGATGATACATATGTAAGTCAAAATGTTGAATAGGACAAACATAAATGCTTACAACACTATAGACAAACAAAGTATACCCACAAGCCTAAATCAAGAAAATATGTCCCATGCCCCCAGTCTTCTAGTCAATGACATCCTCGAAAGACTATTAGGGAGGGAACACATGGCAAAGAAATCATCATAGACATCACATAAAGTAGATAAAGATCAGCATAGCTCAGTCATTTAAGTGTTTAAAGTGTGTGTGTGTGTAAGTCACTTGGCCATTTCTTCAAGACTTGATTTTGATAGTGAGAAATATCGTGACATTGAAGATCGTAGGTAAACTATCTGAAAAGTGTTGAAAAACACTAGATGCCAAGGTGGGGGAAGTGTTGAGAAACATTGTTTTGTAGGTTGTCAAAGAAACCCTAATGCACAAGAATACCTCAAAAGGCTAAGTAGCTATGCCCTCAAGACGAGGACAAGAAACAATTCCAAGCCAGGAAATGTGTAGCGAAGTAGGTGATTGAGACTGATAAACATAGGTGCAAGGGTTTCAAGTAGCACCTGTTTCTAGGTTTTCACCACTTGACAGATTTTTTTCAAGACTTTTTTCAATTTTTTTGTATTTTTGAATTTTTGATTTATTTGGTGATACATCAAAGCACCTATTGCTAGGTTTTCACTAAGATGATCATTTTTTTAGGACATTTTCTAATTTTTAGGATTGTTTCAGGATCATAGATATATACAAGATAGCTGAGCAGCAAGTTTCTAAGCATAGAACTTTTTTAGGTGTAAGATGTTGATAGGTTCTGCAAGCTCTTCCCCTTTAAGAGTAGACAACTGATAAGCACCAAACCTGAATGCTACTATGATGATGTAAGGACCCAACCAGTTAGGTTCAAATTTCCCTTTTTTTTCTCGATGTTGTTGATTTTTGGGATTCTCTCTAAGCACGAGTTCACCTACTTTAAACTCACAAGGGTGAACTTTCTTGTTATACTGAGTAGACATGCACTTTTGATAAGCCCTCATGTGATCAAAAGCAACCTTATGGCATTCATCAAGAGTCTCTAATTCCTGTACTCGCATAGCTCTATGGTCCTCATCGGTTATCAACCCATGTAAGGAGACTCGCAAAGAGGGGATCTTGACTTCTAATGGGAGAATTGCCTTAGAGCCATAGACTAGAGAAAAGGGTGTAGCCCCTGTAGGAGTACAAATAGAGGTTCTATAGGCCCAAAGTGTTGGATTTATTTGCAAGTGCCAATCTTTCCCAGACTTGTGAACTGTGCGGTGTAGGATTTTCAGCAGTGTTTTATTAGAGGCCTCAGCTTGGCCATTCCCTTGGGGATAGTAAATAGAGGACTAGTGTTGCTTAATTCGAAACTTTTTGCACAATTGCTTTAAGTCCTTATTCTTGAACTGCCCTCCATTATCCATAACAATAGAGCATGGGATACCATATCAGCAAATGAAATGATTCAATATAAACAGGGCAACATGTTTCCCTATAGCAGTAGATAATGGTACAACTTCAACCCATTTGGTGAAATACTCTATTGTTGTGATGATGAATTTATGACTGCTGGATGAGCTTGGATGAATCTTTCCTACCAAGTCAAAGGCCCATTGCTGAAATGGAAAATATGTCATAGAAGGGATTAACTCTCGCCTAGGAGCATGTATCAAGTTTCCATGGAGCTGACATTTTTGACAAGACTTCGCATAGCGCACAGCATCAGCGTGCATGGTGGGCTAGTAATAACCTGTCCTAAGCAATTTTTGAGCAAGTGCAAGGCCATTAGAATTTTCCCCACAAATTCCATTGTGGACTTTGGCAAGTGTATTCTTGGACTCTTCTAGCTCTAAACACCTAAGCAATGTTCCATCTAGACCCTTCCTATACAAGTCACCAGAGACCTAAGTGTAGTGTGAGGTGTTATGAAGGAGTTGGCATTTTTGGTTGCATGTGAGGGTTTCGAGAATAACTTGATCACGTAGGTAGGAGAAAATAGCCGCATAGCGAGAGGAATCATGACCCACTACAGTGAAAATCACCTGGTTATTCGAGGAATCATAGCCTGGATGATGTAGTTCTTGCACCAGGAACTCAAATTGCAATTCATATTCTTATAGTTGAAGCATAGATGCTAAGGTGGCCATAGCATCAGCAGCCTTGTTTTCTCCTCTAGGAATCTGTTGGAATGTCACAAAAGTGAAATAGTTCCTTAGAGCATCTATCAACTTTTTATAAGGGATCAACTTGTCATCCTTTGTTTGATATTCATTATTTACTTGGTTCACAACCAGTTGAGAATCCCCATAGATGTGTAGATCAGTTATTCACCATTCAAGGGCCATTTTGATCCCATTTGTTAATGCTTCATACTCTGCAATATTGTTTGTACATGGGAACAATAGTTTGTAGGACTTTGGGATCATATAACCATGAGGGGAAACAAACAAAACCCTTGCTCTAGCTCCATTCTGTGTATGGGATCCATCAAAAAACATCTTCCGTGTTCTCTCAGTAATGTACATGATCGAGGCATCTAGAAACTCAATTTGCATAGGTGCTACATCTTCAAGTGGGAAGTCAGCCAACTTGTCAGCTATGGCCTGTCCTTTGATTGCCTTATGTTCGACATACTAAATGTTAAATTCAGAAAGAATCATCATCCATTTAGCAAGATGACTAGTAAGTGCAGCTTTACTTAACAAATATTTCAAAGGGTCTATCTTAGCAATCAAGTGAACTGTATGTGCCAACATATAATGTCAGAGTTTCTAGGAGGCAAAAACTATAGCAAGGCATGCCTTCTCTATACTTGTATAGTTTAGTTCATAAGCCACCAAAGTTTGACTAATACAGTATATGGCTCTTTCTTTACCTGTCTCATCACTTTGGGCTAAGAGTGCCCCTAGAGAAGAATCCGTAGCTGAAATGTGTAGGATCAAAGGTTTTCCCAGAATGGGTGGCATCAAAACTAGAGGTTTTTCCAAGTAGCCTTTGATTTGATCTAAACTTTGTTGACAGTCACTATTCCAAATATGGGTAGATCCTTTATGCATATTTTTATTGAAAGTTTGAGCCTTATCAGCTAATTGAGAGATAAATATTCTTATGGATTGTAGGCATCCTTGCAGACTTCTAAGCTGACTAATATTCTTAGGTGGAGGCATATCCATGATAGCTTGGAACTTTTCAGGGTCAACCTCAATGCCTTTTGCTGAAATGATATAACCTAGCAATTTTCCAAAAGTGACACCAAAGGCACATTTTTTTAGATTCAGCCTAAGTTGGAATTGTTCCATGCGGTCCAATATTAGACTAAGGTCTCTAAGATGTGTGTCTCATTTTTTAGATTTAACTAGTGTGTCATCAACATAGTCTTCCATGTTTTTATGCATCATATCATCAAAGATGGTTTTCATTGCTCTTTGATATGTAGCTCCAGCATTTTTAAGCCCAAAAGGCATGACATTCTAGCAAAAGGTACCCCATGCACATGTAAAAGCTATCTTTTCTTGGTCTGCTGGAGCTATCTTGATTTTGTTATACCCAAAAAATCCATCCATAAGCGAGTACATCTCATAACCCACAGTCATGTCCACTATCATATCAATGTTTGGTAGTGGAAAGTCATCCTTGGGGCATGCTTTGTTGAGATCTCTAAAATTAGTACAAACCCATATGGATTTGTCATGCTTAGAGACAGGTACAATGTTGGAAATCCACTCCGCATGATCAATGGCCCTAATGAAGTTTTCATTCAATAGTTTTTCCAACTCTATCTTGACCAGTAGGGCCACATGTGGATGCATTTTTCTCAACTTTTGTTTGATAGGCTTGACATCTGGTGAGATTGATAAGTGATGCATGATGAGATCTGTATCAAGCCCTGGCATATCAGAGTATGTCCATGCGAAGCTGACCTTCTTGTCTTGAAAGAATTGGGCAAACTATGTATTTTCTTCGTCTAACAATGATTGAGCTACATGGATAATCTGAGGACATTCTTTTGTACCCAAGTTGATAGGCTTTGTAGGCTCAATGAGAACCAAAGATCTATCCTAGAAATAGCTTGGAAGACTACCAAGTACCTCATCCGTAGGTGCCTTAGAGAGGTTTTCACAATTAGATACACCTTTATTTTTACTTTTTTAAGGATCAGACACTGCCACAATGTGGTTTTTTCCATCTAATCACTTATTTTTCCTTTTAATTTTTTGACTGAGGTATTCCATCATGTTAACCATGGGTTCACTGGTGGAAGAAGTGACAGGTTCAATGGCGTTCAGATAACAAGCGATCTCATAGTCATTTTGGAAAGACCATATTTCAGGTCTTTGATTTTGGAGAGATCAATCTATGAGATCTGGGTGAATTATCAAGAGTGGTGGGGAAGTTTCAATATGATTGACATGGAAGGAGTCATCTCTAGTGACTTGTGAAGTTGAGCCTATAGAAAATGTCGCAAAGGAGTCCAGCTCAGGAATAGTCCTATAGGGACTAGCATGATCCATTAAGACATGTTGTGAGTCAAACTCATCCGACCCTATACTAGACCATTCAACTACATTGGGTTGGGTTGTATACGCATGAATGAAATCCACCCCTAGCTCACAAGATGCATCAGAGAGACTTTCCCACTCATACTCATGAGAATTTGTACTCTAATCCTTAGCTATTAGATGAGCAATATTCTATCTAATTTGTCCTCTATTTATGTCCTCAAAAGTAGACCCTTCTTGTTCCTGTTGTTGGGAAATAGAATCTTCTTCATTATTAGCAGTCAATATTTCTTCTCCCCAAAGGAGGGAAGTGAGAGGAACAAAGTCTTCATCTTGTGAAGTGGTAGCAATTACTAGAGGGTCATCATCTTTCAATTCACTAGACATGAGCAATCTTTGATCACAAGTTGGTATATCATTGTTTAGCCCAAAGCCTAGACCAGCGGTGTCTCAAGTATCACGAACTTGAGTGTGACTTAGAGGTTCAACTAGAGCATTCTTACAACCATTTAAGGACCCGTGGCCCTGGTAGCCCATTTTTGCCAAAAATTTATAGCCTTTTCCATATCTTTTGGGAGAAATAGGAGTAGTCATTGTAACTTCCTCATCTTCCTCTTCTTTTTAGATCTAATCCTTAATGGCTTGTTCTTCCTTCTCTTCTTCTAGAGGTAGTGATGATTGCACAAAAGTGCCAAAAAGTGTCATAGCAGAAGCGAAAGACTTCTTTGTGGTAGTTGGTTTCCCATAGGACCGAGGGGAAACTGGTAAGGCAGCAATAGAGTCCAAAGTGTACTCGCCCATGCCAAGGTTCATCATTTTTAGTTTTTGTTCACACTCTTTAAAAGATGGTGTCAGCTCATGAGATGAGCGATTATGTGGAACCAATGTTTCAGCAGCAGATAATGTGTTGATAGACATGGAGTTGTCACTGGGGACAACTAGTTCAATACCATTGAATGGGAATTTGATGCACTAATAGTACATGGAGGGTACTGCTTGCATATCATGAATTCATGGTTGTCCTAACAACAAGTTGTATGCAAGTGGTATGTCTAAGACTTGGAAAATGACATTCTTCTCAACTGGACCAACTCTGATTGGAAGTATAATGAGACCTTTAGAAGGCCTCTCGACCTCATCATAGGCCTTTATAGTGATCTTTCACTTAGGATTGATGGAAAATTTAGACATGCCCAACTATTGGATTACATTGAATGAAATGATATTTAACCCTGCACCATTATCTATCAAGACTCAGTGGACACGGATACAAAAGATTTGAACTTCCACGTGAAGTGCAAGGTTATGGGGATGACTGAGAGCTTGGTCATCTTCTTTAGAAAAGGTGAGATAGTGAGGTGAGGAGATTTGGTTCACCATAGCTTGGAATTGTTCCACATCAATATCTATGGGAATATTGGTAGAACGTAAAGCTTTCTTAAGGATATCCCTGTGCAAAGGAGATAAATCTAGCAATTCAAAAATGGAGATTTGTGCTTGTGTGCATTATAGTTGGCTAACAAGATCATAGTTGGAGATCTTGGAAGTAATTGGTTTCTTAGATGATGAAGCATTTTTAGGGTCATGAGTAACTTTTAGGACAACCTTAGATTGCCCCCTAGTAATAGTATTAAGTGGTTCACTCTAAGAAGACAAAGACTCAGCCACTCGAAGTACCACCTTGGGTCTAGCATCAGTATGGTCTTGAGGAGTGGATTGTGTCCTTAAGACCACTTTTGGTTGTTCATCTTTAGCATCATAATTTGGCTAGTTGTCATTGTTGGAGCTTGCCATACATATGTATTCAACGGGCTCAAGCATGCCTATAACATTATCAGTGTCAGCGTAAGCATAACTAATTTTGGCATCATGTTATTTTTGGAAGCTGCCCTTGAGGTCTCACCCTTTTCATATTCGGGTAATGGTTTTTGGAAAGCCTTATGATCAGCATTTTTAACAAGGCCATCTGTGACAACTTTGCCAGCTTCAATGAGGTCTTGAATTAAATCTTTGAGTTTGAAGCAATTTTTTGTGTTATGTCCTTTACTTTGGTGATAGCTGCAAGTATGATCTTCTCTCCACCATGGAGGTCTAACAGGTGGATCATAAGGATGTGAGTTGTCTAGTAAGGTAACCACTTTGTTTGCAATTAAGGTTTTTAAAACCACTTCATAAGGTTCAACCATAGGTGTGTACACATGTCACTTCCTCACAAATTTAGAGCCTTTGTCAAAGGTTTGTGGCTTTGAACCCTCTTGTTGTTTTGTTGCATAGATGGCATTGGAAAAGTTAAACACAGGCTCCTTTGTCTTAGGAGTGTCCACTACTCCATCATTGACAACATACTTTTTTTTGTTCCAAGGTTTGGCTTTGTCTTTACCATTTCCATTGTTAACTTTATCCTTGTTTATGAAAATGTCCCCTTTCTTGATAGCAACATCCTCAATGCGATATGCGCTCTCAACCATGGTGTTGAAGGATGTGAATAGTTGTTTTCTAAGATCAAAGTATAGCTTAGGTACGAGTGTGTTGACAAAAATGTCAATTTTCTTAGCTTCAAGAATTTGTCGAGGGTACCGTGAGTATAGAGATCTCCATCGTTGGAGGTATATGGAAAAAGGTTCCCCTGATTTTTGTTTGATTTGGCATAAGTCCAACACAGTCACAAGATGTTGGATGTTGTATGAATATTGTTGTAGAAAGTATTGTGCAAGTTCATCAAACGTCTTAAGAGGGGGATTCAATTTGGTAAACCATTCCATGGCTTGTCCTCTCAAACTTCTGGGGAATAGATGCATAAGAAAGGTGTCTTCATGCATAAAGTCCATGCTAATAGCATAGAAATGTCTCACATGGTCATGAGGGTCACCATTTCCATCGTATTTGTCATACTTAGGAACTTCTATATCCTTAGGAAATGGCAGCATGTATAGATTCCTACCAAATGGAAGAGTGTAAATTGATTCAACAAATGATGTTTTAGGTGGCTCTTTTGAAGTTTGCAGTTGTGCAAATTGTTTCCTTAGTTCCTGTATTTCTTCCCTTAAGAGTTTAGCCTCAGTGGGCTCTCATTTTGGAATTATATGCTCAAAATCAAAACCTTGAGGGAGTTTCCATCCCCTAGTTTCCATGTATCGAAAGTATTGGTCTCCATTTTCCTCTAAAGCTCTAAGCATTAGTTTTTGGGCAAAGCCATCTTGTTGAAATTTGATCACGTCTTCGCTAGTTACTTCTTCATCACTATCATGATGGGATGGTTTAGGTGGTGAAGGACATGCACTAGTGGCATCTTTGGGAGTCCTTGGTGGCATGTGATTGCCATCATTATTCTCAAAAGGATTTTGAGGACAAGTTCCTTTATGTCCTCCATAGCGTGCCTGATTGTCAGTTTCAACTTGTTGGTTTTCTCTTTCCATAGCGTATATAGCCTCCAAAGTCTTTTGGGTTTCATGTGCTTGTGCCTCTAATCAACATTTAATTTCATCAGGGTGGACCATAGTGACTATAGCACTCATATCCTTAGGTGTCTCAGAGGGTGTACCAAATGGATTTTCAAAACTATAAAGTGGGTTGTGCCAAACGTTGGCCATTTGTGTTTCAGAAAATTGGAGATTCTTATCACAAGGTTGCTTGCGAGGATGTTTGGGTGGTTTTTTCAATTGCTTGAAAATGAAAGGTGTGTGGCTACCATTACCAACTTGATATCTAGTTGTGACCGGCATGTAAAGAGTTGTCTTTGTTTAGTAGGACAAGAAAAGTGAGTCAAATTTGAAGCTTTTAGAATGAGGACTAGTCACTTGTCAAAATGTAATAGATGGCTTGTCAAATAGTGCTCAAGATCTTACAGCACGGGTGACTCGAGCTAAGCAAACGAGCGAGAAGCTCAATAGTGGATAGCTAGAATAGAAAATAGCTGAATTTCTACAAGTGATTCATCAAGATGTTTCAAGACTTATGTTCAACAAACTAAACCCATCTTTTCAACCTAGGATGAATTCTTCACACACTGATACATAGCTAGGACCAAGGGTGACCAACGTGATGCTCCTTAGACCAAAAAAATCCAACTATAAACTCTATTTTTGACCCAAAGTAACTCTAGGAAATATTTTCTTAGGAGGACGACAGAAGTTTAGCATATAGTGTCGTGCGACAGAATTTTAAGATGGGTGTGACACTTTTTGTTTAAGTGACAGATAATTTAATAGAGTGCAACATAAGTTTACAAGCAGTGTGACAGAATTTAGTGTTGACCTGTGATAGATTTTTGGGTAAAATCTATCATGCAATATTTCTTGTGAGAGTGTGCGACAGAGTGCCAATTTTGTGCAAAAAAAAGTCAATTTTTGATTTGAAGTTTGTTTCAATTTGTCAAACTAACAGTTGTTTCAATCAAATAGTGTTTCATTTCAGTTCATATCAGTAAACAGTAAGGTTTGCAAATAGTAAGTTCTTTAACATGTCTCAAAACAATTGATCAAGGGTAAAAACAACCTTGCCAATACGCATTTGAGATATCAGGAAAGCCTTCCTAACAACTTTTATCGAAATGTTTATGTTGCAAGAACGTTAACACTGGTCAAAACATTGAAAACAATGGCTAAGAAATCTACCTTAGAGTTACAGTTCATTTCTCAACAACTTGGCCCACGCTTGATGCTCCTTCACCTCACACCAAGTGGTTTCCCACAAGAGATATTGGCTTTTTCATGGAAGTTCCATAAGCACAACCAAGGGAACACATATGGTGAGTATAAAATCTTGGGGTGATTCGGGTAGTCCACTAGGATTGATCCTTGCACCAAGAAGTTGAGCGGCTAAAAAGGGTAGTTGCTAACTTAGGGTGTTTAGATAGGGCTTCCATTCATAGTGTTCCTCTTGCTCCCAATTATGGGATACCTCACCTTGCAATGAGTAAATGATCTCACAACCACAAGAGTACCTTAAGCATTCTTGCCTAGTGATCTCCCTATGGTCAAAATCCCATAAGAGATCACACTAAGCGAAGACAAACACTACATCTACCAAAGTTTTGTATCCTTGGTAGCCTTGAGTTTATAGTGGTTTGGAAGAGCCAGGTAATTAGCTTGTCCCCACTTGGGTTGTTCCTCTCAGGTTGTTCGAGAGAAGGCCCTCTAAAGGATTTTAACTACACAAAGAGTGGATCAACTTTCAGAAGTCAAGATTTCTGATTCACCACAAGGGCGAAAAGCATACTCTCCTATTCCAATCATTTTCTTCCAAACACACCAGGAAGATTAAGTTACCCCTTGCTTTTGGAACCAAATGGCAAGTCAAGATTTTTGATTCACCACAAGGGTGAAGAGCATACTCTCCTATTACCAAAAGACTCCAATCACAAGTTTTATGTACCTATGAAAAATGAACAATTAGTCAATGCTGCACATGAAAATAAAAAATCAAGCAAGTTTGGGTTTTTATGATTTGTGCAGCCCTGCAAATAATGTTAGTAGCCCTTGTGCATTTGAAGCTTTGACATGCGTTCTTTTGTATGCAAGGTTTCAATTTTTTTGCACAAAGAGGGAAACATACGATCACAACTTGTTAGCCCACAAGTTAGCATGAAATAATCACAAAAATTGTGAACTAGATCTCTGTAAAATAGCTTAGAAATCTACTAAAAAATAATAGTCAGCCAGCTAAGAAGAAATTTGATCAATATCCCTCAAGAAATGAGCAAAATTTGTCAGGCAATACTTGTTGCTGAAAAAATGTCACGCGATACTTTATAGTATACAAATTTGACAGTTTTTGTGTAGACAATACTTTTTCTTCTACCATGCAACAGAGTTTTGCACAGAGGGTGACAAAATGCAAGCTTTAAGTGCGACCCTATTTCCAAAAAGTGTCACATGATAGTACTGTGAACTATCGTGCAAAATTGGAAGAATGTCACCCAACACCGTGACTATAAAAAAAATAAAAAAATAGAATAGTAAAGGAAATGCAAGCGAAACTAAGAAAATGCAGGGCAAAACGTACAATCTGGCTCCATAGTGGGCGCCAAAAATGTACACTAGAAATGTGTCACACTCTAAACCATTCTATCCCAATGATTCCATGAGTTGGAATGCTTGGATGCTGGCTTAGAGCTCCCTATCCACGAAGTGCAAGAGGCTATTATTCAAGCATGAAGGTTCTCAGCTAAGCCTTAGAAGTGTGCTTCTTGCTAGTAAACCATGCAACAAGAGGTTCTTTGAGACAAGAGAAAGAGTGCAAATATCTCAAGGAGTCTCTCAAGTATGTAATGCAAAATGGAAGATTAAACTAGAATGGAGATGTAGCTATACTAAAATATGAATGAGAGTGTTACAATACCATTATTTAAACTATGTGAGATACATTATTGCAAGAAAATAACTAAACTAGCATGTAAGTATGAATCTAAACTAGTGTGCAATGGTAATGAGAGAATGACACAAGAAATGAGAAATTCTCCACAAAGCTCCAAAGAAACCTATTAGAAAACCTGCAACATAACAATATTCAAAAATGAGGATAGGTTCTTTTGGGGGGGGAAGCTCTCTCCATTTTAAATTTTTATAGACGGTAGAGATCAAGATGAAGATGGTGGATGATCAACGGTGGAATTCGAAAAGAGGAGTGATCCATGTGCACACATAAGTCAACCAATAGAATATAAGTTGACTTGTCACATAAGACAAAAAGTCTCACAAGCCTTTTCTTTTAATTGTAAAATAGAAAAAGGACTTTATGTGTGCACTTTAAGTGGGTTAGAAGAATGGGATCTTTTATTTAATTAAAAGGGGACATGTTCTTTTAATCAAATAATGAACTTAGGATAGCATAGTCAAACTATAGGTTATAATCAAATAAATTGATTATTAGCAATTTGGTCTAGGTAAATGATTAAATTAAATTAGGCAAAAAGTTGAGAACGGGGATAATAGTCTAAATGACCATTTTTAGGTGATTACAATACCTTTCAAAACATAGCATTTAATTCTTAGTATGTATAGTTGTAGAATCAGCACTTAAAGGTTTCAACATGACTCAACTTCCACTAGATTTTCACTTCACTCAGCATCAATTATCAACTCGGTCGCTATTAGCAACTCGGTATCCATTGGAGCTTTACTCGGCATCTGAGGATAGTTTGGCAGTATTTGCAAGTACTTCAAATTTTGACTTGGCATCTTTTCTCATGCTGATTTCTTCTTTGCAGTACTTCTTTGTCTTGGGACTTATGTATGATATAACTTTGTATACTAGTCCCATACACCTATTCTTGCTTAGTTGGATGGGATGTGATCACTTCACCTCTTGGGTGAAGTGATCCCTCCATTTGATGTGTTGCACGCATCGTTCTTCTTCCAAGTCTTGTTCATTTTCCTTCTGATTTGTTCAACATCTATCTTTTCTTTTCCTTTGTTGACTTCTAACTTGGGTGCCTTTGGCATTGTTGGGCAATTCTTGTTGATGTGACCAATCTTCAAGCAACTGAAACATGTGGTTTGACTTAACCATCTACTGTAGTTCCCTCTGAAATGTGTTCTTATGCAATTTTTAGGAATGTGTCCATACTCTTGACAATAGTGATAGCTATACCTAGTATTGTAGTCCCAATTTTAGTGATGACCATGGTTATTTCCTTTTGCAAGCTAATTAGGTTTCCACATAGGCTTTGATCTACACTCAAATGCTCTATTTCCATACTTCTTGTAGTTATAGAAATGACCCTCAAATCTTGGTGTCCTCATGGTCTTGTTTCTGCATTCATGTGCTTAATGTCCTTGTTTTTTGCACTTGTGACAAAAGCTCACGTTTTTAGGCTGATCATGTTGATGACCATCCTTGCTCCTGCATACATTAGAGGTACGTCCCTTTTTACCACATAAATGACAAATAGGTTCAGTGTTCTTACCTTTGTTACTCCTTTCTTTTTTAGTCTTGGATGATTCTCCTTGTTCAGTGTTGGTGTAACCAAGTCCTGAAGTATAATTATTGGCCCTTGGTGATTTCAGTAATGGCTCAAAGTACTTGATAGCCTCATTGAGTTTTTTGAAGCTTTCTGCTATCTCTTTCTCTCTTTTTAGTTCATTTTGTAGTTGATCATTTTGTATTCTCGAGGTAGAGATTTCAATGTCTTTCATATTCAGCTCATGATGAGCATTCATCATTTGGCTTAAGGTATCAAGTTGCATATTTAAGATTCTTTCAAACTCAATTATATTCTCTTTCAACCTATTGGTAAGATTTCTCTTATCATCTTCTATCATAGCCTTGTCTTCAGTGGCTTTCTTCTTTTGTTCAGTTACTTCACAAAGCATTATGGCTTGTGACTCTTGTTCAAGCTTGAGTATTATGATTTCTTCTGCTTGAGCTCTATTCTTCTCTATTAGCTTTGCTATTTATATATCAAATTCCTTGGCCTCTCCATTTGAAAACACTTGTATGGTATCAATCTCCTTGTAGTGTATGTCATTTTTAGCTATGGCTATATCCTTCCTTCTTTTCAAGGACTTTCTCAATTCTTCTATAGCTTCCTCCAATTTGTGTAGAGCAAGGTGCACATCAATCACCTAATTATCTATGATCTTCCCAAGTTTGAAGACTTCCATCTTCAGATCTTTTCTCTAAGTTGTTAGGCTTCTTCTTGTGAGAACCTTAGCTCTAATACCAATTGTTGGAATATTCAAATGGGAAGAGTACTTTTCAGAGGAGGGTGAATTAGAAGTAACACACTTTAACCATTTCAAATATTTTTTTAAAAAAATAATTGAAAGTAAACTGCATGCATGTAAACATATTAAATGAACATAAAATAAACACATGCATCAACACTCATAACACCAAATTTGGTAACCCAGAAACCCTCCAGGAATAAGAAGGTAAAACTAGGGTGGGGATGATACCCACAAAATCACTGCAACAATAATTGCTTGACCACTTCTGATGGTCTACCCTATGAAAGGATTTAATCACCTCTTCAAAGGACCTACAAAATAGCTGTTAAGCTAACCTATCAACATAGGGTTTTCACTATCTAATACAATTGCTAGAGAGTATTAGAAACTTTTGACATATTTTCTTACAATCTTCAATTGCTGATTTTAGGCACTTGATCTTCTCACTCTGGTGTGCTCCTTGCTTAATCTAATATCTATCAATATCCCTTGTAATGTTATGATTAACTAGATATGTAATTGTTGCTCACTTCACTAAGTCTATGATGCCCCTATTGTTTGTCCTATTCTGCAATTTTGCTATCAGCTTAGCAACTTCCTTAACTTCTATTCAGCAGCATAAAATCATGGGGTCTAAGCCTTTTTATAATGACTTAGTAGACTTAAGGTTAGGTATGGATCTATGATCCATATTGAATCTTGAATTCCCACTCATTCCTTGCATTTTTCTCATTGGTTGCATGCCTTCTCCATTTTTTTGATTGGTTGCATGCTAATTGCATAGGAAATATAAAAGATTCATTCTTATCCTTGTTATCCTTCAAAATCCTTCTATGTCAGCTCTAAAAATAATTTATATCTAAGTTTGTGAAGGCATAAACTCAGATGTTGATTATGTGTTACTCGGCACATACTGTACTACTATTGCTTGGCACATGTTTAATCCTAGTTTTCTTAGCACCTATTTCTTTTTGTCTTGCTCAACATCAACTATGAATCGGCACCTATATATCACTCAAAACCTATATAGTGCTCGGCACCTAAAGTCACTTAGTACATGTTGGAATTCTAGCTTGGCACATACTATAGCTCGGCATACATAGTGTACTCAACTTCTATATAGAAAGTGGTTAAGTGTGTTGACACTCAAATGTCAAAACCATTCTGAGACCAACAAGGAAGAGGTGTGAGCCAAGAAGTTGCAAGGAATGGAAGTAGAAGCCAGAAATTTGGGACATTTTACAACTGGTCAGATTTACAAGTTTCATGGAGAAATTCAGGGGAAGCATCCTAACTATCACCAAGTAGTTCATCAAAACTTGGAAGAATGGTAGCATTTTGGTGGTAAATTAGAGGATGAAAGTCACATAATATATCATTTTTGAAGTCGCTAGCCTAGAAGTGGAGGGTATTAATTTCTATAAAGATAGGAAATTTTTTGAGAAAATTGTGGACGAGTTTGCAGAGACGACCAAGGAGAGAAATAGGTTGCTCAAAATTAGCAACTCTTACTTCATCTTGCATTCTATTTATAGACCTTAGAGGTTTGTTATGTTTGTTTTTATTGAGTATTTAACCCTAGATGGTCATTTTACTAAGATTTATGGACACCACTTTGTGTTGATTAACCACTTTAGGCATAGGGTTAGAATAAATTTCCCTTTCTACAGAAGGTAGTCTCTAGATACTACCATCTTAGCCCATCAGAATAACCCCAGCCGAGATCATGCTTGTCATGAGGGTTTGATGGTGCTGGTTATGAATCTTCTTAAATCCAAAAAAGTGGATAGACTTTGTATCAGCAAAAAGACTTTGGAGTGTGATACTGAGGGGACTGATTCATATGAAGCCTACGAGGATGAAACTGAGGATGAAGAAGCTGAGTCAGTGGTTAAAAAAAGGAAGCATCTCTCCCCTAGGGGCTTGACATCTAAGAAAAGGAAAAGAAAGGAGGTGGATAATGAGAGAGAGACTAGAGTAGATGAGGACTCTAAAGAGGAAAAAGGGAAGAAAACTAAGGGAAAACTAGTAGATTTTATACTAGAAATAGTTCAAAGATGGATGAGAAATGTTTGATCATCCCCTTGGATGATGATCTTCTAATCTAGAAAAAGGAGGACTTGAAATGTAAGAAGAGTTTGATTCATGGAAAGGCTAATGAAAAAGGCAGTGAGGATGGTGAACTTGGGAAAGATAATCTAGACATTGGTGAGGAAAATCTGATCTATAATAGTGCTTAGGATGATCAAAGGAATATTAAGGGTGTCTTTGGCAACATTCAACAAGATGAAGGAACATATGTAAGATGTAAGAAGGGAGTTTGATCATCTGAACAAGACTAATAGAGGTGAGCTAGCTTTAGGCCAACACTTGGATAAACTCTCAGAGGTGATTGGAAATGCTGAAGAGGTTAAGAACTTGATGAAGAGAGTCCAACCTCTTGAAGCCAAAAATAAAGATATGGAACGAATGTTGAAGGACATGCAAAAGAAGATGGATACAATGGAAAACATAGTTGATAATACTGAGAAAGGGTTAAAGAATTTTGTTGATCAAAGTTGCTCCATATTGAAAGTTGTCATAGAAAACATCAAGAATTCATTGAATAAGATGGGATAGGGGAGAAGCCATGGCACTAAGGAAAAAAATGAGGACCAAGGACCCAAAAAGTGCACAAGAAAAAATTCTAAGAAGACAGAGGGTTTGGATGACAAAGAGATTGATGAACTAAGGACCTCTATTGCCAACATGAACATCCTAACTAATCAAGCTGCTAAATTACTAAAGACCTTATAGTTGTGTTGATGTTTTCCTTCTTCCTATTTGATATTTTATGATTTTTTTTCTAGCTTGGCTAGTTATATGGTGTTGAGGCACATTTTCTCATGGGCTTTATTTTCTTATCTACTAGTTACTTTGTAAAAGGTTTTGGGTCTTTTCAAAACCTGTTTTTACTTAATCAAAACATGTGTAGTTTGTGAGTGTTTTAATGTGTATGGATGGAAAAGAATGAATCTAAGCTATGATAAAATTAGAATCAAATGAATTGCTTGAGGAGAAGAGATTTTGAGAGGGGTGGACTTGTCATATTCCCATTTTATGTATAAATTCAAAATAATAAATATAATAAGAAATTTTAATATTATAGAGATAAGTAATAAAACTAAATATAATTATAATTAAATCAAATATAGACAATTAATATAAACTATACAATATAAATCCAATAATAAATATGCCAATAATAATATAAATAAATTAATAATAAATAAAGATTATTTAAATATACCAATAATTTAATTATACATAATATGATTATCAATCTAGTACTAAATACTATAATAGTCAACAAAATGAGTAAAAATTTATAACCAACATTATTAATGTAATGATATGAGCTAACTAAATATAATAGTACTTATTATAATTTATTCTAAATAATCTTACCATATTTAATATGAAATGAAGAGTTAGCTAGTAATAGGAATGTCTTTTAGGACATAACCTATTAGGTGATATAAATCGGACATTACTCCCACTAGAAGAGCATCCATAAACTCTTACAAGATATTGTTATTCTTTATTAGAATGAATAGTTTGAGATCATCACAAAAGAGAAGAATGAAAAAGGAGGCACCAAGATCTTAGGAACAATGGAATGTCGATTCTATATCTTTCTATTAGCATAACTATTGCCACATCAAGTGATAGTGACTTAAAGTGTGGGATGCAATCTAGTTCACATTTAGGGTTAGTGGAGTCCTTGAATTAAGTATAATTATTCTTTCTTTATTTCATCCAATGCTTGGGATGCACACCATAAGGTTAATTATATTAAGGGAAAAGTGCATTCCCTTGCACTTTTTATCATTTGTTTCAGTTTTGTTCTGAATTTTTAGCTCCTACCATGGTAGGAAACTTATGCATTCATTAAAAGTGAATGATCTTAATAGTTTGTCCAATCAGGAGCCTTTATTTATTTTTATCCATTTTCCACTATAGACATATCTTTTTCTTGAAATTTTTGCAAACTTAGTCAAGCTTATTTTCATGCAATTTGATTGGTCTATGTGTGCTACAGTCATGAGTTTGAAAGTTTTTTTTTCATTATTGTTTTGTGCACACAAAATAACTTTTTATTTTTATCTTTTTCCAAACTTTAGATATCAATACTAGTAATAATAATAACAATAACAATAATATTATAATAATAAGAATGAAACATGTTGTCAAATATTTATAGATTGTGGTTATAGTTGTATTTCATTTCTAAAAAATCAATAGAAACAAACAAAACAAGACAACATGATAAGCATTTAAAAAGATGACATTTGTTGTCATTTATTATTTTTTTGGTTACAGTTGTATTCCATTTCTAAGAAATCAACACAAACAAACAAAACAATACGACATGATAAGCAATTAGAGAGATGACATATCTTGTCGTTTATGATTGTAGTGTTGCATAAGTTTCCTTGGAAAAGATGTTTCTTTATAGTTGTGGCTTATAAATTATTTTTAGGTCAACATTTGTCCTGTGAGCTTTGATTATGGATGTTAGGGAATATATTTCTTTATAGTTGTGGCTTATAAATGATTTTTCAGTCAACATTTTTCATGTGTGAGCATTGATTATTGAATCTTCTAGAATTGTTATTTGCTTATTTATAGCATTGGTTGATTACTTTTAATTCACATTTCTAAAGGCTTGGCTTTCGTCTCTTTCTACTAGAGTACAAGGTATGTCAAAGATTTCTCTATTCTTTTTATTTGAAATTATATTGTGTTCTAGTTGTATTGTTTTATGTGATGATCATATTTACATGGAATCTTGTCCAAATCTATTGCTTAGAACATATTGTGTTGTAGTTGTATTTTTTTTCGTGATCATCATATTTATATGAAATCTATCTATGGAAGTGTGTCCAGGTCAATTGTTTAGAATCAATTTTTTTGTAAAAGAATTGAGGTTTTTGTTTGAAAATTTGAGATCCATTGGTCAAAATTTGAAATCGATCATCTATTGTGTAGAATCAAACTTTTTGTAAAGAATTGAGTTTTTTTTTTTGCAAAGATCTATGTAGATATTTTAGATCACAATAATTTTGTGCACGAAATGTTATTAGATTTTTGATGTTTGATGGTGTTTTTCTAACTTTGTTGTGTTGGTAGAAAAAGCATTGAAGCTTTTGAAATATATGAGCTCGGCTACTATAGAATGAACCTTGGTGATCTTCAGATGCATATTCCCAATAATTTCTATAATTTAATCCACAAAATGGTTCACAAGTTTACCAAAACACAATCAAAAAACATGGATCTTGTCAAATTTTTGGGGAAAGTCCCCTAAGAAAGGGTGTAAAGCCAAACTCAATGAACTAATATAGCATCACTAGTAGTTTATTGTGATTCTAGTATGTTGGTGATTGTTGCTAGTGGAACATTATGGCTCATGACTATTTGCCATTAGAAAGATCTCTGAGTTTTCTGGAGATAGGGTTTGAATGAAAGAGAATATCATTTTCTAGAGGATAAAAAAGTTATATAGTAACAGGCCTGTGGATTTTTTTTGAAGTATTAGTTTCTATTTTGATTGAAATAACAGATTTTGAAATAAAAAGTGATAATAATATTTCATATTATTTAATATATTATTATTTTGATTTATCATTAAGATTGTCCAAGGTTTTACTAAACTCGTATTTTTCAAGGTTTTATTAAACTCATATATTGTGCTATTGAAATATTGATAAAAAATGAATGCTTTAGAGTTATATTTGACGACATTGCAATTGTATCAAAAGAACCAAGCTATGAGAATAGGAAAAAATAATCATATGCTGACTTGGAAATAGTTGGATTTTACAATAAAATGGTTTAAATACAAGATAATTTTGTAGTTTTTTGTTAGTATTTTGTATTTCCTCTTATTATATCATTTCTCAATTATCAATTTTGCAATCAACACATTGATATGTCTATCCTTATCACATTATTCATCATCCACTAAATTTAAGAAAAAGACTTGATGTGGAGGAGCTTCCATGATTTAATGCCTTGTAAGGTCACATTCTATTGGCATTTCAAGAGGGGACAAAAATAGTGATGTAAAAGGCCCAACAAGAGACCTTGAAATAGCATTCACATAGCACTGACAATTTGTGCTAGTGAAACTTATATACTATTATTATTATATATTTGTGTTTTTTTTTCGATTCTACATTCCACTACTTTATAGGAATATGGATGACCCATCACAATTAGTGTAGTTAAATCAATTGCATACAATTGGTCAAGAGCCAAGCTATGATAATAGGAAATAATAATATGTTGACTTGCGAATAGTTGGATTCTACATTCCACTACTTAGTACAACAAATAAGATCAAAATCAATGGTTGTTAATACATAATGAATAGAAGAGTACTGTGTCTTAAATTTTACCTATAATGAGGTTCACATTTAAAAGAGAGGTTTATGCAATTGAAAATCTTATAGGTTGCATATTCACTCCTTCCCAACATGTTCGCTCTTCTTCCTCATTCTCTCCAACATTTTCTTGTAAGTTCATAACTCTTTTTGCTTTTAAAATAAGTTTCCTTATTTCTTTTATTTCTGTTAGGTGTTCTTAGTTTTTTCCCTCATTTTTAGCACAACTTTATTTTGATTTTATAATATCTTTATAAGCTTGGCACAACTTTTCTTTGATGTTATAATATCTTTCATGTTATACGTCTATTTGAAGTATAAAGAGCATTCAAAAGATATAAAAAAAAATTATTGTGATTTTCCATTTATGGTCAGAGATGAGTTTGAGCTTTTAGATTTCATATGGAATCCTTGCATTTCAGATGCCCTTGAATTAGGTTTAGCTTCTTGAAAGACTTTGGATCTAGGTGTGCAACTTCCATCATTTTGATGCCAATTTAGCCTCTCTTTAGTGGAATCAAGGAGATCCTTATGCTGCATTGCTTCAAGAATTTGTTTGAGAGTCCAAAGATCTTTATTACAATTTTCAAGCTCTAGTAGCTTCAGCCTCTTTTCAATTTCACTGTAAAGATCTTGGGATGATCCATCATTATTTTTGGTCAAATCTGGCAAGAAGTGTTGAGCTTCAACTGCTTTTCTTGGTAATGTCTGGCAACTATCCGGTTGTCTCATGAAGCAGTTTCAACAGGACACCTTTGAGCCAAGATTATTTTTGGAATTGTTTCTTGATGCTTAAATTTGGGTGAATCTGATCATTGAATCTGTCTTGTAGAATTCAACTTTCCATCATATGTTTCTTGAACAAGATTAGATCTATCCGTCTTGAACTTTTGTTTAAAGTTATGGCTCTTTAACAATTCAAGTAAACTATTTTATTTTTCTCTACTCCAATTATGAGATTCAGCCTTCAATATTCTAAGCTTTTCTTTATCTCTGTGGAAGTTCTTGAGAAAGATGCTTCTTTAGATGAGCATTGGTTCGGTAGTTCCCTTTTTTGAGAGGGAGTAGCTGAACTGGTTGGCATCTCTTCTAAACCCATCAGTCGTGCAACAACACTTGGTGAAGGCTTATTTTCACTACACCATTCCAACTCTATGAAATCCCCATTAGAATGGCCATGCCTTTGGGTAGTAATGGGTGTGTCACTAATAGAAGCATTTCTTTTTGAATCAACAAAATTTCTTGAAGATTCTCTACTATCCAAGGACAGTCTTGGAGGTTCTCTGAGTATTAGAGATGAGGAACAAGGTATTTCCTTACCATCATATGGAAACCTCAACTCAATAGGAACTATGTGGAATCTTCAAATAAAAGTGAGGAGCCCACTCGAGTGATGGTAATCTATTTCTTGGGGGTCCATCCTGTTATTTGCAGGGCCCTATAGTGGGGTTGTGCGCTAGAGAAGACTACTATCTAACAGATGGGGGTCCACCAGGGGATGGAGGAGCTATCATGGGTGAGGGATGACAAATGCTATAATTCATAATCCTTTGAAAATGAACATCTTGGCCCTTCTTTTGATGCAAAAGAAGACCGCAGAGCCTCCTTGCTCTCCACAAAATTCCATGGAGCCTCTCTTAACTTTTACTATGCTAAGTAGTGCCCGAGCCATATTTTTTCTCCTAGCCTACTCTGATGATTGCTTGTGTTTTGTATTGCCATTATTGTGCTCATTTGCAATTCTCTGCCACTCTTTAAGTCATCTATAACCCAACTCACAACTAATGATATAAGGGCACTCGATGGTATTGATTAATTCCCTCAAGAACAATGCTATAGCCACTGTAACCTAGAGATTCCATAAGATGCTTAACTTCCCCAAAAAAATTTTCCATTTCTCCAAGAATACATGACAACATGTTTTATTTGCCTAAACCAACTGGTCCGCAGATTGCAGCTTTCATCCCAGCTTTCACCTGCAACCTACTTACAGATAAATTAGATGCTGGCGAGAAATGATCCCAACTATATCCTCCATTTTCAATTTCAATTATTGTTCTACTTGTTCTCATTTCTCTCCTTTCAATTGCAATGCCGTGAAGCTCTTCCAACTCCATAAAATTGGCAATTATGTCGAGGGAGACTTTAGTCTAAGCTAGTGTAGAAATTATTTCTAGAAGGAGATAAATTGGACCTTGGAGGACTTTTAAAGTTGAAAATGTGGTGAGGACTTTGCCAATGGTTAAATGTACTCCTATGAGCACACAAATGCAAAATGTCATAGCTGAAATAAGAACTAGAGTTACCCAAAAAACAAATGTAACCATAGCTTTTGTGTATAAATACTTCCACAGCCATCCATATTCATTTTTTCTCATATCCAATAACCTCTGCATGTATTTAGTGTCCTAGGCATGAAGTTTTAATATTTTCATAGTTCTTAGTGACTCTGAAGTGGTCTTCATCCTAGCATCCCTAGCTTCCATAATCTTGTATTGAAATTTCTTTTTTAGTCATGCAATAGGCTAGTCTACAAGTGTCAAGGCTATTGTTCCTACCAGGCCTATAAACATTGTAAAATTCAGGAGATGGAAAACCTTAATAAGTATAGAATGGTTGGGGTCTATTATCTTTATTATCTTTAAACATGGTTAACTAAAGTTTGAGCTTTTTAAGGGATGCAAATCCAGTTTGAATAATAATGATGGGGTTCTATTATCTTTATTATCTTTAAACCTATTTAACTAATAATTGAGAGAAAATAGCTCATTAAGAATCTTTCCCCTGCAAGTGAAGCTATCCCCAGATTTCTCTACAAAATGAAGAGAGCAAGGAGAATCTGGATTGGAAACAACCAAATGTCATGCCAAAAAAAAGTGAAGTTTGTAATAGTATGGACATCTGTGCTTGCATAATTGATAATTTCTCCACTAGTATGTCTTTGTCTGGCAGCATATGAAAGCTTGAGACCTTTCTTATATATGACACATGTTAGGGCTGCTATGACCTGTAAGCTAAGCCTATGGGATCCAAAGTATCGATACGTCTTTGTAAATGATTCTATCACCTTTGTCCCAATGAAAGAAGAGGCAAAAATGTGCCCACCCCAGTACCCAAACATGCCTTCTTGTTTTCCTTCCAAATGCTCCATTAATGGGTTCATCAGGTAAGGACCCACAAAACATGAAATGGTATAGACTAATGCAAACAATGCATTTATAGAGCATTCTTTACAAATAGATAAGAATATAGTTTTTGCTAACACTTTGTTGCATAAGGGTCTATTTTCCCTAGACTTACTCAGGTTGTATTGGAATGTAAGATCTGATTGCAAAGTAGTGTCTTTGCCAACTAAAGAAGGCACATGATCAAGCTTTAAACAAGTCTCATATCCAAGAGAGTTAAGCTAGTTGAATGTGAGCAGACTAAATAGATTGGCACTTGCATAGGAAGTAATGATGTGCATTTCATTTTGGTTATCTAATAGAGGCTTTTTGATGTCCATGATCAATTGTGAACTGAGTAGAAAGTTCCTATCAACTGTGGCTTGTGTATCATTTAAATGAAATTTTGATAATTTGTTTTAGTTGCAACAGTATTAGAAGATTCCATATCTGTTCCTATCATTGCCTCTTCGTTCAATCCATGTGACCCAACCAAACTATCCATTCATCAATCTCAGCATGCTATGATACTGGATTTGTTGAGTAGAGGGATGTAAAACCCATTTTGCAACTAGTACAATCACAACCGGTGGTATCTCTGCCAATGGCACCACAATTTCTAAAACCTTATTTTGTACATCATCCCTACCTTGTTGTTGTCTTAACTTAGTCGTGAAGTTGTGTAAGGTCATTTCAAATGGAGATCTGGCTTCAGAGCTTCATGTCCATGTGCGACCATGTAATAGCTTCCACCTAAACAACTTGGTTGTTCCATATTGCAGCAGGTTCTTGTACTTTTTCCTGGCAAGCATTATTGTGGCTAAAACTTGCAAGTCAATATTGTGAAAGATGAATCTCCTCAGAGACTCAGTAATAAGAGTTCTAGTCATACCATTAAATGCATTATCATTCCTTAACTTCCAAATAATCCAGAGTCTAGAGAATTTCAATTGAGAAAATAGAGAAAAAACATTATGTTCCTTTTTAAGGCTCAAGATATTGCCAAAGACAATCTCATGAATCTTGATATTCTCATTAAATGAATAACTAAATAGCCTTCAAATTTCTCTGTTAAACAAAAATTCAATGAAGAGACACTTTAGATTCGTAGGGTGTCCTACAGAGTATGCACAAATTGACCTCACCATTAGGAAGCTTGTGTGGAAGTTTGCCTATAATTAGTCTCAAAAATATATTTCTTCTTGGATTCAATTTGTCCACCCCATATGTTTTCAATGCATTTATGCCACTGAGAATTCTCAAAGTTTGCAACTCACCAGTAGTTTAGGTGGCAGAAAATATCATCATTGTCTACAAGAAGGGAATAAATGCTTTTAGCTTTCATGAATGGGAGAGGTGTACCATCAGGCCATTGGAAAGAGAGAAATCCGGTCTCATCAAAGTCACAATATTTGGGAACACAGGGTCTGGCATGCATTTCTTAGTATAGAGTATGTCCTTCCTTGCCCTTACAGGATATCATATTTGTGCACATTTCTTTGACTAACATGGCTATATTATAGATATTATGGCCTCTTATCTTTCATTTATCTATTTTGGATTTTTTATCATTAAAATTGATGCATCATGTAATTTGACACAAATGTCAATTAATAACCCTTTACAATCAAACATAGGAACATCGACTACTAATGAATTTTTGTGTGTATAACAATAGAAGAAAAATTTAAAATTATTTCCATATGTTGGATGATTCTCTGTTAGTGTTGTATTGGATTCAATGAAAACTTCAATCTGCAATAAATTAGCAAAATTAATTTTCCATTAAAAATGTTCAATTTCAATCCATGAGATACTTCTGTTATTTAAGCCACATAAGCAAGATCCACCAACCGAAGACTAAGCATTAGTTAACATACTTGAGAAAGTAGATTAAAGCATGTGTGACATTGACATTGACAAATGCAAAGCCAAAGAAGCATGAAAACCCCATGGAAGTATCCTTCTAGAAGCCATAATTTGATAGGCCCAAATATTATGTCTAGAAGCCATAATGTTGTAGGTTAAAGGAATCCTTCTAGAAGCCATAATGTTTGTGGTTATCTTCCCTCCATAATTATGATTTTAGCTACTTCGTGACTTCTTTCCATGTTCATGGTTGTTGTGACCACATTTTGTTTGATATTTCTATCCTTATCACATTATTCATCATCCACTAAATTTAAGAAAAAGATTCGATGTCAATTGATGGCCACATTCTCCTCAAGATTTATGTGGAGGGGATTCCATGATTTAGTTCCGTCTAGGGTCACATTCTATTGGTGTTTGGAGAGCGGACAAAAATAGTGATGTAAAAGGCATCACAAGAGACCTTGCAATAGCACTCATAGAAGAGTGGCAATTTGTGGTAGTGAAACTTATATATTATTATTATTATTATTATATATTTGTGTTGTTTTATTTTAATTGCACTATGTTGAATATATTATTATTATGATATATATAACTAGATTTCATTATGATACCTATTTAAGATGTTTTAATAATAATGATTCACTGAAAACAAAGAAAATTAAATAAGTTTTCCTCTTCAAATATTTTTTTTTGAATTTTATATCAAATTTTTTGAAATGTTATAATTAGTTTCTATGTTTAGAAAAGTTACACAAACATTCAACAAAATGAACCCCCTAGATCTAATGTGAGAAATACTAGAATGTGAAAAAATGCATCTAGGAAACACAACCTTAATGAAAATATATTGCATTGTCTACATGCGACATCTTTGGTGTTTGGAGAGGGGACAAAAATAGTGATGTAAAAGGCCCAACAAGATACCTTGAAATAGCACTCATAGAAGAGTGGCAATTTGTGCTAGTGAAACTTATATATTATTATTGTTATGTATTTGTGCTGTTTTATTTTAATTGCACTATGTTTAATATATTATTATTATTATATATATAAATACATTTCATTGTGATATCTATTTAAGATGTTTTAATAATAATGATTCACTGAAAACAAAGAAAATTATATAAGTTTTCCTCTTCAAATATTGTTTTTGGATTTTTATATCAAATTTTTTGAAATGTTATAATTAGTTTCTATGTTTCTAATTCATGTTTAGAAAAGTTACACAAACTTTCACCAAATTTCTTTAAAAATAATAATAATGAAGATTTCAATGCTAATTATTATTTTTTTGAAAGCAAACCTAGAAGCCAATATTTTCATCTACTGCATCTTGAATGTTAATTGATTTCTATAATAAATAAAACATAACAAAATAACCAAAAAATAAATAGTATTACTGTGCATCTTGTTGATTTTTCTTTTCAATCAAAAAAACTTGTGCTATAGACAATACTTGCAACATATTTTTCAAAGTCTTGAGCAATTACTTTCTCTACTAGGAGAATTATACTAGTGACTAATATAACTAGCTTTAGAAATTCAAAGGACTATAGAATCTGACAATTGAAAAGTTGATAACAGACTACACAACTTGAAAATGGATAAGCCAGTATGTATTCCAAGGCCGCAGTGGGACTGTCCTATTATAGGACCAATTGAATCAACCACAATGCGACATGTCTTCATATTTGATTGTTCATGTGTCAAACAATCTCTAAGGACACTGACAAGCGAGGACTTTCTGAAAAATGCTTCAGAAAAAATTTTCTATGCTGATATTGTTTCACGATTCTTGTCGAATTGTATGGACTTCGTACAAGAAGCAAAAATCATTGAGAAACTAACAAATGCTTATGTACGAGAGTACTTTTTTCCACCGAGAGGATACCATGAAGCAATTTGTGCATATCGAGGAACTCCACATGCATCTATCGCTAGCAGCCTCTTTTCTCATAAAGCAGTTGAAGAGTGTGAGGTTGCATCATGCATTTATAGTGTTGTGCATCTAGCTATTACTAATGAATGTGACCTTGTTCTAGTTCATTTGTTAAATGCACATGCTACTCATTTGGGTGAATGTCTTGTGACAAGGGTGACAAATTTATACAATGCATTCATGTCTTTGTACACAAATCTATCCAAGGAAACTAGTGTTCCATGTGAACAGAAGCATCCAAGTGACAAACAACTCCCAACTGAAGCAAATCTCACTGCTCCAACTACAGATTTGACTGCTCCAACTCCTTCAACTACAAGCTCTTCAATGAATTGTTTGATTGTCTAGTAGTACTATAAACTGACTTTTGCTCATAAATTGGAAGTACTAATGTCAAAGTTCAATTTTCACATCGTCCTTGTCCTATGGTTACATGTATGTATGAAGTGTGAAAAATAGCACATAGACTATTGTGATTTGTGTATTGTTACATGTATCTACAAAGTATAGAGAATATTGCAGAGACTAGGTGCTCTATCTAGGTACTTTACACTATGAATGAACAAGTATGTACAAGTAATGTGAATATTGTATCGATATATGAATAAAAAGATTATTAAAGTAATGTCTCTTCTAGCTTTGTTATGAATATAATTGGTTGTAAAATTATGATACTATAATTACTATAGTGAAGTTTAGAACTTGAATACTAATTATACTATTAAGATGCAATGAATAGTGGAATGTATTGATGCAAAATTAAACATTGTAATTGATAGTCATCTATTGCACATTTATTGAATAGTATACTATTAACATGCAATGAATAGTGGAAACCATTGATGGAAAATGAAACATTGTAATTGATAGTCATCTGTTGCACATTTATTCAATAGTATATATGGAATTGTTTATATTAATGATATTTGTATGATTATTGCCATAAAAAGTATATCCACGAAAGAATGACACTAAGTGCAACATATATCTTAGAACTAACTGATGCTCGATAAATTCTAAGAAATGTTCCTCGTTGCAAACAAGTTTTTCATCTCCATATTACACAAGAATGGATTTTATTGATGCATTTATTTCATTAGATCATGATACAGATCACCTCTCTGAAAGTCCAGTATCTAGTATTCTTGGAAAAATTCTAGAACTTCCAAAGGAATTCCAAAGGAAAATATTGGAAAGATATTTTTATGATAAGCATGTTGTCATGTTCAGATATAATGGATGGGGAGACATTTAGCCAATACCACACACTAATCAAATTCGTGTTCTACCCCCATTCATGACTAATGGTGAATTGATTTACTTAAAACATCTGGTGCAGCAATATCGGGAAGCTCATATCATAGTTCATTGTGAAGATATCATAAGAAATTTCCCTCCTAGAAATCACACTGCACAAGAATTAACAACCATTTTCAATCCAGCATGGAAGACACTATTCTGTGAACTATCACCATTTAGCATGGTTGCTGAAGATGAAACACTTTTGTCCATAATAAACCTTGTGGTAACATATCCAATTTTTTCACTTGAATGGATTATAAGACATGACAACACAGAAATTATTGGGCAATGGTATGATAATGATACATGAGTGTTGGCAGCTAAGATCATAAAGCATCATTACTCATGTCATTTTTTGTTTGTATTTGAGAATAATTTTGAGCCACTTGGCATTCATCTTGTAGCGGATATTGGGAGATGGCGCTTTCTTTATTGATGAACTAATGATTACAAGATGACAATTATCACAAGAATATAGCGATGATGTATAAGTTTATGCTTACTATGAACGAAAGTTCACAACTTGCATGTAAAAGCTATAATATTTTTCACTATGATATAGTATAATATGTATCTAGTCATTTCAATGTCATTTGCTTCTTAGTGAAGTATCCCTCGAGGCTTCAAAAAATATATTACAATATGTATCTAGTAATTTCCATCTCACTTTATAATATATTAGAAGTTGTTTTGAACTTTGACTATTGCAAACATACAGATAGCTTTATTTAGCTAATCATTTTTTTGCAAAGTTGACTACGAACTAGTAAAAGTTTGATCTACTATGTTTAATTTGTGCAAAATGATTATGCCACCCAATACATTATTTTTCGCATATGTAGAATAAGAACTAGTGACCTAATTAATTACATCTAATGTTGTGAAGGTTTGATTATGCTTTTCTTAATACGACTTTTTTATTGCAAAGCAAGAAAATCAACAAGGACCAAATACACAAGCTTGGCAGTTGAGTGAAGAAAAAAATAGTAAGTAAAGTTATACATTTGATTAGAATCTAGAAATTTCAAAGTTACAAGTTTCCAAAATTTCCTTATTTCTTTGTTTATTATTTCCTTAAGATCCATGTTAGCATTTCATAAGATCTCTATTGGCATAAGTTTCTGTCTTCAAAGTAATGATTGTCAACAAAAGAAGTCAAAGACATAGTGTGCTTGAATAGATCTCAAAGATGCAAAATTACTAATTGTATTGTCTTCTTGACTACAAAATCTATAATCAGAACCTCATAGAATAGATTAAAACACATATATACATTTGTAAGTCGAGACCACCCACAGTCAAAGAATTTGTTTTCTACTTTTTGAACAATGTCTCTGGATTGCTGGCCCCCTTGCAGTGAATGGAGCATATCCATAGAACATGATGACTAAGTTGGCTGAGAACAAAATTGAGCATGTGCCTACCTATGAAGAACTTGTAATAAAAGCATGGATGACAGTAATCTTGATAACATTAGTAGGTTTTACACTATTCTTCACAGTGGACAATACTCCATGGTTTGTAACGTTAATTGTGCTGTGTACTGTAGCCATATTGTATGTATTTGGTATGTAACAAAGCAACATACTATAATAGTGATATCACTAGTCATGACAGTAGTAATGACATTTAGTATTTATCGGCTGGTAGTGTTCTAATTGATCATAGTATGGAAATAATGTTTATAATAGAGATAAGCTACAAGTAACTACTGACAAAAGATGATTATGCACAATATGACAACAGTCATTTTTGACCTACTATTTTCTGGAACTGCATATCGTTTTCATTTCTTTATAATTGAAATTGTTGTTTGAGAGGATTGGTCATTTGTAATGTAATGTAAACATGTGTGTATTGAAAAATGTCTTAACAAAAGTTTAATTGTGCTATAGAAACACAAAAGAAGAAATGGAGAAGACATACATCTGGTCAATTTTCAGCAGAGATAACATTGCCCAAGCTACGAAGACAAAAATGGCTAGGAACATTTGACACAGCAGAACAAGCAGCCTTTGTCTATGATATGGCTAGCATGTCAATGAGAGGTAGTAATGCATACACCAACTTTTTCCATGTCAACTATACACCTCATAATCAATCTTCCAATGTGCAGAGCACTCGGATCTCAAATTTAATGAGATAAAACAGGAAGAAAACTATATACATGAAATTGTCTAAATTACAAGAATGGTCTAAAAAAGTTGAAGAAAAAAAAGGACACTTGTCATTTTGCAATGGATCTAAAATCTGTCCAAAAGAAAAGTCATAACGAGGTGTATGGAAACGTTCAAGTGGTGATTATGTTGCACAAGTGTGGAATCCTATATTAAAAAAGCAAAAATGGTTAGGAACATTTGATACCAAAGAGGAAGCTGCTATCGCATATGATCTGGCTGCAATATCTTTCAAAGGATACAAAGCCATTACAAATATTGTGCATCCAGATATAGAGATACATGAAACAAAAAGTATCTCTCACTTAGAGAAAGATCAACTTGGATTGACCCTTCAAGTTGAACGATGTCCAATAGAAATAGGAAAAAATGGTCCAATGTCAATGGTCTATACAAATGATCATTTTGGTCAAACAATACCTATAACTAAGAACCATCACTATTTAACCATGATGCACATGAAACCTAACATCCTTCAAAGTTTTCATAGAAATCTAGTACAAGATCTTCCATCGAAAGAACATATCAATTTCATATATGCTACTAGCATAGATAGCATGTATTCTTAATAAAGTGACACAAAAATTCACTATCCATTATTTGAATCAACCTATCCTACTACAATTCGACTACCCAACTTTGAAAGAAGTTATCAGAATATACAACCCTCAAATTTGATAAACTCATGCCCATGGCAACAACTAGAACAAGTTGTTTCCCCCCTGCACCTATCTCATGAAAAATGGAATTCTATAATTCTCAACATGGATCCAATTATAGAAAAATATGATAGTAATTTTCCCAATGAAAATGTTCCTTCATTTCTAAACAATCTTGTTGCCAATCCTAACAATATACACATGTGTGGTGTTAACCATGACACATTTGACTTCTCCAGTTTCCATGTGACATCAAAGAATAATGTCATTGAGCTTCACCATTGAATTTATGATTCAAATGGTACAGACATAGAGCAATCTCAACATTATTTCTATTGCTTGATGACATAGTCAACATATCATATTTGATGTGGAGATGTGAAGAGAAGGTGGAAAAAGCATAAAGATAATATAGAGGCATGATTGAAGAAAAGCATAGTAGAAATTTGTGTATTTTCTACTTGTGTTTTGTATTAGAATTTTCCTTTACTTCATCAATGACTGTTTAATATTGAGGTGGCAATGTGAAGAGGAAACATGAAAAAAAACATAAAGATAACATGGAGACATGACCAAAAAACAAGAGTATCAATGTTTGTATTTGCTACTTGTGTTTTCTATTAGCATTATGTTTTTTGAATATTTCGTCAAGGAATTCTAATTATGCAATATGTTATGTGTGTTTTAGTCTAGTATCATAATATATCTTTTTCTAATATGCTATAGTAGAAGAGATAAGAAGTATAAGTTTCTGTACTACCTAGTCTTTAGGTTACATTTATCATTGTGAAATAGTGTATGCAATTATTCCTCTATAAAAATATTAGCATGTTGTTTTTTGAATATTTCATCAAGCAATTCTAATGGTGCAACATGTTATGTGTTTTTTATTCTAGTATCATAATATGTCTTTTTTTAATATGTGATAGTAGAAGAGACAAGAAGTACAAGTTTTTGTATGGCCTACATGTCTTCAAGTTACATTTATCATTGTGAGATAGTGTATGAAATCATTCCTCTATAAAAATATCAATGTGGAAGTACACTTTTCTTGTCATCACAACCATAGAGCAAATCTAAATCATTCTATGAAAGTTGAATTGTTCCATACTAGATACTTCTGAATAAATGGGACTACATATTGCAATGTATAGTATAGTTTTTGATGGCAAGTGTAATTTTAAAGAATAGAAAAATCAAATTAAATAATCTAAGATAACTAAAAATAGTATATTGAAAAGATGCATCTTGTCATGCAGGAAAGCAATATCCGCATGTAGAAAAGAAACATAGTGCAAGTACACAAGTGACAAGAAAACCAAGGTGGTACTAGTCCTTCCTAAAACATAAAATGATACAAAATCAAATAGAAATTATAGACCTAGAGCATTACAAGCCAACAGGTCAAGATAGAACTTGCAATATTGACATTGCACTAGAGAATGAAGGACTATGCAGAGTACCAACATTCAAGTACAACATAGGAGACTGCTTATTTGACACCTTGGAATTCCTACTAAATTATAGATATACATCACTTGAGCTAAGAAATGGAACCATTGATTACTTCTTACAATGTAAACAAGAAGGTGAATCAGAAGCATTGCATTCATATAGTACAAAACTTCATCCACAAACTCTATATGAATTTTACTGAGTACATGATCGAGAAACATATTTGCGTAGAATGTGACTTTTTGCAAAGAAAAAATGCACAATGGAGAAGTCAAACTATGGGGAGATATATTCTGCATTCATTGGTTATCCACGTGGTTAAAAATACAAATATGCATTTGGTCAAAGACAATAGCAAGAAAGTACTTGCACTTAAATGAATCAATAGAACAAGAAGCATACTCAATCCTCTTTCATGATACAAATCCTACTAGTGGTCACTTTGAACCACTAATAAGATTATAGTCAGAAAGAGTCATTCATCGAGCACAAATATGATACAACAAACTAAAGAGATTTATAAAAGAGCATAACATAGAACACATTGTAGAAGTTGCAAACAAAAATAATATAGGACATGACAAGGTGCAAATTAAAAATATCAAACTAGAGAGCCCTAATAGAAAGCATGTACTTTGACTATGTCACCTCAAGAGATTTATCAGAGATTCTTCAAGTAATACTAGAAAAAAATACAACAAATGCACTTCAACTATGTCATCTTAAGAAATTCATTAGAGATACACAAAATAATACAATGAATGATGCAAATCAAAGCAAGAACACTCAAAATAAGCCAACATGCACATCTAGAATCCAAAGAACGAAAAAGAGAGGCAGGACAGTGTCATCTACTATAAAAAAAAAACTAGATTATCACCAATAGAGATATTTGAAACAACTATCCAGGATACACCAAAACACACATACTCAATTTGTTAACTATTGTGTTTCATGAAAGACATCAGACCAATGAAACAAAAGGAAAAGAACAACTATTATACTCTGACGGAAATAAAATATGAAGCGCCAAATAATCTCACCTGTTGAACATGCTTGTTTGCATTGAAACACTTCAAGCTCCCAACATATAGTACACCAAAAATATTAGAATCAATGAACCAATAGAAGATGTGAAAATCTTGTCACAACTAGAAGAATGACTAGTGTCAGTGAGAATTGCATTTGCTCAAATATGGGAACTAGGATACAAAAGATCACAAGTGGGATTGATAGATTCTATTATCAATGTTCCTATGAACATGAATATCATACAAAATGCACTACCACAAACAACCAATAGCACAACAACTATTGTTGTTGCTCTCAAAAGGTACCTAGAATACAAAAATGCATTTCAAATAGGAATGGTGCGGCCAAATGTAGTGATGCAAGCACTCTCAAAACTCACAAGTACACCACTATACATAATGGAAAATGTTAAAATAAAAGAAGATTGGAAAGAAGCTCTTGAGATTAATGTTGAGAATGAAAGGACATATGCATGTTCTGAAGATGAAACATCCTCTCCATTCAGTGAAAATGCAACAAATACAAACGATGACGAAGAACATAATGAGCCTTCAAAAACCTTGGTACATGGATTCACTGAATCTAGATCCATACATAAAATGCAAGACAAGATAATTGGTGTCGCACCTACATAAGAGCACCACCCAATTGGAATATTCAAAGACAAATATGCTGAGGAAATGAATTTTCCCACATTATTCTTTGGTAAACCACATGATGAAGACATCATTCAAAGATTTTCTTACCAAAAGATTGCACAATGGGAACTCCTACAATCAAAAAGGTACTTTGCATACCACATGACAAATATATTCTTCAAAACTATCAAGATATTGGTGCAACAGGTACTCTCTACAATGTGGATAAGAATACAAAAGGGACAATTGAAAGGACACAAATTACAAGCGAAAGATGTTAAGCAAAAACCCAACCTGGAAAGAATTCTCAAATTAGACATTGGATACGTTGACTTCAAAAGAATAAGAATATCACTAGACTATGTACACCAACTTAAGAAGATTTTTTTTGCAATGATACGCCAACTAGGGCCTCCGATTGTTTTTGTTACATTTACTAGTGCATAACAAAATTGGGATCCACTATTAAGTGCACTCAAACAATTGCACAATGTACATCAGTCAAAAATTGAACAACAAAAAGAGTATGAAACAAAAGGTGACAAATTCAATCTAATAAAGAAAGACCCAATGACTTGTGCATGATACTATAGGCACAGAATAGATGCAATGAAGAAATTAATTTTAACTGATGAATCGTTCTTTGGAAATGTTGTCAATTAATTCTCTGTAACTAAATTCCAAAATCGAGGAAATGAACATGATCATTTCCTACTCTGGGTAAAAAATGCACCAATATATGGAACAGATAGCAATACATCCATCATAGACTTTATTGACAAGTACATTACTTGTGCAACTGAACATATAGAGCCTAGTCTTCATACAATTCACAAGCACCACCACACAAAGTGATGTAGAAGACTAAGAAAGATTTCATGTAGATATAATTTTCCTTTTCCACCCCTCCAAAGGATAGTAATACTTGAACCATTGTAAGAGAAGAATGAAGCAATAAGTTCAAAAGCAACAAGTATCTTTGCAATATTAGAAAAGGCAAACTATGACATGTCATACACATTTCAAATTTTCTTAGATGAAATTGGAACCAATGAAGAAGAATATATCTTGGCTCTAAGATCAACTCTACAACGATCAATGCTCTTTTTGTGATGAAAGCCATTAGAAATTTGGAACAATAGCTTTGTGAAGAGAATTCCACAACTA
Source organism: Cupressus sempervirens (assembly GCA_028749045.1). Lineage (NCBI taxonomy): Eukaryota > Viridiplantae > Streptophyta > Pinopsida > Cupressales > Cupressaceae > Cupressus > Cupressus sempervirens. The sequence continues at coordinate 470,924,688 of CM053783.1, read as the reverse complement.
TGGAGAGCCAATACTAATGCACAATTTGTACTGAATGCATATGCTGCAACAATGTATTGTAGCTCATACATGACAAAAGTGGACAAAACAATGACAAATACATTTAAAAGAATACCTAATGACCACAAACAAGATAGTATTGATGCAATACAAATAATAACAAAGGTAGGAAATGCACTACTAAATTTACAACAAATGTCATCACAACAAGCAATACACATAGTTCTATCACTGCCACTAAATCATAGCTCAAGAAAGTGCATATTCATAGACATAAGAGATGATCACAATCACACATTTATACTGAAAAGAAATAAATAATTACTTAAAGAACTTGATGAGTCAGAAAATGTCCTCTTGAAATCCTTAGTGGACTACTATTTAAGTCGATCTCCAATCCTTCATAGCATATGCCTTGCAGAATTTGTCTCCAAGTATAGCAAAAAGGGCACAAAATACACACAAAAAGAAAAACTGAGTATAATACAATTTATCAACTTCAGAAACCACATGGACCTAGAAAATTATTGTAGAGAACAATTAATACTCTATGTTCCATTTACAATCAATGAGAGCACATTGAAACAAAGTTTTACATCATGGGAACAAGCACATTTATACTATCAGAAAATAATCATAACAAATCAAGCAAAGTTTAACCATAACATAGCTCCTGCATGGGGTGACATGGAAAAATCAGTCAAGGATCTAGATACTAAAAATGATAGAATGGATAGCCAAACCCTCACAGTCAACAAACACAAGAAAATTGAGCAATATGACATACAAAAAGACATCCAACACAAGGTACAGAAGATACAAAACAACATATGTTATAACACATTTGAAATAAGCCACCATCCACAAATTATGGACAACAATCAGTACCACAAATTGAGGCAAATGCTAAATAGAGAACAACAAGCAATCGTCAAAGATATTGTTAAAAAAAATTAAAAATAGCAAGAACCCATTGCATCTATTCTTGACAGGCGGAGCCGGAACTAGAATGACTTTCACTACAAAAGTTATATACCAAGCTCTCCTTCGGATCTACAATAAGTACATGACAGTGATCCCAACAAACCAAAGGCTTAATAATGGCTTACACAGGAAAAGTAGCACACAATGTAGATGGAGCCACATTACATTCAGCATTCCACATACCTTTTATCACATCTGACTTCTTGCCACTCAATAGCGACATACTAGATGCAATGTCAAAGCATTATGATCAGTTACATGTACTTCTCATTGATGAGATATCATTAGTTGGTGTCACATTCTTACGTTACATTGACAAACAATTGCATGAGATAATGCAAATGCCTACCGTACACTTTGGAAATGTTGATATAATTTTCTGTGGAGGCTTGTACCAAGCACAACCAGTACTTGATGCAGTCATATTTGAAAATAAAGCAACTATGTCAAAATTGATGCCTTACAATTTTTGGATAGACAATGTTAAATGTTATTCATTAACACATACAATAAGGCAAAAGGATGAAAAATTCATTAATGTTCTCAACAAAATATGAATAGGCATGCAAACAAATGAAGATTTGCACTATATCAATGAACAATGCATGAGAAAACCACCATTGGACCCAACATTGCCATTCCTTTTCTATAAAAGAATTGATGTCGATGCTCATAATACAAAAATGCTTGCAATAGTTCCTGGTGAAATGACCATCCTCAATGCCATTAATGAACATGATTAAAATAACAATGCATTACGCCTACACACACGAACAATTTCACTCTCACATCAAATTCATCTAAAACCAAATATTCTGGTAGAACTATATGTAGGAAACTACAACACAAAAGGTGGTCTAGTAAATGGATTAGATGGAATATTTAAAGCATACACAAAATATAATGATTTTGACATAGTTTCGATAAGATTTAACGACAATACAATCAGACAACAACAATGCAAGAAACTCATACAATGCTATACAGAAAAAATTGAAAATGATTGGGTACCAATACTACGCATTATTCGACCTATCCAAAAGACATCGGTGAAAAATAAAATTATTGTACAAAAACAATTCCCTATATAGATAGCATGTGCAAGAACAATACATAGGTCACAAGGGCTTACAATGGAGGCAATGGCTTTTGACCCCACAAGCATTAGACAACATGGATTAACATACATAACACTATCACAAACTAAAACAATTGACTCATCATTCCTTTTAAAACATCTAACACCAAAAAATTTTAAAATCAAAGAGAGAATACATCTCAAAATGTCCTGCCTAGAATCAAGTGCAAAATGGAAATTTGAGAATGATGATACATGTTGTCATAACACACCATCCATGCTATTATGCACACTAAACAGATGTAGTTTAAAGCCTCACATAAATGATATAACTAATGACTATGATTTAATGTCATCTGACATCATCTGCATTCAAGAAGTACACATGCAAATCCGTAAAATAAATGATGAATTCCAACATTTCAACAACTTTAATGCCTACCACATACATGGTATAATGACACTAGCCAACAAAACCCTAGTCATTTCAAAGATAAAGCAATATAACACAACAAATATAGAATCTATTACAATAACAACTTTGATCAAAAGCAATGAACTAAATATATGTAATGTTTATGCAAGACCTAACACACCCATTGAAGAATATGCCACTATTATTTAATAAGTTACTACATATGTCAAACCAATGACTAATCTATACATTGTAGGCGATTTAAATATTGATATGTCAACAAGAAATGCTAGGAAAGAAAATCTTCAAAAATATATGCAATACCACAACATGAATTACATCATAGAAAAAACACAAAATGTATATAATCCATCAATTGATCACATCTAGACAAACTCAAGTAATATGTGTTGTTGTTACAAAGCAGAAGCATACTGGATTGATCACCTTGCTACATTCATAAGGTTCCATACTCCACTCTAGATTGCTAATACATAGACAACCAAACACAAAATTAAATAGAAGAACACATACAAGAATGCAAATATATCTTACACCTAAGAGTTTTATGTATCAAAGACAATAAATCTAATTTAATAGTATATATTTCAATGTTCTACATTTTTGTGTAGCACAATAATGGAAGGAAACAAAAGAATAGGAAAGGGAACACATATCAAGCAAGAGAAAACAACAAAAAGGTACTCAGCTTTTCTCATCTCCAATAACATGAATTCCCACATGAAAAATGACAAATCAATACATGAATTTCTAGTATTTGAAGAAATGTTAAATATCAAACCACTACAATATTAGACTAACACCATAATACTTTGTGTAGGTCAAAACTAGGAAACCCCAATGCAATATCAATTGAGGACTTGAATGCAAGAAAAGTAGGAAACACTTTTGAAGGAGACATACTTGTCGTATATATAGCAACACTGGATAGAGAAAACAAAACATGAGAGGTGCTACGTGTAGACTTGACAGACTCCAAAGGAGAAATGACAATAACTTTAAATGTGATAGGGAATCTAGTACAAGAGTACAAAAACAAGATAGTTCCAGGAACATCCATTATAGTGTCAAGATTTCAACTGGGACACAAAACAACCTTTGACCATGGAGATTTAGATTGCATCTTCAAGCTCCAAGATTCAAGCACAATTAAAACTATACTATGACTTTGCCAAGAATACAAATTCATACCAAGCTCCACAATCAAACAGCTACTCACAAGAATAAGTACCTATGCCATTGGTACAATAGGTGCACTAGTAGTTGCAAGACGACAAACTAGCTCCCAATATGTTGTTGACATAAAAGACAAAAATAATGATGATGACAAAGTACAGGTAAAAAACACACTAAATATCTCTTCTTTTTATGCAACACGTACAATAGTCATGTTTTTATTGAGTACAGAGTTCTAAAAGTAGAAAATAAATTTGTTTTGTCAATTACTAGCAACAAATCAACTTTGCATTACAAGAAGAATCCATGCAAATAGCAATCCAATTACAAAGAGGTGAGACTCCTGCAATGTTGTTTAGAAACATTGTACAACGAAACAACACAGACAGAACATTTCGCACAGGGGTTGCTACATACATCTATACACTAAAAGACAAGAGAACATTGGATGCTTTGAATGCATTGCTACAAACAACACTACAGGTAAGCAAACTCAGATAATTCAGCACTTCAACTATTAATTAATTCTTACACAAGCTACATTAATATCAAAACATATCTTGCAAGTTGATAGAGTTCTCAAAGTAGCCAACGCATTCACAAATCCATTTCATGCATTTTGTTCCCAATGCAACTTAAAATTTGAGGATTATGGAATGCTAGAAGACAAAACAGCTCATTGCAATAAATGCAATCAAGAGGTTGCATATGTATATTCATTATACCTAAAGACTATCATCACAACTAAAAACAAACAAATTATCCAATCTTCAATAGACAAGTGCATTGTTGAACGACTAAGTTGAGGACTACAAACAAGACAAATCAAAGTTCATCTTTAGCCTTCAAGATTTCATTGTCAAAGGTCAATTCACATTAAACCAGAACAATGCCATCAATCATGTTGTGACAAATGGATATTGAACAATTTCTCATAACAAAAGGTAAACATGACTAGTCACAAATTAGCATTTATTTAAAATATTAAAAGCAACTTATTATGAGACATAATCACAATATACTAACATGCAGAAAATGGAATTTGTAGGTATCATGGATAGCTATAATGACATCTCAAGCTATAATTAATGGTAGTTACAAAAAACACTAGTCAATATAAAGAAAGGTGTGTAATCAAACAATGTCTACACATGAGTCCCATATCCAAGTACACTCTTTGTGTCATATATGTATAATGAAATAATGTGTATGCATCGATATGCTATAAGACATAGTTTCTCTCTATCAAGTTGCATAACATAATTGAGTACATGCTTTGCTAATGTAAATTATTATTGAAATACAATAAAATTGCACAGTTTGTTTTATCCTATTGCATATCCAATGTATAAAATAGTATTTAAACTGCTACTTGTCATATGCAAAAACTATACTTAGGCAAGAACTTTGATGCTTTGTGTCCTTGTTAAAGTAATGATTTATCATATAAATGATGTGTTTTCTTTTGTGGGGAAGTTGATGAATAATTTATATTTTGATTAAATATAATTTTGTATATTGTAAAGATTGTTCTTTTCTTATTACATTCTTTATGTTTAAGGATTAGCAATTTTTAAGAGTTGCATGTTGAAGATTAATTATGAACAATAGATTATTGTCATTGAATGATATGGTAGAGAGATGCAATCTAAAAGAAATAATATTACAATATCATTTTACACCCTCCTATACCTTATAGTTATGATTGGAAAGTAAGAGATATCAACCTATTATAATCTCTATATATGGATCGACCTAATTATAGTTGGAATAGATAGGTAGAGTTGAGGTTGGCATATTTATATAGAGTTGGGACCAATATGACTATAGTTGACACATTTAGGGATCAGCCTAGTATATTTCTAAAACCTATGGGTTAATGAGTATGTTTCTTTTGGATTCTATTGTATTTACAATTTCTCTATTGAGTCAACAAGAAACACATTAAATATACATGATTTCTATATGAGTTAGTAAATTTCTACATGAGTTAGTATCACATTTTTAAAAAAAAACTTTCTTGTAATATGATATAAATATAATAATAAGTCTATTGTACAACTTAGCTTATTTGTGAAGACTAATGTATGTGAGAATTGTTTTCAACAATATCGTGTCTAAGATGATAATGAAGTTATTAAATGGTAAACTAATCAAGTAATCAATCATTGGTTTGAATGTGAGATGAGATTATATTTGCATGAGATGTGTATGGACAAGTACTTATATAATGTTTATCAATCAATCAATTTTTCTTATGGTGTAAATAAGATTGGATAGTATGGTCTTATTTATGAGAATGATACATGTATATGCTAGTCTATCAAGTATTTAATATAAATATAACATTATGTATTATATTTACTATTTAATTATAACTAACATAAACATAAAAAAAAATGTAATATTGTTATATTTATTATTTAATTGTATATTTATCTTTTATATAATTAATATTATTACTGTGTCTAATAAATGGTTCATAAGAAACAACTATTAGTGAAGGTTTTGCAAATGGGGTTGAAAGCAGAGTGAAATTAACCATGGAGGGAACTCCATAGTTAAGTGTGCTCAAGCTGGAGTAGTACTAGGATGGGTGACCTCTGAGAATTCTTGACACTTTAGGTCTGTGAGCATCACCTAGATCTAATGAGTGTTAAGTGTTCCTTTTATTCTCATGAGAGATGGATTCATGTAAGAATCACTACTTGTGAAATATGCATCAATGAGTTTGACTCAAAAACTACATAGTTCAATCTTGACAGCAATATCACAATTTGACTTGGTATGGAAAATACCTCCTACTTATCAACTATTACACATCTATCTATCCACACATTAAATTATAGTTTTAATTGCACTAATTGATGTAGCGATATGACATAGATTTTTTCATCTAGGAAATTTTCTAAGTCAAGAAACATTGAGATTTGTATTTCTCCGAGCCTTCAGTGGCAGGTGGATTCTAGTCATGATGTGTGACATTGTACAAGATATCATTACATGGAGGGTAACATGCACCTGGATTTGAGTCCCCATGCTAGAAAGGAGAAACTTGGCATTTAAGATTTTACTACAGAGCTTTGAATCATCTAATGATATGGAAAAATGTAATTTTAAAGAATTGAAGAATTTATACTCACTCATGAATGACCATGCTAGGTTTAGCTTTGTATTAAGAAATAGGTCTTGTCAACTAAAAAGTCATTTTGTATATCTGCAATTCATATAATTTATGTTTAGATTTAATACCTATCAATATTAAATAATGCCAAATGATATTTAAACTCTCTTGCAATATCTTTCTTTCTCGTTCTTTCTATTTCCAACTTTACATAACTTTACTTTCCTTCCTTTCTAGCTATAGGCAAGAACTTTGACGCATTGCATCTCTTGTTTAACCTACAAAATGGTCTTATTAAAACATTTAACAACTCCACTAAAGAAATTTGGCATAGAATCCCATGTGGAGGGATGTACCCTTATTAATGCAAGAACTTGAGGCTTAATTATTTGGAACTAGTAATTTTTTCAGCTTTCAATTTTAAATTTGATGAGTGTTTTAAATAGTTTGAACTTTTTTTCCTTTGTTTTTAAATAGACAATAAGTGTTCTCATTTTCCAGCCTTCGGCCTTTGAAATGAAGATTCTTTCATGCAAATGCAATTGGTAGGGGTAAAATCAAATTTCACAACATTTAAAAGCATCCTAATTGTGGGTTGCTTCCTACTGGCCCGTTTCAAAATAGGAGCTTTGGAACAAGGCATGGACATCCATAAAATCATCTAGGTTAAAGAATTTTTGTTAGAGTTCTTATTTGCAATTAGTAGACACTTATAGAAAATGTGGAAGTCTAGACAATGAAATTGGGTTGTATGTGGTTTTCTAGACTATAAATATCGTAGGTTGTTAACAAAATGAATATGCTTTAAAAACTTATGATAATTTGAAAAAAATTGCAATTACAACTGTAAAGCCAAATTCTATAATAGTTGCCACAATTCTCCCATGGAAAAATGGGAGTTGTGGAACATGGCACGTTCATAACTCAAAGCATAATGAAAAAATGATTTTCGTTAGATATTATAGTTGGAGATGCTCTACTAGACCCATACACAAAACAAGGTAGAATAGACAAGGCACTTGAATTACTGGACAAAAATCCTCAAAGAAATGTCATCTCTAGAATATCATGATTGTAGGTATGCAAAAAATTGATTTATTACATAGACTGTTAAAACATTTAAGCATAAGCAATTGGCAAATGTAAGGCCACATTTCATAACCTTTGTGGTTATCCTTTCTAACTATGCCAAATTGGGAGCTTTCAAACATGGTATGGACATCTCACAAAGCATAGTGGAAAGGTAATTTTTGTCATAGATTTTTTTTTCAAATGTTGTGGCGTAATTGCTCAAATATACATGTTTCAAACATGTGGAAGCATCTGCAATGCACATTTGATTCCCCATGAATGCAAAATGTGGAAGCAAGTACAAAACATGTGTAACTATCTAGACAGACTTGCATGCGAAATTTGGAAGCATATATAGTGCATTTCCATTTATATTAAAAGATATGCTTTTGGATTAGATTGTGTAAATATGTTTAACATCAATGTTTTTGTCACACACTATGATCCATCATCACGATGAAGGAAAACAAGAGATGCACCATTTAAAATGTAAGTTTCAAAAAGAGACCAAATCAATAGTCAAAGGGGGAAGAGGGAGTAGGGTAACATGCACAATAACAAACCAAACAAAACCAAACAAATATAGAAATATGAAATAAATATGAATAAAAATAAAAATAAAAGAGCTAGCAAGAAAAGAGGAACAAGGCAAGTAATTAAATAAAAACACAAGAAACTGACTAACAAAACAAAGAAATCAATAAGAAAACACAACTAAAAATAATAACAAAAATAAATAAGAATATAAAATAAAATCTGTAAATGAAAAAGAAAGAAAATAAATAAATATAAGATGATAAATGCCTAAATAAATCTATCCTCTACATAAACATGTGTGCACATGTGTTTATACAAATACATGTGTGTGTGTGTGTGTGTGTGTGTGTGTGTGTACCAAAACAAAAAGATACATTGATGGAAAAACTAAAGAAGTTGACCCTTTAAAACAAGTAGGTATATTACTAGTAATCATACCATAATGTGCAATGGGTACATTGAATAGATATGAAAGATTAACTAAGCATTGGTTCTCTCTCTCTCTCTCTCTCTCTCTCTCTCTCTCTCTCTCTCTCTCTCTCTCTCTCTCTCTCTCTCTCTCTCTCACACACACACACACACACACACACACACACCTGATTTGCCATAGTATAGAGGACATATTTGCATTATGATACTTCTAATTTGATGTTTTAATATACTTTCGAGACTATAGGGTTATGTTATTTTAATGTCTACATTTTAATGATCTTCACATTAGGACCTAATTGATATAAATAATGATCTCATTTCATGTTCTAAATTATTTCAATTGCTGTAATAGAAACTGAATTTGTAGAAATACTTGAAATGTCAAATTATAATGTTGGTGTTAAAGGATAGATTTTGGTATGCAATAGAACCTAATATTGTGAATGGGATGATCGAACACATATGGATGCAGTTTTATGACATGATAGTATGTGAAATGTTAATTTGATTAAGATGTTTCATGACTTAATGTGAAATGTTAATTTGATTATGATGATTTATGATACGTAGATAAATGTTAATTTGACTATGATGATTTATGATATGTAGATAGATGTTAAGCTGATTATGATGGTTTATGATATGTAGATTTGATATTTTAACATCTGGAATGATTTATTTTGAAATAATTAGGAAAGGAAATTTAATTTGAATTATGTTAATAGGGACTTCGTAAAATTTGAAATTTTATGCATTTATGATATATATATATATATATATATATATATATATATATATATATATATATATATATATATATATATATGACCTCCTTGGACTACTGACGTTCGAGTTTAATGTGCAAGAAGTGGAACCATAGAAATTCTTGGGGGAAACAAGTTCCAAACCTTTGTGAACATAGTTTAACCAAGACGAATCTTTGAGAGATTCAAAAGCCTCGTTGTGAAAGTATTTTTCTTCGTAAATGTGTGTTTGCTTGCATATGGAAATGTTTAATCATTAAGATGCATTAGGGGCATGTCATGGTGATGTGGAATGTGTTTCGATGTGTCACTTGACACTTGTGGACTTTATGTGTAATTGACATGTTATTTAGGGTTTTGATCATGGTGGTAATTTACCCTAAAACTAATTACCTTGTTAATGAGTAAGTAAATTCACTTGGCAAGGGGTAGGATGGGTCACAATCAAAAGAAATTCGAATTTTGACTTGGCTAGGGCTTTGAGGGGTCTTTAAGTGGTCCCAAAGTGTCTTTTAGGTGAAAATAACTTACCCATATGATAGTATATCAAGTTAGGGACCTAATTTTGACCATGTGAGTGCCTAGATAGCCTGGGGGGGCCCTTTACCCATGCATTCTTCCATCAATTCGAAATTTGAGTTGTCACATGTGTTCTCTTCCATATTTTCTCACTAAGTCAAATATAGCAAATTTAGAGGAGACAAGCTTGTAAGAGGGAGTGGCTTAGTGTCCTTGCTAAAATAGTTAGTGAGAAGGCCTTATTAGAGAGTCTTGGAAAAATAGTGGGGTGTTCACCCACTCTCTAAGTTTAGAGACAGTTAGGGTTTTTGGGAGGAAGATTAAGGGAGCTTTGCGACAAGTTTCCTTTACTTAGCTTGGACCAAGGTTAGTGTTTCAAAACATGATCATTTTCTTTTTTTGTATTACATAATGAATCTACAAGTATGGAGAAATTTGTTATGGGCTCATGCAATGTATTGTGGATCTTGTATTGTGGATTTGGGCATTGTGTTGTGATGTTTGTGAATTTTGTATTGTGAATTTGGGAATTTTTTGTGATGTTGGTGAATGAGTATTGTGTTCATGTAGTTTCTTGATTTTCCTTCTTGATCTTTTTGATTTGATTTAAATTTCAAGTGTTGATATGGGTGTGAGGGCTTCATTCACCCTTTGGGAAGGGAAGAGAAGTCTAGGGTGAAGGGCTTAGTTGGGCTTGAAAAATAGTTGAGAACATTGGAGTATGGACTCCATTGTATGCCATATTCATTCAAATCTTTCTTTGGGGGTGATAAGGGAAGTGATGGTGTAGAAAGGAAGATTATGGAGTGTGGGTATTCAAGGGTACTATGGTTAATGGCCATATGTTGGAGGACTTTTGTGAAATCCTTGAAAGGGCGTGAAATTGTTGAATTGTGAAAGCCCCAAAAGGGCATGAAAATTATTTATTGCAGATATGTGATGATATGGCAAGTCTCCTTGTTGAAAGCACACCTTCACCCGAAGTGCAAATGGTTCCAATGGTGAATCATAGTGTAAACCTTGGAAGGGAGTTATTATGTGTTATCTTGTAAGTTTCTCATGCATGATCATATGTTGTATGTGTGTATCCCATTTGGATCTTGTTTCCCCTGCTTGGTGGGTGGCTTCATAGAAGCCTGGATGGGAGGTGAGCCTCCATGGTTCCTAGTTTGTGTGTGTTGTAGGTTTTGTGAAGACGGGTGCCTTGAAGAGATTAGGCCCTTGGCTATGTTGGAGAACCAAGAGATTTTGAAGAGATAGATCTTTTCCTTGTCATCTCATAATGTATTTGTGATGTTGAGTTCCATTGTTGTGTTGTTGAAATATGGAAGGAGATTCACTTCCCATTGTATAATGTAGTAGATGTGTAAGGAGAATATGGAGAGTTTGCATATAGTTGTCCTTGTAAGAGAAAGATTGTATCCTTATCATAGTTAAGTAAAATGGAAAGGAAAGCTCATTTCATTGCAAAAGAAGAATTAATATTGCAGAGACTCCATTGCATTTGAAGATTTTTTTGAAGATTACCAAGTATAGGTGATCTTGTAATCATATTTAAACCATGAGATACTAGGAAGGAATTGCATTTTGTTTTCAAAAGTATGTTGAACATGTAAAAGAATATTGCATTATGTAATGAGTTGAAGGGGGGGAAATCATGTTAAAAATTTCTTACATATAGAACAAAAGGATTAAAATTGGTAGAATTTTTGAGAGACTTTATTTGACCAAAATACTCACACTTGATAATGTTCCAAAGCATTGCATACAAAATATCCTAAATTTAAAATGAGAATAATGTCATAACCATGAAGAAATGGTGAATAACCAAGTAGCATATTCAACACCAAGAAAATGCCTAAGGGAATAAGTCTGTAGATGCATATTTTGCCCTCTGGAAAATGTATGGGGAAGAAAATAATCCCTTTCCCAAGATTACAGGCCAATCAAATAATAAGGAATATACCTTGATACCCTAGTAGAAGTCTATAAAATATAGAGGGTCATAATATAGGTTGCAAATTAAAAATGTCTCCTAAATATCCCCAAAGTCACATGATCCTTGGAGGGAATAAATGTAAGCCAATCATGACTTAACACAAACCAAAGAAAAGAAAATATATATATTGATAAATAAAACTTAATACAAAAAAAGAAAAAGAAAGGTAGGATGTAAATCTAGGCGCCACCATATTAATGGAGAATAATGCATAAGACCCTTTTTAGCATGAAAGGGTAGAAGTGGACCCCACCAAAAGTGCCATCCTCCTTGCAAGACATTTGGGGATGCACCAAGAAGTGAGGGCATGCTCTGACCAACTCAGAACACAGGCTACTAGGCGCCTCATCCCTTAGAGTGCCTTGGGGCATGTGAAGTACCTTATACAACCATCCTTTGAGTTTGTTTTGGTGCCCCACTTAAAAATTGGAAGGATGCACCAAGTTAGAAGATATAGGTGCCTTGGGTGGAGTGTAGTTTAGGAGATAGGGAATAGCATAGGTAGGGTAGGTAGATACTTGGGATAATGGGTAAACCTTGGGATAGGGAGTATGAGGCGCTTATTTCCTTTGGGCGGCCATGTTATTACTTTTATTGGATTTAGTAATCATGATCTAAGTAGGTAGGATAATAGAAAAACACTAAGGGCCCGTTTGGTTGCTGGAATAGGAATAGAAAAGTTGGAATACGTTTTCCATTTTCTATTTGGTTCGTTACTTGGAATAGGGAATAGGAATACGCATTCTCATTTTGCCTCTAAAATGAGCTTATACCCATTCCAAAAAATTACCTATTATTGGAATAGCCATTCCTATTCCCAATATTACATGCCTATTCTCCATTCCTATGCCGGCCACCAAACGGGCCCTAAAGTATTATAAAGGAGCATAGTTGGGATTAAATTGATTTAAGCTAGGAGTGGTTAGTAGGATGTTTAGTGGTTGTGGAATTAGGTGCTTAAGAATGGGAATGTTTTTGTATGGGTAGTAGTGGGGAAGTGTAATATATTCTAAATAAATGGGGTTTGGGGTGTGTAGAAAGTTAGGGTGTTAGTTGTGTTTAGGTTAGATTAATACATTTAGATATTTCATCTTGTATTAAGAGATAGGAGGTAAGTAGTTAATAGGTGATAAATAGAGAATTAATTAAATATAGGATTTTTTTTTGTAATTTTATGGTGATTATCTATTTCTGTTAAACCATCACTCCTACCCTAGTAAGTAGAGAGGTATTTAATTAAGGGATTAATATTAGGATTTTTTTATAGTTTTTTTTTTGTGTTATGTAGGCTTAATTGAAAGCACATTAGTAATTGGGATTATATCAAGTCAGGAAAACTAATAGTTAGTAGGAGTGTAATTCAAATTTTGAGTCATGAAATGCAATGCACGTGTCCATATTTTATTAATTTATTGTCTTATATCTAAAAGTATATAATTCTAAGGGGTAATGTGAAATATTTTTATATACTTAAATGTTAAATAATGCACATATTTATGTTAAGACTTTTTGTTTAATCTTTCCATAAAACATAAACCATGTATTTAGCATGTCATGAGAAATGTCTACTTATGATGTTAAAAAAAAATATGTTAGTAAGACATGTGAAAATATTAGTATTATGTATATCATCTTTAGGACATACATAAAGGTGTGTATATGGGAAGATGACTCTTGGTTGGGGCATGGGGATTTTTAGGGTATTGTTAGTAATAGTCTATTTGGGAAATTATCAAAATCTAGTAGCTAAAAATAGTAACATTAATCATGATTGAATGGGAGATCAGAGGGTATCTGTTGATGTTTTTGGATCACTGCAAATGTACTTGCATTGCTTGAATTGGCATATGTTTTTCAAAGGAAGCTTTCCTCAAATAAATAAGAGTAAGACATGAATAGACATGTCCCTTTAAGGGACATATCTATTTGTTAATTAATAATTAATATTATAATAAATATAACCATTGTTATTATTATTATTATATTAATTTATGATTAATATATAACCATAGTTATATATATTATAATTATATTAATTTATCTCATATAATAATAAACACATATATAACTATATCTCATAGGTTTATCCAACTGAAGCTACCACACATTAACACTCCCTCTTAGCAAGGGAGGATAAACACAAGACAAATATTACACCATTGGTAATATCTTAGAGGCTTTCCATCATTAATATCGCATACGATATCAAGAGTATTGATCTTCAAAATATCAACATATGATATTTATCAATTACTCAAAACAAAGTTTAGATATCACATTTGTTATCAAGAGTCTTGATCTCCCAGAATATTGACATTCGATATTCATCAAGTACTCAAAAACAAGGTTTAGATATCACATTTGATATCAAGAGTATTGGCCTCCCAAAATTTTAATGATATTCACCACTTACTCAAAACGTTTAGATATCACATATGATATCAAGAGTATTGGCCTCCTAGAATATCAATGATATTCACCACTTACTCAAAACATTTAGATATCACATATATCAGATGACATAAGTATAATTATAAGAGTTAAGAATAACTCTCTAACTAATCTATACATTAACACTCCCTCTTAGATTAGTGGGGTAAACACATATAAGAGGTCTTTGATTAGAAGACTTCTTTTACTCAATGTCAAATATAAAACACTGTAACATGTGAGAGTTTGGCCTACAAGAATATCAATTTCCTGATATTCACCAATCTCTCAAAAGCAATGGCCTATTAGAAACATCAACTTAATGATGATCACCAAATGCTCAGTGTGGTAATGGCCTATCAAAATATCCTCTTAATCAATAAGATAGGGTTCACTAAAGGTTAACCAAATAGCATCCTCAGTCTTCTCCCTCTAAATCTTAATCTCGCTCTTTTTTTTCTGCAAGAACATTCTCGCACGAAAAGATCAAGGCAAATAACTCATATAAAAATATAAATAAGAATGTTAACATTAATTAAAATGTTAGTAATTTAACCCATGTTTATTACCAACAACAGCATAAACAATTCTAACATAACTCTTCATTTTATATTTTCAATAAAGGAAGTAAGATAATAAAATAATCAAACTTTACCCTTCGTACTCCCACAATGATTCTCTTTATATTTAATAAATATTATACTAAATTATTAAATATCATAAATTTAAAATAGATATATTATAATAATTATAATATAAAAGAAATACATTACCTTACATAATCCGTGAGACTCCATGCTCTCTTAATAGTCCACCAAAAATTTATTACCATTCATGATTAGAAATTTATCAATAAATAATAATGATATAATTTATTACCTTATGTGCAAATTTTAGGGATTTATGTGTCTCGTGACTTGGCATTGGAAATCATTTATCTCTATACTTTGGCTTCAAGCATCAAATCCATGATCTCCATCTAAATCACAGACACCTTAATTTTGACGCTCACGCAACTCCTCACCTTTGGTGTTATCAATCTCTATAATATTTAATTTCACAAGACATTGTCGACTAGAAAAGATGAGCACTATCGATACTCCACTTCCCCATATTGAAAGACCAATCCAAAGCAATGTATCACTATTAGAAAGCAATTTACGCGCCCCCCTTCATCGAGATTCAAAATACTTTGTATACAATACATAATATTTACGCACGACTTGCAAAGATAGAGTAATTTGTAGTGAGATATATACAAGAATAAATTTCTTTTGCCTTGGTATTTTATGTTAATCTGATAGGGCCAATCATGCTTGTTGCAGACCTTAACGTTCACATGTCTCACATCACCTGATGGGATGCCAAGTATTCTTCTTTAAATTTACTGCTCCTATTGCTCGGTCCTTTCCGTATAAATACTTCATTCTTCTTTGCTTCAAGTAGATGGCCTTGAAACACTAGAGCTCTAAGATATTACCCCACATCATAACGATGATATTGCCTCCTTGGTGATTCAACATCTCTCATTGAGCCAACAATGATACCTGTTCTGCGACATTCCCTAATCAACCTTTTGTAGACATTAGATGAAACGTGGGTTGAATATGCACAATATCTCCAACTTGGCAATGTCTACGAGTTGGAACCATATTCAATATAGATTGAATGACATCTAACCTTGAAATTCCAATGCATGTAGAGATTACAAACAATGATCTAATATTGGAATGTGATTAGAAATTGCATGCCAAGAATAATAAAAAAATTGACATTGACCCTCCCCTCACTGAGCATTTTCAAAAAAATTGCTCGACGTCACAGTTAAGCATTGACTCGACTACATTTAGCCTTCAAGAAGTGTAGTGGAGATTTCGAGTCAGTAATCAGAAATTGCCCCACATAGCTTGCTAATTCCAATGACATCGTTAGCATACACTCTGAGATCATTTCTTCTTTTCCATACATTTGCAATCCTGCTCTGATACCATGTTGATGTTTTTGGATCGCTGCAAATGTACTTGCATTGCCTGAATTGGTATATGTTTTTCAAAGGCATCTTTCCTCAAATAAATAAGAGTAAGACATGAATAGACATGTCCCTTTAAGGGACATATCTATTTGTTAATTAATAATTAATATTATAATAAATATAACCATTGCTATGATTATTATTATATTAATTTATGATTAATATATCACCATAGTTATATATATTATTATTATATTAATTTATCTCATATAATAATAAACACATATATAACTATATCTCATAGGTTTATCCAACTGAAGCTACCACACATTAATAGTATCACTATAGAGAAATGTGGAGGTTAAATAAATAAGAATTGGTATTCCTAGGCTAAAGGCATCTGCATAATTGAAAAACAAAAAAAAGGGGGATAACACATAAGTATCACATTAAATAGCAACAACTACACCCTAATAGTATTGAACATTGCTTATAATAAGTAAGGTTATACGACCTAGAGTCAGAACATCTAGGACAATTGTAAACATATTCATATTTGCAAAGATTGAATTATTGCAACTACATTGATATAAATGTTGTGCTTCACATTCATATACATAAAGCCTTACTTCCATATTTGGATGTGGGTTTGAAATAAAATTTTGTTGTTTAGCCATTACATTATAAACCTAGACTCCCAATGAATGTTATAAGACTAATTGGCCTCCCATGAAAACCTAAAGCACCAAGCTCGAATGAACACAAATTCTTTTTTTACCAATCAACCTTTTGCATCTACAACATAATGATCGAATCAGTATCTTCTAACACGAATTGTTGACCAAATACTCCTCAATTCGACAGAATGTTCACAATAAGTGTAGTTCTATACATATTATCTTTAGTTTTCCTTAAATAAAAAAAAAACAAAAATTTGTTGATGGTGTTTTGCGTTGTAAGTTTAGGGCATGACTCTCTCTCTCTCTCTCTCTCTCTCTCTCTCTCTCTCTCTCTCTCTCTCTCACACACACACACACACACACACACACACACACACACACACACACACACACACACACACACGCACACATGCATTTAATTTGACTATGTTTCATAATTACAAATATTAAGCATACGTGAAGTGAATTAGCATATATTATGAATATTAAGCATGCATGTGAAGTGAATTAGCATATGTTAATTATAGCTTACATTTGGTTAATTATAGCTTACATTTGGTTAATGATCAATATTTGCAAATTTAAAGAATGTGTGCTAATGATAGATTATATTCGACATTGTTCCATGTTCCATGTTTTAGATTACGGTAAAAGCAGGTTTTGAATGGACCCCGAAACCCTTTAACAAAAAGCAGAAAGATAAAGCATTATAGCCCAACAGGAAAACGAAACCTGCAACAAACTATAGAACAGTATCAAAATCAGGTTTTATAGGGACCTAAAATCACTAGAAAAGTCCAAAAAAAAACTAACCCAGGTTTTACAAGGACCTGGAACCACTAACAGTCTAAACAAGAAAAACCAAAAACCAGGACCAGAGACCCCAACCAGTAACCAGCACCAAAGAGGAACAAAACCAAAGAACCCGACTCAGAGCCACTATTGCAGCTCTAAGATCATTTTAGCAGCTTCCTTACCAATTTTTTCAGTCTCTTGAATGATATCAGCAACCGAAGCAGCAACAACTTTCATTGCACTCTTCCTCTAGATCGGCCTTGTTCTTTTGCTCGGACCCTCAGCTGAAGTGATTTCTTCATTAGCCCTTTTGCCCAGGCTTGCAACGGCCGCACATATACTCAAGGTGACCTGCTCCATCTTAGTGCAACTCTCCTTGATTAACATTCTAAGGTTCTGCTCATAGCTGTTAAGTTTGTTAGGGATGTCTCCCATCTGCCCTTCCAGTTGGCTAAGTTTGGCATTGATAGTATCCTAGTTTTGTTGCAGAATTTCCACCTTTTTCTTCAAACCCATCATTTCATTGTAGATCCAAGAATCTACTTTGAGCATGGTGTTGGCTTTAACCTTTGCAGAATGCAGGAAGGTGAGCATGGTATCCCTCTACATTGAATCGCTATCATCTTCAGCAGTCTCGTGTGGGGGGGAGCGGACATTGTCATTGTTATCCTCCATTTCCGTTTGATCATCCTTTTGAGCCCTGGCAGAGTCCTCTATGTGAGCAGAGTCCTTCCTTTTTTCTTCCTCTATCCCCTTGATAGGAGAAGCAGTCTTAGTCGTATGGTCCTCCTTACTCTTCTCAACAGGGTTCCCGACAGTGTTATCTTCCGCTTTATCACCCCCACTAGATATAGCCTGGTTACCCTCATTAATAGATTTACTCTGTTCAGAATTACCTTCACTATTGGCTTCCTCTTTCCCTTTTTCATTATTACCTTCAATCTCCGGGTACCCGTCCAAATTAGATCTTAAATCCCTGGCATCAGTATCATCCTCATCCTCAGGGTTAATATTCTCATGGCTTTCCAATTTCTCGATCTCAAACTCCTCATCCTCATGTTTTTGAGAAGCTGAGGGTTTCAAATTCAGGGCTTTATCTTTACCTTTAACAGAGTCACCCTTCTTACTCTTAATGGAGTCCTTCTTCTTGTCCTTAGAGGGAGTAGAGGCAATGTGTTTATTTTTATGATACCCCTCAATAAGAAGAATTAGCCCTTCATGTAAAATGGGTCTATACTCCTTCTTATGGGCTTCTAAACTATGAAGTAAAGAAAACCACAAAAAGAAGGGGAAAGATATTCTATCTTTGTGTCTAAAGTGATTTAAAAAAACAAAGTGGCATTTATGAACTCTTTTACTTCTTCCATCAAGTATGAAATACTCACAGATACAGCAAAGAACATCCCTCCAGATCTCCTTTATCTGATGCACATCGAAAAAATCACCACTCTTTTCCAGTTGCTTCTCCTCATCTTCCGTTTTCGAAAACTTTTTGTAGGCTGCATTTGAAATACTGGTTTGCTTGGTGAATTTTATGCCCGCCGTAGGGAGCCCCATGATCTCTTCAATAAAATCCTCTGTAAGTTTGATAGTAACACCGTGGAGAGTCACTTTTTCATTCGACCAGTTCTTAAATAAAGCCGTAGTGATGTGTGGCTTAAAACCATTGAGTCGCTCCAGATAACAAGTCACATTTCCTTTCTGCAAAATTTTCCATACATCCTCACAAGCCTTCCAGGCATCACAGTTTTTTGGTTCCTGCTTGCACGGTTTGCCCGCCATCTGCAGAGAATAGAGAATGCACTCAAACCAGAGTAACTAGACGTAGAGAATGGAAGGGTTAAAATGAAAACTATTTTTCGTCCCATCAAAAGAGACTCCCTTTTTCGGAGATACGTGCGAAAACCACATGGCATTCATTTGAGTGTACTTCCTTGGGGAAGAAAATCTGGCAATAATATGATCACTCCACAAAATCATTAACTTTCTAATTTTTACAAATCTTTCCCACTTGCGCATGGATGGCTTCATAATGAATAATTGCTTTGAGATCAACTTGGTTAGTTAATTCATCGGTCCACCTCACCATTTGCCCCGTTAGGACAACATAGTTGGCCTCCAGAAAGGTATGGGATATGACAACTTTTTCAAATTTTTGAATAAGGTATTTGATCTCCTTGATTGTGGCCTCTATCGACCATGAGATAAAACTTTTATTATTTAGGATATTAACAATATTTAAAGAGTCACCTTCCAACCATAAATTCAGACATCCCAAATCCACGGCAATTTTCATAGTATAAAGGGCAGTCGTTGCTTCAGCAATGTGACTATTAGTCTGGTCTATAGGGATTGCTATAGCATCTTTAACATTTCCCATATGATCTCTCAACACACCTCCACAACCCGCACTTCTCAAGTTGCCCTTAGCAGCACCGTCAAAGTTTCCTTTAATCCAACCATTAGGGGGGGAACTCCAAGTGATGGTCAATCTTGGGTTATCAGTTTGAAGTTTAGAATTTTCAGAAAGCATAGGATTATCAATAGGAAAGGTTTGATCAGGGTTCTTTAGAGATCTGAAATTCTCCTTAAAAGCTCTAATAATATTCTGACCAAGCACACATCCTAGAACCTCTCTGTTTCTAAAAATTCTATTATTTCTTTCTTTCCAAATACCCCACCAGAGATGAGGAAGTGTAATTTTCCATAGGAATTGAACATCAAATTCTTAGAAGGGCGTTTCTAGCTATTAAAAGAAGATTCCACATTGTTTTCATGAACCCAGGTCAAGTTCCAATACATTAGGATCTCAGTCCAGACTTGCTGGGTATAAGAGCAGTTCAAAAACAGGTGGTCTCTATCTTCAAATCCATTCTTGCATAAAATACACCTATTCACCAAATTTATACCTCTTTTCTACAAGTTATCAAGGGTCAGAATTTTATTTTGAAGCAGGACCCAAAAGAAGATGTTAATTTTAGGAATGAGACCCGCTAATTCAAAAACTGTTAGAGCGCCCAACATTCTTTCTGTGTTCCATGTTCCATGTTAGCAAGCATTATTCCTATTAATTACACTGTGTCTGTTATTCGTTACATTTGATTGTGATCTATAATTTTGTTTTCGATCGGACCATTGTAATCTATAATTATTATTGTTGCATATGCCAAGTAGTTTACCTTTATTCTAAGAACAATGTAGACTACATTTTTTTAATATTATTTATAGTTAATCAAATTTTTGATATGTTTATCTCTTTATTATTTAATTATAAATATAATTCATAGTAAAAATATTTATCTTCCCCATTCATCTCCCTCACATCCTGCCCCTCCCTTCCCCCTTCTCTGTCACCCCCTCCCCCCCCCCTCTCTCTCCCTCTCTCACTCTTTCTCCCATCCTATTAACTATTTATGTACATTTACCTCTCTCATCACTTATCTTCCAATATATTTCTATATCTCCCTTTCATCTCAATATCTCTACATCTCCATGTTTATTCCCTCATCTCTTCCACTATCTATATCTACAAGTATGAATCATGAAATTTTAAATGAGTGACCCTGTGCACAATAAATAGTGCTCATGAGTATGGAATTTGTAATGTTAAGAGAAGAGTATTTGAAATCTGTATACACTATATTGAATATGTTCATTTTATTGACAAATTATTTTTAATATATGCTTCAAGATGAAAATTCACACAATATCATAAGCATTGTGAACAAATATACATATCACAACTTAATATAAAAAATGTGTTGCATTGAATGAAATAGACAAACTTATGTGTTCCAAATACCCTTTTGCATATATTACATAACATATGTGAAATTGGGATATGACTCTTTTGGACTGACCAGGTCAAACATGGCAATCTAGTGCTGATCAAAGCCTAATTAGGCCACTTTTACAAAGCAAATACCTTTTAAATTTTGAACCAAGACTTCCCCCATTACATAGTATAGTATCTTGACCCCAAACAACAGATTTTGACACTTATTTGGTCGGCCACAACATTCTAATGGATTAACTCACAAACCCTCATCAAATGGCCTCTAAAACTAGGGCCTCCTCAAAAACACTTGCCCAATCACTTCCAGGCTCAAACTCTGATCATTTCTCCATCATTCTTCCTATACAAACATGTTCTAACACAAAAACTTACAACTATCACAAGCATTGTGAACAAATATACATATCACAACTTTATACGAAAAAATGTGTTCCATTGAACAAAATAGACAAACTGTTCCAAATACCCTTTTGGATATATTACATAATATATGTAAAATTGGGATATGACAATTCTGAATTGACCTCGTCAAACAGGGTGATCTAGTGCTGATCAAGGCCTAATTAGGCCATCTTTACAAAGCAAATACCTTTTAAAATTTAAACCAGGACTTCCCACTTTACATAGTATGGTATCTTGATGCCAAACAACAGATTTTGATACTTATTTGATCAGCCACAACATTCTAATGGGTAAACTCACAAACCCTCATCAAATGGCCTCTAAAACTAGGGCCTTCTCAAAAACACTTGCTCAATCACTTCCAGGCTCAAACTCTGAACATTTCTTCATCCATTCTTCATATAAAAACATATTCTAACATAAAAACTTACCCTCGTGGTCAGATCTCTCAACCCAATACCTACTCCCTCTATTCATGCACCCTTCCAAACAACCTTTCTCCTAAATTTGGCGATCACCCCACAACTCTTTCTTGACTGCATTAGATAATGTTAGTATGCATTTTAATATACATTTTGAGGTCCATTCCACAACCCACAATGATTACATAAAGTGGAATGGATCCTCAATCCATTTATTCCTTCAAACTGACAATGCTGCTCCAAAAACAGTGTTACAGGACAGTCACTTAGATTCAATGAAAATTGATTGATAAGAACTTCAAACCAATGCCAAAGGTGCATGGAACAAACTATTATAGTATTCAGATCATAAACCAAACAGACTTGAATGACAAACAATGAAAAAAAAGTTGAGAGAAGCTTTCAAATTTTCAATTCAAGACACCATTCTTTATTCCCTCATAACAACAGTCTGTACAATTCTGATTTTTCCAGCAACAACCCATTCTTGGGCGTGGAGCATGGTTTATAAACCTCCTAATACCTTCCCAAACCCTATCCAACAACCCAATGATCATTAAACTAAATTAACCGTTCAAAACTCCTAGTTTGCCAACTAGTTGTTATTATTTGAATTCAAAATTCTAGTTTTCCCTCCAAACTAAATTTACCTATTTCCACCTATTGAAAAGGCATCAAAATGACTTAATCATGATTTTTATGATTGAAAACAATTATCTCAATACTCCTAGATCCTAAAAACCCATATTTGTATCATTTGGTCATTTTGACCATTATTACATTATTCTTGACAATTGGGTCCTTTGACACCAACTTTGAGCTTATTACATATTAATGCCTTTGATTATATCATTTTAGGTCCATATGACCTTTGAACACATACATCATGCCTTCTAGGCCCCTTGGACCTCCAGGGCTCATCAGTAGGTCTTGCACCAGGGTACAATCTAAAAAATATGGTGCAACTATACAATTTGATAGTGCATTTCGGTTGCAGTGCTAGGAGGACCTGGGAGGAGAATGTGTAGTTTAATATTCTCAAAAGGACTTCCCATAGTGGGGCGACGAGGTCGGGTACATGATTAGGGATCACTAGGGCTGTTCCACATTGTAAGATGCCACTTGCACTAGTCATTGCATAAAGAAACAACCAACCAAACAAAGTCCATAATGAAGGAGAAAGTGTGGGTATGAAAATTTTCCCATTAGAACCAAAAACGTTTTTGTTATGATAGCACTATTTTTTAACAAACCTGTGGTTTCGACATAGTTATTAGTTCGAGTCATTTATTTTTTAGAGAAAAATGATTGACCCAGGATAGCTTCAGACAAATAGAAAAAAGCTTCAAGATGAAATCAAAGTAACACCAAGATTCATGATACCCCATGAAGGCCAGAGAGACGCATAAACCTACAGGTTGCTATTCAAGTTGTTGCTTCTATTATTAGCAACATCACCAATCTCTGCAAGAACAGAATTGATTGCTGAAATCGTGAAAGTGATGTCCATCTCTCACAATCATTATTCCCTCTCGGTTTACCACATTAATTTAGTGGCAGTGTGGTGATGACCCCATTATTTAAGGTTTGTAGGAAGCCAAATAGGAGTCTTCAGGCTTGTGCTTATTGTACAACAGCAATAGCCATCAACTCACTTTGACTGCTAAGCATGTCTTTGTTCTCTTCCTTTCCACAATGTGGAGGACAAGCTATTCGGTTTTCCCTTACTTAAATCCATCCTCTATGTGAGAATTTCCATCGCAGCAATTATTTGATCAAACTGAGGATGTGATTTATCTCCAGCATAAAATGTATGAACCTTGCCATGCAAAACAATTATGCTGCATGCTGGTGTCTTCTTCAAACTTCTTTCTTTCATCATTCGTTG
Source organism: Cupressus sempervirens (assembly GCA_028749045.1). Classification (NCBI taxonomy): domain Eukaryota; kingdom Viridiplantae; phylum Streptophyta; class Pinopsida; order Cupressales; family Cupressaceae; genus Cupressus; species Cupressus sempervirens. Next base: position 470,900,183 of record CM053783.1, on the reverse strand, counting down.
CACCTCAGTTACCTTCTCCCACAAGCCAACCTCAGCATACATATTTGACAGCAGGACATAATATCCAGGGTATGTGGGCTCTAAGATGAAAAGGTGTTTTGCAACACGTTCTCCAAGCTCAATGTACTTATGAATTCGACAGGCACCAAGCAAGGCACCCCATACATCAGCATCAGGTTTAACAGGCATAGCTTCAATGAATCTTTCTGCTTCATCTAGATGCCCTGCACGGCCAAGAAGATCAACCATGCAAGAATAGTGTTCCATGTTGGGTTCAATTTGATAGACTTGAGTCATGCAACCATAGTATTGCCAGCCCTCACTTAGAAGACCAGCATGACTACATGCAGACAAAATATGCACAAATGTGATGTTGTTTGGCTTCATTCCACTATCTTGCATTTGTGCAAAAAGCTCCAATGTGTGCCGACCAAGCCCATGTAGTCCATAGCCAGCGATCATAACATTCCATGAAACCAAATCTCTTTCAGGCATTTTATCGAAAAGTTGTCTTGCTACCTCTAAGTTGCCACATCTTGCATACATGTCTATGAGGGAGTTTGTCACAAACACATCCAGCTTAAATTTATTTTTTCTTATGTAGTCATGAATCCATTTGCCTTGTTCGAGAGCTCCCAAATGGGTACAAGCTGAGATCACGCTAGCAATGGCAATTGAGTCTGGTGTGACATTTTCTTGTAGCATTTGATGAAAATATTGTAAGGCCTTCCTAGCACATCCATTATGAGCATACCCAGCAATCATTGCAGTCCATGAGACCACATCTTTCCACCGCATTTTGTCAAACATTTGGCATGCGATTTCTAAGTTTCCACACTTTGCATACATATCTATCAGGGAATTCCCCACAAATGGATCCAAATCAAATCCATTCCTAAGTACAAAATCATGCACGCACTTACCTTGTTTGAGATCTCGCAATTCTGCACATGCAGGCAGAACATTCACCATTGTAACTGAGTCAGCCGCTACATCTTCCCATCGCATTTGATAAAAGAGTGCCAAGGCCTCTTTGGCGCGTCCATTTCGACTGTACCCAGCAATCATGGCATTCCAGGAGACTACATTTCTCAGTAGCCCTTCGTCAAACACTTGGCGTGCATCATCTATACTCGAAGCCTTCGAATACATGTCCACCAGGGAAGTTCTCACAAAAACATGGGATCCAAATCCGCTTCTAATTACCTGACAGTGAATCTTCCTTCCCACTTTCAAAGACGATAACCCTGCAGATGCCTTGAGCACAAAAGCGTAAGTATAGTTGTCTGCCCATATACCTGCATTTTGCATTTGAGAATACAATGACAAGGTTTCTTCATAGGGTCCATTCCATGCATACCCTCTTAGGATCGAATTCCAGAGAAAAGCATCTCGCTTCTGCATTTTGTCAAAGACTTGTCGACCATCTCCCATACTGCCATACTTACAATACATGTGCACTATCTTGGTACCTAAGGAGACATTTTGTCCAAGTCCACTGACATGAATAAGGGCATTTAGTTGGTTAAGTATTGTAATATTTGTGCACTCCTCTGCTAAAGAAGCGAATGTAGCAATTATATCCCCAGATATCAGGTTACTAAATGCAGTGACATTGTTGGTGGACTGAAAAACATGGTTTGAAGATTCGGGTTTTTGTTCCGAAACTGCATGAGAAACTGAAGAAAATTTGTCTGTAAAGTTTACGAGGGAACGAAATGGGCAGGGCAACGATAAAAACCTCGTGGGAACTTTTCTTGAAACGGCATTGCTAAAAATCATTTAGCATTACGATGCGGGACAATTTTCTGATCAATGTGTGCGTTTTCCTTTGCCCACCATGAAATGTGAACTGATGGATGACACGTTCTGATCGATCGAAACAACCATAGCTGCTATAATAAAATATTCTGCTTGCATTTGAGTTCAGCCATTTACTTCAAAAGCTCTCCACGACAGAGGATCTCAGACGCCATTGTTAAGTTTGTGATGTCTCCATTTAAGACCTCGGATCGGATCATGATTTCAAAACGTTTGATGTCTCCATTTAAGACCTTCAAATGGAACTGGAAATTATTATATGGAGGTGCAATATTAAATATTATCACGGCCCTTGGGAGTAAGCCGTGCGGCACTGGCTACTCTGGCTCAAAATACAAGCCAAAACAGGTTCCAGACTACGCCTATCTCCTAATGATGCCTTGCGGAAGCGATTTTTAAAATACATGAACTGATTAACTGTGTGATAAGGATACCATGAAACAAAATGCTCATTCAATGATGCAAGAACATAAATCAACAAGATATAAGTGGGACTGATATAAGTGGGGTTGATCGCCTAGATCTTCTTTACTATATGCACAACTCGGTTACAATATACAAAGACGGATCTTTGTATTCACAAATACAGATCACCCCAAGTTACAATACCAATTGACCACCAAGGTCTTGTTACAAAGATCCCAAGCTCGAACTCAAGTCAAGAAGGCCTGACTAACACTGTCTCTCACTTAGCCGTCTCTTCTACTTCATCTGCTGCCTCGCAACTCTTCTCGCTGCTTCTGCTTTGTATGACTTCGCTTATACTTGCTTGCTCGCCACTGCTTGCTTCCTTGCTGCCTCTGCAAATGGAGCGCTTAGCCTCCTTATAAAGGAAGCACCTCAAGCGAAGCTCTAGTCGTTGTGCAAAATAGGTCCTGACCTATTTTACCCTTGTGCAATGGTCACTTGGGTTGGCCACATTCCAATGTGGTAATGCATAGGCATAACTTAGTCCAGTGTAACATAAGTCAACTGTCCGGTGCACCGCCCGATGTAAGACTTTATCCCCTGCACTCATCTACCAAGGCAAGGTCGGCTAGCCTAGCCGACCAAAGGTTCAAAACTGGGTCTAATCTAAGGGTTCGTTTGGTTCGTGGAATTTAAAAAACTCAGATTTCTACAAACCTTGGTTTACCCAAATCAAAGTTTTGCATATCTTCATTCTGATTTTGGAGATTTTACTGAAACTGTTTGTTTTACCCGGAAGATGCGTGTGAAGACACATTTTTATGTGTAAGCTTGGAGTTGAAGGAAAATTTCAAAAAGTAGTCCAATCTATTGTTTTTACACTCCTTAAAAAACAAAACCAGGTTTTGATTTTCAATTCCAACTTTTTTTAGGAAGTTGGAAAATCTGGTTTTGAGGCAAAATTGGAAGTCCAGTATGCTAATTCCGTTTTGCAAATTTTGACACAACGCACAAATTTTCAAATCCAGATTTTGAAAAAGCCAATTCCTGTCATCTTCCAAGAACCAAACGGACCCTAACAATTGCATGATTTGACTGTCCAACCAAGGTCGCCTAGCTGCTCTCTCTTAGTGTTGTCGAAATCATCTCTTTGTCTTGTTAAAACTATCCAGATTGCCTTGTTAATCCTTAGAATGACACCTTAACATCGTGCCTTAGTCCAGCGCATTACAAATATTGTGTTGGGAAAACTAGTTGTTAAACAAGTGCCACATAGTGGCTAGTACTTGTCGTTTAAGTTTAGTAATTAATGATAATTATATAGTAATCAAAATAATATAATAATATGATATGATATACAATTCAATAGTGAGAAAATATAATATGAAATATCACAATATTTTTTTGTACAACCAATAGTAATAATTAGAATATGAATAAAATCTTCAAAATTATAAAAATATCTTTAATTATAAATATTAAAAAATCATAAGAAGAATTTCATTATAATAAAAATAGAAAATAGAATGAGAAAAATAATCACTCTTTTTATTGTTTTAATATAGTTATAATCAAAATAAAAATATGAACAAAAGTAAAATTCCACAATTTTGCTAAAAAAATACTGCTCTGCTCTGATAAAATGGCGAAAAAAGTGAAATCATATCCCAAATTTAGTGGCCCCTTCTCGAAATTTGTTGCATTCATGCAAAAAATGACTCCCCAACCTCCTCTAGCGACCAAAAATAAATTTGAAGCCCTTACGTAGGTAAATTCAAGGCAAGGAGATACTGGTAAAGCGAACAATCATAGTTTTGATTCATATGTTTGACAACACACCAGGCGAATCTTGAAAATTCGTGGCAATTATCCTCACAAAAAAGAAGATGGCTGGCAATCAGTGCGGAGAAGGAGAAATTGGCCCCAAAATTGGCAAAAACCAAATGTCACGAAAGAAAAAATGTCAAAACAAAAGTCATTCGATTGTCAAACTAAATTTGCGACAAATTTTGAGCCTGACCCTAGCTCCAAACTGAAGGAGAACTTCAATCAGAAGGAGCACCTTAAAAAGCCTCGATGGATTTCAGAAGTGAATGTGATCCCACTTGGAAAGCAACCGGAAAAATCTTCCATAAACTCAATGGTTCCATCGAAGCAAATCCATGAGAGTAACTGGTGAATTAATCACACTGAGAGAGGAAAATTGGTTTACATACCTCTGCATTGAAAGACAGAACAACTAGCACACAAGGAAAGAACCACAGCTGGCTCTAAATAAATCCTTACCAGTCAGTATTCATCAAGCGAAGAAATAATTATAAGCAACTCTTATAATGAAAGAAGATGGAAGGATTGTGAGGATAAGGGCATCTATATGTATTGGAATGGTCCACCAAGGAGGAGATCCAAGCTGGTAAGCATCATTTCCACGATTTGGGGTGACAAGGTAAGTACCCTTAACTCGTTTTCAGGTAAATTTTGGTTCATTTTATGTAAAAATATTCAGGAGAAGGAGGAAATTTTAAAATCAGATCCATTATATTATAAAGGACGTCACATTAAAGTTTTAAAATGGCAACCTAACTTCAACAAAACTCATATTGAAAATATGGTAATGATCAAATGGATGGAATGTAAAGAAATCCCATCAGAATTAATGGAAGAATCCACCATTAAAAAAATTGGCAACTCTCTGAAAAATGTAATAGGTTTCGAAGACAACCTAAATAAAGCCAACAGGATTAGGGTTTTGGTTAAATCAGATCAAAATCAACCTGTAAATAGGAAGATAATTACAAATAGATCTATATACAAGTTAACTTTTGAAGAATACTAAGGAGAAATTCATAAAACATTAGATGCCAACTTTGCTAAATCCCAAATTATCAATAACATCAAAAATCATTTAAAAACTAAAAGAAACATAGGCAAGACATCAGGGAGAGCAGAAATGGCTATCACTAAAACTCCATTCCTTCAAGAAACAAAAATTTATGAAAAAAGATCCTCAAATAGCAGAATTGCACCAAAAACTAGTAAAGAAGATGTGGATAAATCAAAGAAAAAAGAAGGGGAAGAGAAGATCAGTTATCAACATTCACTAAATAAATTCTAGAAATGCAAGGATTGCCAGAAAGAAAAAGAGGCCATTGAAGAAATGGAATTGAATATTGTTAGATTAAACCAGCTTCACCATGAAACCCTGCTGATTCAAAATGATTTAATAGATCAGAGTCTATTAGCAGAAGAGTTGCATAAGGAGCATAAAGGGAAAGTAGTTCAAGTTACGAAATCAGGAGACATACCAGAAATGAGTGCAAAGCAGTTTAAGGACAAGAAGGCAGAGGGAGAATTGATACACTTTGGATGAATTGAACTTGGATCAAAGGAACAAAGGTCTGAAAATAGAGTAGAGCAAGCTCTAGAAACATTGCAAAATACGGCAAATCCAAAAGATGATACTGAACAAGGAGTCATCCTTCCACTAGCAGACTCAACCTAGTGGAGCAATATAACTATCAAAAAGAAAGGAAAGAAGAAAAATTACAAGTTTTGGCAAACTCCCAGTAATGGGAAAGATATGTTTGCATTAGATAAAGAGGATAATGGATTAGTATCAAGAGTAACTCCACATTCTGTAGATATAGAATCCATTTGGGGTTATGAAGAACTAAACATCCATACAAATAAAGAATGTCAAAAAGAGAATGATGTAATAAAGCCCACCTAGATAGTATCAAAGGAAAATCAACAAATTAGTAATTTGTTAATCAAAGAAATAATCTTAGAGGAACTTCAGGAGGGGGAGATCTCCTCTATAGTAGAGAAGGTATTAGAAGAGCAAAACCTTGATAATATAGGCATTGCTATGAATCAGGAAGGATTGAAAACTCCAATTTGTGGAAAATCTAAGCAAAAACGTGGAAAGAAATCACTTAAAGAACTTAGAGAGGCAGTAGGGCAAGTTAAGGATTAGGTAAAAATCTCTGATATACTGAACAACAGGAAGGAGAAGTTCCTTCCCAAGGAGCAATGAAGATAACAACTTGGAATGCTAGGGGTCTTAATGCCCCTACCAAAAAATGCTTGCTAAAGTGTAACCTCACCCAATTCGACACAGATATCTTATTATTACAAGAAACTAAACTTAGCCAAGAGGAAGTATTAAAATTAAATCGAGAATTGGAAAAATGGAAATCAGAATTTCAGCAGTCTTAGGGAGCTTCAAAAGGATTAGGAATAATTTGGAACCCCTAGCAAATCAATATTGAAATGATCTCCTCTCAAGTTAATTAGATGGGAATAAGAGTCGTCAGCACAAAATCAAACTTGCAAATAGTAATAATTAATGTGTATGGACCGACAGCTGCAGATGACAAGATGGAAGTATGGAATGAGATCACTTCATTTCTTAATTCAATGCCTCAGGAAATAGCCATCTTAGGTGGAGACTTTAATGCGGTCTTAAGCACGAAGGAAAAACAAGGTGGGAATAGTCAAATTAATAGAGCTATGGAAGGATTTAAAAATAGGATTTAGAGGGACTCTCTTAGATATCAAGACTAAGAATGGAATCTACACCTGGAATAATCGAAGGAAAGGATTCTGCTACATTGCTGAAAGGCTAGATAGATTTCTTCTAAAAGGTGAATTAAGTATGGATAATCTGATCGTTGCGAAAATATTACCTATGGCATGATCTGACCATTTCTCAATGAAAATGGAGATCAAAGAACAGAGTAAACCTAGTAGAAATCCTTTCAAATGTGAGAAAATGTGGTTTATGGATAAAGGTTTTATGGATCAGATTAACAATTGGTGGCAGGAGGATCAGTTTGAAGGATAAAAAATGTTTTGCCTAGTCTCCAAACTAAAAAAATTTAAAAACAAGATTTTAAATTGCAACAAGATACATTTAAAAAACATTTTTAAAGAAAAGTTAGACATTGAAGATAAAATAAGTAAATTAAACAAGGAGATTATAATGAAAGGAATGAATAATGAATCTTACCAACTAGAGAAAGAATATCTCTCGAAACATGAAGAAATTCTAGCAAAAGAAGAAATGTTCTAGAGGCAAAAATCCAGAGAAAAATGGCTCCTAGAAGGAGATCGCAACACAAAAAAATTTCATAATAGTACCATTCACAATAGAAATTATATTAATATTACCAAAATTAGAAACCCAGAGAGGGAGCAAACGGAAAATCCGATCAAAATTGCTTAAACTTTTATAGAACACTTTTATGACACGTTTAATAACTTTGGCCCATCAAATAAATTTTCCCAAGATGAAATGTTGAAACACATTCCCAAGTTGATCACTAAGGAGGATAATAAATTCCTTGGCGAACCTTTTACTCTTATCGAGGTTAAAACTACCCTCTTCAATATGAACTTGGATAAATCCTCGGATCCAGATGGCTTCCAAGCATTCTTCTTTCAAAAATGTTGGGATATAATAGGTGTGGATTTGTGGAAAGCCTTAGAAGCAACTCATAATAGTGGATCCATATTAACTGAAATTAATCATACATTCTTAACCCTATCCCTAAAAAGCATGAAAGCACAACACCTGGAGATTTTAGGCCTATTGCATTATGTAATACTATATATAAAGTATTCTCTAAAATTATAGCCAATAGACTCAAAAACTTTCTGCCTAAACTCATCTTAGAAGAACAAACAGGATTTGTCAGTGGCAAATCTATTCTAGATGGTATCTCAATTATACAAGAAACTATCCATTTAGTATTAAAAAATAAAGAAGCTATTATGTTACTGAAACTTGATATACAAAAGGCATATGACAAGGTAGATTGGAGATTTCTTTGTAAAACCTTAGAGGCATTTGGCTTCTCCAAATTATGGATTAACATTATTTTCCAATGTATTTCAACCCCCAAAGTCTCGATTCTTATCAACGACACCCTGAAAGGCTTCTTTAATATCTCAAGGGGTATCAGACAAGGAGACCTTATATCCCCTTTCCTGTTTATTATTAGGGAAAAAGCATTTGGGAGGGCAATTAAAGCAGCGCAAGAAGAGAACAAAATTATTGGGATGAAAGTCACAAACAGAGTTGAAAATACCACCCACCAACAATTTTTTGAGGACACAATTCTATTTGGAATGAGTACGATGGAAGAGGCTAACCATATGCAATATATTTTAAACACATACAAAGGCATCTGAGCAAATGATCAATGTCGAGAAATTAGAAATTTTCTTTCTAAATATTGATAATGAAGTTGAAGATCAAATCTGTCAAAAAATAGGATTTAGAAAAGGCAAATTTCCATTCAGATATTTAGGGATTCACCTTGATAAGAATAAGCAAACTAATCCTAGCTGGGAGCATATACTCAGGAAAATTGATTTTCAAACTGAATCATGGAAAGGAAGATGGTTAACAAAGGTGGGGAGAGCTACAAAGATTAAAGCAGTTCTGACAGCTATCCCTTCATACCAAATGTCTTGTTCTCACCTACCCAAACATGTCAATTCTAAATTGGAAAGCAAACTACGCAATTTCTTCTAGAAAGGAGTGGAGGATAAGAAAAAAATAACACTAATTAGCTGGAACAAAATCTGCAAACCAAAAGAATATGATGGATTAGGTATTAAGAATCTAGAATGGTAGAATGAAGTTTTAGGAGCCAAACAAGTTTGGAGACTTTATCAAGAAAGAGATAGGAAATGGGCAAAAATATTATACAATAAATATCTAAATCCACTAGATAAAACTTCATTATTTAGAATTAATTCTCCACCCAAAGGATCAACAGGTTGGAACTTTCTTTTGAATAATTGAAGCCTGATTTCCAAATACCTCACATGGGATATAGGGAATGGAGATGAAGCATTATTCTGGGAAGATTCTTAGAATGGGAACCCTCCTTTGATTAATTCATCCTAAAACAATATCACATCTTAAAATAGTATGGAGTACACAAGTGAAAGATTATATAGAGGAAATTGAATCAGATATAGGTAAGGTATGGACATGGAAATCACTCTCTAAATGTGATATCAATCAGGAGGAAAAGGATAAAATGGAATCATTATTAAAATCCCAGACTATCACAATTAAAGGTAGGGAGGATAAGCTAATCTAGGTAGCATCAAAGGATGGAATCTATAAAGTCAGAGAAGGATATAGGATGATCACAAACTCACAGCAATGGGAAGTTAGCTCCCTACCTTTGAAACTATGTTGGGATCTAGCAGGTCTTCCTAAAGCAGGAATGTTCCTCTGGATCGCCATGCACAAGAAAATTCTAACAGAAGATAGGATTCAAAAAATGGGATTTGAAGGGCCATCTAGGTGTACCCTTTGTAAAGAAGAGGAAGAAAATGCAGAACACCTCTTATTCTCATGCAAATTTTCGCAGAATCTATGGCAAACTTTGGAACATATCCCCGGCTATAGCTCTTTGAGAAATTTGGAAAGAACGTAATCGCTAAATCTTCTTAGATCAATACTCTTTGGAACAAGCCCTATTTTTGAAAATAGTAGTAGCAATCTCGGAAGTAATGAATAGTGATCTCAGAAAGAGACCTAGAGAAGAGGGATCTTTCTCTGATTGGGATGCTGAAATTAAAAAATGATGGCCATTATTAATCAATCCCCCCCTTTACTATAAAAAGAAGAATGACCTTGCTAGACTATCTTGCAAATGGGAGCCTCCCCCACCTGGTTGGAAGAAATTGAATTTTGATGGCGCTTCTAGAGGAAATACCAGTAAAGCAGGAATTGGATTTATCATAAGGGATGATTTAGGTGAATGGATCGTTAAAAGATCAAAGTCATTAGACATGGCATCTAATAATATAGCTGAACTCGAAGCCATAGAAGAAGGTATTAACCTATATATTAAACTTAATATTAAAAAAATTATTATAGAAGGGGACTCACAAATTATTATTAATGCTCTCCAGAAAGGAGTTACCCCAAATTGGGTATTAAATTCCAAATTAAAAGCCATTATTAAATCTTTGTCGGCATTTGAAGAAACGAGATTTAAACACATTTTTAGAGAAGGCAACAAGGAGGGCAATACATTAGCCAATCTTGGCACTAATGGTTTTAATACTTTAACATAGAATCATTAATATTAACCCTTAGCAAAGCCAAAATAATCATTTTCTTTCTAACTCTGACGCAATATAGTGATCTCACATGTTTTGGCCAGAGTACCATCTTGTGGGTAATCTTTCACTTAAGCTAGGATATCCTTTCGATATGATGATTTTGTGAGGAGCAACATTAATCATTCGTATGCCTTCTTCATTATTAGGCATCTAGAATTTTTGACCTCACCTATTTATCAATAATTCTGGGGCTATTTTGCAACACTCTTAGGCCCGCATTAGGTTTTAGCAGTAAAATAGGTAGTGGTAAAGTCTGGGTGCTATGGATTCTAACATTTGTCTATTTCATGCATACAAAAATCGCACCATGGCCTTTTGTGGGCTGATTACACAAGAGTGATGGAATAGAATTTTGAGGCCCATAGATGATATGAGTCGTATAGCTATCAGTCGGGCTTTAGGAGGAGTTTTCAAATATGATTACTCATGGAGGTCTAATAGTGATATAGTAGGGCTCTGGGTGGGATGCTTGGTTCGGGCAAGGGTTGAAAAATGGGACATTATTAGGATTACCTACAATATTTTCAACCCTTGTTGGTTAGTGGGGCTAGAGCTAGTAGTCGCAAACATTGATGCTTGACTTCACATTCCTCTCCTAGAGGCATATATGGAATTTGAAGTTAACAGCCCATAAATGGGAAGGAGCTTGAGATGCCCTTGCATGGTAATTAGGAATAATATCCAATTTTTTAACGAGTGGCCACGAATGGAGTTGAGTATCAATTTTCTACTAAGATGGAGGGGAATCATCGAAGGTCTAGGAAGGGTCTAGTTAACCAATTACTTGAGGGCGTTTGATGCCAATATCCACCCAGATGTGGACTTCAACAACATGGAGGGTGTGGAATTTTTTCTTCCAAATTATGACAAAACAAGCAGAGGTAGGTCAACCTATGAATTCCCTCCAGGATCCAAGGCAACCACTCTGCACGAAGCTTCGAAAATCATAATGGTTTTAAAAAATGAATGACTAAAATAGCTCTTGGGTCATTTTGTATAAGAATTCGACCCAAAATTTTGGCATGTAAAGTTCTATTTTTAGCAAGAACGCCTTTGTATATAAGTACTATAATTAGGATGTAGCAGTTAACAAGACTTCTTTTGATTTAGTGTCCTTTTGAATATAAATTTGGATATGGATGTTAGTGTAAACTTAAATATATATGAATGAAAATCATTTTTAGCTATTGCTCAGCCCTTTTTCTGGTAATGGTTTTGGTTCGTACATTTTGGTACTTTTGATCATGTTCCAGTATTAATTTTGGTATAGACCCACCACCTTTTCAGGGCTTTATGCTAATCTGTATTAAAACTAAAACTTAATGTTTATCAGTGTTGACAATGGGAGAATTGGCACATCTCTGTAGATGCTTGTGATTTGCTCTCGGTTTTCTCCCCCTAGGTTATAGATAATTGTTTTAACTTTGACATCTTATCTTTGATTAAACCACCTCTTATATTGCACATGAAAATTAATAATGTTTAGATATAAGAACTTCGATCCCCACATGCACTATAATCAAAACTTCACAAATGTAAATATAATTGGGTTAATTGTAAATCAATATAATTGAGCTAATGGTAGATCAATTAATAATTATAACAGATTTAATCCATCTTATTATCTTCATAATGATTTCATTTATTATTTTGAGATGACTCCCCTTGGTTTCCTTTTGATGAGATTTTTTATTTTTGGTTTATCCTTAACCCTTAACATTTGTTGATGGTGGTGAATTTAGATCAGATGTAGATAATCTTTTCGCCAATTTGGAACCTCATTAGAAAGACAATTAAACTGTTGTAAACTTCAGATTGATGTAATTACTAGGGTATGCCCCTTTTATGAATGTATAATATAGGATTGCGGTCCTAGGCAAGGCAGGAGGTTTTCTTTCCCCGTTCTTTCCTACTTGTGCCAGTCAGAACGAGGGAACTATATGTAAATTTTGTTTTCAATCTAATAAAATTAATCATGGCTTCAGCCATTTACTAAGCAAAAAATAAAAAAATGAATATATTACACATGCATTGTAAATTAATTTAGTTTTTGTTTTAAATAAGTCATTTTTTCATGAAATATTTTTAAAAAATTAATTTTTGCAAAAAAAATTAGCAAAAAAAGTATATCAAAGTAAAGAACAATCAATTGAAGTTAATATTAAAAAAAAAATATTGGTACACATTATTTTTCATAATTAAAAATATTTTTTAAATATGTAAATAACATCATGCTCGTGAAAAAAGGCAAAAAAATTGGAGTATGGAGAAAGCTCCAAAAAAAAGGGGTCCTATAACACATTTTTTTTTCAACCAATGAGCTTTCAAATAAATGACACTTTTATTAGAAAAAACAAAAATAAAAATATAAACTTTATGAAAACTATTATTAGTTTTCAAACTTAAAAAATAAAGTGACTTGATTGGTGAGAATTAATTGACTAGTTGGTGCAACTGAATGCAATAGTATTGCCTACGGCAAGTACAATAATATATATTTTTGGCTTATAATAATAATTTACTTAAGAATCTAGTGTGTAAAATATGCTCTTTATCTTTTGTTGGAGTGTTCTATTTAACTATTACAACTCAAATAACATATCACAATACTTATAATAATAATATATGACACATTTTTTAGCCATATATATATATATATATATATATATATTGTTTTTCATTTTTTAGGTTTTGTTAGTTTTGACTTCCTTACTTTATCTATTTCTTTCTGTTTATTGATATTACTATATATGTAATCTTATTTTCTAACATTTCATTTATTTCTTATACTCTCATTTTTACTTCCTGTGTTCTTTCTTTTCTATTTTGTAATTCAGGTTTGTTCCTTGTGGATCCTTGTTTAGCCATCGTCTCTATTATTTAATGTTTTTTACCTAGGTGTGTATGCAATCTCTCTTCCCTTGGTCCCTTTATCTTTTGGTCAGTCAACATCTACAACTCACTTTGTTTTGTGCCTCTTGCTCTCGTTCATCCCAATGATGGATCATTTGAAATGTTGATGGTAAAAATCTTTACACAATTGAATCTAGAAACAAATCAATGAAGCTCAAATAACATTTACCAAATATCATTTATTAAGGATATGTATATGTATTTATACTTTCTTATATCTTTTAACATTTATGGTTGTTTTTGTGCTTGAATCCAACAAAAGCTATTCAAATTGTAGAAAATGATATGGGGCATAACTAGAATGATATATACCATACCCCAATGACATGGCATGATAAGAAAGGTCATATGTTACATGATGGGCTGTGGATAGAGGAAATCAGAAGCCTCAATGGTGTATGTTAGACGATCATCCATAATTGCACCATAGACTATGTAGTTAAGAAGATTCTAATTGATGGGAAATGCATCAGAAAGAAAATTTAAAAACTAGTTGAAATAGCCATGACATGTTGGCAAGCAATTAGTTTTGTACTTTTGATGATATGTCAAGGGAAACATGAGGTGGCTCATTGAACACGAACTAGGTGTGTAGTTTCTACGATTTCATTGCAGACAATCAGGAATGTGATGTTGAAAGAGATTAATTATTTTCTATCATGTTATATGTTGTGTTTCCCAATTTTTTTCAAGCTCCCTTTGTTTCAAGGGGGATTAAGTGACACAACAACAACATGTATTGGTGGATAGCAAAAGCTAGCAGGCCAATAGGGGACACAAGATAACCAAGTAACGCATATGCACTCAATAATGATTTTAAGTTTGCCACAGTTTTTAAACTATGAATCAAGAGGATGATAAAAAAATGGTTGTCAAGTTGTATTTCTACGGTTTCAAACTCTAAAGCTTCTTACAACCAAGTTTTTAGTTCCCCATAAGCTTTCATCCAACTTTTCTTTGTGAACGAATGTTTCTAAAAAGTGTATACTTTTCTATTGTTGTGTTTGCCTATGGCCCATGTACCATGTCATTGCTTTGTTTCAATATAGATGGGTCTTTTTTTTACTTTATTTTTGTAAGCTTTTTAATTTTCATAGCTATATTGAGACTGAAAGTCCTACAGATTCAACATTTCTCTGTGAAAGAATGTTTCATTAAACATGTATTATTTTCTGATGTTGTGTTTTCCTATTGCTCATGTACCATACCATGTTTTCAAAAGAACATATAGCTCCCCTTTTGAGAGAAATGATTCTTAGTTGTTGAGCTTTATTTCTAGGGTTTCAAACTCTAAAGATTCATCTATTTTTAATAGGGTTTGGAGCTCCAACAAAATTCTCTATGAATTAATGTTTTGTTACTAGCGCATTATATTTTTTTGGGTTTTACCCATGTACCATGTCAGTTTTTGTGCCAGGATAGATTAATCTTTTTGAGACTAGGGGTTTCGTTGTGTATCACTAGGGATTTAAACTCTCATGATTTCCTCAATCCATGGTGGGTGTTTTATCCATGGTTTGAAGCTCTAACATTTTGTTGTCAACGAATGATTCATAAACATCACATTCTAGTTTGGTGTCGTGTTTTTCTTCATGCTTCTATTTTGGTTTTTGTCACTACTAGATGCCTTTTTAAAATCACATTGTGTTGTAGATTACAATGTTTATTTATCTATAGCCATGTCATTGTCTAGCATGAATTGTCAAAAGAATACTATTTTCAAGATGCAAATGATGTAGCTACATGTCTGATAATCAATACTTCCATCCACATTGAATTTTATTTCTTACCATGAATTATGTCATTGAAATTAAAAAGTACTCTGGAATTGTGGTGTCCCCATTTCTGGGAAATTTATAAGTTTTTCCCTAAAATATTAGTTCCAACTTAGTTTCATGAGAGCATTATATCATAAAAGTAAATTGGTTTTAGGATACTATGGAGTTGATACAAGGTCTCATTTTCTTTTGGGGATTTTCCTCTGTTGTACCTACCAATGGGTAAGAATGTTGTCATTCATATACTTTTGATTGAGTATGGTTTATTAACAATATAAACAATTAGTTTATATTATATTTTATATATATATATATATATATATATATATATATATATATATATATATATATATATATATATATATATATATATATATATATATATATATATATATATATATATATATATATATATATATATATATATATATATATATATATATATAAACTGTACTCTATTATCAATTTTATTTTTTACAAATTTGTTCTTTATAGTATTTCATCATAATATTGAACAACTTAACACATTCAAATGATAGACTTCAACAAAAATAGAGCATAAGGGTTTCTTAGTTGTCAAGCTCTATTTTTAGGAATTCAAACTTAAACTTTCTTAAAACCAAGGTATCACCTTTTTATAGGGTGTGAAGCTCCAACAGTTCTGTATGAATGAATGTTTCATTAACAACACATTATTTTTTGTGGAGTTTTACCCATGTACCATGTCATTTTTACATCAGGATATATGGATATTTTTTGAGAATAGGTATAGAAGGCTAAAAGGACCATCTCTTTCACACATGTAGTGGACAAGTTGTAACAGTAGGCTCTTGTAATGCAGGGGGCTTCTTGATGCTTGAAATGACAAATTTGTGAGAAGAGGTTGCCTCTTCTTCTTTGGTCTAAACATGAGCTAGCTTGAGCCTCATTTCATCTACTTTTCATACAACAACTTGCCTTGCAAGTTTCTCCTCAAAATGTCTCTATTGTTTCTTCCCTTATTCTTCTTCTTGGCAGATAGACCT
This sequence comes from Cupressus sempervirens, assembly GCA_028749045.1. Taxonomy (NCBI): domain Eukaryota; kingdom Viridiplantae; phylum Streptophyta; class Pinopsida; order Cupressales; family Cupressaceae; genus Cupressus; species Cupressus sempervirens. The sequence goes on along the minus strand of CM053783.1, from coordinate 470,884,084 downwards.
GATATGCCATCTCTTCCTCTTGTTGGTCTATTTGTTGCTTCCTCTCAATCTCATTGAGCCACCTATCCCCTACTAGTAACTGCTCAATTTTTTCATGAAACTTCAAGTTAGTCTTCCTTTGGAATTCAAACATCATAACTTCAAGCCTTTTTATATGGGGATGTTGGGACTGGTGGAGTGGGTGAAGGAGGATGGAAAGGATTTTGAGAATATTGGCTATAACTATTGTGTTGTAGAGATTAGTGTTGATAATATTAGGGCTGGAGAATAACTTGTTCTTTATATGGGGAGGGAATAGTAGTCATTTCTATGAACTATGTCCATGAATAGAACTTCATAAAATATCAGAAAACTTGTGAGGAAGGGAAACTACTTTAATAAGCTACTTAATGCCTTTGTTTAATTTCTTTTGTTGTTAGTGCTTGTACATAGTTGGGTAGATTTTTCAATTTTCCAAAAAGTTTGTGTGCACATTCTCTTCCATTTGTGGCTAATAGAAGCTTTTTCCTTTTTTTCAAGTTTCCATATTTTGTGAAGTTACAGTAGGATAACACATCCCCATAGTGGTAAACCTACACATTACACACATTTTTCTATTTCGTAGGGCACACTTTTCTTCCATTGCAAAATGATGAAATGAGCTTAACATGGAAGGTTTTTCTATTTTGAAAGGGTTGGAAAGCATATTTCTTGTGACATGTTAAATCACTGCATCTTCAAAGAGTCTACAACCTTAGGAAAAAAGAAAAATCTCATGACAGCTCAAGGAGCGAACCACTATGCACGTCACTTCTTGGAAAGCTGAAGCATCAACCCTACTATGTACAAGTATCTACAACAAAAGAAATTTTAAAAAAAAGTGATTAACTGGATTTTTAAAGTAATTGGCCTTCCCTACAAGGTTTTTATTCCTTTCATGTGTTTGGGAAGCTAAATATATTGTCAAGTATGAAAGATATATTGTTGCATTTCAAAAAACCTTCCTAGTGCTGAGAGAAATTAATCTCTCCATAATTAAGGCACCTTGAATTTGAGAAAGACACACTTTCTCCTCCATGCTAAACTCAACCTCATACTTTGAAACAAGTATGACCAAGGGAAACTCATTCTTTTTTTGTAGAACTAGATGCCTTATGGGGAATCCTCTTGATGGTACTAGGTCAAAGTAATCAACATTGACCTCTCTAGTGTATTGTGCAATGATGGTGTCATGTTGATCTCCACATCTTTTGTGTGACTCTCATGAACTGCCTCCTTTGGAGCTACTAGTATGATGTGGATACCTATATGTTGTTGTTGCAAATCTTTATCTTTTAATGGAGGAACACATTTCTTGTTGTCAATGGATAAGCAAAACTTTTCCCATTGATCCCAAAAATTATCTTCATTGTTTTCTTGCTCTCTTGGAGTAGTATGAATAGGTTGATAGTAAACCTCGTGCATATCGCCATTATCTTCCTCAAACATTGATCTATCCTTGGGGCCTTCTTTCTTATCCTCAATATCATGGAGGACTTCATATTCTTCCAGTTCTCCGTCTATCTCATGCTTCCTCTTAATCTCATCAAGCTACCTCTCTTGTACTAGCAACTACTCACTTTTTTCATGAAGCCTCATGTACATTTGTGTACCCCTTTTATACAGCTTCAAGTTGATCTAGCTCTAAAATCCCAACATCATATCTTCAAGCCTTTTATATAGGGTTATTGGGACTTGTGAAGTAAGGGAAGGAGGATTGTAAGGGTTTTAAGCATATTGACTATAGCCATTTTGAGGATGAGATTGGTATTGATAGTTTGAGGGATTAGGAATAACACTTTCATTATATGGGGGGGGGGGGGTGGAGGACTATGAAATTGGTCCATGATTTGAACTTCATAAAAGCTATAAATTCACATAAAATGTTGAAAATCGCACAAGGCCAAGAATAGTATTTACATACCAACTCTTGGTCTTCTTGAAGATAGTAGATATTTGAGCTTAGAGTCACCATGGAGTTTTATGAAATGCATTAGAAGGATGATGATAGTAAGAAAAGACTCAAATTCTCAATGAATAAATATATAAATGGCTATCAGTGGACTCATGTAGCTAAATTTATGTCCCACCACACACGCCAAAAACTCTTGCCACAAATGTTTTCACCCATGCATGATGTGTTATCCCCTAAAGACCTTATGTAACATGGAAACAACCTCCAATTGTGGGACATGCACTTTGACGTCGAGTCTCCAAAGAAGGCTGACTTCCTTACAATCATGACCAAAAAGCTTGTAGGAAGGACAACTACTTTGACAAGCTAGTTTGTGGCTCTATTTAGTTTCTTTTGCTATAAATTCATATACATAGTAAAGTACATTTTTCATATTTACAAGAAGTGCATGTACACATTTTTTCCCTCCCAGAGTTGCCTAGATCTTTTGCCTATTTACTCAGGTTGTAGATTTTGTGAAATTAAAGTGGGCCAATGTCATAATCACGTAAAATGTCATATTAATAGGGTTTTGCTATTTCACAGGACACACTTTTCTGACCTTGCAAAATAGTGAAATGGGCTTAACATGGAAGGTTTTTCTAATTTGCAAGGGATGAAAAGTGTACCTTCTAAAATAGAAAAACTAAACTAACGTGATGGTTAACCGTTGTTTGAATGTCTTAAATCACTCTCATTTCATATAATCTACGAGCTCAATAAAAAGGAAAAATATCCTGACAACTGTGAGAGGGAAATAAAGTGCATGTGCACTTCTTGGAAAGCTTAAAAATCTACCCTACCATGTACACAAATCTAGAATGAAATAAATTATACAAAGCTATTAAATAGTTTGTTAAGCTAGTTGGCATTCCTTACAAGTTTTTAGTTCATTTCATGCCTGTGGAAAGAAAAACAAATCAGAAAGTATGAAAGATATAGTGTTGCATCTTGTAAAACCTTCCCAATATTTTTAAAAAGGAAACTCTCCAACACTAGGACACCCTTATTTTGAGCCAGACATGCTTCTTCCTCTTTGATAAACTCACCCTAATACATTAAAACAAGCAATGATCAAGGGCAAGTTGTTATTTTTTCGTAGGGCTAGATGCCTTATGGGGCATCCCCTTGATAGTACAAGGTCTAAGGAATCAACCTTGACCTCACTAGTGTTCTATGCAATGATGTTATCCTATTGGTTTGAAAGTGTCTCCTCCTTTTCTTATGAAGATATGATCTCCACATATTCTTTGTGGTGCTCGTGAACCAATTCCTTTAGAGTTGTTGGTATGGCACCACTCTCCGCATGGTGTTATTGCAACTCATCATCTTTTGATGAAGAAAGAGATTTCTTGGTGTGCATGGATAAGCAAAAAAATTTCAGCTCATCCCAAAAATTATCATCATCATATCCTTCTTTCTCTTTTGTAGTAATATGCATAGTGTCATGCCAAAAAATTGAGGCAAAAACACAACATTTTTTTTAAAAGGTAATAACAACTATGTTGACACATAATAGCATTGAATACATTGCAGAAGGATGAAGACATGATAAAATTAGTTTCATGTTGCAAGGTTTAGGTAGCATTTGGATTTTGATAATATTTCAAAAGGATGCAACATCTGAATCCAACAAATTGTATTGGTTCAAAACCTATGAATTAAGTGCTATAGGAAAACTCAGTTTGGGTTGATTAAGGTTGGTCGATCAAATCATAATTAAAGTATGCCATCATTTTTGAGAAGTATTAATGATTTTTAAAGTTTCTAAGTTGAATTCAAGTTAGATAGGTTTAGTTTAGGTTAGGTTTGATTCACAAGTTTTACATTTATGATATGAAGATGGGATAACACCACAACATTGGTACATTAGGGTTTCAATCCCAATTAACGAGTAACCCAACCCTACTTAGTTAAATTTTATTTCACAAAATTGGATATGATCAATAATGTAAGTTCCATTAGGTTGATATGAAACCTTATGTTTATTTCAATATGCTAGTTCAAACCCTTAGGTGAACTAGTTTTGCGTCTTTAAGAAATTGACCTATCACTTTAATACTTGATCTTGATTATTATCATAACCTATAAAAAAATTTAAAACTTAAATATTCATCATTAAATCATTTATGAAATACATTTCATCTTTAAAACATAATCATATACCACTATCAAGTTATCTACATAAGACTTCTTCAATAACCCTTCAAACCTATAACTTAGCAATTTTAGTTTAACTAAACACATAATTAATTACATCAAATTATTAAAAAAAATTATTAAAATATTTTTCTTAATAAAATAATATAATTTCACAACATATTCTAACATTATTCAAACTTATAACCCCATTTCATTTACATTCTCTAACACCATTCAACTTTAAACCCCTTCTATAAGACTAATACCCATCAATAATCACTAACTTAATAATTTTAAGTGTAGTGCAATAGAAAAGAAAATTATAATCTAAAACTAAATTAAATATGCCATATTCTATTCACAACATTTAACTATTAAATTATATCAATAGATACTAATACTAGCCTAATTATCTCTTAAGCTTTCTTACCTACTAACCTTTTAACAACTTACCTTTATTACTCCTAATCTAATTCTAATTAACAAAATACTAAAACTGATTAAAAATTCATAATCTATATTACTAATTATCCATTATATCTTTATTATCTACTAATTAGCCATACTTCACTACTAATCATCACCTAACACCCTATACCTACCATACATATCTACCCTACCCTATTCGCAATGCCCAACACATGTGGGTGCTTCCCTATGCTATGGATGCTGTCTAAGGGATTTACATGTCCCTGTAAATGGAATTGTACTATGTTCCCAAAACTGAAGGCCAATTTGCAAGGGAAGGTAAGGGTGGATGGAAGGTAAAGTTTAGATGTAAATTTTACTTGATTTGCAATCTTTTTAATTATTTTTTGTTGAGTTTTTCTAATGTGGTTTTTTGAAGGGGTTGAGGGTGATGGATGCTGTGGGGCCCACTTATTCCTTCCCTCTTCATTTATTAAAGTTATAATTGTCTTTGATGCCATAAAGATATTTATCTTAGCGTATTGAAGTAAAAGAGGTATATATGCAGGTGGGTAATACCCCATATAAAATTTACTATATAAAGTGGAAATTGATATGGGAGGCATTTAATTTCCTCCCTTACAATTTACAAGATCCTTAGTGTGCACATTTTTATTATTTTCAAATGTATTTTTGGTGAAAAGTTGAAAATGCATACTTGGTTTTTTGTTTTAATCTTTCCTTTTCCCATGGTAACATTCTTAAGTATGAACTTGTTTTGCTCAATTTTTTCTCTTTTGGTATTTTGAATAAGATATGTAGGAATGGCCCCTATGGGCTAGGCCTAGTCCTAAAATCCTTCCTAGACCTACAACTTATTCTGACCTCATCTACGATAACCCAAGGAAGTGTTGACACTAGCCATCTTGATGGTGGAGTGCCAGTGGATTCAATGGTGGCATCAAGTGTGGGTAAGACGAGTCATACCATGGCTCTTGGATAGAAGGATGTGGTCCTTTAGAAGATGACTTATGTCTCACTAGAAGCTACCAAGGTGATCAATTATGAAGACAGAGTGGAAATTGATGTTCTAGACAACCTAGTTTATAGTGTGTTTGCTATAGACTTTCACCCATTGATAGAGATGGTTAGGAAGTAGTTTAGCTAGAGATGGAAGTTAACGGGTCTTGGAAATGTTAGGGGTCTATTCTACTTTAAATTCATGGTCTTGGTAATGTTAGGGGTCTATTCTACTTTAAATTCATAGTTGTTGAAGACATGACAATGGTGATGGTCGGGTCTTGGTCATATGATGGTTGGGTCTTGGTCATATGGAAAGAATAGTCTAGCGGTGGCTAAATGGCACCCACCATTGGATCTAGCAAAAGAGCTAAATAGGATGACACTAATTTGGGTAAGGCTTTTGAGACTCCCCCTAGAGTTTTGGGATGAGTGGATCTTGAAATCTATTAGAAACTCCTTTGAACATTTTGTTGCAGCAGACATGGTTACCCTATAGAGGTCTAAGTTGGTGTTTGCAAGATTTAGTGTGAATGTTGCTATGGGTACATCCTTACCTAAGACCATTACTCTAAGCTCAAAGTGGGGAAAAAAAGTGCAGCCCATCATTTATAAAAATGTGGGGCTGTTTTCCCCAAAATGCTCGTCATTTGGGCATTTGATTGTTGATTTCAAAAAGACTAATAAGATAGTTGAGGAGGAGGTAGCAAGGGAGAAGGAAGTTGTGGTTGCTCCATTGGACATAGGGCAAGACATACTTGTGTCATAGGATAAAGGGGAAGGAGAGCTGGAGGGGATGGTGAAGACTTCTTCACCTAGGAAGGAGTAAGAAGATAAGAAAGTTACCCACCAAGAAGAGGTGGAGAGTACTAGGATAGAAGAGAAGGCATCCCACCAAGGTTTGGGGGAGTTGAGTATGGAAAAGGCTTCTAAGAAGACCTGTGAGCTAGATGGGAAGGTGGGAGAGTGAGAGGAAGGTAATTTTTTTATGAAGAGACATTACCCTTTTTGCAAGGAATTGAAGAGCTCCTTAGTACCCCTTCGAGAAACATGGTGATTGAGGACGTATGCAGGGATGACATTGATAATGCTTTGGAAAGAGGAAAAGTGAAAGAATCAGAGGAGGGGGAGGCAGCTAGGGTACATTGTTGGAGTGAAGAAGTGCCCCCAATTGCTAAGAAGGTGGAATCACTAGCCTTGGTGGAAGATGTGGATGGGAAATGGAAAACCCAAAGAAGGTAGACAAGAGTATCAAAGAAATCTAAGGTGGTATTAGAGTTAAAGATGGATGTAGGGAAGTCTGGGAAATAGAGTAGAAGAATGAAGTAGATGGAAAGGGAGGTGGCTAGTGCCAAGAAACCTACCTTGGAGTCCCTAACAAAGGGTAGAAAATGATCGTGCTATCATGGAATATAAAGGGGTTGAATAGCCCTCAAAAGTAGTTTTCTCTCGAGTAGCAACTATCTAACTTGGAAGTTGATATTCTTTTGATCCAAGAAGTTAAAATGATTATGTCTACTTTGATATGTATTGATAGTAATGTTTAGCCAGGGGATAATTTTTTTTTATAGTGAAGCGGAGGGGGCATTAGGAGGTGTGGCTACTTTTTGGAACCCAAGCGCTGGTAAAGAAAGTTTTATTAATTGTTCTAAATACTATCTAATTACTAAATGTAAGAAGGGTGATAAGATATGGAATATTGTCAATGTACGTGCTCCTAATACTAGGCAAGAAAGATGTTGTCTTTGGAAGGAGTTGTCCCTCTTTCTCTCTTGTAATAAAAATACCTTATGTATGGGAGATTTCAACTCACCTTTGTACCCCTCAGAGAAGGCTGGAGGTGTTAATGTAAATAATTAATTATTATTTACACTTTACTTAAGTTTACTTATGTTAAATGCATTATTTTATTAGTTTTCATGTAGACACCTAGGAGTATGTGTACTCCTATGAGTTGTCTTATTGACAACACAAGAGTTAGCAACTCATTTTAGCACATGGTGTCTACAACATATTTTTATGTGATACACTTTTGTAAGCTTATCCTCTCATCATCGCACAAACTCCTGTGTTCAATGGAGGATAATCCACTCTTGGTGGACATGTGCTTAGTTGTGAGGCTTATCATTTTGCTAACTCCTATTCATTCTAGAAGCCTTTATATATAGGCACTTCTAGAGTGTATTCACATTCATCAATTATCTATCATTGATTAATCTAATATCCAAAGAATTAGTTATTCATATTATTATTATGATCACACATCATTTGGCCCATATTGTGCTTTGTTCTTGAGCTTCTTAATCTTGGCATCATTTTGACCTAAGGCAAATTCTTCATGGTATCATAGCTATACCAAATTATTACATGGTATCAAAGCTATACCAAATTCTTACAGGGTATCAGAGCCATAGGAGTTTCATTGCACAGCCATTGGAGAGATTTTTTTTTGTAGGTCAAGCTTGGAGCTTGCTAGTGCAAATTAGATGTTGGTATCACATTCAGAAGGTCAAAAAACCCCCAAATCGACTTTTGTTTCATCAAAATCAGACATCTGAGCTAAATTCTAGAGTCATTTGATTTTTAGAGGTGCAATAGTGGTGATTCAAGAAAAATAATTACAAAGGTGATTTTCAAACAATGATATCTCCCTTATATGGACTCCTTTTTTTGAGCAATTTTTTTAATTTTAGAGTAGAATTTTGTGATCTACACATTGGTATAGGATGTTTGAGATCCTTGTTCTTGAATTTTTCTGCAAATCAAAAATCCTAATTTTTGCAAGTTCAAAGGCTTAGTTTGGGATCATTTGGACACATATTCAGGTGCTATTTTTTTGAAAGAACATATTTTTTGTCTACTTTCTAGATCTAGTATCAATTTGGAGTAATTCTAAGTAGACATAGTACTTCAAATTTTGGAATCATTTTGGCCTATTAGCACTTGTAATTAATTAGATCCTTGAGAGGTCTTGTGTCTTATCTTATTGAGTCCAATAAAGCTTCATATTTGTTGTTGTAACCAGAAAAATCAACAGTCCACTTAGGCCCTAAATTGGCAAGTGACCATTATAATTGCACTAAGTATAAAGTGCCCAAAGCATTCATTTGGGGGGGGGGGGGGGGGTGTTTCATTGATTGTTTTTGTATTTTGGGGGTGCATATGTTGATCTCGTGGAGTTATGTCACAAGTGTTAGTTTGGTTTAAAATTGAAGTTGACAAGAAGGAACTATCACAAATGGAGTGTTTTGATGATTGATCATCTAAGAGAACATAAGGAAGTATTTCCTTTTTCATGTTCCAAAGAACTACCCTCTTACACTAATTGGTCACCTACTAACATAATTGTGTCAGCCATTTTTTCAATATCAGTTATGATTGCTTTGATGTCCTTGAGAAGATCAGCGAACCTTATCAACTTTAGATGGCTCTTTGGAAAGCATATGGAGATACAACAATCCCTCCATTCCTAGAGGACATTTTACCTCCAATCACTCCAGTTATGGTACCTACAACTCCAATTGAGATTGTGCCTCTAGATGCTCCTGTTGCTTCTACTAATCTAGTTCCAGCCACAAATGCTCTTGATTTAGTACAGTAGGAAACACCATGTCTTCCTATTTTAGCTTCATGGGATGACTTCCTTCTAGACATTGCAGTGTTATTTATGGAGTCTTACATTGAAGATGTGAGAGAAATCATTGATGACATCCATCTTCTCTTTGTTGAGGAGACTTCTTCTTCACTTTTGTGAGGGAACACTCTAACCCTTAACCACTTGATCTTTCTTTTGAGACTGACATGATTGTGGACACTTCTTTTTAGTAGATGGAGAAGGACTCTTTTACTTTAGAGGAGACATATAAGTCTTTAGAGATTGCATTCCAGTTTCCTTAGAAATCATATCTTCTAAGGATTCTTCCTACTAGTTGGGGAGCATTCTCTACTACACCTATGGAACCACTTCTTCCCACAAGGGGGAACTTCATTCAATGTTCATGGTGTAGCTTCTTTAATCATCAAGAAGCTTCTTTCATGGGTGTGCATTCATCATTGAGGGGAGGCTACATTGATTCTCTTCCCATATCTTCCTATAAGGATGATTCCTTGTCTTTGGAGGTTGATTTAGTTTCATACATGGACATATTACATTGTTTTCCACCTTCTTTTAGGCATCCACCAAATTGGTTTGTGGCATCTATATTTATCAAGGACTTGTCAAAATATGAGTAGACTTTAGAGGCAACATCCACAACATACTACATATGGATCCCTCTTCCATCTTCCTAAACATAGTGGGAATCATACTTGCACCTATACTTGGTGTATCTTCTTCCTAAAGGAAGAAATGTTGTTTGTAGGCATTGGATCCTCTTTTGTCTTCAAGCACTCATCATTACGAGATCCTTCACTAAGGGGGAATTTCATGGAGGGATTCTCTATTATATATGCATGATGTATGTCATAATGGAGGGGTCTTGATTAATCCATCCATACATGCATCTTTCTTTATTGTACTTATCTCTCTTTTTGGGGGAGGGTTTTTCCCATGAGGTTTTCCCTCTTTCTCCATTTTCAGTGAGATTGCATTACATTATATGTACAAAATTGCATTTGTACATGGGTACCTAACATGGCCTAGTAGTTGAGACACATCATAGCTTTTGTAAGTTTAAGTGCATTCCCCTAAGTTGCACTTAAGGGGGGTTTTAGTGTAAATAATTAATTATTATTTACAATTTACTTAAGTTTACTTAGGTTAAATGCATTATTTTATTAGTTTTCATGTAGACACCTAGGAGTATGCGTACTCATATGAGTTGTCATGTTGACAACACAAGAGTTAGCAACTCATTTTAGCACATGGTGTCTATAACACAAGAGTTTGTATATTCAATTGAGTTTTCATGTAGACAACACAATTGTTCACACTCTAATTAAGCACATGGTGTCTACAACATCTTTTTATGTGATATACCTATATAAGCTTATCCTCTCATCATCACACAAACTCTTGTGCTCAATGGAGGATAATCCACTCTTGGTGGACATGTGCTTAGTTGTGAGGTTTATCATTTTTCTAACTCCTAGTCATTCTAGAGACCTTTATATATAGGCACTTCTAGTGTGTATTCACATTCATCAATTATCTATCATTGGATAATCTGATATCTAAAGAATCAGTTATTCATATAGTTATTATGATCATAAATCATTTGGTCCATATTGTGCTTTGTTCTTGAGCTTCTTGATCTTGGCATCATTTTTCATGGTATCATAGCTATACCAAGTTATTACATGGTATCAAAGCTATACCAAATTCTTATAGGAGGATTGGTGGATTTTAAATGATAGTATGAAGGATTTGGCTGAATTCATTAATAAAAATAACTTAATGGATATGGAGATGCGTGGAGTGAAGTTCACTTGGTCAAACAATAGGAAGGGAGTTGACCTTATCCAAGTCAAACTGGATAGACTTTTGGTTCCAATAGGCTAGGAGGGTCTAACCTCCTCTCTCATGGGCTTACCCATGATAGTCTTAGATCATGCTTCCATCCTTTTCAATTGAAGAGATGAGTCCTAGAGGGCCCAAGACCTTTTATATATGAAATTATGTGGCAATCCCATCCTAATTTTAGTACTAGGGTGGTGGAGTGGTGGGTGATTTGTGTGGAAGGAACGATTATGTATAGACAGACTTTCAACTAAACTAGAGAATGTTAGGAGGAATGTGTGGCCTTGGAAGAAAAACTATTTTGGTGATATCTTTAAGACTAAGATAGAGGTGAAAGAAGTTAGAGGAGCTTCAAAAAGCTATGGGTGAAGGCCTTGCCTTAGAGGATATGATTCAGGAGGAGGATAAATGTAGAAAGGTCTAGAAGGAAACAATGATCAGAGAGGAGATGTTCTAGAAGTAGAGATCCAAGGTATTTTGGCTCAAGGTGGGTGATAGGAATATGAAATTTTTTCATAGGCTGACATCAATTCATAAAAGGAGAAACATGATTTATAATGTCAAAGATGATAATAATGTCAAGCTCACTAAAATTGAAGATCTAGGAAACTGGGTGACTGCTTACTTCAAGAACTCCTATTTGGAAGAGTGGAGAAATATTAGGGAAGAGAACAAATGATGGCTGATTAATTCCATGCCCACTATGATCTTGGTTGAAGAGAACAAGGAGCTTGCATAGGTAGTCAATAAGAAGGAAGTCCACAGAGCTGTCTACTCTATAAAAGCCTACAAATCCCTGGGGCTCGATGGTTTCCCCCCAACTTTCTTCTAGCACTTTTGGGATGTAGTCAAATTAGATCTTCTTAGGGCTACTTGTGAATTTTTCAGAATAGGGAAGCTTCTCAAGCAACATAATAAAATATTTATTTCCCTAATTCCAAAGGTTAAAGACCTAAGGGCCCTCATAATCACTAAAATTATGGTGAATAGGTTAAAAATGCTACTGAATAAATTCATTGGGAAAACCCATAATGAGTTTTTTCTAGGTTGCCAAATCCTTGATGCAGCCATAACAACTCATGAGGTGTTGCACTCTATAGAGAAGAGTGGCAATTTGGGTATGCCTTTGAAACTTGATATCTCTAAAGCTTATGATAGGATCAATTGGAAGTTCTTGTATGAAGTTATGGGTAAAATTGGTTTTAATCAAAAGATTATAAGGATGGTCAAGTCAATGGTTGAAATTGTTAATTACTCACTGTTGGTGAATGGTTCACCCTAGGGGAACTTTAGTGGAGAGAGGGGACTAAGACAAGGTGACCATATCTCCCCCTACTTGTTTATCATGGTTGTTGAAGTTTTGGGGAAGGAATTCTTGAGAAAGATGGAAACGAGGGGGGGGGGGGGGGGGGGGAGAGGGTGATTAAAGGTATTAAGCCTACTTCTACACTTCCACTAAAGGCGATCCAATAGTTTTTGGACGACACCTTCCTAAGTGGGGAATCCTCGATGGGTGAAGTTAGAGCTTGGAAGTCTATTCTAGAGGTATATGTGGTCAATAAGGGACATAAAATTAATTTGGATAAAAGTAAGGTATTCTTCTTCAACACCCCCCTTGATATCTAGCAAAGGATTATTAATATTTTGGTTTGTAATACTACTATGTTACTTGACATGTACTGGGCCTCCCCTTAACGATGAAAGATGTAAGTAACAACTTTTGGAATACCATCCCGAAGAGGATGGAAAAGAAGTTGATTGGGTGGAAAGGTAAAACTTTGAGTAGTGTGTGTAAGATCCAACTTCTTATTTCTCCCCTTCAGGGTTTACTTATGTATTTTCTATCTTTGTTCAAAATTACTCAGTGTATGGTAGAAAAATTGGAGAAAATACAACGTAACTTCCTTTGGTCGAGAGAGTTTGGTAAATTGGGATATAGTTTGTAAACCTAAGAGTAGAGGGGGCTTGGGAGTAAGAAATATATTTGATTTGAATAATGTGCTACTCACCAAGATGGGGTGGAACCTAATGAAGGAGGAAGCCAATTAGTGCAATATTTTGAAAGCCAAGTGTCTGGGGAATATGAAATTCTCTCACTACACCTGGAGAATTGACCTCCCTATGGGATCTAATATTTGGGGAAATATTATGAAAAACATAACTCTCTTGAAAGAAGGTGTAAGGTGGTTGGTAGGTAATGGTAAGAAAATTAACTTCTAGGAGGATCTGTGGCTTATTGATAAACCATTAACAAGAATAATGTATGGGTCCCTTCGAAATCACCTCCAAGAGAAAGGGGGGTGTCAGGTTGCTGATTTTATTGGCTTGGGGAGGAAGTGGAAAAATGTTGAGTTGAAAAAAAATGCACCAGATGGAGGGGTGTTGTTAGAAGAGCTAAATTATCTACCTAAAGGATATAGAATCCTAGGTATGGATTAGAATGATGAGTTCATTTGGAAGGCCACTTTGACGAGGGAATTCTCTGTTAAGTCCATCTACAAATTAATGTTTGAAAAAACCTTGGAACCTAATTACTAGGGGAATATATGATTCAATCATTTAATCCCTAAGATTAATATATTCTGGTGGACCACCATTCATGGGAAAATACTCACTCATGATAACCTTATGAAAAGCAATTCTTAATTATATAATAGATGCTATTTATGTAAGAATGAGGAGGAGAATATTACCCATTTGTTCATTCATTGTAGTTATGCTTCTAATGTTTGGGGGAGGCTATTATAGAAGTTGGAGGTGAATTTGGTGTTTAACAAGGGTTTGGAGCAATTTGTGATGAGTTGGCAAGGCCCCTTTGTCCACCCCCTTCTTCTCAGTATGTGGAAGGTTATCCCCCCCAATGTCTATTGGGGTATTTGTGAAAGAAAGAAATAATAGGGTGTTTAGGGATGAAGAAAGAAGTGAGGAGGTTGTTGTGAACAAGATCTACAAACTTTTGGTTGAGAATATGACTTGTAACAAGTGGAGAAAACTAACATTCCCCCTAGTCAGCTAGATGTTAGAATGGCGAAGGGCTGAAATTTGGAGCAGGGGATAATGGTGACTGATAATTCCAACCTATTAGCTATGAAAAGGACATGATGGAAAATTTCGCCTAAGAATTGAGTTAAGCTCAATTTTGATGGTGTTTCTAGAAAGGAGGGTTTGATAGGAGGAGGTATAGCTAGGGATAGCAAGGGCAAGATGCTATTGGTGTACTTTGGAGATCTAGGGAAGGTGTCTAACAACACCATGGAAGTGATGACTCTTTATTGTGGTTTAAAATTGGTGATAAGTGTGGGATGGATAAATGTGGAGATTGAAGGTGATTCAAAAATCATTATAGAAACTATTAAAGGTAACATGAAGGAAGGATGGGATATTAAACATGTGATAGAAGACATCAAACACTTATTAGATATTTTAAATAGGGTTGATTTGAATGATATTTTTTGGGAGGCAAATAGGGTAGCAGATGGAATGGCGGCGTTAGGCCTAAATGTGATGGGATTAAGATGTTGGAGGGAATTTAATGCCTTGCCAAATTTTGTAAGAGATATAGTTAACTAAGAAATCAAGCATGATGAATCCTAGTTGGAGAATTATTTTATATTTTTGTGACCTATGGCTGAGTTGGAAGAAAGGACAAAGATATGAAGGATAGTTGGCAAGGAGTAATGGAAAAGGCATTTGTGATAATAAATTCACATGGCCTAAAAAATAAAGAACTTTGAAGTTTGGGATGAAGGATAGATGGCAAGGAGTAATGGAAAAGGCACTTGTGATAATAAATTCACATTGCCTAAAAAATAAAGAACTTTGAAGTTTGAGATGAAAGGTTTTTTACTGATTTTTCTATGTGTGTTTTCCAATGCTAGGATGAGTAAAAGTTCAAATTTTAAATGGTTTGATAGTATTAGGAATGATGGAAAATATTGAGGGAGAGATAGAGGTAGTCAAAATGTGACATTAATTTGTACAAGGGATGTTTCTATTATTATTAACAATAATGGCCTTTATGCTTACTTAAGGGCTATTATTTTTCTGCCTAAGTGTGAAGTCATTCTTAGCAAGTGCTCTAGGTTTGGAAGGAGAAGAGAGTTTTAGGGAAAGCTATAGAGATGGGTGGCAACCTTTTGTGAATTGAGCCTTCCATGATAGAGGAGAATGCTAGGAAGTTGCTGGTGTGGTACATGCTAAAGGAAGGTGGTTTTATTCCATTTATGGAGGTGTTGAATGGATATGATGAAATTTTTTCCCTATAGTTTATCAATTCTTGGGAGGACTGAAGAGTGATGATTAATGGAATCTCGTTTCATATCTTCGAGGAATTCATCTCTCTAGTGATGGGACTAGCTATGAAGGGCAGGAAATGGTAAAAGGTGACAAGGGTGGCTAATGAAGCAAGTTTGCAGCACTTTTTCTTGGATGGGGAGGAACCTGTTCGACATAGAGGTTGATTTATGTGGGAGAAGCTCCTTGAGCCATGGAATGAGGTGTGTTTGATGTTGATGAAGTACCTAACTCTAGAAGGGAGGTATGGTGGCTATTATTACTACCACTTTCCCCTACTAAACTATTTTCACCACTGTGACTTTATTTCAATTTCGTTCTTTTGATTGCATGATTTAGTGGATACAATTATTGATGTAAAGTAAAAATGAAGAAGGGTGTTAATTTTACTATTTTGCATCAAGGGTTGATGTTCCAATTGTATCAATTTCACCTTGCTCTAGTCCCCCCTAGGATTGTTGAGATTGATATTCCTACCCATCCCAACCCCCAACCCCATTTGGTCCCCCTTAGAATCATAGGTCCCAGAGCCCCTACCCCATACCCATCACCTAGTAGGTTGCCTATTGAGCTAAAGGCCCCCCCCCCCCCCCCCCCCCCCCCCCCCCTTGGGAAAAAAAAGAAGGCCAGATAAAGGGAAAGAGAAGGAACTAAATGAGTCAAAGGATGAGGGGAGAGGGGGTAGGAGGAAGTTGAGGAGGATTCCAAAATCAATGCTAAAAGGAAATTGAGAGTTGGGGCCTCACACGAGGAGTCAAATTTAGAGGACATGGATCGTCCTAAAAAATGATGAAGAGAAGGCATCATTTTAGGGAGGGGAAAAGGCAGAAGGAGGAAGAGGAGGTTTTGAAATTCCTCATGGTCTTTCTTGGGAGAAGGGATTAAGGAGAAGAAGGAGTGATGCACATTTCGACCATCATTAGGGTGGGGTGTGTGGACTTAACCTAGGACCACTTCCTTGAAACTATGGATAGAGTGCCCTCCAAGGATAATGCTAACCCCCCAATTCTGTAGGAAGTTTCTATGGCATAGGCAAATGAATTTCTTAGCGAAAAGTAGGACATCACCATGGAGATCAAGAAGATAGATGGCAATGATGTGTGGGAAAGAATTCATGCATCGAAGAAAGAATGCACCTCTGAAAAGTTCATTGTCAACGTGACACATGCAACTACTACAACACTTCACCTACTTAAAAATTAGGAAGGTGATCTACCAAAGGAGGACTCCAAATTGCTATTTGACTTCCTTATGGAAGATTGGGCTAATATCCTCCTGCAGAGGAAGGAGGCTATGAGCCTTAAGGTCTCTCTCCTTCTAGTTTTTCTTCTTGTTTTTTGCGGGTTGTTAAACTTGGTTGGGTTTAAGGATTTTATGTCTTTGTGTTTATATTTCATTAGATTTTTCAGTTTTATTACAGGCATTATGTATGTCATGCTAGTTAAGTTCTAGAACTATGTTTTGTATTTTAAGTGGTAGGGGGTACTTTTGGTTGTTGGTAATCTGCTAGTAGTTTGCTAGTTTGACTGTTTAAGGGCTAGCCCCTTAGTTTGGGCTGCTTTTAATTCAAAAACATTCTTAGGTATGATTTAAATTTTTAGGGATGAATTGCAAAGCAATATACATGTAGTTCTAATAGGATTTCAATATGTTGATTTACCATTTAGCCTACTATATTGAATTTGGGTGCAACTATAGGGAAAATGCATAATTTGGAACATTAAAATTTACATATTATATTGAGTAACTTATTCATATTAGATTTAAATTTATCAAAGTATTACTATGATTCTACCAAAATCAAATATATATTCAATCATGATTGAAATTTTGAGGTTTAAATGAGAAATTTTTAGAACAATGAAATCTAAAAGTACATTAAAGAAATGCATCAAATGATAAGAATGAAATAATTTCAATTGAAATATTATCACATAACATACATCTTTGCATACAATAAAATTTATTCCTTTATATCAATAATGACCTTTACAACATTGGCTCTATTTCATATATCTATATTGAAATACAATTCCATCTTCATTACAAGAATACAAGATGTAATAAGAAGTTATCACAAAGGAGAAGTCTCCAAGACAAGTGACACAAAAACACCATCAAGGCTCCAAATCTAAGTTTTCTTCATCATAATAACCTGCATAAAACCAACCATGGAGAGCTTGCCTCCAAAACTAGGTCTCAAAGAGACCACCCATTGAGCTAGGAGAACTAGTAACCAACAAGTGACAACCAATTCAAATCACACAAAATATAACACAATAAAAGCACCCATCTAAGGCTTCCACAATGAGATTCACCTTGAATCCATAACAAAGGGGTAAAGGTCGAAAACCATGTAGGAGATTGCCAAATGTAAAACATACAATAACCATGCCTTTCCAAGAATAGAATTCACATAAAATTCTCATACTTTCTCATCCTTATCTCCCCTAAAGAAAGATCAATAAAATTGGCATTCAAGGGCTCATAAACCTTGAATTTATTCACTCTTATCTCTATGAGAAGATACTCTACACTTCCACAGAGTCCAACTAACCCCTTTCCCCCATACTTGGGCACTTCTTCCCTATCCAAGGGTGAGTTATGCCATTACACCCTTCAAAAACACCCCTCATTCAAATAAAAAGATGAACATAATAAGCATGAAATAAAAACCCAAAATCTCATTCCCTTACATCAGAATGACACAAATTAGGATGAAATAAAATACTAATCTATTTGAAACAAGGAACAAAAACTTCCATGGCAATGGTGGAGACCAACCTTCACAAGTATTATGATATAATGATGTTTGAGAAGAGCCCATCCTTCTTTTTTCTTCCCTCCATCCAAATCCCTAATGTCTCTAAAAGCAAAGAGTGGGTGAACCCCCTCTAACTCCTCAAAGGCCTCTAGAAAGGCCTCCAAATTCTACCCACCCACCAATATTAAATTCAAAATTGACCCTTGAGTCCTTTCACTTTCGCTTTTCCCCTTTCATAAATGTAAGATTGGGAAGAAGTGTAGGTTTGGGTAAAGGTCAAGAGTCCACTCAATTTTCGCAACATCTAGTAAACAGAATATTAAAAGGGCTAGCAAGGCCACTAGGGGGTTCTCATAGTTTAAGAAATGCTCCCAACCCATACCCCTAACACTTAGGTACTTAGATTTTTCTACAATTGGCCGTTAGGACCACTTATTGTCCTCTAGAAGTAATTAGAAATTTTTAAATTAAAATAACCTAATTGGTGGTGTTTTACCAGTATCTTTAATCAAAGGGGTTTAATTAGGTTCCCAATAAGTGATTTTGGTTTAAATCTACATTGCCAACCTTAGAAGACATGTCATTTACACATACATATGACTAGTGTCAAGTGACACTATAAAATCACATACACAACATCTAAAATGCCACTAATTACATAAGAAATTACCTAATACATACATACATATTATGATCATGAATCAAACCACACAACAATAAGGTTTGAATATCTTCATTAGATTCAATCTTGGCTTTACATTTTGTGCATTTGATTGGTTACTGATTCTTTGATAATTTTCATGGTAACTTTCCTACACACTTAATTTGAATATCAATAGCTCAATAAAATCACATGTGTGGATATATATGTATGTATGTATGTATCAAATTGAATAATCAATTGATTGAGCATTCTACATTCTCATTTTAATAACTTTTCCATTTTTGCACCTAATAAACATAATTGAATTAACCATTCAACATCTATAATTTAATTTCAATGAACTTATTATTTCTAACATTATTTGTATAAAACACTTATGTAATTCAACACTTTGATGTAGTCCATTGGTTTTAGTCTTAAACTTTTTAAAACATAATTTATCAATTATTCTTGATCTAATTTCAATAAATCTAATATTATCAAATTGAACTATCTAAATATATGCAACTTTGTCATCTAGGTACCATATATAACATCATCATCGTAAGGTAAAACACCACATAACATCTTTATTGTAAATCACTATTTAAATAATCAAATAATGTAGCAAGTATTGAATCATAGGGTATCAAAACATGGATGTGTCACTAATATCACTTTCCATTAGAAGACCTACACCATAAAACCTTAATTCATATCTATCATCCTAGTCATCTGAATCCATGACTTTCTATCACCTAGTTATGTAGATGTATCCTTGAAAAAACACACAATGTTTATGATTTAAACCATAATTTCAAGTAATCGAATAATTCATCCCAACACAGAAGTATAACCTCTTGTACTTGATACCCTAAGAACCTTAACACATTGCAATGTACTTATAATATTCAAAATTAAGCTACTTAATGGCATTTCTATTGAGTTAATAATCTTTGTCTTTGAATTTCTAATGATTCATAAGAGGGTAAGTATTAAATTGTATAATTGCAACAATCATCAAATCATTATATGTAAGATAGCCAGAATTTATCATAATGTTCTCTACGTGGTTTCTAGTAAGAACAACATCATTTCCCCTACCATTTCCTTTTTCTATTCATACATCCATTAAAATATCCTATAAATATAAATAAATACATATTTAACTAAATACATATGAGGAGGGGTCTTACATGCTCCCGTACTTGCCTTTGAATTCCTCTTAGATGTCACACAAACTAAGATGTTTATTCCATACTAGACCTTGTCTAGACTTATACCTAAAGTTACTCCTATACAAGAAGAATGATTAATAATTCACATATATACTCAAAGATGATAGAATAATACCTAATTACCCTTACTTTAAAAGAAACTTCAACCCATACTCAAATATGGGTATGCTTCCTAGGGTTGAACACTTATTAAAACATATATGTCACAAATATATAACACTTTAAATCAGTATGAATATACTTATAGATTCTCACATGATAATAATACCATACAATGCTTCAAATTTCTATATATTCACTCATTGGGGTAATAGTTGTAGGAGGTTCCCTCAAATAAGGTTTTCTTAATACAACTTGGATTTTTATCAAAGGTTAATCACTTTTACTCTAGGGTTGTCCATTGTGTATTGCTTCCTTTATAGGACACTAAACAAGTCCATCACTACACATGCACCTTTTGCATCTAAAATGTCCATTGGGTTAACTCATAATCTTAACTAATTTTATGTTGGGGTGTAACCCATTACTCATAATAGTCTAGGGATATTCCCTAGTCATGTTAATAAAGTTTTGGGAGAGGGTGGGGCACAAATACCTTTACTAATAACCTCATACCCTAATGCTATACCTCCATTTGATTGTTATGAATCACTTTGGTAGGTCTATCATATGTAACTTGCCAACACAATTCACAAGAAGGCACCTTGAACTTTAAATACAAAATCAAGGATGAAATGTTCAACACAAAACTATGAAACAAAAGAAACTAAGAGTGACAAAAATAGTAAACATTTAATCAAGAAATAAATGTATGTCCTAGAGGAAAAATAGAACCATCAAAAAAATATTTGGCTAAATAGCCCAATCATCACATTGTTGGTAAGAAGGAAAGTATATTCTAATACAAAATTTGAAATTCAAAAAATAAGGAAATAAATCTAACTACTTAAAACATTCACATTACCAACATAATGCAATCATACTGGGGTCACTAAGGGAAAGGAGGAATCTTAGGTCTTCCAAATACATTTCATAGACTTTGCATTGAAATAAGCTAATTTTCTAAAGACCATATTGCTAAAACTATGATTGATCCCATGTACTAAAAGCATAGATATCTTCATTGACATCACCCAATAGTTATGGTTTATTATACTAAGGGGTGTATTTAGACTAGAACCCACCCCATAGTGCAAATACAAGGATATCCATAATGAGTTTCCTTCCATCTTCTTTTTTCTATAGGGGTCTCCTTTCAAAGAATCTAAACATGTGGGAGATTACTAATAGTAGAGTTGTACTCTGAGTTGTAGTTATAATACCAAGTCCCTTATCGTTAAATCTCTATAATACATACTGAGGCATCTACCCAAAATCTTTCTTAGGTCATATTCACCATAATACACAAGTTGAATTTGTGCTATCAATTTCACAAAATTTGGTATGATCCTATATACATATATATCCTTGTCCTATATTACTTCATTGGTTACACAAATTCTAATTTTCATTAGAGAATAGACTAAATGCTAGTGCTCTTATCAATAATCCATATTTCACATCCCCTAGTCATAAATGACTTATGAATTCATTCTTAGGTTTTAGGTTTGCAACTAGGTAGGTATAAAATCATTAGAAGGATGTTGTCAATGATCACTTATCTACTTTTACAACTATCTCCTCAACAAGGAATAGGTCATCAACACTTTTCCTATCATGCCTCATGGCTTGTAATCCTCTTATCACTTAAACTTGAAACTTGAACCATAATTTCATATTAGGTTGGTAATCTCATTGTGACATTTCTTTCTCTAAATTATAGGGTAATAATTGATACAATAATTTCCAATACTAACGTCTAAGAATATACGGTTGATAGTTATAATTTAATATTCACTCATACTTCTACAATAAGCCTGCTAGCATAAATAAGAACACATAACCCTAACTTAGAAGTTTAAGTTTTCTATATTACCAATTTAATATACATGTTACATACTACTCACCATTTTATTTTATCTATCCAATATTTTAATCCTAAGGAGCAAAATTAAATTACAAAGATCATAGGTTTCCTTTATTTATGATGTAATGTCTAATTAAATACTAGTCAACTTGATCACCTCCATACTTGATATGAACTACAATACTTTTACAAGTGACATGGTCAGGCATAATCTGACTCCTTCTAAATATGATGCACACACTTTCACTATGATTACTAGGTTATTTATACGTTTATAGTCACATGATTGAAAGATATTTTAGGGTTCTAAACTTAATCTTTTCCCAAGGTGACAGTGTGCCATATAATTTTGAATACTTTATGAGATCATAATCTACCTTAATACATATATAATATCCTTGCATCTTAATCATTTTTTTGATATCATCAAAATTTGGTCACCTATTATGGTTGGCCATTTACAATCATTAATACCAATCTCAAGTTTTACTTCGGTTTACTCATAAGTGTCAAAGTTTACAAAGAATACATTCGCTTATTAAAATTCTACAATGATAAATTCCTACTTCTTATAGTAACGTTTAATTTTTTTACACTTGATCATGGACCCATTGTTTCCCAACTGTTATGAACATAGGCTCTGATACTAGAATGTCATGCCCAAAAATTGGGGCAAAAACACAACAATTTTTTTTTAAAGGTAATAAAAACTATGTTGACACATACTAGTATTGAATACATTGCAGAAGGATGAGGATATGGTAAATTTAGTTTTGTGTTATAAGGTTTAGGTAACATTTGGATTTTGATAATATTTCAAAAGGATGCAATATTTGAATCCAATAAACTACATTGGTTCAAAACCTATGAATTAAGTGCTACATGAACACTTAGTTCGGGTTGATTAAGGTCAATCAATCAAATCATAATTAAAGTATGAAATCATTTTAAAGAATTAATAAGGATTTTTTAAGTTTCTGAGTTGAATTCTAGTTAGATAGGTTTAGTTTAGGTTGGGTTTGATTCACAAATTTTTCATTTCTGATATGAAGACGATATAACACCACAACATTGGTACATTTGGGTTTCAATCCCAATTAATGGGTAACCCAACTCTACTTAGTTAAATTTAATTTCAAAAGATTTGATATAATCAATAACATAAGTTCCATTAAGTTGATATGACACCTTATATTTATTTCAATATGCTAGTTCAATCCCCTAGGTGAACTAGTTTTGCATCTTTAACAAGTTGACCTATCACCTTAATACTTGATCTTGATTATTATCATAACCTATTAAAACTAATTAAAACATTAAACATTTATAATTAAAACATTTACGACATAAATTTCATTTTTAAAGAATAATCCTATACTAGTATTAGGTTATCTACACAAGACTCCTTCAATAACCCTTCAAACATATAACCTTAGGGATTTTAGATTATTTAAACCCATAATTAATTACATGAAATTATTAAAATATTACTAAAATTCTTTCCTTAATAAAATAATATATTTTCACAATATATTCTAACATTATTCAAACTTAAAACACTATTTCATTTACATTCTCTAACACCATTCAACTCTAAACCCCTTCTATAAGACTAATACCCATCAATAATCACTAACTTATAACTTTAAGTGTAATATAACATAAAATAAAATTATAATATAAAATAAATTAACTATGCCATATTCTATTCACAACATTTAACTATTAAATAATATCAACAAATACTAATACCAGCCTAATTATCTCTAGGCTTTCTTACCTACTAACCTTTTAACAACTTACCTTTATTACTACTGATCTAATCCTAATTAACAAAATGATAAAACTCATTAAAATTAATAATCTATATTGCTCATTACCCATTCTGCATTTATTATCTACTAATTAACCATACTTAACTACTAATAATCACCTAACACCCTATACCTGCCATACATATCTACCCTATCCTATTCCCAATCCCCAAAACATGTGATTGTTTCCCTATGCTATGGGTGCTGTAATACCCCAAAATTGGCTCATTGCCATTATATCAATTCTGGTCTATTTCTGATAATTTCAAAGTCCTATTCTAATAGGTAATTCTCATTCTGCTATTCGCTACTTGACTTAATTGTCAGATGCAGAAAACCTAAATCTACATTCATCATGCTTATTATTTAATTCCTATAGTATTTACTCATATTAGTCACATTAAACCTATTGATTAATATTTTATTTAATTATTAAGTATTTATACTTTAATTAAATTAAATTATAATGGCTAATGTACTATGGAATTAAATTTATTTAATTTAATAAATATGCCTATCTTAATTAATTAAATGTAATTATTTAATTAAATGGGAAAGGTATTTCTAATTAATTAAAATAAATTATTTAATTAAATGGAGTACTTACTTCTAAATAATTAAACAAAGTTATTTAATTAAATGGGAAGCCATTCCTAATTAATTAAATGAAGTTATTTAATTAAACAAAAGTGTCTCTAATTAATTAAAGATTATTTAATTAAATAGAAAAATTAATAATGAGAGCATATCTCATTTTATTAAATTAAATATCTCAACAAAATCTCTCTTCAGTTCATAAAGGGAAATTTCCAGTTCACTATTGATAAAAAATGAGTTAAATGAGTTAACTCCTTTTTCTACTCAAATTAAAATAGTTAACTCCTTATTTTACTCAAATTAAGTTTGTTAACTCCCTTTAATTTGGGAATCTCCCTTTATGACTGAACCTCATCTTCAATCCTGATCGTTGATCTGAATCGATCTCAACCGTTGATGGATTCTAGGAGAGTCTATTTAAGAGACCCTCATCTCTTCATTTTGAGAGGATGAATTTTGGAGAATTTGCATCGAATTGCTGCTAGAATTAATACTCTTATTTGCTTAAATTTCTTGCATACATTCTCATTCTTAGTTTAATCTCATTTTAGTTTAATCATGCATATGCTTAATCTAGTTTACTTTATTTGTTCTTAGATTACATTGCATCTTTCGTGCTAGATTAATCTGCATACTCATTCTTAGCTTAATTTCATTGTCAAATCCTTCATTCTTAGAGGGTCTGGTTGCCTACACCTTGATTCTGAGGATATTAACAGGCAAAATCCCTTTAGATAGAAGGCAACAGGTTGCTTTGCAGGTCGATTTTTGGATGAACAATCCAATGTTCATTCTGAGATGAATCCACATGCAATGACCGTGTTGAAGTGTGTGTGATAGCATAGGCCACATTTTCACATATACATTTCTGGCGCCCACCGTGGGGCCGAGAAAATCAACTTTTTTGGCCTCTTTCTGCATTTTTAAAATCATTTTTGTGTTTTTTGTCCGTACAGTTCCGTACAGGTTCGAGAATCTTCGCACGAAACTGTTCATTTTCGCACGAGGATATAGAATCTTCGCGCGAAGATTCTTTCAGAATCGCGTGAGAAAGTTCTTTGTCGCGCAAAACTTAGTGCGAGACCTGTTTCTTCGCGTGAGCTAAATTTAATTTTGTGCAAGTGGAATTTTATTTCGCGCGAGTCGTAAAACTTCTTTACACGGACTGCCAGGAATTTCGCGCGAAACTCTGTTGACAGAGGCATTCTTTTTGCATTGATTTGCGTGTTTTAAAATTTTTTCGCTGACTGTTCGTGGTTTCTAGTCTTTCTGTGTTTTTTGATTTTTTTGAACAGCATAGCAGCGATTTGTGGGACAATGGGAAAAGTATGCTAAAGTTGCCAAAAATAGGT
The DNA here is from genome assembly GCA_028749045.1 of Cupressus sempervirens. NCBI lineage: Eukaryota > Viridiplantae > Streptophyta > Pinopsida > Cupressales > Cupressaceae > Cupressus > Cupressus sempervirens. The sequence goes on along the minus strand of CM053783.1, from coordinate 470,858,417 downwards.
AAAAATATACTAAGCATGTTGCAAGGATTACCAGGTAATTCTTTTTGACTGATAACACTTCATTTGGAGCTAAAACGAACATCTCTTGTGTCAAGCTTGTGTGTGTATTTTCTTTCATGTTCTCATTTTACAACACATGCATAATTTGATACTAGGTTGTGATCTCTATTAGTTTCATTTAGCAGGCTTAGTCTTTAGTGATAGATCTAATTAGCTATCTTGGGTTATTGGACTCGCTAATCCGTCAGCCCCTCGTTCCACCCTGTGGTTGCAAGCTCAGCACCACATTAAATAGGGGAGGGGTCTGCAAGACATAAGTGTTAAAGGCTCCAGAAGGCAACCCTTTTGTGCTTTCTAGAACTCACTAATTTCTAAGTTGTGGACTCATTTTGGCTTGTGTGAGGGGTTAAATGTTCCACATCTTTGGACTCACCTCACATTAGTTAAAGCGTTAACTATACCACCTTGTGCTTTTTGATTACTTTTAGATAGATTTGTTTTCAGGAATTAACATCTATACACACATAGTAATTAAGCCCCCATGAACACTATTCGTGGATCTTGAGGGACTGGGTTCCTAGTGAAACTCCTCTCTAAGATAGATTCCTTATGGGTGGGGAGGATACTTTGAGCATCTCATAGATAGATGAATCTTTGACTTGTTGATTAAGGCATCCTTTCCCCGGAGAGGTTGATAGATCACAGGAAGATGATATCATAGATCTTCAAGAGATAATCTTAGTTTAGCGTGTGGGATTAATCTATTTTTTTTTATTGGGCTAAAGGTGAAAAGGTGTCAAAACCTTGAATCTGGAAACTAAGTCCCCTCGTGGTACACTATTGTCAGTCAGTCACCTTTAGAGAGGGTTCACCGTAGCAGACAATCCCTCTATAGGGAAAACTGCATTGATGGAACCTCAAGCGATAATAGCCATTTTCACCATGGTAGTGAAAACCGCTATATAAATGTCCTTGTGGAAGAAATCTTCACGGGTGTGGTTCATTATGGGTTATCAAATCTCCCTAGCAGCTCTTGAAGATTAAGTTCTCAGACTATGTCAAAACCTCGGTGCGCTAGGATTGGAGGTCACCCCTATGAGTCACAAAAGTTGCAGAGTCAAACCATTACTAAATACCTTAGAGAAGCCAACTTTTATTTTCTAGGAATGTGTACAATGATTGCAAAACTCTTTGAAAATGTACACAAATAGCTCTCTTAGGGATTAGCACAAACTAAGTCACTTGATTGTTCATGCGCAAGGTTGCTTTTGCCCTTGCTCATTGTTTTCAGATGTGCTTGAAATCACTTGCTTTCTGTTCTACGTCCCTATTTATCTACCTGGTTATTGGAATGATCAAAATTTTTGTCAAAATCAATCGTTGTTGTGAAATTGTTTTGTCCTTTCACACGAAATCATTTTGGTCTCATGCAAAATCATTTGGCTCTCGCGCGAAGCCATTTTGTCCTCACGTAAAATTAAAGTTCTGTTGCGCATCTTTGCGTGATCCGAAAACATTCTCGTACAAAATTAAAACCTATTACTGACCTTTGCGCGAGATAGAAACATCTTCACGCGACCCGTAAAACTTCTTCGCATGACCCGTAAAGGTTTTTCGCGTGAGACTTTGTATCAGCATTTACAATTTGGGTCTGTTCTAGCTATCTACGGCCTCCACGCTATCCTTTTGTACATCCGTTTATCGCTCTCTATTTGCAAACAGTCCTGAAATAGCGACACTTTGCTTAACTGAAAACTTGTGTCTTATACCTTGACTAGTCTCGTCTCATACATAATCTTGGTCCTCATCTTAATTCTTGTCATACTTTATGCCGCAGTGGTCATAATCTCTAGTTGTTCTAGCCTTTAAATCAGACCATTTGTGCCTTAGTGAACATCATTCTTGCTACTATTTTGTCCTTTTTGAGACTTAATTTTAGTATAGTCCTTGTCCAGGTTCTTGCTTCTTGTCCTTCTCTATGACTGTCACAACCAGAAGTGGCAACATGTTTTATCCTGATAAATTAGACATGGTCATGCTAGGGGTAGTAATCACGGCAGAGGTAGCTTACCTTTCGCTATGCAATCTATATCCAGTTTCCCTAGTGAGGCATCTTCATGGTCTTCCTCACCTGCAAGGTCATCTCAAGTTCAACGAACATTTTCCAATTTGCAAAAAATTAGGAATCCTTTTTACCAAAAGGATACTAAGACAGGTAGGAATCCTGCATTCTCAAACACAATGTATGATCCTTTCTCCACGGACCCTTTTGAAACACAACGTACAGAAACTGAACAAGTTCCTATAATGACTAATCGTGAACCTAAATGGGGTAGTCATAGTCGATATCAAGAACAACCTAGGGATGACAAGGAGAAAGAGAAAGAAAATGACACTAATGAAGAACAAGAAGAGGTGGAAATCCTTCCTGAACACATAGCAAGATGTTGAAGAGACAAAAACTTTCAGAAGGTCATGGGAATCCTACTCAATGAAGAGAAAGAAAAGTACTTTCTCAAACTTGCCCAAGAGGGAGCTAAACTACCCACACATTTCGATGTGGAGACCATTATCACACATGAAGAAGAAACCAAGACCACTAAACTCCAAAAACAACTAAAAATTATGCAAGACCAATTGGCTTAGATGATGCATGAGAAAGAGAAACCCAAAAAGACATACACATTGGACGCTCTTTGTTCATTTCCATTTGACAAAAGTATAAACATGCCGCCTTTCCCAAGAGGTGTAGAACTACCCAAATATGATAAGTACTTTGGTATTATTGATCCCCAAGATCACTTGCGGGAATTTGGTGCTTTGTCTATGGAGTTTATACATAATCAGACATACCTCATGCGTTTATTCCCTAGAAGCCTAGGTGGTCAAGCTTTGGAGTGGTTCTCACATTTATCCCCTGGTATCAAGACATTTGATGAAATTGCTAATTCATTTGTTCAGCAATATTCTCATAACATTCAACATCCTGTAAATATTCGAGATCTATGCAACCTTAAACAGAAGGTTGGTGAGCCTTTTCTCACTTTCCTCCAACAGTGGAGACAACTTTATACTAAGTACTCTCGTAAAATCCTAGAAATAGAGAAGCTTGACATTTTCACTGATAACCTCTTACCTGATTTCGGGTATAGAGTCCAACTACAAGGTCCATGTACCTTTAAAGACATGATTACATAGGCTATCCGTATTGAAGAATTTATGGTCAAGAAAGGTGAGCTCACTCTTCAGAGAGACACAAAACAAGGTTCCACTTCCAACAGGGATAAAATTAAACATGTCAACAAGAACCGAGAAATTGTACATGATGGGGTTGTTGATAATGTCACACCAAAACTTTCTAAAGCAACATTTAATCTCACAGACTACTTTAAAGCAGCCAAAAGTGCTAAGAAGCCCCCTCCTGACAATAAGGCATTTGGGAACAAATCAAGAAACTCATGGGCAACACGACCCAAGCGAGAATATATGCCTTTAGGAGAACCTTTGGATGTGGTTTACAAAACATTACTACAACACAAGCTTATCTCACCAATGGATAACCCTCATCCCTATGATCCACAACCACGTCCACCATGGTGGAATGAGACCTCATTTTGTGAGTATCACCAAAACAAGGGACATAAAACCAGCAACTATATAAACTTACGTCATAAAGTCCAAGACATGATTGATGCTAGTGAACTTGTGGTAGATGGACATAACAAAAACTCAGACCACAAGGCATTCAAAGAACCTTTCCCAGCCTATGAAAAAGGAGAGACTTCAAAACCAGAACCCTACAATAAGGTCAACTATACGTATTCCAATGATGACAATGTCATTCACATGGTTGAACCTGTAGATTCTAAATACTGCAATGTTATTACCATAAAGGACAAGCAAGATAATGATAAACCCAAGACACCATTTGTCTTGAGAGGCCCTAATTCCAATAACATGGATAATGCATCTTCACAGCATTGTGCTAATGCTATTACTCGCTCTCATGCGAAATTGGTGCTCAAAGGCCCTACACCTCCTACTTCAAATCTTGAACAACACAAGGAAAAAGCCCTTGCTGGTCCATTAGATAAAGGTGCAAAACACACAACAAAATTGACTGCAACCAGTTATAGTTTTCTAGATCAATTGAAATGAACCAATGCTCACATTTCCATATTTGAGCTGCTTAAAATCTTGCCTGCTCATAGGCAAATTTTGGACAAAGCCCTCACTAAGGAAAACGTTCCTCAAGATCTTGATCTTGAGCGATTTCAATCCATGGTAGATCACTTGACCAAACCTCATCTTATGACCTTCTCCAAGGAGGATTACAGCTCACTAAATCACCCACACAATCAACCTCTACATATTGAAGTTATGATCCACTAGAAACGTGTTCATCGGGTACTCATTGACAATGGCGCTAGCCTAAACATTGTTTCTGCTACTCTGCTTAGAAAATTGGGTTATTCTGAGGACTCTGTTGATCCTCGACAAAAGATCACTATTAAAGCATATGATGAAGTAGAATGAAATTCACTAGGTCTTGTGACTTTACTAATTCGCATCGGTCCTGTCGAAAGGGATGTCACTTGTCAGGTGCTTGACATTCCCTTAGCCTACAACATTCTGTTGGGAGGGCCATGGATACATGAGATGCGAGATGTGCCATCCACATACCACCAATGCATTAAATTCCCATTTCATGGCTCCAAAGTTACTATTCCTGCTACTACTAGCTACACTTGCAATATGCTCAAAGCTGCTGATTCTTTCGTCACTGCTAACTGTGAATCTACTGATTGTCACAACAATAAGCTGAAACAAATTGAGTACTCATTTAAATTGAAATAAACTGGTATGGGAGAGTACCACATGGAACCAATGCTATCATTAACATCTATTCTAGAGTCCCCTCGACATTTTGGGAGATCCCTAGTAGCAAAGAAGCCATTCGTGTTGACACCTTAGACCAAATTTAATGGCTCTTTTGTCAAAGCTACAGTTCCCTTAGAAGATGAAAGCGAAAATAGAGCCATTGCTGCATGGCTTTACAAAGAAGAGTCTCTAGTAGACCTAATAGAACAAGCTCAAGAAATCACTCCTAAGAAGTATGGACCTGGTCTTAAGCTTATGAAGCGGTTTGGCTACAAGGGAACTGGCCCTATTGGGTGCAATAACAATGGTTTAATAGATCCTATCAAAGCAACAACTCAAAGCAATAGTGACACAACTGGCCTAGGGTTCAAGAAGGTCCCTTTCCATTTGGGATCCAATAAATTCATACCTGTACCTAAGAGTTCATCTAAAAATGAGTCACAATCTGAGTCAAATACTCGAGAGGAAGAATCTAATGATGAGGATTCTTACCCTCATCCTATTCCTTATGATCTTGCTAAATTCTTTGCTGAGCCAGATGACTTTGTGCCATGTGTTAGCACTGTGGATGATACTAGTGATTCTTCTGAGGATAATGTTGAGCAACTCAAATATCATTCAGAAAAGGGAGAATCTAGTTAGTCATGCCATATTGAGCATTTGTGTAAAAATCCAGAGGCTGAAGGAGAGTATGTCCCTATCACTATTGGGGAGTTCTATAGTCTCTCACCATGTAGCACCGATTCTCATGAATATGAATTTGAAAATCTTCAAGAAGCGACTACTGATAAAGACATTGACCAAGTGCATGTCTATGAAAATCAAATCAAAGTGAGTGAAATGTCTAGGGATAGGTCACGGGGGTCTGATCCAACTAGTGTCCTAGAGTCGTCAATTACTAACATTTGTACTTTGAGATGTTTGAATACACCTGTGGGTGAGGTCATCGCAGGTCTCGAATTGCTGGTCCACGCATTTAATGACTATATTGTGAACGCAATCGAACCAACCACTACTCTCTCACTCGCACATCCTGAGCTTATAGACTAGAACCCCAATGCATCTAACGAAGTCCCCACATTCCAGAATGACTATGATCTTGCCTGTTACCTAAATGCTCTCGAACCTATAACATCTTCCACCAATGAACAGGGCATCAACATGACTGAGGCTGGCATCAAATACCTCAGTCACAAGATTAAAAAGAAAAAATGCAAGAGGTCTGATGGTGAAAACCACATTGTGGCAGTGTTGGATCCAAAAAAAGTAAAAACAAAAGACGTATCCAAGGGTGAAAACCTCTCTGAGGCACCCACAGATGAGATATTTGTTGTCCTTCCAAGTCACTTTTAGGAGAGATCATCAGTGTTAATAGAGCCGACATAGCCAATTAACCTGGGCACAGAAGAACATCCTCATGTGATACATCTAGCACAGTCATTGTCACCTGAAGAGAAAGAACAATTCATTTCCTTTTTCAAGGGAAAGAAAATAAATTTTGCATGGACATATTCTGACATGCTAGGATTAGATCCTGATCTTATCATGCATCACTTGTCCATAGCACCAAGCATAAAACCAGTTAAATAGAAGCTTCAAAAAATGCATACTCATGTTGCATTGCTAGTCAAAGTCAAATTGGAGAAACTTCTGAAGGCTAGTTTCATCCGTGCAATTGATTATGCTGAATGGATATCCAATATTGTCCCTGTGTCCAAACATGATAAGTCTATCAAAGTTTGTACAGATTTTCGTGATCTTAACTTGGCATGTCCTAAAGATGACTTTCCGCTCCCTAATATTGATATGATCATGGACATGACGGCTGGCTATGAGATGTACTCACTTATGGATGGTTTTTCTGGATACAATCAGATAAAAATTATGCTAGAAGATCAAGAGAAAACAACTTTCACATGTGCATGGGGAACCTTTTGTTGGAATGTGATGCCATTTGGTTTAAAGAATGTTGGAGCTACATATTAGTGAGCTATTACTACAATTTTCCATGACATGATGCATAGAACTATGGAGGACTATGTTGATGATACTTTGGTCAAAAGCGCTAAATGCAATACTCATTTGCATGATTTGGGACCAATCCTAGATCGTATGGAAAAGTTTAGTCTTCAGCTCAATCTTAAGAAATGCGCATTTGGTGTCACATTAGGAAAACTGTTAGGATATATTATTTTTGCAAAGGGAATTGAAGTAGATCCAAAAAAAGTACAAGCAATAATGGACATGCCTCCACCTTGAAATATCAGTTAGATGAGAGGACTACAAGGAAGGCTTCAATCTATTCGCAGGTTTATTTCACAATTGGCGGATAAATCACAACCCTTCACAAAGACATTACATAAGGGTGTGAAATTCAATTGGAGCCAGGATTGTGAGCAAAGCTTAACACAGATTAAAAAATATCTTGTCAATCCACCAATCCTGACACCTCCTATGCATGGGAAGCCTTTGCTTTTATACATTTCAGCCACTGAAACATCTTTGGGGATCCTATTGGCTCAGGAAGATAATGATAACAAAGAAAGAGCTATTTATTACTTCAGCCGAACATTGGTCTCTTATGAGAAAAACTATAGCATTATTGAGAAAGCTTGCTTGGCAGTTGTCTTTGCTTCCCAAATGTTGAGACACTACATGCTTGCCCACACTACACGACTTGTGGCTAAAATAGATTCATTAAAGTATTTTCTCAGTAAGGCAGCTCTCACAGGAAGATTGGCTAAATGGGTCATGATACTCAGTGAGTTTGACATCCAATATGTTTAACACAAAGCTATAAAGGGACAGGCAATTGTAGACTAGTTGGCCGAGGCACCCATATAGAGTCTTCTACCAATAAACATTGAGTTTCTAGATGAGTCAATTCTAACACTCACTCATCATACATGGGTTATGTTCTTCGATGGATCCTTCACACAAAAAGGATCAGGTGCTGGATTACTTTTCATCACACCACAGAAATACTCATTGCCCAAAGCATACAAGATTTTGTTTCCTTGTACAAATAAAATTGCTGAATATGAAGCTTTGATCAATGGTATGAAAATTGCAGCTGAATGGAGAGTAGATCAGTTGGATATCTTTGGTGACTCTCAGCTTGTCATCAACCAAGTAAATGATGTGTATCAAACAAAGGATGAAAAAATAATTCCTTACAAATGCATGGTTGATGACTTGACAAAATATTTTGCACACATCACCTTCCAAAAAGTTCCATGTGTAGATAATAAAGTGGCTGACGCCATGGCCACTCTGGCCTCTCTTCTACAAATGCCAAAAAAAGATTTGCGACACGAGTTCTTGGTGGAAACGTTACACTACCCAGCCTATGACACACCTGATTCCAAGATGATCTGTTCTATTATAGGACAAGAATCATCTCACTACCATCACATTTATTGCTACCTTCGTAATCAAACCATTCTAGAAGGTCTGACTCGGAATGAGAAATGTTACCTAATCCGTAATGCTTCACATTATGTCATTATTGCTGATGATCTGTATAGGAGAGGTCTTGACGAAACATGCCTTAGGTGTTTAGAACCCGACGAGTCCAAACGCACACTAATTGACGTTCATGAAGGAATTTGTGGATCTCATTCCAATGGCCTAACACTAGCATGCAAACTCCTTTGTGTTGGTTACTACTGGCCTAAAATGGAGCAAGAAGCTATTAAATATGCTAGGTCCTACAAACAGTGTCAGCTACACGGGAATCTCATTCACACTCCAGCTAGAGAGTTGATTCCCTCTACTACAACATGGCCATTTCAACAATGGGCCTTTGACTTAGTGGTACAGATTCACCCAACCTCTTCTAATGGACATAAGTTCATCATCACCGCTACAGATTATTTCACAAAATGGGTAGAGGCAGTCCCTCTCACAATTGCTGATGGCAAAACTGTAACACTTTTTATCACAAACTACATCATCTGTAGATATGGTATACTGTCCTCAATAATTACTAACAATGGCGGACAGTTAAAAAATAAAGACCTTAAGGAACTGTACAAGAAATTCAAGATCACACAATATTGGTCTTCCATTTATTACCCCCAAGGTAATGGCCAAGCTGAGGCATCCAATAAGGCGATCCTCAAAATTCTTCATCGCACAGTCAGTAAGTCAGGGAGAGACTGGCATCTCCAGATCAATCCAACCCTGTAGGCATATAGAACAAGCATTAGAACTCCAACGGGCATGACTCCTTTTGCGTTGGTATATGGGGCGGATGCTGTGCTTTCGATAGAGGTCGAGATTCCTACCTTGAGAATCTCTATGAAAGGTCTTATCACAGATGATGACTATAGGATAGCTTGGCTTCAAGAGCTTGTGTTGCTGGATGAATGATGACAAGTGGCCTGTGATCATCTACGAGCATATCAACAAAGAATGGCACGAAGCTACAATAGGAGAATTAGGCCATGTGACTTCCAGCTGGGTGATCTTGTCCTGAGAGAGAATCCTAAGAATCAACAACAATGAATGCAAAAGGGAAAATTTGAACCAAACTAGCTAGGTCCTTACATCATTACTACAGTATATGGATCTGGCACCTATCAACTTTCCACAACTGAAGGAGAAGTGCTTAAAGAGCCTATGAACACTCTCCAACTGAAGCGGTTTTACAGTTGATTCAATCTCAGCAAGCTCTTTGTACATATCTAAATGTCCTAACAAAAAATCCTAAAAATTAGAAAAAGTCTTGAAAAAAAATTGTTACCCTGGTGAAAACCTAGCAATAGGTGCCTTCGTAACACCAAAAAATTGAAAAATCTCAAAAATACCAAAAAAATCAAAAAGAGAAAAATACAAAAAAAATAAAATTTGAAAAACAAAAAATGGTGCCATTGATGAAAACCTAGAAATAGGCATCATGGTAGCAAAAAAAGGAAAATCCTGCCAAGAAGGTGAAAACTCGGTAAATAGGCGCCTCTTGTTCCCAATGCTCCATCTTGCAGCGCATCTTCTGGCTACTTTGTATAGTCGCTTTCATGCTTTTGCTTTCCTGCTTTTCCTGCTCATGTATCCATGGATTGAGTCTTATCATAGCTTGGGGGCATTCCCCCCTTAGTGTCACTTTTTTTGAGATTCTCCTCATAGAATCTCCTTCGTGATAGTCACTAGTCATTCTGACTGCGTCTACCTACTATCACCAGTTTCACTCTTTTTGAGATTCTCCTCATAGAATCTCCTTCATGATAGTGACTAGTCATTCTGACTGCGTCTGCCTACTGTCACCACTGTCGCTCTTTTTGAGATTCTCCTCATAGAATCTCCTTCGTGATCGTCACCAGTCATTTTGACTACATCTACCTACTGTCGCCAGTGTCACTCTTTTTGAGATTCTCCTCATAGAATCTCCTTCGTGATAGTCACCAGTCATTCTGACTGCGTCTGCCTATTGTCACCAGTGTCACTCTTTTCGAGATTCTCCTCATAGAATCTCCTTCGTGACAATCACCAGTCATTCTGACTACGTCTGCCTACTATCCCCAGTGTAACTCTTTTCGAGATTCTCCTCATAGAATCTCCTTCATGACAGTCACCAATCATTCTGATTGCGTCTTCCTACTATCGCCAGTGTCACTCTTTTCAAGATTCTCCCCATAGAATCTCCTTCGTGACAGTCACCAGTCATTCTGACTGCGTCTACCTACTATCGCTAGTGTCACTCTTTTCAAGATTCTCCTCATAGAATCTCCTTCGTGACAGTCACTACTCGTTTTGAGTGTGTCTGCCTACTATCGCCAGTGTTACTCTTTTCAAAATTCTCCTCATAGAATCTCCTTCGTGATAGTCACCAGTTGTTCTGACTGCATCTGCCTACTATCGCCAGTGTCACTCTTTTCGAGATTCTCCTCATAGAATCTCCTTTGTGATAGTCACCAGTCATTCTGATTGCGTCTGCCTACTATCGCCAGTGTCACTCTTTTCGAGATTCTCCTCATAGAATCTCCTTCATGACAGTCACCAGTCATTCTGACTACATCTTCCTACTGTCACCAGTGTCACTCTTTTCGAGATTCTCCTCATAGAATCTCCTTCATGACAGTCACCAGTCATTCTGACTACATCTGCCTACTATTGCTAGTGTCACTCTTTTCGAGATTCTCCTCATAGAATCTCCTTTGTGATAGTCACCAGTCATTCTGACTGCGTCTGGCTAGTGTCGCCAGTGTCACTCTTTTCAAGATTCTCCTCATAGAATCTCCTTCGTGACAGTCACCAGTCATTCTGACTGCGTCTGCCTACTATCACCAGTGTCACTCTTTTTGAGATTCTCCTCATAGAATCTCCTTCGTGATAGTCACCAGTTGTTTTGACTGCGTCTGCCTACTGTCGCTAGTGCCACTCTTTTCGAGATTCTCCTCTTAGAATCTTCTTCGAGACAGTCACTAGTCATTCTGACTACGTCTGCCTACTGTCACTAGTGTCACTCTTTTCGAGATTCTCCTCATAGAATCTCCTTCATGACAGTCACTAGTCATTCTGACTACATTTTCCTACTATCGCCAGTGTCACTCTTTTCGAGATTCTCCTCATAGAATCTCCTTCGTGATAGTCACTAGTCATTCTGACTGCGTCTGCCTACTATCGCTAGTGTCACTCTTTTCAAGATTCTCCTCATAGAATTTTCTTCGTGACAGTCACTAGTCGTTCTGACTGCGTCTGCCTACTGTCACCAGTGTCACTCTTTTCAAGATTCTCCTCATAGAATCTCTTTCGCAATGGTCACCAATTGTTATAGCTATGTCTACCTACCATTGCTTGGGTCATGTCTCAAGATTCCTTTATGGAAGATCTCTTTTGCGTCAGTCACCAGTCATCCTGGCTGTGTTTGTCTACTATTGCTTAGTCCTTCTTAGGTTCTTCATCGTGAAGATTCCTCTTTGACCTCAATCACCTGTCGTTTTGACTGCGTCTGCCTACTATTGTCACCCTACTGAAGAGAATGCTTTCTTACATGTTCTGGACATTGACACTTGACATCAATCCTGTAAACATTGAACTCAAAAAAATAATGATATACTTGTTTGGATATGCTGAGCATTTTTTTTATTTGATTTTTTTTGCTTTATCATATCTCCTCGAGCAACTCAGTGATGTCATCTTCGACTAGAGAAGTAATGACTGGGGGTATGATCTTTTTCTTTGCTTTCTGTTTGTGGTTTAGTTCTAATAAGTTGATCTATTCCTTTAAGAGGGGTGTCCACTATAAGAGCCTCCATCTCATATTAGATGGCCATGTGTACCTCGACTCCTTTTATACAGATACGTCAATGACATTGGTTCTTCTCCTTGTTTGTTGGAGTGAACTCTTCATGCTATAGTGCATACTGATACTCTTCCTATTAAATGAACGTATGGGTCACTGCGAGTATATCTAGCACACTTTCGTCTCAAGTTACGAATGCAAGGGTCGTTGTAGATAGAATGAATACTGAATACTTAGCATAAGAGGAATCTCCTATGTGTTTGGTGTGCCTGTCATGCAAGCAACATTCAGGTCATCCTAGTATTCATGCTTTGATGCTTATGTTAACTTGCTACATTAAAAGGGACAAATGTTCTGGTCATTCTGGCTTCTTGTGCCTTGAATGCTTACATTTAATCCTGGCATCCCAATAATGTATGTTATATTCATATTTTCATGATTGAAATGTCAGTGGAAATTGTATAACATATGAGCTTTATTTTATATCTAATGATGATAAATCGTCAAAGCTTGGTAACCAGACCTAGGGTTGCATTTAACATAGTCTTGCATTACATACTCCATTTGCATTAGCATGCAATTCAATGGTAATTTTGTTCATACTCCACATGCATTAGATTCTTCCATGGCTGCACAAGAATTTGATTCATTGATTCTTGCTCCTCAATGCAATACATGTGACTGTCAAACAAAAACACACAACACTATGTCAGATGTCAGTTCATACATATGCGTTCTATCTAAACATACATCTCATGTACACTAGAGCAAAACAAAACAGACAATGACATGTACACAGGAATACTCAGCTCAAAATCTCGTATATATATATCAAAGAATGGGTTAGTACAAAAGTGGGTGGTACTCAAGCACAATCGATCAAAAAAAATGATACATGTGGTGCTGGCACACCAATTGATACATAGCCAGGGCTCAAAATCAAAAATCAAGCACAGAGCATCTAACTCTATCCCAAACTCTCACCTCTAAGAGGAGCAGGAGGAGTAGGGGCAGCAGGTGGCAGAGGTGGTGGTGGCATATCCGGCTTGACAGGAGGTCGTGCACCTCTGGACTCTCGTGCATACTGCAAAAATCACTGCACCTGCAATGTCTCATCTAGCACGACGCTGGTGTATGCAACATAATAATATGTAGCTTGAGTAGACTGGAAGCAGATCTCATCCTGTGCCAGCTCCAGCCTCTACTCTGCAGTCTCCACACGCTCTCTCTGACGATCTGTCTCTCGTTGTTGCTCTACTAGCTGCACATCCCTGACTGCCAATGCAATCTGCAACTCTCCCAACTGTCGGGAGGCTGCACGAACCCGCTCTCGATACTGACATATCGCATCTTGTACCCCACTTGCCACCTGATTCGGCATATCATCATCAACCATATTTGGTGGAGGTACCTGTGGATGTGGGGGCACCTACTACTGTGGGACCTCCTGCTAAGGGGCCTGCTCCTCTGCCCTCTGCCTCCTCTGCCGAATATGTCCTGCCCCACTCCCCCCAACACCTAGGTCTGATCCCATCTGATGTGGAGGAATAAGTATCTACTGTACCCGGTGCTGGACCTATGGTGGCACCTATGGCTATGCCTGCTACTACTGGGGCACCTATCCTTGCCCTTGTACCTGCCCTGCCATCCCTAGTGGATATGTGAAGCGTGGGAATGGATGGCTCATAAAAAATGCCTGATATGCAGGCATCATCCCTACATATACTACCTCTGGCAGGTAGTCCCACTGAACAGTAGCCAAACTACGAATATCTATCATGGATCATCCTGGATCCATCCGTGGTGGCCATCCCCACTCAATATCCCTCTACACCTTGGCATAGGCACAATACTCAACTGAAATGTCCTGTGGTCAGCCATACTACCGCCACACTCATGAGATCATGAATCTCTCTATGAATGATGTCGTCCTGCCTGCCAGTAGTTGAGAACTAAACATCCAGGGCAACTCTCTCAGGGCATCATCCCAGTCCTCTATCTCTCTCTAGGGTCACCATATAATATACACCAGGTCATTGAGATGTGTCCGCTAGTGCTTAGTCTTACCCAGGTGGGCCTGGGTAATATGCCCTCGATATCTGCAGATGTAGGGCTCCATGGGCTCCCGAGAATCCTCAAAAATTGGCCTACATATAGGGAGATGCTCCCAGGCCCAGATCTGTAGAACATAAACACCCACTGCCATGGTCTTCTTCTCATGGAAGATGACCTCATGCATCTCATGAAAAAGATGGGCCAACATGCACTGACCCCACCCAAAGATCTTAGGTGCCTCAACCATCCTACGGAGCATAACACCCCATCCACACTCCAATCCATGTTGTCCCCTATCAGGACATAGGAAGCAGCTCAAGAAAATACCAGCACAGATGCCGACCTGTGTGTGGGTCTATAAGTATGCATCGGCTCATCCCATCTGATGGCTCTGCCTCTCGGTAGCTCTCTCCCAAATACAATGGAAAGTGCCTCTGTCCCTAATCGAGGCACTGTATCATAGATGACTCGGGCACCGTGAAATGGGATCCTAAGTATCCTCCATATATCCTTCGGGGTAATCGTCATCTCACCCATCGTCAAATGAAATGTGTTCATCTTTGAATGGAAACGCTCTACCAATGCAGTGAGAAGGCCGTGATTCACCATCACGGCTAGAATCTGACATAGTGAAGACAAACCCAATTGGGCAATGTGTGCCCGATCTGCATCATCCAAACTCTGCAATAACTCTCCATACGACGAATAATGAGATCTGAATGACACATCTCCAAAAACCTCCTGCACGCACAAAAAAAAATGACAAACAAACGCTCAGTATCAAGTCGAAACGACGCATCAAAACAAAATAAAATGCAATTTCTTAATGCGAAAATCACAAAACTGGCACAAAATTTTGTGCGAGATTCGTGAAATCTCGTGCAAAGACATATAGTTTCATGTGAAATAGTTCTTTCTTCACACGAAGAATCTAGCCTTCGCGTGAAAAAAGATATCCTCGCGCGAAGATATATCTTCTCGCGCAAGAAAAGAGGTTCTCATGCGAAACACGAATTGCCTTGCGCGAAGAATCTCCACTTTCGTGCGAAACCAAATTTGCCTCGCGCGAAGGTCCTCCGGCCTCGTGTGAAGAAACAACGCATCCTATTTCTTCACGCAAAGAAAGAATATCTTCGTGCGAGAAGAGATCGGTCTCACGCGAAGAAAGATTTCACAAACCTAAAACATGCTTAAAACGTGCATAAATGAACTCGAAATGCATGAAAATAAAAGTACGAAGATGGGAAATCGATGACTCACTGGTGGTCCGTAGTCTACTAGCCAACTATGTCATCTGGAGTGCTCAAAACAATGATATCTCATGTTCACTACCATGTCTCTATCAGAGCTCAAAATCACTACAAGACAAAAGCAAAAATGAATTGAAAATGACCCTTCGAGCCCTTATATAGGTGTTGACCAAAATTTTCAAAGTGCTCAAATTTGCGCAAAAATTGCACCCCTGGCTAATTGGACCATTCTGGATCCATTTTTGAGATCAAATTTGAAATTTGACACACCTAAGAGCCTTAAAAATGCATTTTAAAATTTTAGGGACCGACGTGATTGAACGCTTGTGCAGCCCAAATCTTTTTGATACTTGGAATCCTTTCAATTTTACATTCTCTATATTTTCAAAATTCATTTTGAAAATAGTCAACTTAAGTCAACTATGGCTGAATTTGGTCAACTTTTGGTCAAACTTGGTTTTTGCAACTTCGCAATCATTTCAAATCACCCTAAATTTTCTTTAGATCGTTCTGATCTCTTCTAGCTTCTACTGAATCTCAAATTTCTTCTATATCTCTTGATGTACTGCTTCAATCATATTTTTGGTGTGCCATCTTTTGATTTCACTCCCGAGGGGGCAGGATAATTACATCATTAAATACTTATTGTTCGGGGCATCTAGTTCCCATCTTATGTCCTAGTCACTTGGTGCATCTCATCACTTGGGGCTTTTTGTTCCCTTCTATCTGGCATCTCTACCATCTATCTTATCTTTTCATCAATTGATCAACCTTATAACAACTCTTCTCAGAGTTCGATAGATAGGTATTGGGACAGTCTAAACCCCTTCTCCTGAGGATCAAGGCTCATTCTGAGGATGATTCTACGACTCATGATTGAACCTTGTTATCTTTCTTTTACCAATTTTGGGTATCTAGGTGTTCTATCTGGATTCTTGAAGGTTAAGCTCTGTTCTGGAGATAGTCTTCTAAATGCTTTCAATCTCAGGTATCTAGGTGTCTATCTAGATCCTTGAAGATTATGCTCTATTCTGGAGATAGTCTTCTAAATGCTATTATTCTGAGGTATCTAGGTGTTCTATCTATATCCTTGAAGTTTAAAGCTCCGTTCTAGAGATAATCTTCTAAATACTATTATTCTCAGGTATCTAGGTGTTCTATCTGGATCCTTGAAGATTACACTCTATTCTAGAAATAATCTTCTAAATGCTATCAATTTCAGGTATCTAGACGTTTTGTTTGGATCCTTAAAGATTATGCTTCGTTCTAGAGGTAGTCTTTTAAATGCTATCACTATTAGGTATCTAAGTGTTCTACTTGGATCCCTTAGGATTAAGCTCTGTTCTAGAGATGGTCCTTAAAAACTTATCGATTGGTCTCCGTGTCATCAACTTCGGAACCAATCTCATCTTTGCATCATGCTTTTTTATTTTCTTTGAATTGAACGTGCTGCTCGCACATTTATTCAAAGAGGGGCAAAATGTAATACCCCAAAATTGGCTCATTGCCATTATACCAATTCTAGTCTATTTCTGATAATTTCAAAGTCCTATTCTAATAGGCAGTTCTCATTCTGCTATTCGCTACTTGACTTAATTGTCAGATGTAGAAAACCTAAATCTACATCCATCATGCTTATTATTTAATTCCTATAGTATTTACTCATATTAGTCACATTAAACCTATTGATTAATATTTTATTTAATTATTAAGTATTTATACTTTAATTAAATTAAATTATAATGGCTAATGTACTATGAAATTAAATTTATTTAATTTAATAAATATGCCTATCTTAATTAATTAAATGTAATTATTTAATTAAATGGGAAAGGTATTTCTAATTAATTAAAAAAAATTATTTAATTAAATGGAGTACTAACTTCTAAATAATTAAACAAATTTATTTAATTAAATGGGAAGCCATTCCTAATTAATTAAATGAAGTTATTTAATTAAACAAAAGTGTCTCTAATTAATTAAAGATTATTTAATTAAATAGAAAAAGTAATTATGAGAGCATATCTCATTTAATTAAATAGAAAAAGTAATTATGAGTTCATAAAGGGAAATTTCTAGTTCACTATTGATCAAAAATGAGTTAAATCAGTTAACTCCTTTTTCTACTCAAATTAAAATAGTTAACTCCTTATTTTACTCAAATTAAGTCTGTTAACTCCCTTTAATTTGGGAATCTCCTTTTATGACTGAACCTCATCTTTAATCCTGACCGTTGATCTGAATCGATCTCAACCGTTGATGGATTCCAGGAGAGTCTATTTAAGAGACCCTCATCTCTTCATTTTGAGAGGATGATTTTTGGAGAATTTGCATCGAATTGCTGCTAGAATTCATACTCACATTTGCTTACATTTCTTGCATACATTCTCATTCTTAGTTTAGTCTCATTTTAGTTTAATCATGTATATGCTTAATCTAGTTTTCTTTATTTGTTCTTAGATTACATTGCATCTTTCATGCTAGATTAATCTGCATACTCATTCTTAGCTTAATTTCATTGTCAAATCCTTCATTCTTAGAGGGTCTGGTTGCCTGCACCTTGATTCTGAGGATATTAACAGGAAAATCCCCTTTAGATAGAAGGCAACAGGTCGCTTTGCAGGTCAATCTTTGGATGAACAATCCAATGTTCATTCCGAGATGAATCCGCATGCAATGACTATGTTGAAGTGTGTGTGATAGCATAGGCCGCATTTTCACATATACAGGTGCTACCCAAGGTACTGACATGTACTTGTACATGACAATGTACTGTGTCCCCAAAATTGAACTCCAACTTGCAGGGGGCATTGACTAGGTCGAAGTGTCATGTCCAATATTCCACAAGACGCTACAACCTAATCAATTTTGACATCGTTAGTTCTGTTAGAGTTTTTACTGCTCGGCCAAAACATAGAATAGTTGTAATTTTATTTAGATTATTCTTATGTTTATACTATATTTTATAACATATTGTGTTTGTATTGTTTTTATGAACAATCCCTAATTTTTTATCAATAATCCCTATTGTATAATATTAAAAAAAAATTAATTTTTTTTAGTTAAGTAAAAAAGTTATAGGTGAATTTTTATAATTACATATTTATATTGTTGTAAAATAATGTGTATTTCTTGTAGTTTTTAATTTTATAAGTAAAATATTTTAAAGAAAATTATTTTATTGAAAACAAATAGTGTGAATATAAATAATATAATAAGTTATAGTATTAATTATTTTAATGTCATGTCAAATTATGTGTAAATTTACTTTGTCAGATTTATTCTCGTCCTCTATTATAACCAATATATTATAATTATTAAATTTAAATTATTTGATTTTGATTTTTTAAATTATTATTTTATTAGATATTTTGACATAATAATTGAAATTATTTTATTTGATATAATTATTTTATTTTATTTATATTCACACTATTTGTTTTCAAAAAAATAATTTTACTTATAAAATTTACAATTTACAATAATACAAATTATTTAACATTAATATAAATATGTAATTATAAAAATTCACTTATAACTTTTTTACTTAACTAATTTTTTAAATTTTTTAAAAATATTATATAGTAGGTGTATTCATAAAAAATTAGGGACTATTCATAAAAACAATTCAAACACAATATGTTATAAAATATAGTATAAACATAATAATCTAAATAAAATTACAACTATTCTAAGTTTTGGTCGAGCAATAAAAAATTTGACAAAACTGGCGATGTTAGAATTGATTAGATTGTGGCATCCCATGGAACATTAGACATGGCTGGTGCAAATAAATTGCACCGTAGCTAGTGCCCTTGTAAGGGAAGGAGGAGTTAATAAGGGTGGATAGAATGTTAAGTTTAGATGTACATTTTATTTGTTTTGCATTCTTTTTCTTTGTTTTTTGTTGACTTTTTCTTATCCAAACATAATCCAATGTGGTTTTTTGAAGGGGTTGAGGGTGATGGCTGGTGTGGGGCCCTCTTATCCTTTCTCTATCTTTATTTATTAAAGTCAAATTTATCTTTGATGTCATAAAGACATTTATCTTAGAATATTGAATTAAAAGAGGTATATATGCAAGTGGGTATTATGCCCCCATGTAAAATTAACTGTGTAAAGTGAAAATTGATATGGGAGGGATTTAATTTCCTCCCATACAATTTCTAGCATCCTTAGTGTGCACATTTTTAAATTTTCAAATGCATTTTTGTTGAAAAGTTGAAAATGTAAACCTGGTTTTTTTTAATCTTTCCTTTTTCCATAGTAACATTCTTAGGTATGACTTAAATGTTTAGTGATTAATTAAAAAGAACTATACATGTAGTTCTAATATGATTTCAATATCTTGGTTTACCATTTATCCTACTATGATAAATTTAAGTTCAACTATAGGGAAAATGCACAATTTTGAACATTGAAATTTAAATATGATATTGAGTAACTTATCCGTATTAAATTTAAATTTCTCAAAGTATTACTATGATTCTACCAAAATCAAATATATATTCATTCATGATTGAATGTTTGAGGTTTTAATGAAAAATCTATAGAACAACCAACTCTAAAACTAGATTAAAGAAATGCAACAAATGATAAGAATGAAATAATTTCAATTGAAATATTATCACATAACATACATCTTTGCATACAATAAACTTTATTCCTTTATATAATGACCTTTACAACATTGGCTCTATATCATAGATCTATATTCAACTATAATTCCATCTTCATTACAAGAATACAAGATGCAATAGGAAGTTATTAGAAAGGATAAGTCTACATGACAAGTGACACAAGAACACCATCAGGGCTCCAAATCTAAGTTTTATCCATCATAAGAACCTATCCATAATCTGCAAATACACAACAAACCAACATGGAGAGTTCACCTCCCAATCTAGGTCTCAAGGAGACCACCACCAAGCTAGGTGAACCAATAACCAACAAGTGACAACCAATTCAAATCACACAACATATAACCCAAAAAAAACACCCATCCAAGTCTTGCACAATGGGATTCACATTGAACCCATAACAAAGGGGTGAAGGTGGAATACCATGTAAAAGATTTCCAAATGTAAAGCATACAATAACCATACCTTCCAAGGATAGAATTCACATAAAATTCTCATATTTTCTCCTCCTTATCGTCCCTAAAGAAAGATCAATAACATTTACATGAAAGGTTCCATACACCTTGCATTTCTTCCCTCTACTCTCTATGAGAAGAGACTCTACACTTCCATGGAGTCCAATTAACCCCTTTGTCCATACTTGGCCACTTCTTCCCTATCCAAGGGTGAGTAATGGCATTACACCATTCACAAAAATCTCTTATTCAAATCAAAAGATGACCACAATAAGCATGAATTCAAAACTCAAAATCCCATTCTATTACATCACAATGATAGAAATAAATTGATCACATATGTAAGAGGATGAAATAACATACTAATCTATTTGCAACAAGAACAAAATATTCCATGGGAATGGTGGAGACCAACCTTCACAAGTGTTATGCTATAAAGATATTTGAGAAGAGACCAATCCTTCATTTCTCTTCCTTCCATCCAAAACCCTAATGTCTCTAAAAGTAGAGAGTGAGTGAACACCCTCTAACTCCTCAAAGAGCCTTTAAAAAGGCCTCCAAATTCTATGCACTCACCTATTGGAAATATGAGGTAGATAGGGTTATTGAGAGGGGAGAGGTGAATTAGTAACCAATAAAACTTTATCTAACTTCACCAATTAATCCTTTATGTAATATTATGATCTAATTGCATGCATGAAATAATCAAATCAAATAAACATTCATAACAATTTGACACAAGATATGGTGACCCAAAAATCTTCCAGTTAAAAAGTAAAACTAGGGTGGGGATGACACCCACAAGCTTTAGTACTACAATATAAACTTGGCCTATTAAGGCTTATAATTGATCACTTCTGATTTTTCATGGTAGGAGCAATAAGGACTGTGAGGTCCACCTTATCAAAGGATTTACAAAACATACAATGAAGTATGAACTTAGTTAAGAGATTTATCAAAGACTGTTAAATCTACCTTGTTAAAGGAATTAACTAATACACCTATTAGGATGAACCAATGGATGATCTCTGATCTACAACTCTAATATTTTCATTGAGATTCCTTGAATTATAATGATCACCTTGTTGTGATAGATAAATATTTGATGTCCCTTATATTGCTTGTAGCCTTCCTTAATTCTCACTTGTGCTCATCACATATTCTTCATATTTCTTCATACTTTACTATTTAGATATAATACAATGTGTTACATATATACCAATCCAAATCACAACTTACTAGAGTTGGCTACAATACTAATTTCATCATAATCCACAAAGTCTTTTCAACTGTTGTAACTCAGGTTCTAAAGACTAACTCGTTGACATTTTGATACTCAACAACCACTGTACACACTTGACATCATCTAGCACTCGACTGATGAAGAGTCTTAGTTCATATTGATCACTTCTAAGTAGCTTGAACCCAGTCAGCATTGTGTGACTCGGTGAACACTGTGAAACTCAACATATATTGAATCACTCAATTGACACTCCATAGCTTGATCAACACTAGATTCACATTGCTAACACAAAGAGCTCATAAGACACTAGAGAACATGTTTAACACTAAATAGCTTAGTTTACACTATGGAGCTCAGATAACATTAGAGTTTCCATCACTTGAACTGAACAACTCAGTAGACATTGGTAAACTTGGTATGAACTGTACATAGGTTCTAAAGCTCGGTAGCAATTGTAAAACTTGGTAGAAACTACATAGATTGGTAATCAATTGACTAAGTGTGATTCACTAATAGACAAATTAACCTTAATCAACATTTTCCCCCTTTGGAATTAGTGACAAAAACATTTATCATCGCAAAAACTGATTATTCAAAATTACAAGTTAAACATTCTTTTATCACCATTCTATGTCTACAACTCGATAACATACTCTATTTTTTAGATTTTTCAAAATTGCTTTTGTAAAAGATGTTTTTTACTTATTTGTCCATGCATCTATATAATACTATACCGCTCCCCCATACATATACCTTAAATATCTAGAGTACTACTCCCCCATGCATATACCTTAGATATCTTTACATATACTTCTCCCTTTTTATGCACATATATATTCATCTATACTTCTCCCCCTTTTTGACATAAATGCCAAAGGTGTATGCTATATGTTGACACCAAAATGTAATAAGTATTTAGAGTGCACCTTCAAGATTAATTCTATTGTTTTGTCCCAATTTTCTTGTAACACCTTACTTGCATGTGCTACAATCTAAACTTCTACTAATAACTCCATCATGTGATCAACTATGGAGAAGTTATTGTCATGGATGAGTGTCTTAGCATGTGCAGTGTGTGTTTGCAATGCATCCATGTTTGGAAGAATCATGCTTTGGATTTTTGCAAGTGTGGCCCTAATCTTGGCTTCTTTCTTTAATAATTCTACATACAAATTTGTCAAAAATATGATCTTTGAGTAATGAGGAGAACTATAGCTTGGGTTAAGTGATAATTGGCGTGCACTTGCCTTCATGTCTTCATCTATCTTTGATAGTTTATCTCTAATTCCTTGTGTGAAGATAGATGTATCTCACAACTTAACAAATAATGAAGTGACATTATTTCTAGATGTATCGAATGTAACAAGAATAGTAAACAATTGTACTTGGTTTATTACAATTTTATGTTCCACTTGTTCAAATTCCTTGTTTTGAAACTTTCTTTCTACTCTTTGTAGCAACTTATCATGTCTATTAAAGAATTCATTTAATTTCTAGACAACTTTTTCTAACTGGTCCAAAATCAGTTATGTACTATCAACCTCTATACTCAATGCATTTACAAATATGTCCTTTATATCTTCAAGCACTTGGGTTTCCTTTCCCTTCTCTTCTCTAAGATTCTATTGCTTAGCTCTCTTTTGCAATAATTATCCTAGGGTATTGATTTGATGAGGAGTGAGGGTAGAGATATCCCAATTTGGAATAACTATATCCTCATCTAGATCAATTTCATCTTCTTCACCCTCACCCTTTACTAAAATTCCAATACTTAGTTGATACTTGTTATCAACTGTCATTGTACTAGCTATGGAAACATGTAGAATAGAAATAATTGTAGAAACTGAGGGGCTGACAACAAATGTAGATATGACACTAATAGCATAAATACCTTGTTGCTACATGATTAAAATTGATGATGAAGGAACTTGTAGCTTGGTAGATGAAGTGCTTAATTGAACAAGTCAAGAGCTTGGTTGGGTGCTTGGTGTTTTAGTGGTAGCCACAATCAACTTGGTAGAAGCTTTCTCTGATCCATATTGCATTGAGGCTTTTCTCAGAGAATGAGGAAATGAGGCTATTATTTTTGCTGGACCCTCCTCTACATCAATTTCCTCAATGCTTTGAATTTCTAGAAGACTTACTCTAGTAGCTTCCTATTCTTTCTCCTCATCATCCAGATTTACATCATCTACTTCATCATCTTTTGTTTCCACATACTCTTCCTCATTATAATCATCATCTTTGTCATTAACATGAACAACAAAGTCACTAGGTTGATGTAGGTGATATATGTTTTTCCATGTAGTTGTTTCTACCTTCAATATATATTCAATGTCTTTTATCAGTATCATACATGTATTTAATTTGAGAGTGAACTTTTGTTCATTCTCCTTCAAAGATTATTTCACCTCCTTTTCATTGAGACTTGGCATGAGTTGCCTCAAAATCTACTCAAAAATTTCCTTGGTAGTTTTCTTTGTAGTTTCTCATCTAGACTTAATTGCTTGCATAAGCTCTTTAGGAATTTGTTGTGCAAGCTCATCAAGTGAGTACTTCCATTTTCCTAGCTTTGACATAAGCAAGTCCTCAATATTCTTTCTCTCTTTTGGATTTACAGTTTCATACTTGAGTGCTTTAAAATTTTCCATCCCATATCCTTCTTCCATGTTCTTTAATCTTTCTTAAAGTGTAGGAGTTGTCTTCTAAAAGAAAATTTGTTCATCATCATCTTCTTCTTCTCCTAACTTCAACTTTCTTTTGGTCTTAATTGACCTTCTTGTGAACACAACAGGGGATAATATGGTAGGTTTGGTTATGATGAACTTTCCTTTCTTCTTGGAAGGATCTTTCTTTGTAGATTCAACTCCTTTTGCTTCATCCTATATATCATAGTCTTCAATATCATCACCCTTTCCCTCAGTGAGTAGGAGAGTAGAACTTGCTAGGCTTAGTTTTGCTATCCTCTTTCTTCCTTTGTCAACTGCTCAAGGAGGCTTAATTTCAAGTTCTATTCTCACCTTTGCCTCATCATAGGTTCCAAAATATGTGGCTTTGGATCCACAAGCTCATTCAAAAGTGCCTCAATGATATCTTTGATGTCATCCATGTTAACCTCATACTCTAGAGGTTTAACCCATGCTACTCTAGGTCTAACCACATGAATATACACTTTTCAACACTCCACCATGAAACAAACACCATCCTTGTAGTTTTCAACAAGTTTCTTGGGGATCCTATGTCTATTATTCATCTTTTCTTTGAATGTTTCAAAGTGATTGTCCATAATGCTATCAAAATTTTCACCCATATCTGCTATATACTCACTTATTTGATATAAAATGGGGACATATTTTCTCCATACTAATGAGCCTTTAAAAGGGAAGAATTTTTTCACAAAGAAGAATAAACAAGTTAAGAGTGAACCAAACTTATGTAGATTGTTCTTGGAACCTTTGATGCTCTCCATGTTCTTATTGAAATGATTCAATAATAACTTGGTAAGGTCAAATGCCATGTTATTCTTCACTACTTTGAGAGCTAGATCAACTACCTCACATGACACACTATTGAGACAACTGGAATAGATCTTATGAGTGATCATGTAAATTCCACACTTTATTTTCATGTCTATGATTCTACTTATCTTCATTCCTCTACCATTCCACTTGATAAGAGTTTTCTTCTCTAGTTCAAACTAGCCTAGGGTTTTGGTTGCTTTGGCTTTGTCCAACATTGGAAGACCAATGATTCTGTGAATCATCTTCCTTGTGATCAGAATGGGTTGGTCTAACCATAAATTTTCATTGTGAACTCAGCTCAAGATAATCTTATTCATTTTGATTAAAAGTCCCTTGGCATATGTGAAATATGTGTCAAGCCCTTGGCTTCCAAATGTTGATGCTTAGCTTTTAGAATGCCATTCACACATAATTTATTCAATGCCTCATTCATCTCATGAGTACCTAGCTCTTGAATAGAACAATGATAATATGAATGGATATCATGCATGAGCAATACCTTGGGTGAAATTTTTGATTATGCACTAGTTGGGTCAAGTCCTTCTACAATTGTCGAACTCAAATTGAAGTTTGGTGCTTTGCAATCAACTCCTCAAACCAATATTTTAAACGCTTTCTTGATTTTTCTACTAGAAGACACCATGCTCAATAAGGTTTTTGAAAACTCAAAATTTCTTCAACAAAAAAAAACTCAAATTATTTGGGGGCTTTGAATTTTCTCTTCTCAACTAGCTCTGGAAATTTATGGTGAAAACAATGCCTTCAATTTCTTGCTTTTTGCAAATTTCCCTTTTACAATCACCATTAATACATAGTACATATACTCGCTTGATTTCTTCCACTTAGTTCAACCTTTAATGCTTAGTAGATATTCATAGCTTAGTAGAATAATTATCACTTAGTAGAGTCTTCAACAACTTGCTGTCCACATACAACACTTTAGCGTATCTTGACCTTTCTTAGCAGGGTCTTGCAACCCGACCTAGCTTGGTAAGGTCTTGATTTTTTGCAACCACTTGACAATCCTTCTGCATCTTGGATGCTACTATAGATCTCTTCTTCTTGCTAGCTATAACTAATGAGGGATGTCTTCTTTGGAATCCCAATTCCAATTATTCCCATAGGGATTCAAGTTAAAATGCTTTTGTCTCCCAACTCTTGAGTGACATCTACTTCATGACTTGGTCTTGCATTCTCAAGAGATTTTGGTATCCATTATTGCTTCATCTACTTTCTGATACTGTCATCTCTAGCTTTCTTTTCATCTTCAACTCTTCCTATATTCATGTAGTTCTTAGCAAGATTTCCAAGTTCTATACAAATGAAACATCTTCTAGTGGTGTCTCTTTTCCTCATGTGATGTTTCACACAGTTTTCTCCAATGTGCCCAAATTCATCAAGTAGTGGCATCTACACCACGTGTTCTAATCCTATCCAAATATTGCTTTTACAATCTATTTTTCTAGATTCAATTTCTTAGATTTGCATTCAGAAGATTTGTGTCCTTGTTTATTGCATCTATAGCATTTTCCTTCAAACTTAGATTTCTCCTTGCATTTACTTTCTCTATGTCCATGCTTATTGTAGTTGTAGCATTTTCCATTGAATTTTACTTTACTATTACTCCAACATTTGTTTGATGTATGGACCATCTTACCACAATGATTGCAAGTAGGCCTTTGATTCTTTTGAGCTCCTTGCTGAGATGATTCACCTTCTTCTATGTATCATATTCCAACTTTACCTTTGTGGTTGTAATGAATTTTTTTATTCAATTGATTCATGCTCTCTTGATATTTCATCATCCTTTCATAGGTTTGATTTTTAGTGTTGAGATCATTCTACAGTCTTTGATTATCTGATCTTAGATTCATAAGTTCTTCATTTGCATTGGTGAGCTAAATAATGAAATCTGTTTGTTGAAGGGATAGATGTTGAATTTCATTATTCTTTTCTTCTATCTCTTCTTTGGCTTTTTATTTTCTTCCATGACTTCACATAATCTCACTGATTGGATTTCTTGTTCTCTTTTCAGCTTTCTAACCTCTTCTTGAAGATTGGAAGTCTTTTCTAATAATTCTTTGATTGCTTCATCACCTTTATCTACATTTCTTTCTGGATAGATATCTTCAATTATTTCTTCAGTGTAGATATTTTCATTCATTTGTACTACAAGATCTATCCTTCTTTTCAATGATTGACAGAGTTTCTCCTTTTCTTTCTTTAGGTTCCCAATGGCTAATTCAAGATCCAAATTTTTATTTTCATTAGTCTTATCTGGCTTGTATACCTCCATTACCTCTAATCTTTGCTCAAGTTGTTAAACTTCTTGTATGAGAACCACAAATCTATGATACCAATTGTTGGAAATATGAGGTAGATAGGGCTACTAAGAGGGGAGGGGTGAATCAATAACCAATAAAAATTTATCTAACTTCACTAATTAATCCTTTATATAATATTCTGATCTAATAGCATGCATGAAATAATTAAATCAATAAAAATTCATAGAAATTTGACACAAGATATGGTGACCTAGAAACCTTCCAATTAGAAAATAAAACTAGGGTGGGGTTGATACCCACAAGCTTTAGTACTACAATATAAAGTTGGCCTATTAAGGCTTACAATTGATCACTTCTGATGATATTCCCTATTAGGAGCAATAAGGACTATGAGATCCACCTTGTCAAAGGATTTTCAAAATATACAATGAAGTATGAACTTAGCTAAGAGATTTATGGAAGATTATTAAGTCTACTTTGTTAAAGGATTTAACTCATACACTTGTTAGGATGAACAAATGGCTGGTCTTTGATCTGTAACTTTGATTTTCTAGTTGAGATTCCTTGAATTATAATGATCACCTTTCTGTGATAGATAAATCATTACTGTCCCTTATATTGCTCATAGCCCTCCTTAATTCAAACTTATTCTCATCACATATTCTTCATACTTCACTATTTTGGTATGATACAATGTGTTACATATATACCAATCCAAATCACAACTTACTAGAGTCGGCTACAATACTAATTTCATCATTATCCACAAAGTCGGCTCAATAGCTATAACTCAGGTTCTAAAGACTAACTCAATGACATTCCGATACGTGGCAACCACTGCCAACACTCAACTTCATCTGGCACTTGGTTGACAAAGAGGATCATTTTATACTAATCAATTCTAAGTAGCTTAAACTCTATCAGCATTGTGTGACTTGGTGAACACTGCAAAACTTAACATATACTAAATCACTTGATTGACACTCCATGGCTTAGTCAACATTAGATTCACATTGCTAACACTACGAGCTCAGTAGGCACTAGAGAACATGGTTAACAATATGGAGCTTAATTAACATTAGAGTTTCCATCACTTGCACTAAAAAAATTGGTAGACACTACTATAGTTGATATGAACTACACATAGGTTCTGCAGCTCAGTAACAACTGTGAAACTTGGTATCAATTGTATAGCTCAATAACTAATTGATTAAGCATGAGTCACTAATAGATAAATTGACCTTAATGTTAACACCAACAACATTAAATTTAGAATTGATCCTTGAGTCCTTTGGCTTTTCCTTTTCCCTTATCATAAATGTAATATTGGAAAGGAGTGTGGTTTTGGGTAAAGGTCAAGAGTCCACTCAATTTAGCAAAATCCAAGTACCTAAGTGTTAGGGGTATGGGTTAGGAACATTTATTACACTATTAGAACCCCCTAGTGGCCTTGGGGACCCTTTTAATATTCCATTTACCAAAAATTGGTCCCTAGGACCACTTTTTGGCCTTTAAAAGTCACTAGAAAAATTTGAATTCAAATAACCTAATTGGTGGTGTTTTAGAAGTATCTTTAATCAAAGGGTCTTAATTAGGTTCCCAATAAGTTAGTTAGGTTTAAAGTTACATTGTCAACCTTAGTGGACATGTCATTTATACATACACATGATAAAATCATGTGTGTGTGTGTGTGTATCAAATTGCACAATCAATTGATTTAGCATTCTACATTCTCATTTTAATAACTTTTCCATTTTTGCACCTGATAAACATAATTGATTTAACCATTTAACATCTATAATTTCATTTCAATGAACTTATTATTTCTAATAGTATGTTTATAAAACACTTATTTGATTCAACACCATGATGTAGTCCATCGATTTCAGCCTTCAACTTTTTAAAACATAATTCATCAATTATTTTAGATCTAATTTTAATATATCTAATACTATCAAACTAAACTATCTGAATACATATAAATTTCTCATCTAGGTATCATAAATAACATCATCATCATAAGTTAAAACACCACATAGCATCATTAGTATAAATCAATGTTTAAATAGTCAAACAATGTAGCAAGTATTGAATCACAAGGTATCAAAACAAGAACATGTCACTAATACAACTTTCCATTAGAACACCTAAACCATAAAACCTTAATTCATATCCATCATCCTAATCATCTAAATCCATAACTTTCTATCACCTAGTTATGTAGATATATCCTAGAAAACATATGAAATGTTTATGATTTAAACCATAATTTTGAGTAACTGAATAACTCATCCCAATGCAAAAGTATAACATCTTGTACTTGATACCCTAAGAACCATAACACATTGCAACAAAATTATAATGTTCAAAATTAAGCTACTTAATGACACTTCTAGTGAGTTGATACTCTTTGTCTTTGAATTTTTAATGATTCATAAGAGGGTAAGTATTAAATGATATAATTGTAACAATTATCAAATTATTATACGTAAGATAACCATAATTTATCATAATGTTCTCTGCATGGTTTCTAGAAACACAACATCATTTCCCCTATCATTTCCTTTTTGTGTTCATACATCCATTCATATATCATGTGAAGGATTTAATAAAGAAATTCATATGTAAACAAGTATATACAAGGAGGGGTCTTTCATATAGGTCGAAGGGAAACCTCATACATATCAACATGTTCTTGCTCAAGGATAGAGTTATCCTTGGGGTCCTCTTTCTTCTCCTTCGTATAATGGATAACTTTGGTATACAACAATTTTCTTCCTCATCTTCTTGCAGAAAGTCCTCTAATTTGTGTCTAGGCTCAAAAGCCATTATTTTTTACTTAAGAGGAGGATATTGATGCTGATAGGCTTATTGATAAGTGTGATCTTAAAGTATTATTTTTTCATTATGGCCATTAGTAGTAGGATAGGGTCCATATTTTATTGAATCTAGATGAAACCTTTTATTAATTTGTGATACATTGGTCTTAGTCGCTAGGTTCATCTCATATCAAGAGAGGGAAAAGTTCATCGTGCACTTCAATGGGATATTACACCCCTATGGAAAAATTTCATAGACATATCTTGCATGGTTTACCATGCATGCTGAAATTTTTTCACTATTGCATTCATAAAGTAAATTTCCTTTCATCTACTTGCAAAAAAAAAAAAAAAAAAGTATTGTTCTACATGTTTTCTGTTACCATGATCCTTTACAAGCCCTACCCAAATATCTATCACTTATTTCCATGAATCCTATATGGTGCCTCATGTTCTTTATTGGTTCTAAATGTTGTCTAGGACTAGTGGTCCATTCAGGGTATTCATTTTCTAGGATACTTTGGCAGTTATCGAGAACATCAATAAATTAGAGGTCATAATTTTTATCATCAATTCATTCACAATTTTTATTGTCTATTAGATATGTATATCACCCTGCACATTCTTATCTTGTGTCTTTCTTTCATTACTTGTGTGACAAATTTTTCATTTATGAACATGATTATATATGTTATCTTTCATTTGATTGAACTTGATAGCTATGAATAACATAGAATCATACATTGTATCTATTGGAATACTTTAGAATAACTGGGGGGGGGGGGGGGGGGGGTGAATTAGTTATCCAAGGTCTAGATGTATAAATAAAACTTTTTACAACTTAGTGAACCCATAAACATTTGACTTCATGCATGCATCCTTAAGATTATGCAATCACTTAAAACTTGTAGGTTACTATTAAATCAACTTGCAAAAATGTAAACATGAAACATAATAGATTTATCAACACATAACACATGACACAATGATTTACGTGGAAACCCAATTTGAGAAAAATTGCTAGTAACTTGCTACTTTGTGTAATTTTTCTTCTAATCTTTCTTAGTGTAAGCAACCTTTGTAACCTTAAGTAGATTATCAATACATCATGTTATCATTGTCTTAACTAATTCTTGTACTCCTTTACATAATCATAACTCAACCTTTCCTCTAGGTTCTATTGTTACATCTTTCAATCAAATCCTCTTCATTAGTCAAATAAGTGATAGTACTTAAATCATATAAGCAATTGTCTTACCAACAAATAGTAGGCTTGACATTAGTGACAAAACAATGATTGAATCATATTGATCATACTTATATGTCCTCAACAATCTCCCTCAAACAATCTCTCTCTTGAATTGGTTTCAATCTATTCTCAACAATCTCCCTCTTTGGCATTGATGACAAACCAAACTGATCAGCCAAACTAACTAGGTTAAAATAGTAAGACAATACTAAAAATAAAATGATTCCTTGTATTGAAATCTCTCCATCTTTTAGCAACTTCCATCTTCTAAATAGTTTACAAAATTCCTCCTTATAACTCCCTCTAAATTACTTCTTGTATCTCCCTCTTACTTGGTAGATGTGAGGATTTCTTTGTTCATGTTCTCATGATCAAGAACTAGAAATCTCCCTTTGACTAATATACCAATTATCTTTCCTTTGACATGTTTCTCCTTTGATGTATTTCTTCCTAACATCAGTAAAACTTTTTCTCTTTTACAACAACGCCAAAGACTTATCATCTTAACATGTAGATATAAGCTTCTTTAGTTTCTCCCTATATCACCTTACTTGTGATTGATTTTTAGTTTCAGCTCTTTCATTACTTTAGGCAGCTCCTAAAGTAAGATGGTCTACATCAATGTGTAACATATGAACATCAACTTGTTTGATGCAGGGTACTCCTCTTGTTACTTAGATAGCCTTTGATAGGGGTATCACC
Source organism: Cupressus sempervirens (assembly GCA_028749045.1). Taxonomy (NCBI): domain Eukaryota; kingdom Viridiplantae; phylum Streptophyta; class Pinopsida; order Cupressales; family Cupressaceae; genus Cupressus; species Cupressus sempervirens. The sequence continues at coordinate 470,826,074 of CM053783.1, read as the reverse complement.
TCTAGTTTACCTCTTAATTACTCATGAGCATCCTTAGGTAATTTTTTTGTGAAGATATCAACAATTTTCTCTTTATCTTGAACTAATTCCCTCAAGTAATGATACTTGATTACAATGTGCTTAGTCTTTGTATGCATCATAGGTTTCTTTGATATATTGATAGCACTTGTATTATCACAATAAATTATCACTAGTTTGGTGATCTCTTCCTTCATACCTTTGAGTAACTATTTGATCCATATAATGTTTGTACAATTTACAACAACAACATATTCAACTTCAGTAGTAGATTGTGAAGTGCAATTTTGTTTCTTGCTAGTCCATGGAACCAACCTCTTGCCTAAGAAAAATGCTCCTCCATTGGTGCTCTTTCTATGATCAATATTTCTAGCCCAATTAACATCACTATAGGCTCTTAATTCAAATTCTTCATTCTTCTTATAGTATAGACCACACTCCTTTGTTCCTTACAAATATCTCATTATTCTCTTTACAACCATCAAGTGATTCTCTCTAGGATTAGTAGAGAATCTTGCAACTATCCCTATATATAATGAATTGTCAGGTCTGCTATGTACTACATATTGTAATTTTCCAATCATAGAGTTGTATAGTGTTTGATTCACCAAAACTGAATCATCATTATTTGACAATTTTTATCTCATCACCATAGGTGTACTTATTGGTTTGGAATCCTCTAATCCAAAATTTTTTAGTATTTCTTTGACATACTTTGATTGAGTGATGTATATGCCTTACTTTAACTGATATACTTGAAAACCCAAAAAGAATTTGGTCTCTTCAAACATAAACATTTCAAATTCTTGCTTTATTTAATTTGCAAAATCTTTACATAAAGCATCTTGACCTCCAAATATGATATCATCAACAAAATTTCAGATAACAAAATACGTTTTCCTTTCTCTATCTTCATGTACAAATTTCTATTATCATTAGTCCTTTCAAATCCAATTTTCATAAGATAATTATGAAGTCTCTCATACCATGTTCTTGGTGCTTGTTTCAAACCACATAGAGCTTTGTGTAATCTGCAGACCATGTTCTTGTTGTTAACATCAAGAATTGCTTCTATTTGTTTATGTAAACTTCTTCCTCTAATATGACATTCAAAAATGTAGATTTAACATCCATTTGATAAACTTTGAAAACCTTTTATGCAAAATAAGAAAGTAACGTTCTTACTCCTAATCTGGCAACAGGGGAAAATGTCTCTCCATAGTCAATTCCTTCCTCTTGTGCATATCCCTTGCAAACTAATCTTGCCTTATTCCTTGTGGCTTCACCATTTTCATCTAGCTTATTTTTGAATACCCACTGTGTGCCAATCACATATTTGTCTTCAGGTCTAGGAACTAGAGTCCATGTTTTATTTTTCTCAATTTGTTCAACCTCTTCTTCCATGGCTTTACTCCAGTCCACATCTTTTAAAGCATGTCTCATTGATTTGAGTTCCTTCATACTCAGAAAACATGTATCATGTCTTGATTTTTTTTTCCTATCATTCGTCTATGATCTTTATCTCCAATAATTTTTGTAGTAGAGTGATGATTTTTGACATATTTGGACAATCTTGGTTCAGCTCTAGTTTCCTCACTTTGTCTTTCAGCTTTAGAGTCACTATATACATTTTTGTTAGGTAGTTTAACATCTCTTTCACCTACACTAATATTAGAATCAGAATGTGCCTCAACTTTATTCTATAACTTGGCATCTGAATGTAGCTCAATTCTTGAATGCAACTTAGCATTCATAGTCTGTCACTTGGCAGTCATTGGAACTTTCTATTGATTTGTAGCTTGATTTGCTACATCTTCTTTAGTAGGCATAACTTCATAAAAGTGTACAAATGATTTGTATTATTTTGGTTCTTTCATAGGTTCAACCTCATGTACTTCTAAATATTCATCAAAATTTACATTTGCACTTTCCACAACTTTGTTAGTGTTAGTATTTAAACACTTATAAGCTTTACTTCTTGTGGAATATCCTAAGAATATAGCTTCTTCACTTTTTGCATCTAGTTTACCATTCTTGAAGTCTTTAAGAATGTAACACTTGCTTCCAAATACCTTAAAGTATTTTACACTAGGTGAGTATCCATACCATAAATCAAAAGGTGTTGAATGAGTACCTTTCTTGACTTGTACATGATTCAAGGTATAGATAATTGTATTTACAGCTTCTCTCTAGTATTTCAAAGCAATATTTTTCTCCATCATGAGTGTTCTAGCGCAGTCCATTATAGATATATTCCTTCTTTCAACAATTCCATTGTGTGGAGGGGCTCTAGGTGAAGATGTTTGTCTTTTGATTCCTTTTTCATTACAAAACATCTCAAACTCATGTGATGTGAATTCTCCTCCTCTATCAGATCTCAAACACTTCAAACTTTTACTTGTTTCCTTTTCAATTCTTGCTAAGTACCAATTAAACATTTGGAAAGCATTAGATTTCTATTTTAAAAACATAACCGTCATCAGTCTAGAATAGTCATCAACAAACATCATATTATACTTATCTCCTTTGTAGCTTTGCACATCAATTGGACCACACAAGTCAGTATGAACAATCTCTAGTATTTCTTTAGAGGTGTAAGCTTTACTATTAAAAATTGACTTTTTCATTTTGCCTAACTAACATTGTTTGCAAATTATATTATCAGGCTTCTTCAACTTAGACAAACCTCTAACTTTTCTCATGTTACTGATACTGAATAGGTTATCAAAATTGACATGACATAACCTTTTGTGCCACAACCACACATCATCAAATTTTACAACTAGACAAGTAGCATCCTCTATGTTAATATAGAATATATTACTCCTAGTTTGATCACCTTTTCTAATCATTTTTCCATTTGTGTCATATATCTTAGCAATCTTGTTTTCAAACTCAACCTTACATCCCAAATTATTTAGTTGTGACACACTCAAAAAATTATAGTTGAGTCCTTCAACATAGTAAGCATTGTCACATAAAATATTATCTATGATTTTGATAGAACCTTTTCCCTTTATCAAACCTGGTGCATCATTACCAAATCTTACATTATTTCCATCATAACAATTTAGGGTAATGAACTCACTTTTGTCTCTAGTCATGCAATCTAAACACCCACTATCAATGATCCATCTATCATTCTTGTTCACACAAGTCACAAGTGTAGTTGCCTCATCTTCATTAGATTCATCATTGTGTTCATCATATTCATCTTTTGTTTCCTCTTTAGCAATGTAGCATGACTTCTTGCCTATGTCTTTGTAATCCTTGCTGTCTTCATCTCTTCTACTCTTGTATTTGTCACTACCTCTATAATTCTTCTTCTCTAGACATCTAGTAACAATATGACCAACCTCATTGCAATTGAAACAAATGATAGGTAATTTACCTTTCAACTTGCCTTTACCTTTGTGGAATCTTCTTGCCAATAGTGCTTCAACCTACTCTACATCCTCTTCATCCATATCACTGTCACTGGACACATACTTCTTCTTTTTATTCTTTTTCTTTTCATCAAGTTCCTTCAATGATAAAGTAGATTCAATATTCTTAGGTCTGTAATTATCAAAGTTGGATAGCTCAAAAGTAATGACTCTGCCTACTAGACCTTCAAGTGATAGTTTATTCCCTCATATGCATCTTAATTCTTGTATTGTAGAAACTCTAATAATGTATATAGGCAATAGTGTCCTTAAAACTTTTTTTAGTACAATATCATCATCTATATTACTAGTAGCTCCTTTTACTGCATTAACAACTTCTTTTATGCTTTCAACATATTGAGCAATATTGTCACCTTCTTCCATTCTCATGTCATCAAACTTACCTTTGAGACTTTACACTTTGGCTCTTAGAATATTTGCATCTCCTCCATAGATAGTGGTTAGGGCATCCCAAATTTTCTTTGCATTTTCAAGACCTTTGATATCATCAAATTTGGTATAGCTTAGGGTAGAGGCAATCTCCAACGTTTCTTGGTTATGTCATATTCTCAACATTTGGGGGATTAGTAGGATCAACATGCTTAGTGGAAATGGTAGATTTTACATGATCTCCAAGTCCTCCAAGGTGTAGCTTCATCAAACTTTTCCATGCACGAAAGTTATCTCTATTAAGCTTGGGTACTTCTCTTTTTGACATCTTGATCTTTGTGCTTCTAGTACCTTCAAACTAGCTATTTTAAGTAGATGGCTCTGATACCAATTTTCGTAATAATTTAGAATAACTAAGAGGGGGGAGGGGGGGGGGGGTGAATTAGTTAATCAAGGTCTAGATGTATAAAAAAAAAATTTCACAGCTTAGTGAACCCATAAAACATTTGACTTCATGCATACATCCTTAAGATTATGCAATCACTTAAAACTTGAGGTTACTATTAAATCAACTTGCAAAAATTTAAAAATGAAACATAACAAATTCATCAATACACTTGACACAATGATTTACGTGAAAACCCAATTTGGAAAAAACCACCAGTAACATGCTACTCTTTTTCACTCTTTTGAAGTGATGTCCCGTGAAAGGCCAACCTTGTTAAAGGTTACAATACAAAATGTTAAATGTGACCCTGTTAAAGGATTTCAATCACCCTGTTAGGAGTGAGCCTTATTAGAGGACTTTAAACTATTCACTTGGAATGTCACCTAGTTAAAGGATTTACAAATGTCTGTTAGGTCAACCTTAATCCAAAGGATTTACCCTAGACTAATACAATTATTAGAGAGTAACAATAAGGCTTGATCTAATACCAACTTACAACTCCATTTTGTAGAGTATAGATCTCTATTTTAGTCATCCATTATGCTTGGCCTTCACTCATTGCAAATCTGTTAGCTTGTTCACATTTAAGCATTCATACCCTTAAGACTTCTTGCTTAACATGCCATTGCAAATTCTTCTCTTGGGTCACTTGATGAAGCAAAACCCTTGTCTCCTTCACTTCCTTAGGTTCTCGCACATGACAATCTTGCTTCATGACTAGTCATTCCTATAAATAGGAAATTAAGATCTTTTTGCCACTCATTCTCCATCATCCTATTTAGGGTTAGGATAGATTAGGTAGGATACAATGAATCTATCCCACATTCCATATCTTTTCTAGAAACTTCTCCTTGAATCCTCTTTGAATTTTCCTAAAAAAGTTCACCTTGAATTCTATGCCTCCATCTCATCAATCTTATCTACCACCTGCTTCACATAATCCAAGAAAACAAACTTTTTAAGCTTAGATCCATTGAATTAACAATCTTTTAATAATGTAGTTGCTCAACATTAACTTATTTTTGATGCTCGACACACTGCATTGCTCAAGATCGTTTTAAAAATCACTCGACATGAAATGAAGTTTATTGGTGCTCGACATCAACTAAACTTTACTCAACATCCATTGTTCTACTTGGCATACACTAGAGTAGACATTAACTTGGCTCCAACTAATTTTGTGCTTGGCTTGTACTGACTTTTCTTGGCACCTACTATCCACTCGATCAAGCTTGGTAGATAAACTTTGTGTAACTCGTTCTTCTAATCTTTCTTAGTATAACCAAACTTTGTAAGCTTAAGTAGATTATCAATACATCATGTTATCACTCTCTTAGCTGATTATTGTACTCCTTTACATAATCATAACTCAACCTTTCCTCTAGGTGCTATTGTTACATCTTTTGTTCAAATTCTCTTCATTAATCAAATAAGTGATAGTACTTAAATCATATCAGTAGTTGTCTTACCAAAAAATAACAAGTTTGACATTAGTGACAAAACAATGATTGAAAAATATTGATCATACTTGTATGTTCTCAACAATCTCCATCAAAAAATCTCTCTCTTGAATTGGTTTCAATCTATTTTCAACAATATCAACTAGAATGGATCTTTTGAGGTTATACTCCTCAAGATCCTTTATGTGCAGGCCATAATTTTATCTTTTAGGACAATCATGTGCCTTGGAATCTTCATATACGACAGATGTATTCCCACTTGAAATTTTTTATTTGAATGCACACTAGGACATTCTATATTTATCACACTTGTGATCAATGTAGTTATTGATGTCATGGAATTGGCATATATTCCAAGAAAATTTTTGTATGGTCCTAAAGGTGAGAATGGAGCTTAGGGTGATAGGTTTTACATGCCCACTCATCATAACATGCATTCTATTGACATGGTTGACTTGATTGTTATAATACACATGTATGTGGGTGTGCACATGCACATGTATATGTATGTGCACCCATGTGTGTGCACATTATGAGTTGATAGAGAATACACATTTTATATAAGAGAGTTATTTGGAAGTCACACTAGGCATACAAAAAGTATCGCATTCATTATTGCAACACCAAAATACACAAATTATATGAACATACATTTATAAATATATATAAATATGTGTCTTGACATTGGTAGAGAAGGCATATTTCATATGATAGACCTAGAAATAACTTGTAAATGACATTGAATTTGGATACTCATCTCTAATCAATAGGCTAAAATTGGTTTCTGCTAATCTAGAATTGTCCATCTTTCCTTACCAATCTATTTGATGCTGAAGAAATAAAAGAAATAACCTCAAATAAACCTCTCCAACATACAAATTAAACTTTTATTCAACATTATTACCCATCAAAATCCTATGCAAGTAGATCTCAAACATTCGATTTTGTATGATTTGTGGAGAGTTAGTATAGTCTCATTAGATCCAAGAGGTTTAATATTCTCTTGAATTTATTCCAAAAGAAAGATTCATTTCCTTTCCAAGTATGTTTACCACTTCCACATTCATCATTCCTAAACTCAATCATGTTAGAATCCCCTACAATGATCCACTATGCTTTGGGTAGGAAACGAGTCATCCAGTCCCAAAGTTTTTCTCTATCATGGTAGTTATTAGCGGCATAGATGTTACATATCAAGATTGATAGAGAGGTTCCATAATCAATAATGAATTCTTCCCATTTAGGATGATAGAAGACAACTATGCCTCTTTTACTCATATCACAATAGGAGTAAAACACCTCATATGCTTGATATGCAGCCACACTACTTGAGACATATAATGTGGGAGAAAAATAAAAGATTCTAGGGTTTGAACTAGGAGCTATTACTTTCTTAGTAAAATTATGGAATTCCCTACTATCTCAACACAACATATGAGTAAGCACTTGGATACAGAGTTTATTTTCAAAAAATAAAGCATGGAGCATTGTTCTTACCCTTTGTTCAGAACTATGCAATTTAACCTTTCTTTTTCAAAAGTTAATAATTCTTCCTTCGAACAAGCCCGCTCTTCTCTGTTAACAAGTGTCATTTGTGTCCATTAAACTCTATTTGACATTAATAGTTTGAAGTCATCATCTTGGGCCCACACTCAGTAGATGCACATTGGATGGCCATCCTTCAGACACATGTTTTATGTCATTTTCACCATCGAACATTTTGCCTTTTTCATTAGCATAAATGATTCCCTTGAATTCTAACCTTTACTATAATCAAAAGTAAGTCTCTTGATGCTAAATTTTTTTGTTAAATGTACTTATCCATGATAGGTTCTTGTGAACCACTATTAACAAATGCTAATTTGAAACAAATAGATGAGAAATGTGAAGGAACGTGCTAGTTTAAAGAAAGAAGAAAAATGCATACAATAATGTAGAAACATTCGAAAAAAAAACTAATGTTTTTCTAATTGAACAAAATTGTTAGGAAAGTTTAAAAAATCTTAAAATATAATATTAATTCAAAAAATAAATCAAATATTAATTTATCATCTAATAATTTTTTAATATTATTAGAATTCTATTATTAATTATAAATTTTTATATATTTTTAACAATTTTTTTATAAAATTAAAGAAATAAAAATTTACTTTGTTTATAATTATTAAAATAAGTAATATATATTAATAAATTGTTTAAAATAATATATATTATGGCACTTTGCCCTAATCTTCAACAAAAAACAGGAAAGCTATCGATCACACTAGTGAACAATTTTAAAAATAGAAAAAGTAGAAAATTTTCTTCAATAAAAAAAAATACACAATAGATTAGGGAACACTAAATCCTTCTATAATCTATGTCGACATCTTCAGTATCTTAAAAAAAAAAAATTTGGCAAAAACAAATAAATTGGGAATTAATCATATTAAGAAAAAGAGAGTCCAAGAACGTCCATCTTTGCTAAGGAAAAAAATAGACAAAGATCTAGGAAAGCATCAAAGAATCATTGATCAATATTGGATAATACAATCACCCCAAAGAACCAAATAGAAATAGACTCAAAATCTAACCTAATAAAAGAAAAAATAGATTAAAAAAACAAGATTCAATACCAAAACCAAATACAAAAGAAAACATGATATCCCATCAAAGGAATCCTTTTCAATCAAATGTTTTAATTCATTTGAAGGTCTCAATATGATTTATGAAGATTCTAGTTTACAACAAATATGTAATCGACCAATAGATAATTTTCCCAAAATTTTTTAGCTCAAACATCTTGTAAGGAATGGGCATCTTCCTTTCTTTTGGAGTGAAACCTGGAATGGGCATCCTCCTCTCTTGTCCTCTCATCCACACTTACAACCTTTTTGTGATTTTTTTCTTTTTGCTAGATGGAATAAGGTGGCTCATTATAAGGAGGCTCATAACTTGGGCCCTTTTGTCTGGTGGAGTGTGTGGGGATGCACGTGCTGACATGTTTCTTCCTTGTCTAATTTTTGGAACCATCTGGAACATCCCACTTGCAAGACCTCTTTTCTTTAGGTTGCTTGGACTATTGGCCCTTCCCTTATTTTATGGAATGTTTTCTTGAGAGAAATAGGAGGATCTTTCATGATGTGTAGCTGGGGATTAGGCACCTATGGGGAAAAATTACTAACTCTCTTTATGAAACACTCCTGGCTAAATGTGACCTTGGTGGAAGTTTGGACCCAAGGGGTGCTGGTATTTACTTGGGCCTTTCCTTTCCTCTTCAGGATGACACTCCCTCTCCCCCCCATAGATGCTCTAAGAATAAAGCTAGGTAGCGCTCTTAGTGTGCTAATCATGAGGGGCATTGGACTCCTCCCCAGGGTGGCATTCTTAAAATCAACACTGATGGATCTTCTTGGGGAAATCAAGGACTAGTTGGCATTGGGGGAGTTGGGTGTGATAGCTCTAGTGATGTTCAATTTTTGTTTTCTATTACCATACAAATAACCTCATGGAAGACCTTGCAACTATCTTGGTTGCAATGGAATAGTGTTGTCAATAGGGATGGAGAAGAATTATCTATGAGATTGGCAAGCAAGTAGTTGTGAATTTATTGAATAGATAGAACCTTGTGGATGTGATCTGGCTCTAGTTATTCAACAGATCACTTAGTTATGCAATTCTCTATATTCTATGTCTTTTATGCATATCCCTCAAGAGTGGAATGGTGTGGCTAATTGCTTGGCTAAATGGGCTTCCAAGCATGCACTGGTTTGGAACATTATTGATTATAGGATGCTTCCCCTTGACTTATCTCATAAGCTGGCTCAACTTATTGACCAAGATAATGCTCTTTAGTGCTCTTTGCTTTTTCTCTTGTCCTATTCTTTTTAGTATTCAATAAAAAATTTACCCCTCTTTTAGTGAGGAATAAATGGCTATATCCCCACCAACAATCAGTCTTTGAAGATGACAAGATTTTAAGAAAGAATGTAGGTAGCAATAAAAGAAATAAAATACACTAAAAGGAGAAAACCATAAGGAATACTTTCATAACAAGAAACCATCATTCGGTATCCCAATGATTCAAATGTAAAGACACTGGAGTATATGCAATTTGGAGCATTCCTTCACCAACAAAATCTACTCTAGTAAAGAGGATAAAAACTAGGTGTGAAGACTAGGTAAGTATAACTCACCTTTTTAGATTCAGTTATCATTATTCATTGCAATAATGAATAGGTTAAAAAATAACTATTACAAAATCCAATACATATATTTTCTTAATGGATATAATGTAATCTTCTTTAATTGGGTTCCCAATTTTGATAATTCAATAATTAATAAATTAATTAAACCAACTTGGACTATTATTAAATTTTTTTAGTAGAATCAATCCACATCCAAATCATCAAGAAAATTGACAATTCCATAGGAGAGTTTCTAATATTAAAATTTTAATAAATTTAAAATAGAAAATTTAAATGTGGGTCTTATTTAAACAAAAACTAATAGATCAATATATAATCTAAAACCCTATCTCTATCACAATTTAATACAAGAATATATGTTTTTTGACTCATAATCTAGAAACAATGATTATAATTTTTACACAATCATTAACTCTACTTTGGATATCAAAATTAAAAATAAATTCTCTGAAGAAAGCCAACCCTTAAACATTACAAGGATAGATTTAAACCAAAGCCAAATGATAATATATAAAAAAACAAGCATCTTAGAAGTAATATTCAAATTATAGATACAAAAATTGAGGAAGGAGAAACTATAGAGACACTCCAAAAAATCATTCTAGAACAAAACTTAGAAGTTAACATGGAAAATAAAGAACAAAGACATTAATAATAATAATATAATATTAGAAAGAAAATATAATCATAAGGACAATAGTATGATTAAAAATAACCATTTAGATACCACAATTTTTATAGATAAAGTTAAAATTTTAGAGCAATGTGAGAATTATAGGAAACAAGAACTTTACATTAAGGAGCACAATTCTCATATTGAACATATAGATTTGATAAATAAGGATATTCCTATCTCATCCTTCAAGAGTAAGATGTGCTCTTCTCCTTCTAAATTAGGTTTTAATCAATAATCTAATAAAAAATCTAGAACTATAATACCTTCAAACTCAAATTTGGACAATAGTCAGTTTAAATTACCTAAATATGATAAAACTAAACTAAATAAAAATAAGAACAAAAAACTAGTAAAGAAAAATAAGAAAAGTAAATCCAAATACCATCTTCAAAACCACACTAACTCTAAAACAATATATGAAAGAGAGAGAAACAAGGGCAACCTAAATAACTTAACTCAAACTTGCCTTAACCATCTCAATAATCTATCTAATACCCTAGGTCATGATCTAATAGTTTAATTAAATTTCCATCAAAGGAAATAGATAATAGAATTTTGAAGCTAAATAAATTCAGGTAAACATCTCCTAATAGAAAACAATTAGCTATAAGACAAAATTAAAATATCCAATCAATTAGAAGATATAAAGCTTAACTCACCACTCTTAGACTATAATTTTAAAACTAACCTTGACTTTGAAACAAAAGATGAGACTAGTGGAGAAGTCATAGAAGAGAAAAAAAAAATTATAATAAGAAAGACCTCAAAGTTAGACAAGATGGAAGAAGAACAAACTATCACATAAGGAAATCAACTAGACTAGGATACAAAATATGACATAGCTTCTTAGGAAATACTTCATGATGTGATAAACCCAAAAGTTCAAAATAAGTATGATGAAGATAGCATCTTAAATAATAATCCAATCACAAAACACTTTAGCAGTACTCAAAATTTGGGAAATAATACATACATATCCCAATTTAATCTTCTGATTAAAGTTCAAGGTTTCTTAAAAGGTTGAGAACTCCCACTATATGAACAAGACAAGGATAATCAAGGAACTTATTGGGAAGAACTTGGAATCCAAAATTCTGAATTTGTAAATTTTCAATGAAAATTTTTGGCTATCAAACAAAAAACCAAAGATAAAAGAAATAGTAATAAATTAATAAAAGAATTAGAAGAAGAATGTTCATACAAAGAAGAAGAAAATTTATTGAAAACTAGTGTGCGAAATGCCAATAGTAACTTAGATAATCTTGGTATAAAAGAAAATATTGTAGGTCTAGATATTCCTAATTGTGGAGTAAATAAAAAGAAAAAAAGAGGTAGAAAATCCTTAGCTAAGCTTACAGAAGCTACATGTTTGGCAAAAAACTAGAAAAAAATTAATTCCCTTTTAAACTCAAGAAAGGGGAAGACTCCTACTATAGGTTAATGAAGATAACTACTTGGAATACTAGGGGGCTAAATGCTCCCAATAAAAAATGAATAATAAAACATTATTTATTGTAATTTTGTTAAAAAATCATAATAATTCAAGAAACAAAATTAAATAAGACAAAAGAAGAAAAATTCAAAAAATGGTTAGGTATTTGGAGAATGAATTTAGTAGAATCAAATGGAGCTTCAAGCGAAATATGAATATTATGTGATCCAAGGCATATTGACTATTCTCTTATTATATACAATAAAAACTAGATGGGAGGTTTTGTCAAAAACTACAAAAATGATATATAGTTTATAATTATCAATGCATATGGCCCTATAACAATTTCAAACAAGAAAGATCTATGGAATGAGACTAGTACTTTTTTGAAAGTGAAACATTCAAAAAAATCCTTATAGGAGGATATTTCAATGCAATCCTAAACCCCTTAGGGAAAGTTGGTGGATCCTTGAACAAAAATCAAGTGATGTTTGATTTTAAGGAATGGTATGTGAAGAATAATTTATTAGATATTCAATTATCTCAGAAGACTTATACATGGAGTAATAGGAAATAATTTTTTTGCTATATAGCAGAAATACTAGATGGATTTTTATGTAGAGGAAATTTAATTATCCCCTAAGCTCTACTATTCTTCTTCAAGCAGGTTCAAAGTACTTTCCAATTAGATTAGAGATTGGGAACCCTCAAGTTTGATCTGATAGTCCATTTGAATGTGAAAAAATGTGGTGCATAGATAAAACATTTCTTAACAAAATCAAACAATGGTGGAATGAAGAAGTTTTTGTAGGATGAAAAATGTTTCACTTTATATATTAAAGAAAAAAACTCTCAAAGAAAAAATCAAGAAATAAAACAAAGAACACTTCAATGATATCTTTAAAGAAAAATTAGACAATGGAATTGAGTTAAAAAAACTTAAATGAAGAAATAATTAAAAAAGGAATAGATAAGGAAAAGTATAATAAAGAAAAAGATCTTTTCGCTAAACAAGAATTTATCTTAGACAATGAAGAAATTCTATGGAAACAAAAGTCTAGATAAAACTAGTTGCTAAAAGGTGATAGAAATACGAGATGCTTTCATAACAACATTATAAATAGAAGAAATTTAAATTGGATTTCAAAAGTCAAGGATCCTTTCAGACAAACTACAACTAATCCTAAGAAATCTCCAGAATTTTTGTAAACTTCCTCAACAACTTCAACTCTTCAAATTTAATAGCCCAAACTAAGATTTTAGAAACATATATAAAAATCATAATTGTAGAAGATAATAAATTTTTAAATAAAAAATTCACTAAAGAAGAAATTAAGAAGGTCTTGTTCCAACTCAATCGTGACAAATTCTTGAATCTTGATGATTTTCAACCTTTCTTCTTTAAAAAATGTTGGGATATCATATGTGAAGATCTTTGGAAGGCTATTAAAGCTACCAAAAACTTTGGATCACTCCTATCCAAAATTAATAATACCTTTTTCTAGCTCTAACCCCCCAAAAAAGAAAATCATGAAGATCCTAGAGACTTTGGACCCATAGTGCTATTTAATACAATTTATAAATTTTAATCTAAAACTCTAGCAAATAAATTTAAAAAGCTCTTTCCTAAACTTGTTTAATAGGAACAAGAAAGTTTTGTACCAAATAAATCAAGTTTTGATGGTATAATCATTATCCAAGAACTAATCCATTGAATTCAATGAAATAAGGATTCTTGTATGTTAATGAAATTAGACATTCAAAAAGATTATGATAAGATTGATTGAAGATTTCTCTGCAAATCTATTCATGTCTTTGAAGTCTCTAACCAATGGATCAATTTAATTTTTAACTGCATTTTTACTCCTAAAATATCTCTATTAATCAATGGTTCTCTGAAAGGTTTTAAAAGTATTTCTAGAGGGATCAGACAAGGAGACCCTATTTCCCCATTTTTCTTTATAATTATGGCTGAAACATTTAGTAGAGATATAAAAAAAGCATAGATAGAAAATAAATTTAAAGGCATCAAAGTAACCGAAGAATTGAAAAATATAACTCATCAACAATTTATCGATGATACAATACTACTAGGAGAAAGTATAAAACTTTAAATAGATAATTAGTAATTATGTAGAAGCATAAGGTCAAATAGTCAATGCTAATAAATTAAAGATCTCATTTATTAATACTAAGGAGAAAATGGAAAAAATACATTTGTACTATTATGAGATGTAAAAAAAGGTCTATTCTCATGTAAATATCTTAGGATTCAAATAGAAAAAGGAATCAAGAATGGTAAACTATGGAAACCAAATTTAGACAAAATAGATAAGTTAATTACTAGTTGGAAAAGAAGATGGTTAACCAAAGTAGGTAGGGCAATTATGATAAAATCAAAATTTTCAACAATCCCAACTAACCATATGTCTTTTTTACCTCCACCCAAAGCTATTAAAAGAAAGCTAAACTCTAAACTAACAAATTTATTCTAGAAAGGTACTAAAGAAAAGAAAAAACTAACATTAATGAAATAGGAAAATATTTGTAAACCTAAGGAATTTGGTGGATTGGGTATTAACAATTTTAGTTGGAAAAATGAAGCACTTGGGGAAAAATTAATATGGAGAATGTATAAGGAATTCAATAACAAATAGGATAAAATACTTTTTCATAATTATCTTGGGAGTAATAACCCTATATCCATATTTAGGATGATTAATCCACCAAAATGTTCTAGAATTTTGGAGTTTCATGTTGAGTTGTAGAACTCTAATCTCAAAAAAATTGACATGGGATATAGGATTAGGGAAAGATGCCTTATTTTGGGAAGATTCATGGGAAAAAATTCCTTCTCTAGACAACTTTAATCTACCTATAAATATTAAAAATACTCTTACTCAGACATGAGACAAATATGTTAGTGACTACAAACTTAAAAGTAATAATAATCAGTAGGAGGATAGAAATAGAAATCTCTAGAAATAATTCATTTGATTATAGAGGAACAAAATTCTTTCAGTCAATTTCTTAATAACATAATAACTAACCATAAAAATAGGTAAGATAAACTTATATGGGTAGCTTGCAAGGATGGTAACTACAAAGTCAAACTAGGTTGTGAAAAAATTATAAATAATCAACAATGAAATAAGATTGAAATACCTCTCAATCTATGTTAGGATCCGGTATGTTTACCTAAAAAAAAATTATTCCTCTAGGAATCTATACAAAAGAAAATCAAAAATCAAAAATTTCACCAAAATGGGTTATGAAGGCCTTTGAGATGTCCACTATGCAAAAATGAATCAGAAATCTTAGAACATATATTGTTCTTGTGTCCTTTTGTAAAATCATGTTGGAAATGGTTAAGTAGAAATTTAAATTGGGTTTTATATTACCCTAATAATTTGTTAGATTTTGTAAAGAGTTGGCCCAAAAAAGAAAGCTCCAAAATATATAATAACTTCTGAAAAATCTCCCCCTTAGTTCTTTGGGAGATATAGAAAGAAAGAAACACACAAATCTTCTATAACAAAAAAATGGATATATCCATAATTAAAAACAAGATAGAAGATAGTATTATAGAGGTTGCTACTAATAATCTTAGAAACTTATATAAAGAAGAATGAACATTCTCAAAATGAGATGCAAAAATGCGGGAAAATTGGGCTAATTTAATTAATTCTCCTTTGGTGTATACCAAGGCAAGCAAATTAAATAGATTATTATGTAGATGGGAACAACCACCCATTGGATGACCTAAGTTAAATTTTGATGGGGCTTCTAGAGGGAATCTTGATTCAATAGGATTAAGTTGTACAATTTACTTTGAACAAGGTGTCTATCTAAAAGTGTCAACCCACTTGGAATCTTATCAAATAACTTAGCAAAATTAGAAACACTATTAGAGGGATTAAATTAATTCCAAAAACTAGGTATTAAGAAATTAATAATTGAAGGAAACTCTCAAATAATACTCAATTCTTTAAGAAAAAGGAAAACCCCTAATTGGGTTCTAAACTTGAAACTAGAATATGCATTGTCACTAGCATAGTCATTTGAGGAAATTAATATCAAACATATTTTTAAGGTAACAAAGAAGTTGATTCTTTAGCTAATAAAGAAGTAGATGTAATTCTTATAAATAAAATTTACTACTTATAAGTACTCTTTATCTACAAATTCTCTTTAATCAATGATTTAGCTTTCATTTCTATCACATATGATAAGTTAAGATAGGATTTTTGGGCATTCATTATTCCTTCAATTAGTGTAGTTAATAATGTCTTAGATTCTTTCTCATCTAAATTTTGTATTCTCATTAGTTCAATATTTCTCTTTTAGACCCATTCTAATAAACTTAGAGGCTATTTTTTTTGACAAAACACCTCTATTAAACCATTTTATTAACTTAATAAGGTAAATAAATATTTGATCTAAATTAGGTTATTTAGGTCAATACCTATATATCCTAAAGAATTAAATTAGTAAAAGACAAATAAATTATTATACATCTCTAGAAACAAAATATTCTACATTAGATAGCATACATATCTAATATTCTTAAGGTATATACAATATTTTCTATTACCTATATACTCAACCATTTGATAGGCATTATACATAACTCATAAGATTACTTTATGACCCTTTCTAGGCTCTAGAAAATAATTCAAGAACTTTATACTTATCATCATTTCAATCTCGGTTGTCACATTTCATTTAATAATGAAATAGTTTGTGTTGAGGAAGAGTATCTGTATCTATAGAAATCAATAATTAATCTTTAATTTTACCCCTTTTCTACAAAATTACATAAAGTATTGGGATATCAAAATCAAATCTCTTGTTATTTTGTGTGAAGGAGATAACCTGTCACCATCATTAGTTTATATTTGGTAATTATGCTAGCTTTGATGTACTCCATCTTGCATCATAATTTTTTTCTCATTGAAATCTAGAAGCATCTCCTGTAAATTCTATGAGAATTAATCTCTTCTATTTTTAGTTTTTATCTTTCTTCTATGTTCTTTAGGATAGGTTATTTTCTATTTGTCCAACATGGATACTAGTATTGTCCTCTTTCACCAATATGAAAATAAGACTATGACATTTTTGGGTTCAATTAAACCTGAAAGATGGAACATTATTCTGAAAAATTAGGAGGACATGGTCTAGTTTTACATTGGTAGAACCTTGCAAGAGAAAAAAATTAATTATAGTAATTAATAGAGAAATAATAATGACATTGCAAGGTGCTTCATTACAGTTGCCTTGAAGTCAAGCATTACCCAGTCAGATATAACCAAGCTCTGTAAGGCTATTTTTGAGCCTACCTAGTTAAAAGGGCTTCACCATGAGGTATTTAGTATAAATAGTTAAATAAAAATCCCTTTCTCAAAATTGTGTATGAACTGGCCTATAGGTAGTTTAAAATGGTCAAAGGTTCCTAAGAGACATGTCTTAACCATTAGAAATATATTAGCATTTGATAAAGTTTGGCCTGAGGTTGAAGCTAATATCCATTTCCTTTCTCATCGGTGCAATATCATAATAGAAAGAAACAATTTTGGCTTCTCCCTATCTTCAAGAAAGCCAAATTTAACTCGAATTCAATTTCAATCAATGATTATCACAATGTATTTAGTTTTTGAATTACTCGATTAAAAAGATCTAGCTATCCAAAAAGGGTAAGAATGAAACTCCTTCAATTGTTGGAAAGGAGAAGGATGGAGATGAAATAAATGAATATATGATAGTCACTTATCTTCCTGCAATCTTTTTCTAATTCCTAGGTATATAGTTTTGGTTTTTTGGCTAACTTGTCACTCTAAGACCATATGAGTTATGGTTTTGCACCATTTTCAATTCTTGTGCAAGTCTTACAAATTTTATTTTAATTTATAGACTTATATAGATAATTAATCTATACTCTTTATATAATATGTTGGATATTAAGATAAATCTATCTATTTTCCATGTTCTTTGACCATGAGTTTAAGAATATTTTTGTCATCTAAATAGACTTTTCTTCTTAAATACTATTAAAGTACTCAAAGGATGATTCAATATCGAATTAGTAACTCAACATGAGATTAAATTTTGTAAGGATGTTTTATCTTATTTCTATATATGGGGTTTAAAGTTTTTTTCTGAATGAATAAGAAGAAATTCTACAGAAGTTTCATCCATCAAAATAGTTATAGGCTCTGTTGAACATGGTCAAAACCTATTCTTTTGATTTGGTTTATAGTATCTTGATGGTAAATTATGTAAGCTAATTCATCAATGGATTAATTAATAAAAAACATTACAAATTGAGAAAATTATTCTTTAACTGCATTTTTTATATTTTAAGTAAGTATTTTAAAAATATAATAATGTCCACCAGAATCCCTATTAACTCGATAATGAAAGGAAAATTACAAAAGCCCCAAATTTCTAATAAAATCTATCAAAAGGCTCAATAATAGCCTTAACCAAATTTAGGGATATTCTAGTAGGTAATCATTTGGTTTTAAAAGAATTTTAGTTAATTTGAATAAGAGTGCAATTATATTTTAACTAATAGTATGCATGTCTTCATTTCTTGAAATTTTTTGAGTATACATTTTTTAGGTAAACCCATTAGATTCAATATTTAGGTTTATCTTTCTTATTAATGCATTTTCTCTCTTCTTATTTTCTTTATCTTAGCCTCAGTCTTTTAATCCTAGTTTTCATCTCCTTGTTTTACGAGTTTTCTTCCTTCATTTCTTGTTCTAGGATCTTCTTTTTTATTCATTTTTCTTTTGGTTGGTTGTTATGTAAATTCTCTTGCATATTAGTTTCTTTTTTAGGTTTAATTTCTCTTTTTGACTCTAATCTTTTCAATTTAGTACTTTACCTATAGAATAGTTCTCCCTATCTCTTTTTATTTGTTGTCCTTCTACATCATTTCCTCATTTTTAGCATTTTAAAATCTTGTTAGGTCTTTGCTACTAGTCCTATGATCATAAGTAGCTTGTAATTTTCCCTATTTAGGATACCCCTTCTTTTTTCCTCTTTCTTTATCTTTCTATTCGCTACAAGAAAATTTTCCTTATTTTGTTTGGTTTTCTCTCTCCCAAAGATGAATATTTCAAGAGATATTGTATATTAATATTAACCAAACTAGTTACATTGAATATTAAAATATCCCTAGAGATGTTGGTACTCTGTCATACTTCATATCTCCATTCTTTGTCTTTTAGTTTCCTCTCCTTTCATTTTCTAGTTTGTTTTCTTTTGTTTTATGCAATATTTGTTTATTAACCTACTTGGGGCTTTTCATTCACTACCAAAAAATAGACGATGTCCATTCAATTTCTTCAAAAGAGTATATTAAATGTTTCATATCCTCTAAATATCATAAGCATTTTCTTATTTGAAGTCAGGTAGTGTTTAAAGTCGAATAGGCTCACAAAAAGATCAAGTACATCCAAAAAATGGAAACCATTATTAAACTTCATGAGCCTTCGAATAAGATAGCTTCTTATGGACCAATAATAGGTGCCATGATTAAGGAAATGCTATTATCTACACATTTCTTAGTAACAAGGGGGGTTTACCATATTTTAGGAAAGAAATTTATCTTCAACATTGATAGATATAGAGTCCCGTTTGATATAACATCGATGTTTGTAACTATGGTGCATATAGTCGAAGGAGAAAAATTTGGTATAGATATGATTTGTAGAAGATTGTTTAAAATTATGTATTTAGGAGACTTGGAAAAAGTACTAATTAATATAAATGAAGGACAATTGATTCAAAGGTATTGCAATTACGATAAAAATATCTTAAGAAGAAACAATGTTCCACTTTTTCCTATAGTATTTAGAAAAGATAGAAGAAGGTTAAACAAATGGAACTATGCAATTAGAAGAAACATTGATTTTCTAATGCACTTCCTTCATGTTAAATTTTCTTCTAATTTTGGTTAGATCAATAAGTTTATGCAAGAAGATGAGGTAGGAATATGAGAAGATATTGAGAACACCAATCTAAAATGCATCAAACCTACCCATGCCTTTGATGATCTTTCAAAATCAAAATCTTCTTCTGAATTTTTTTTATTCCTTCAAGATATAATCTTCTATACATTGATGTTTGTATATGTTAATGCAAAGTTAAGGCTTGATTTAATTTGTCTATAATGAAGTATATTATTAATTTTTTAGAAAGAATATATGTTGTATTTAGTCATTATAAAAGATTTATAAATAATTTAATTATTAATTTAACTAATTCAATCCTTTACATGGTTCTAACAATTTGATCTTCATCAAAGTTTCATTGTAGGTTGTATGGAATATTTAATAAGCAAATAGACTTCAAAGTGCAAAACAGAGGGAGATTCATAACTTGACAATTATAATTTAATAAATCATAAGTGTTCTAAACTTAATAAAAGCAATTACAGGCCTCAGCAATTACAGGCCTCAGGGCCTTCCATTAATTTTTTAAAATATTTTTTTTTAATATATTAAATAAATAATAAAAGTAAAGAAGAAGAATCATTGATTAATAGAGAAGTATTATATCTTTAAGAAAAAAATAATAAATTATAATATAATAATTTAGGCAGAATATTGTTCATAAAATCAGTACTGTTAGCAATTCCTAATTACTTCTTAGTAGTGCTAAAAGCCCCTACTAAAGTTCTTCAACATATTCAAAAGATGATTAGGGATTTCCTTTGGACAGGTAATATGAATGATGAAAGAAAAATATCGCTTATTTCTCTTCAAGAGATTGCTAATTTTCAAGCAACTAGAGGGATAGGAGTTCATGATTTAACCAAGAGAAATGAAGCATTTGGTGGAAAGTTAGTGTGGCAGATGTACCATAAGCCACATTCTACATGGTGCAAGATTATGCAACATAAATATTTGGATAACACCGATCCTTTAAGAGTTTTAACTATCTCAAATCCACCAAAAGGATCTATTATTTGGGATTTCATGATGTCTTCGAGAGACATTGTACTAAATTATGTCACTTGGGAGGTCAACAATGGAAGTATGGTCAACTTCTGGAGGGACTCATGGAGTGCTTAGCCTTCATTAATTAATTCAGTTTCCCAAAGCATCATCAATGTTTTAGAGAATTATTGGGGGACTCAGCTCAATCAATTTGTAGGTAGTGTGTGCTCAGTATCAAGTAAAGTTAAATGGAAAAATCCGGAGGAGCTACCATTATCTTCTCAGGAAATCAATCAATTTAAGGCTTTGTTGGAATCTAAACAAGTATTCTTGTCAGCATTAGCTGATAAGATAATTTGGGCACCAGCTAAGGATGGCAATTACACAATTAAGGATGGTTATAAAATCTTACTTCAAAATCATTCGAATAAAGCCCCATGTAGAGCTTTCTTATTCTACTAGAATAATGTTTTGCTTCCAAAAATAGGCAGATTTGCATGTTTAGCACTAAAGCATCAGATCTTGACTAGTGATAGACTTAGTAGGCTGCACATAGCATCATCATTTAATTGTCTATTTTGCAATGAATGTGAAGAGATTGTGGATCATCTACTCCTTACATGTTCTTTTGCTAATACATGCTGGACTTTCATACTGAACAAGCTAAATTACAGTACTCCAATTCAAAATAATCTTTGGGATTTTATTCAAGCTTGGCCTGTCCTATATCCAGATTCATTATTTGCAAACATTTGGAAATGTATCCCAGCATTAGTTATGTGGGCTATTTGGTGAGAAAGGAACAAATGTATTTTTAGGAAAGAGGCTTCTACAGTTGACAAAATCCTTGAGGGGCTTGAGAGATCAATATCAGAAGTAACAAATTCAAGTTTGCATCATTCAAAATTTAATCCTATTGTTACATCATGGGACTCTAAAATCATTCAACAATGGAAGCAGTTGTTCATTCCTAATGGTTGGAAAATTAAACAGCCAAACCATTCTTTGGTTCCTCGGTATACAATTCACTGGACATATCCTTTGGGAGGCTTCTGGAAATTAAATTTTGATGGGGCTTCTCGAGGAAATCCAAATCCTTCTAGATTGGGTGCATGCATTCAAGATTCACAAGGTGTAGTAGTGGTTATTACTACTTCTCCCCTGCCATCTAGAACTAATAACATGGCAGAATTGCAAGCCCTCTTAACTGGTCTTATTCTTGCAAAGCAAGGGAAATATCGAAGATTACACATTGAAGGAGATTCAAAAGTTATAATTAATGCTTGCATACATAGAAAAACATATTCATGGAAATTAATATACATTTTCAACCAGGTATGGAAGCAATTAGATGAGTTTCAAGATACATGTATCTCACATATCTTTCAGGAAGGCAATCGTGTGGCAGATCATCTCTCCAATTTGGCGTTTGACAAGGTACATTTCTCATCTATCAATCCACGATCAGTCATTGAAAAGTATGAGAACTTTAAAAAATATTTTTGCAATGGATAAACAATAATAAAAGCCAGGCCATTATAATAATGAACGATTTCATTTAAGGAGGAGTTTGTCTGCATTATTGCAAAAATAGAGTACTGTGGTAACACGATGTTCATCGCATAAGATTTAAGTTTAAATGTGTGGAGGATTGAAAGTATTCAACGTTATATAAATCAACAAGCAGACATAAAGGTTGATCTTATTCAAGTACAAGCAGTACATCTTCTTAAGATACTATGTGAAGCAATTAAGTCAAATTGTATAGATTTTATATCATCTAGAGTTTTCCAATCTTCTGTAAGGCATTTGTTTTGCCATCGTAATCTTGACGATTGGTTAATTATGGAAGGTGTGCATCTAGTATGGACTACGTGCTTCATGTTCTGCTGATTTTTATCCAGCACTCTCGTTTTGGCTAAGTCCCCCCTCATTCAATTTAATTATATAGAAAAACATTGTTAGTGAAGTTCTAAGTTTGGCAAGGGAATCATTTATTGTTTTAGAGGCTCTGTCAATGACTCTCCCAAATCTCCATTAGCATGTGGATGAAGAAGATACAGCTGATGTCACAGTGCATGAGAATTGGTCCTGGAGTCAAGCAGTACCAATGGTCGATGTTGCTCTTAAATGGTTGAATTTCAGAGAAAATACCTTTCTTTCAGCAGTGTGCAAATCAGAAATACGTGTCACAGAATCTGCTGTGCATGATTCTCATAGAATAAGCTCACTTGGAGTGATTTCAGCTATGCTGCATCTGCTTTCACGTATAATAGAAAAGATTGTGCTAGAAGAAGGTGCTTGCCATTATTCAAGTTACAAGGAAGAGGCTTCTTACAAATGGCTACCTGTGTTTTTTCCGCAAGTTGGTCTGGAAATTATAAAAGCAGATTGTTAAATTTTCTTGTAATTAAATTTGAGGAAACTATACAATCTAAAATGGAAGTTCATTCTCTACTCAAATATTTGTGCCTTCTAAGAGAAGACACTGACCATGATACATCATTATTGGCTGTGAATTGCATTCATGGACTAATTCAACTTATAACTTCAGTTGACAAAGCCATACATATATCACAAATGGAGGATCCTGCCACCAAATGCATTGTAAAAACTTCTACTCCTATTTTGCAGTCAAAATTGTAAATTTGAAAACTATGATCGATGTAAGTATAAGGGACGATGTTAGGTTTTCTTACTAGTTCTTTCCTAGTTGACATTTTTTTACCAGATTTATTAATATAATATAGTGGCTTGCCACTTTTTCCTAAAAAAAAAATTCTAATTTTTTTCAATTATTATTGCACCAGAAATCTTTAATGTGTAATTCCATGCATTCTACAGTAACTATCAAAACTGTTACCTTATAAAAATATGAAATTTGACAAGAAAAAATATTGATGAAACAAAAACATAGAAAATTGTGCTTCAAAATTAAATAATGTAAAAAGCAAATATATAGTAATTATTTGCTCAAAAAAAGAATAAATACATTAACTAAAAATAATTAAAATAAATAAAATATGAAATCTTGCTCAAATAATGTTGAAGAGAACCATGTTCCCTAAACTATATGAGGGAAGATGAACTAGTAGCCACCCATGTTCCAATGACTGATATGCCTAGTATTATAGATCTCCCCAATTACCACTCATAAAAAGTCCCCCAAAATCATAGCACACATACTAATAGTTGATTATTAATTAGCTTTATTGGTTGTTGATTGGTCCGTTCATGTAAAAAGTATTTTTTTTGGTGACTGACAGATGAGGGTGAACATAACAGATTTTGGGTGAACATTTTAAAATGGTACTTTTAGACCACCTCAAACTCTACAAATTCTATAGACTTCCATAAATGTGGAAAAGTTGAAATGTTAACTTTAAGCTCTTCACTCACCTATAGAGGTTCATTGAAACAATTTAAAAAAATTGTTGTACAAATTAGGAGTTATAGGTGCCCAAAGTTAGCTTGGGTAGCTACTAGATTGTCTCCCCTAGTGGAAGAGAATTGATAAACGTTAGGGTGTCCAATGACCATGATATTTTTGTGATAGACCCCCCCCTAAAACTTAAATTATTATAACCAATACCTAAAAGTAAACATGCCAAAAAGAAATCTCTATGAACACCCAATAATCGTTCATTATTACACTAATACACAATCACTTAAAATGCATAATTATTGGTACAATCATGTTTATGTTACACAACTCATTGTACAAAAAAGGTCACATTTTTACTAAAAGAAATATTGTCATGCATATTTGCATATTGAAGTGATTGGTTCAAGAATATGATTTGAAAAGATTAATGTACATTTAATGTTGAATTCATGTGCACACATGTGCAATTATTGGTGACATACAAAGTTGCATAACTATTAGTGCATAACTAGTTTTAAAACATTCCCATCTGCACATAGTAACCAAACATATATGACAGATTTTTAAACCAACTTCTTTTAGAACCTTCATGCTTAGGTAATGGTGTAAGGTTTACCAATTGAATTAGATTAAACATATTTAAGTAGAAAAGAAAAAGAATATATAATACAAATATGAAATTAGGAAGTCATCGTATGAAGAAAACATTAAATACAATTCATTATATGAAATGTCCTATCACTTCCCTTCAAAATTCAAATTGACCAACCATTTCTTCTATGAAAAAATTTGTATAAGAATGATACAATGTCACATTAAATTCTTTGAAAATTCCTTCAATTTTGTCCTAATTTTTCCTTGTAATACTTTGAATATATGCTTAGTCTACACTTACATAATATTCAATGCATGTTTCTTTAATATTTTAGTAGTTGTAATGCACATTTTTTCCAATTTCACTAGTTGTTATGCGCTCCCCGCCCCGCCCCCCCCCCTCTCCCCCCCCCACAATTTTACTATTTTGACTACTTATAGTGTATGTCTATGCTTACATAATATTCAATGCTTTTTTTTGGTCCTATTTTAATGGTTGTAATGCACATTGTTTTCTTGATTTTAATGCTTGTTATGCACAATTTTTTTTTCCAATTTTACTCATTTGTCTTCTTACTGAACACTTTATGGTGATTTTAAATGTATGTTATAACATGTATATGCCTTTTTACTCTCAATTTCATCTTGCTTATTTCGTATTATTGTATGCTTAACATATACTTTCATAAAGTTCAATGCAAGTATTTGTTTTTGAATTTTATAGCTTCTAATGTATGTTATTGTTCTACTCGTACTACTTGACTTATTATTGTGGATTCTTATTGAATTCTTTATTGTGATCATTAACTAATGTTAAAATAGATATGTCTTTTAACTATCATTTTTGTCTTGTTTATACATTTTATTGTATGCACAAAAGTATGGTTACATAATATTTAATGTATATTTGTTTCCCAATTTTGTTTCTTTTAATGCATGTTTTTTTTTTCAGTTTTACTACTTTGAATCCTTATAGTCTATTCATACTGAATGGTTTGTGGTGATGCTAATTGTATCTTAAAAAATATATGTTGATTTATAGTTTAGTATAGTTTTTTATTTTTGTCAATTAGTACATTACAAAACCAATTTTATCAATGAGTACATTATAGCATTGGGGTTTCATTGAGTTTATTAGTTTTGTAACAGTGTAAGTGAGTACATTACAAAACTAACTATACATAGTGCATAATTAGCTATGTAATGTATTCATTGATGAAATGAACTGGTCATTTTAGTAAATTTATATTCATTGTACTCCCAAAATTCACATTCTTGTCTTCCTTTTATAGTATTCTCAATGAATACCCAATAATTCCTTGTTTTTACTTATGAAATATACATTTCAATCTAGTTAAGCTATTTGATTCCTTCATATTGAAAGTTTATGTACTCATGCAATCTTCTTACCCTCATGTCTCACATTCCCAAAATAGTTTTGTAATATTGTCAATGAGTATATTAGAAAAATAACTCTACACTTTTCACAATTAGTTTTATGATTTATTCTAGAATTAAATTTACTTATCAATCTACTTGTATTTTTTTCATTGCACTCTCAAATTTCACATTATTATCTAAATTTTGTAATGTTCTTAGTGAATACTCAACTATTCCATGTTCATTGATATAATGTTGTGAATGCGTACATTAAAAATCTAACTATGCATTTTGCACAATTAGTTAGGTGATGTATTCATTGATGAAAACTACTTAACTAATGTTAGAGTAAATAATTAATATTTAATTATTTATTCTATTGCTTAAGCTTACTTAGGTCATGCATTTATTTAATATTTTATATTTAATGCGTGTTGTGGTTAGTTGGTGACAACACGGGAGTTTGTTCCCTTCTAGTTGTCACACTTATCTTCTACCACCTTCCAGCTTGTTCTACAAGCTTCCATGAGCTCTTTATATTCGGGCTCTCTCTCATTGTATGATCACACATAACAACAACATCACATTATTGTAAATACATTTCTCATTGTGTTTGCATTCATGGTGTCTCTCATGTCCGTTTAGGGTTTTGCCCGTGCTCCATGCTCCTCCCCTTCTATGGCTTCTCTTTGATAGGTTTCGCATGCAGGTGATCTTGGCGTCTTCGGAGTTGGCTTTCCTCAACTCCAACATGGTATCAGAGCCTTCCTGCTGCTGCTTCATTGAAGAATTTTGAAGCCGTGATTTGAAGTCACAAACCCTAGTTTGTTTGTGCATTTTTTCTTCAAATCAGGGGGTCAGCATATTTTCGGAGCACTTTCAGCCCAAACGGACATCACCATTGGATCCAGAAGGCCATTTGCAGTCAGGATTCATATAAAACTTGTCCTTTTTGGAGACAGGGCAATTTTGGCAAATTTTTGAGGCCTCCAGGGTCTGCCGTACGGTCGTACGGATGCAGCGACGGATTTTTTTTTTAAAAAAAATTATATAGTTTGCAGCGCCGCCGCCGCGGGGCCACCGCCGCGCCACCTGCGCGCAGCCCGCAGCGGCCGCAGCAGGCAGCGCCGCCCGCGCTTCGCCGCGGCCCGGCCTCCTCCCGGCCGTCGCCCTCTGCCGGCGGCTCCTCCGTCTGCGCTGCCCCTGCGGCCGCCTCCGCCCGCTAGCTACTCGCTCCGACAGCTCCGCCTCCAGTCAGCGCCAGCTCTGCAACATTTATTGCACAGTCAGCGACACGTGACGTCTTCTGCCGCATCGTGTGACTGACACTCTTTTTTTGCTGTGACGGCCACCAAACCGTCAAATTTAATTGGCTGACTTGCTGACGTCAACGCTGCATCAGCCCTTGCATGCACCTCTCCCGATTACTTTTGGACCTACTTGTGGTTTTTTGGCCATAACTTTTGCATACGGAGGTATTTTTCCGATCCGAAAGAAGCGCGGAAAAGATGGTTCCGAGATGGAGATTTTGGTGTAGGTATTTTTTGGTTTTGATGCTTTTTTATTGCTCATTTTTTCTGTTGAAGTCCGAAGTCCTATTTTTGACTCCGGCATGCATATCTTTTGCGTCCCATGTCTATTTTTTGAAAACTTTATATTTCTGGAAAGCTGGTGCTGTGTTCTTTTTAGAAATGTAGTCCTTTTTCTTTTTTTTTGACCTCTTCTCTTTCTATCATAGTTTTGGCATTTTTTCTCTATGGTGGATATTTTGAGTGTTTTAGGCCCGAGGATCGTTTTCCTGGCATGGTTTGCTTTCTTTTCGGCTGTACTTTCTTTTGGTTCAGCTCTTTTTCAGTTATGATCATTGTAGCTATCATTTTGAAGCATTTTTTATTTTCGCACTGAGATAAACCGTCACTTTTGTATTTCGGGAGTCATGAACGTTGTTTTGAGTCAGCTGTGCATGCACTATTTCATAAAGCACCATGGGGGGGATTATTTGTTTGTTGTTTTAGGCATTCTCTCTTTGTCAAGTGAGTGTCCCTTCCACGACATTAGCCCATGCAGAGCAGTTCGACCGTGTCTTTATCGATGTCTGTACCTCTTTCCCTCTCTCCTTGTTCTTGGTTCATTTGCAGGAGATTTGGCTCACCTTCTCAGTTGCCTGTCATCACACCCCGTCTGCATTAAGGGGGGGTTATGCTGTGTTCTAATGCATCCATGGTTCGATGGTTTGATAGTGTGAACTATGTATTTAGTGGTTGATCCTATATACAAGGCGATTGCAGTGGCTGGCTACCTATGCATTTCGGTGAGATGGATCATCTACCATATAGACATGCTTAGTTCGTGCCTTCTTCTTCCATGGAGGGTTCTTCAGATCAGCAGTTTGGCAGATTTGCGGCTTCTTCATGCTTCAATGATGCTGCTTCTTCATGATCACTCTTTGTTCCTGTTTTAGGGGACAATTTCCCTAGTTGGAGACTTCTTCAGCTCTTCACTGGGTTCTTACCTCTTTTTGGGGGAGGGTTTTTCCCATGTGGTTTTCTCTCTTTCCTCACTTACAGAGGTTGCATTCTTCTTGCATTGTACTTGGGTACCTAAAATGGCCTCGTTGTCGGGACCCATTATGCATTCATCTTAGTTTTGTGAGCTTAAGGCATTTCCCTAAGTTGCACTTAAGGGGGGGTGTTAGAGTAAATAATTAATATTTAATTATTTATTCTATTGCTTAAGCTTACTTAGGTCATGCATTTATTTAATATTTTATATTTAATGCGTGTTGTGGTTAGTTGGTCGACAACACGGGAGTTTGTTCCCTTCTAGTTGTCACACTTATCTTCTACCACCTTCCAGCTTGTTCTACAAGCTTCCATGAGCTCTTTATATTCGAGCTCTCTCTCATTGTATGATCACACATAACAACAACATCACATTATTGTAAATACATTTCTCATTGTGTTTGCATTCATGGTGTCTCTCATGTCTGTTTAGGGTTTTGCCCGTGCTCCATGCTCCTCCCCTTCTATGGCTTCTCTTTGACAGGTTTCGCATGCAAGTGATCTTGGCGTCTTCAGAGTTGGCTTTCCTCAACTCCAACAACTAACTTTTCATAATGCACAAATAATTTTCAAATGTGCTCGATGATTTAATGTACTTATCAATCTAGTTCAACTTTTTTCAATGAACTCTCATATTTTACATTGTTGTCTTATTTTTGTCACATTATTAATGGATACCCAACAAAACCTTGTTCATTTGTATAATGTTGTCAATGAATAAATCACCCAACTATCCTACTATTTTTCCATAATTGAACTTTTAATGGTCTATATGAATACATTGCAAAATCAATTCACCAAAACAGTATTATACTTTTTTAATGTATTCATTGAATAAATTAGAAGTTATTTATAGCTTGGATAACTTGAATTCCCATTAAAGAAACATAATATATTCAATCACTAATTACTTTAGTGTCAATGAATAACCATTGTATACTATTAACTCACCTACTAGGTAGAAAAGGTGGTGAAGGGATAATTCTAATTAAAAATACATTGCCCCATGTATTAATTAAAACACCATCTTATTATGTGACCCATATGATAATCCCACTTAACCACAACTGACCCTAAACATCTTCATATTGACATGTTCTCATGTTCACCAAATGCCACATTACCCCTTGTGGTTAACCCAATTATTAAGGTGAAGGAATCCTAAGTCAAATCATTTTCTTCATGTAGAAGTCACTTGTAGAACTCCTAGCAAAGCTTCTGGGTGTTTTCATCTCTATCAATTTTCTTAACCTTGTTCTTCTTCTAACTTGAAGGAATAAATCATGAAGTAGAAATATCTCACTATTATTTATCATTTAATTAGTGTTTGCAATGATACTCTTGTTTTGTTTATAATGATTTTCCTATCTAATGATTGTGTGTTTCAATCCTTCCACCTTAAAATCATTACATGTAATATGATAGAACTAAATAATTAGAGGAAATGGTAAAGAAATAGTGTACATTATCAATTCAATAATTACTTGGTGTTTTATTATTTGTGAATTTCCATAGTTTCTTCTATTTTTCATTTTAGATATGGGGCTTTGTCTAAGTTAATCATTGTCTTCCACATAGTATTTTTTTTGAAACCTTTAGCACTCACAAACACTTCTTGTCACCCTCTTTTTATATTCTTACTTGTGCATTTTATTAATTTTTTGTTGATTTTTTTGACACCTTAAATATACTCATTTTCATATGTCTATTTGACTATATTACCCCATTCAAGTAATTACATGCATTCCTAGGTTGTCATGAATGTATGCATTGTTTAGTTAACATTGTTTGTATGCATTGTTAAGATGACATTAACTGTATGAATTACTAATTTGACATTGATTGTATGCATTCATTAAGATACCAATACTTGTATGTATTTTTTAGCTTGCATTGAGTGTGTGCATGTGTATTAAAATGCATCCATTCTTCAACTAACATGAATTGTACACCTTACTCTCATTTTCAAGTTGCTACTTTATGCTATTCACCTAACATTCTTTCTATAACAAATTTACATTAACTTAATGCCCATAAATATACGTGAAATGTGAAGCATTGTTGTCTAAGGTTAACTAAATATGGCATCCAAAAAAATAACAAGTACAATAACGAGATCAGGGCTACAAGAGGATCTCGTAGAATTATAATAATATCACCTAGAGTTACATCCATAGACATGGATCCTATTCATCCTCATGTTGCAAGTCTAGAAGTATCACATCCTACTACTCCTACCAATGTATCAGACAATGGTACACCTACTAATGCAACAAATGATCCTACTCTTGGAAATGTAGCTAATGTGAATGTTCATGAAGGAAATGGGGGAGGGATGTTGCCCCAAGTAACACTTTTTGTTAAGCCAAGAAAATAAAGTAGACTTGGGAGGACATAAAGATGAAAAAGACAGTGTTGAGAAAGGATAAAGATCAACTTAGACTACAACAAAGAAGTACAAGATATATACTTCTAATTTGAGCTAGGCATGGTTAATGGGAACTATAATGACAAAGGTCAACTATCCTAAAACAATCCTATGTCTTGAAGAGGAAGAGGGCATTGTTTAGTAGTAAAAAGATATAGATCAAATAGGCATGGATGTATAGATTTAGGACATGCAGTGAGTGGTTTATCAAATCACAATATAGATGATTATCCCTTTTACAAATGGAATATTAGGAAGATCATGGTGACTTAGATTTAAATGTTTCCACAAGGGATTGAGCCATCCAACAATAGAAGGGTTGGACATAGACAATGATATTATGGGTAAGTGCACCAAGTTGTGGTGCCAAAAAGGTGACACCCTTTTTTTATTTTCTTTTTCTAACTCTCAATAGTGTGTACACACTATAGCACGCATATGCTATGGTTTGGGTATCTCGAGCCATAGCATGTACACACATTTAAAAAATCCAAATTATTATAAGTGGGCTACAAACCCACAACCTATTCATTTTTTCTTCATTTTCCAACTTCCCCTCCTCAAAGTGTGTACACAAATTGAGAAAATTGAAGGTTTTTTCCACCCACCTTGTCAATATGCCTCCTCGCCATCAAAGTTCAAGATCATGAGAACATTGGATGTTGTCTAACCTTATTTTTGCATTATTTTATATGTTTTTTGTATTGTTTTGTAGGGTTTTTTCAATTTTTCTTTAAATTTGTTTATTTTTTAAGATTTCAATTGATTTCTTATCAAAAAATGTGAATAATGAATTGGAAAATCCCCAAGAAGATCAAAACCAAAACCCTCCACAACAAGAACAGCAAATTCCACAACCTGCACCAATTGGAAGACCTCATCCTGGCATACAAGAAAACATAATAAATGAAATAGAAAGAGAAAAAAATAAATTAGAAACACTCATTGGTAGGTTGAAAGCTTGTGGAAAAACCAATCCAATCATAGCTCAATTGGCATCCTCCCTCGAGTCCATTAAGACCCACATAGTTTATGTTAGTGGTCAGTTAGATATTTGGCAGGTTAAGAGGGATGAACAAAAAAGATATTACACAAATAAATTATCATATCAAGATGTTAAAAAAAAGATATACCAAAAGGTAGGATTTGTGCATTATTTAGAAAGCCTAGCGAACAAGATACTGTTAGAGAGACAACTAAACAGTTCCCCATCCATTGGTGCATACATGATGGTATTAGAAATAATTTTTGGGATAGATGGTGGATGGTTTTTGATGCCCCTCCTTGCAATAATCATGATGTCCCAATGTATTTCTTAAGAAAATATTATTGTGAGTTTTTCCTTGGGGGGTAGAGGTGGGGGGTCATCATTTGAGAGGCTAGGGGTACATCATGACCCTAATGTAGTTAGGGCACCTGTGGTCAAGCCATAGGGTGAGCATGTGACTATTCCTTCAGTTGTGAAGGAACGTGTAGAGGCCAACACTTTAGGGACTATTAATGCTTTGACGTAGACCCTCATTCATTGTATGACTCCATTAGTTTAGGAGGATCCTTCTATGCATTGTGGTCACATGTGCACATAATGTGGGTCCTTATGCACATTTAGCAGTCATGTTGGAGATGGTGCAAATGATGGGCTAGTCACTGATCAATTCCTGAATGAGACATTTGGCATTGACAGACAGGTAAATTATAATTATAATAAATTAATTTGATCACATTTCATATTTATAGTCAATGACTAATTAATTATCATGTATTCACATTGTTCAAAATTCAAGGTCAAAGTGTTGGCGGCCCTAGTAGTGATCCCCCAGCCCCTTTTTTTGTCCCATCAACAAGTCCAGAGGTATGTATCGATTTAATCATTTAAATTAATACATATATTTATTAAGTAATCATATGAAGGATTGACATAAAATTTTATGCATGTGCATTAATTCTCTACAAGACCATCGACATTCACTACAGACTTCAAGCCTAGACGTGATACGAGCTTCGTAGAGGTACATTTGTTTCATGTTAATTAAATTCATTTGATTATATTTATTTCATGTTTCATTTTACATGTAACATGTATTGTATGACATGTAGCTCTTGACATTTGAGACTCCTCATCTTTGGCAGTTCGTTGATCATGGAGTGGCTGCAGTTATGGCTAGTTCATAGCCATTGACTGAGGTATGAAAGAATTTTCTTGGTTTTAGTTTTTGTTTATAATAGTTAGTATCAAAATTTCTAATGTTATTTATTAGTGATTATATTGATTGAATTTTTGTAGGGTCTTGTTACACCCGATCGTCCACAAGCCCTCGAGGTGGACTTGCAAAGCAACTATATGATGGCAGTAAGAAAATAATTAATTTTGTGTGTACATATATTTGATTTCAATGTATAATAATTATTTATTCATATCTACTTTGTTTGTATCAGCTCGAGTTAGAGAAGGGCCTCAACAAGAGGATGAGAGAGCATGTAAGGAAGACCCCATGATCACCATCATCTCCCTCCACATGATGACTAAAGACCTCTAGAGATTCGTTTCCTTCCCCTTGTGGGAAGGAGAAGATATAGCTGATAGACATACATGTATAGGCATCAATGAACATATATGTTGGATTTTATGTCAGTGGACATATTCAATATATATTTGATGTATCTATGAAATTTTATATTTGATGTATGACATTTATTTGATGCATGACATTATTAGAATTATGACATTATTGGTTAATATATGATATATTTGTTCATGTACGATATTATTGGTTATCATAATATATTATGTGTTTTTTAATGTATGACATTATTGGTCATCATTTTATATTATATGTTTGTTCATGTATGACGTTATTGGTTATCATAATATATTATATGTTCCTTCATGTATGACACCCTTGGTACTTGTACCCATGTACCAAATACAAAGTACACATATCCCAAGTACTAGGTAATTGGTGGACATCATCATAGCTAAGGACCTTGATTGAGATTTTAGATTTTTTTTTTCAATTTTTTGTTTGTGTATCAACTTGTTGTTTATCAAGCTTAATTCAATACCTAATCAATTCGAAACTTTGATAGAATATTGATTAACAATAAACTTTATCATTGTTTAAGCATAAGTTTATAATTTCCAATATGTAATCGTCATATGATTTATGATCTTGTTCATGTTTAAAGTTTTCCTTCTCTATTATTTGTTTGTCAAGCTTAATTCAATACCTAATCAAATTGAAACTTTGATACAATATTGATCAATGATAAACTTTATCAGTGTTAAAGCTATAAATTTATCATTAGTAATATGACATTTTCATATGATTTATGATCTTCTTGTTCATGTCTAAACCTACCTTCTATGTTATGCATCTAAAAATTTATCATAAATTATTGTTACAAACATTTAACAAATCTGAAACTAAAAATAATACATTACATTTGCAAACTTTATCACTATCCTTGATTTGAAAAATCAGTGTCATGACTCATAAATTCAATTTTTCTATTAATATAAAATTATAACTAAAAATAAAGTTTGACATACCCAAGTACCCCTGTCCCGTATTATAAAAAATAGTTGTACCCGTACCTGTACCCATACCCATACCCTAAGTACCCCTGTCCCTGTGCAAACTTGTATATTATATGTGGATCTTGGTGCTTTCTGTACACCTATGTGGTCTATAGGATCTCTTGCTGCTTAGAACATCCCTTGATCTTGCCCAACCTCCTCACCAGGTTAATTGATCCAAACTTGCAACATCACTCCCTTACTATTCTAGGAATAATATCTCGCTAAAGGTTTTATAGGTCTACTAGGGTACCATAGTACTCCCTAGTCCAACCAAGGTTTCCATGATGTCCTAAGGTGTTACTAGAACACTTGTACTATGCTTTCATGGATAACAACAATGGGTTTATACTCGATTTCAAGATTTCTTCACAAAAGGGCTACAAGGAGAGCCCCTAATTAGGCTTCCACCCATATTTCTAGGGCCAATAGCTCCTTTTTCTTAGAGTTTCAACACCTCTAGCCTTAAGAATAATTGATACATAGGATCCATGCTCAAGTATTTTTAGGGTCTCGGGGTGCATATAGGCCATAAAACAAAAATAGCAAAATTGAGGGTTTGGTAGGGTTTTCTTGGCTGCCTATTGTCCCCACTTTTAAGAAACCTTCCACACTTCATCAAGAATCCTCCTCCACAAGCTAGAACCTCCTCATACCCCTATTCAATCCCTTAGAAGGGAAATTATTTATTCTTCAAGCTTTGCTCTCGAGAGCTCTTTCTTTGCTGACAGTCCCTAGCCAGGCATTGCCTAGCTCACCTAGGGCTTGGTTAAAGAATTATTTGCACTCATTTTTTGGGCCCTTTCTTGCATAATATAATACATTAGAGTTTGTAGCCTGAAATACAGAAGACCATGGAATTTCTATGATGGAGATAAGACTTACAACCCTTTCATGATAAACAACTCTAAAACTAGTAGTAGATAGGTATCTTTGAAGAAATTTACAAAACCTTTCAAAACTTGGTCACAAACTATAACTAATGCCAGTTATAGTAGACAAACCATTGTGACAAACTACTTTCCTAAACCTTTTTGTTCTTTAACTTCTTGAATTTGATGCTTTGTCTACTATACAAATCATCTTTCACATCACCAACAAGACAACCATGAACTTCATTGTTTTGACATCTTTTGGAATCCCTTTGCTCATTTAGGCCATGAATTTTGGAGTGCCTATTGTCATATTCTTTAATACTACTATTTCCATAATGCTATAGCTGTAACATTCTTCGAAGGGAAAACCTCACTATTTCACAGTCTTATCCTTAATGCTATGACAATTGCACATCTTTGGACCTCTAGATTTATTAGGTTATTATTCATTATATCACCATTCATCATAAAAATATAATAATATATTGATATAGTGTAGCCTCAAAATCACCATATATCACTAGTGCACTGACATGTATGCAAAAATATTTGAAATCCTGTGTTGAATTCTTAGTTCATGCTAATGTGAAACTTGTAAATTTATTCTAATAGAGTTCAACATTGAAAAAATAGGAGTAGATAATAAGTTTCCTCAAACTACCAACCTACCACCACCTAAATGGCATTTGGAGCTCCTCTTCATAGCTTTAGAACTATGATTGTTCTTTTGTGGTTATCCCTTTATGAACTAACTTGAAACTTTACAACTCATTGTAGTATTCGATTGTAAGTCATCTTGTACGTACAAAACTATGTGTTTTGTTAAAAGATCCTTGAGACATTTTAATTTATTACTCCTACTATAAATAGTACTAAATGACTTCTATTCTATTACACATGATTACTAGATTTGTTAAGATTGTTGTCTCACTATGTCTTATTATTTGTTAAATTCGCTATCATATGATCCATTAAATTAGTTCTTATATACCTCTACCATAAAGATTCTTCATGGTTTTTACCATATGACTATAATCTATGTGATATAGTAGTAAACTAGCTTTTAAGAGGTTTTTCATTATACTTTAATCAATCATTGATCTCAATTAGACATCTCTATTCCATTTGCATATAACTACTACATAGGCTTCTCACATGTACTTTTTCACTTGTTTGGACCGAGCACTATTGTTGTGTTTAGTTGAAAGAAAAGTCACAATGATTTTAAAGATTTTCATGATCATACTTTGCCACTTGACATTCTTTTACTTATTCCATCTACGTAGGAAACAATTCCACTTTCTTTAACCCTACCATAAAGCCTTGAAAATGAACATGAATGTTAAGTTATCAGCATTTTGATAAACATTTAAGAGTTTTTCTAGAGATTTTGATAGTTACACTACTACAAAGGTTTAAAAAGTTGTTCATCACACTCACTATTGTTGCCTTGAATATTTTCCTTTGATCTCATTTGTTCGTAATGTCTTTACCTTATGCATTGATTATCATTAACATTGCTTTGAAAATTATAGTAGCCTTTTATCTGAAACTCTTCATGAATATCATCTCCCTTAGTCTATGACACACATCCCAACCAATCATTACTTGGAATGTAACACTTTCCATAGTCTTTCTTAGGGACATTTCAGTTTGGCATACTTGAGAATGTTTGAGTGCTCAATGGGACAAGACAAGCTTGGGAATAGGGTTTACTCAGTCACCCAGAGCTAATAGAATAGATAGTTCAATCCCACAATGAAGGGTGAGAGAGATTTGGCAGTTGGAAACTTTGTACCGGCCAACACTACAAGTTTTACCATCACCCGAGATGACATCACAAAATCAAAATGGAGTATGATCTCCAAAAAGAAAGAGAGGTTATTTTAGGTCTCTACAACATAGTCCTATAGGAACTAGAATCACATCCATACCTTACATGAGCTTCGAGATATGCCCCATCAAAGATTTTTGCCCTATGACATTTACTGACCCTTAGGAACATTTCGATTTGGCATGCCCGAGAATGTTTAAGTGCTAAATGAGATAGGATGAGCTTGGGGATAAGGTTTATCCAGCCACCTGAAGCTAATGGAATAGATAGTTTAGTCCCAGGACAAAAGGTGAGAGAGATTTGGCAGTTGGCAACTTTGTATTGGCCAACACTACAAGTTTTAGCATCACCCAAGATGGCATCACAAAATCAAAATGGAGTAAGATCTCCAAAAAGTGAGAGATGTTATTGTAGGTCTCCACAACATGGTCCTATAGGAACTATAATCACATCTATACCTTGCAAAAGCTCTGAGATATGCCCTGTCAAAGATCACTTCCCAATGGCATTTAGTGACCCTTGGGGACATTTCAGCTTGGCATACCTAAGAATGTTCAAGCACTCAATGGGATGGGATGATCTTGAGGATAGGGTTTACCTAGCTACCTAAAGCTAAAAAAATAGATAGTTTGATCCCATGATGAAAGGTGAAAGAGATTTGGTAGCTGGAAACTTTGTACTAGCCAACACTACAAGTTTTAGCATCACCCGAGATGGCATTGCAAAGTCAAAATGGAGTAAGATCTCCAAAAAGTGAGAGAGGTTATTTTAGGTCTCCACAACATAGTCCTATAGGAACTATAATTGCATCCATACCTTGCACTAGCTTTGAGATATTCTCCATCAAATATCGCTACCCTATGGCATTTAGTGACCCTTAGGGACATTTCAGTTCAGCATGCTTGACAATGTTCAAGCACTCAATAAGATAGGACAATCTTGGAGATAGGGTTTACCCAGCCACTCAAAGCTAATGGAATAGATAGTTTGATCCCATGACAAAAGGTGAGAGAGATTTTGTAGTTGGCAACTTTGTATTGACCAACACTACAAGTTTCAACATCACCCCAGATGGTGTTGCAAAATCAAAATGGAGTAAGATCTCCAAAAATAGAGAGAGGTTATTGTAGGTCTCTGCAACATGGTCCTATAGGAACTAGAAACACATCCATACCTCACACAAGCTTTGAGATATGCCCCATCAAGGATCACTACCCTATGGTATTTAGTGACCCTTAGGGAAGTTTTGGTTTGGCATGCCTGAGAACATTTGAGCACTCAATGGGGTAGGATGAGCTTGGGGATAGGATTTACCTAGGCACTTAGAGCTAACATAATATATAGTTTGATCCCATGATGAAAGGTGAGAGAGATTTGGTAGTTAGCAACTTTGTACTGGCCAACACTACAAATTTTAGCATCACCCGAGATGGCATCGCAAAATCAAAATAGAGTAAGATCTCCAAAAAGTGAGAGGTTATTGTAGGTCTCCACAATAAGGTCCTATAGGAACTAGAACCACATTGATAACTCACACAAGCTCTAAGATATGCCCCATCAAAGATTGTTGCTCTATGGCATTTAGTGACCCTTAGGGATGTTCCAATTTGGCATGTTTGAGAATGTTTGAGCACTTAACAGGATGAGATGAGCTTGGGGATAGGGTTTTCCTAGCCACCCGAAGCTAACAAAATAGATATTTCAATTCCATGATGAAAGGTGAGAGAGATTTGGCAGTTGACAACTTTGTACTAGCCAACACTATAAGTTTCAGTATCAGGCAAGATGGCATCGCAAAATCAAAATAGAGTAAGATCTTCAAAAAGTGAGAGAGGTTATTGTAAGTCTCCACAACATGGTCCTATAGAAACTAGAATCACATCCATACCTCACATGAGCTATAAGTTTCATAGTATCTAATGAGTCACTAGTGTAGACTGAGTTCAAGACTATTTGGAAGTGATCAGTATGGACCAAGCTTCTACATCTACCAAGTGCATGATGATGTCGAGCATTGACAATAGATGCCAAGTATCAAAACCTCATCAAGTCAGTCTTCAAAACCTGAGTACCTTCATGTGGTCCAACTTTGTAATATTTGTGTAAACTTGTATTATGTCCAACTTTGTAATGTGCATAATTGGAATGGTATATATGTAATGAATTGTATCATATTCAAGTATGAATGGAAGTGAATGGGAATGTAATGTAATCAAATACAATTAGAGAAGAGTAGAAAGAGAGAATTACAAAGGCTACATTAGTATAAGTAGCAGCAAAGACATATCTATCACATCAAGGTAATTTTTACATAAAGGAATCTCATTCAGAAAACCAAGTTGTAGATCAGAGATCAACTATTGTTTCATCCTAACAAATAGATCATCAAATCCTTTAACAAGGTAGACCTAAAAATCTTTTATAAATCTCTTTACTGAGTACATACTTCATTGTATGTTTGTAGATCCTTTCACAAGGTGGACCTAGCAGTCCTTATTGATCCTAATAGGGAAGATCATCAGAAGTGATCAATGTAAGCCTTAATAGGCCAACTTTATACTATAGTACTAAAGCTTGTGGGTATCATCCCCACCCTAGTTTTACTTTCTATTTGGAAGGTTTATGGGTCACCAAATTTTTGTGTCACAGTTTTATGAATGCTTTCATGTTTTTAATTTATTATGCATGCAATTAGAATATATTATATGTGAAGGTTTAAATGCTAATTGGATTCTTGGATTAAGAGTTGAAATAGAAGAAGTTTTAAAAGTTACTGATTCACCCCTCCCCTCTTAGTAACTTAGCATAGTCTAGAATATTTCCAAAAATTGGTATCAAAGCACTATGGTTCTGAGGAGAAAGTTTAACAACTTGAGCAAAGATCAAGGCCATGAAGATATTCAAACTTGACAAAGCTATTGACAATGAGAAGCTAGATTTTGAAATGGCTATTGCCCAACTCAAGAAAGAAAAGGAGAAACTCTCTCAATCCCTTAATAGAAGAAAATAACTTGTAATTCAAATGAATGATCATCTCTACATTGAAGAAAGAATTGAATACCTTCATTCAATAAATTCAAATGAAGTCAATGAAGCAATCAAAGAAATCCTAGAAAAGAATGGTTCCCTACAAGAAGAAGTAAGAAAACTAAGAAGAGAGTAAGAAATTTAGTCAGTAAGGCTATGTGAAGCCATGGAGCAAAAAAAAATGGAAGGAACAATGAAATCCAGAACCAATCCCTTCAGCAAGTAGACCTTATTGATCAATTCTCCAATGCAAATGAGGAAATCATGAGTCTAATATTTGAAAATGAAAGATTACAAAATGATCTAAACTCTAAAAGGAAAATCAATGAAAGATTATGAAATAATCTTAACTCTGAAAAGAAAATGAATGAATGAATGGTGAAATCCTAAGAAGACATGAATTAATTGAATGAGAAAAATCTCTATAGAAAATAAGGAAAAGTAGGAATTGGATATATAGAAGAAGGAGAATCATCCAAGCAAGGAGCTCAAAAGAATCAAAAATCTACTTGCAATCACCATGTTAAGATAGGTCATACATCAAACAAATGTTGGAGCAATGGAAAAACAAAATTCAATGGAAAGTGCTATAATTTCAATAAGCATGGTCGTAGGGCTAGTGAATGCAAAGAGAAACCAAGATTTGAAGATAAATGTCGCAAATGTAAGAAACATGGACACAAGTCATCAAAATGCAAAACCAAGATATTGAATCCAATAGAATAGATTGTGAAAGCCATATTTGGTTGGGACTACAACAGCTGGTGTAGATGTCATTATTGTAGAGAATTTGGACACATTGGTATGAATTGTGTAAAGAATCATTTGAGGATAAGAGATACCATTAAAAGATGTTTCATTTGTACAAAACTCAGACATCTTGCCAAGAACTACATGAATATTGGTAGAATTGAAGATGAGAAGAAGGCAAAAGGTGATAACATCTGAAAATAGATGAGATAGGAATGGGTTCCAAAGTCTACCAAGGATACAAGTTCAAGCAATGGTGATCAAGTCACTCAAGAATTGGGTGACTCTACCATTTCTACTTAAGTTCTTAGGAGAAAACTAGAACTAAGCTATAAAAGAAGACTTTCAAAATAGTTCCAGATTGAAAGAACATAGTGATCCAAATCTATATTCAGGATACAAAGGGATCATTGAGTACAAGTTTCTGCCAAGTTACCTTCTCTACCGAGTGAGGTTAGGTCATAAACTTTATTGAGCAGGTTGGGAGTAATGAAGATGCATATTATTATCAAGTCATGAAGGCTTTGTCAAGTGTTCAATGTAAGCGTAGTGGATAACAGACTATCAACATGATGTCAATTGATCTACCTTTCGTATTGAGCATTTATGGAAATTTTTTGATAAAAAGCATGGAATTAAAGTCATTCTTATTGTGAAAATTTTGAGAGATATTGTGAACTATGATCTTTAGAGCATTCAAGTGATTCGAGTGAATTGACAAAAAAAATTTTGAATTCTCTCAAAACCCTACCAAGTGAAGATGACATCCAATAGCAACAAGGAAAAGTGAGGTTCAAACATGTTGGTTCATGAAGTGGAATGGAAGGCACAAGACTTCAAGCTCACTCCTATAGTCACCAAAACCCTACATCCAAATAGAGCGTAGTCACAAATCCCTCCAAAGGTAATGTTGATTAATGATATTTGCACTCATTTTAAATGTACTATTCAAGATATTGACACTTTGGAAATGGATGATGCCCTAGATAAGCTATGTGTGAATGGAGTTTTGAAACTCGAGCACCAATATGGAAACTAAAAGGTTAACTCACATTCCTCACATGCTCTATGAATTCCAAGTAAAATAGATTAGGTTTATCCTTAGTCAGGTGCATAATGGATAGTTGTGGTTGGAGAAAATAGTATTGATCACAAAGAAGATGATTCATTGAATAATTGGTCTCCCAATGCTAGCTAAAGCCAAAATGACAAAAACCCTAGGTTGGACGAAACTTGAAAAGAAAAACCTAGCAAAATGGGACAATAGAGGAATGAAAATTAGCAATGTCTTAGAAATGAAGTTGAAATTTAGTATCCACATCATTGTGCACAAGATATATAGCTCTAGCATGTTGAATATTGTGTGATGTGAAGGTGTGGACTTGGCATACAAGATAGTAAAGAACAATTTATCTTTCGACCTTACTAAGATATTGTTGAAGCAATTCAACAAGAATATGGAAAGCATAAGGACATCAAAGAATAATCCATGTAAGATTGGATCCCTATTAACATGTCTATTCTTTTATGTTCAAAAATTCTTCCCTTCAAAAGGTACCATTGTTTGGAGAAAAGATGTGCGTGTGCTATATCAAATTAATGAATTTATTGTTGAGATGGATGAAAACTACAATAGTATTATGGAAAACTATTTTGATTCATTTAAGGAGAAAATGAACAATAGATATTGAATCCCCAAGAAACTTGTTGAAGATTATAACGATAATGTATATTTCATGGTGGATAGTTATAAAGTATATATTTAGGCAGTTAAGCCTAGGATTGCATGGGTAAAATATCTTAGATATGAGGTCAATATTGATGAAACAAAAGATATCATTGAAACACTTGTCAATGAACCAGTTGATCCTAAGGCTTCATATTTTAGAACATATGATGAAGCAAAAGCTAGGATTGAACTTGAAATAAAGCTCCCTCAAGCAGTTAACAAAGGGAAGAAAATAATTGCACAACTAAAAATAAGTTCTACCCTTTTATTGATTGAGGGAAAAGGTGAGGATGAGGAAGAAGAGGATGATGAAGAATCTGAGGAAGAGGAGCCATTAAGGAAGAAGGGAAAGGCAATTATCACCAAGCCACCAAAGCCATCTATTACAGTATTCACAAGGAGATCCTCCAAGAAGAAATCTGACAAGGAAGGAGGAGAGATCATATTCAGAAAACCTCCACCCACCTTCAAAGATAAATTGAAAGATCTTGAAGTAGGAGCCAGTATAACAAACTTCAAATCATTAAAGTATGAAATTAGGATAGCTGAAGAGTAAAAGAAAATAGAAGATCTAGTGATGGAAAAAAATAGGAAAATGGAAATATTCACCAAACCAGCTTGCTTCTCAGATTCCTAATGATTTGTTAGAGAAAATTAAGCCAATATGGGAATTTTCCATGCAAACTATCAAAGACATATATGG
Organism: Cupressus sempervirens; assembly: GCA_028749045.1. Lineage (NCBI taxonomy): Eukaryota > Viridiplantae > Streptophyta > Pinopsida > Cupressales > Cupressaceae > Cupressus > Cupressus sempervirens. The sequence goes on along the minus strand of CM053783.1, from coordinate 470,782,247 downwards.
GAAAACTCTGAGGCATCTTATACTGAGCATATTAAATGTAGTGGTAAAAGAGATGTTGAAGAAAAATGAAGAAAAATTGACTCTCAAATTCAACAATTGCTTGATTTTGATGAAAGATATTGAACATGTTGTAAGGAATGCAACAAACACTTGGAAAAATATCTATCTTCTACATAAACCAAGTGATTTCCATTTCATGAAAAGATGATGATGATGATGATTATGATGATGACGAGGATAAGGAGAAAGATGATGAGGAAAATATTGGAGAAGCAACTCATTTTGATAACATTGATGATGAAGAGGAACAAGGGCAAGAGGCTACCGAGAAAGCAAAACAAGATGATGAGGAAACTAATCTAGTTAAGATAGTTGCAATAGTCATTAACTCACTTCCTCACACTCAAAGAAAACCAATGACAACATCAAGTACAGAGATAACCCTAGCAAGTTTGATTATGACTACTTTAGTTTTGAGCACAATAGTTTTGACTGCATCAATTTTGGATTCTTCAAGTATTTCTGTTAATATTCCTTCAATTAGTGTAGTATCAATTTTTATAGCTAGTCCTAGTATGTCCACAATTATTTATATTCAAGGCACACAAGCAATAAGTGTAAGGATAGTTGAGCCCAAGGCTTAACCGAGCACAAAATTTTTGGGTAAAGGAAAAGAGATGGAGGAAGAAATTGATTTAAATGAGGAAATTGTAATCCCAAATTGGGACATTTCCAAGCTTTCTCCAGACCAAATGCAGTCATTTGGTGAACTCCTCTAGAAGAAGGCTAAACAAAAAAGATTAAGAGAGGAAAGAGATAAGGAATTCAAAATTATTGAGGATGCAAAGAATATTTTGGCAGAGGCCATAAGAATTGAGGTTGATTCTTCACAACCAATTTTGTATCAGCTAGCAAAGATAGTTCAAAAATTTAATGAAGATATTGATTGGTAGGATAAGCTAGTGTAGAAGGAAGAAAAGAAGTTTGATAATAAAGTGTTGAAGCACATTTTTTAGTAGACATCTATCAAGTAGAACTTTCTACAATTTTGGGTTCTTTGGAAGCATCTTGTACAAATGTATCATCACTTTTTGGTAAGTTATGTAATGTTTCTAAGTTTACCAAGGAAATAAAGGACAAATTGTCCAAAATAGATGAAGATCTTAAGTCAAGAGCTCAATAGTTGCGACTTGACCCTAGTTGAAGCTCTGCACACTTCCAAAAAATAAGATTCTTGATAGATATGCAAGGAGAATTGCTTAAATCTACATTAGTAGATATATAGAATATGATTCTTCCAAACATGGATGCATTGCAAAAACATATTGCACATTCAAAAACTCTTATACATGGTAATAACTTCTCCATAGTGGACCATATGATAGAATTGTTAGCAAAAGTATAAATTGCACTTCACACATGTAAGGTCCTACAAGACAATTGGGATAAAACTTTGGCTATCATTCTCAAGGTACATTCAAAAAATTTATTTCATTTTGGCATTACTATGTAAATAAATAATAAATCTTTGCCATTAATGTCAAAAAAGGAGAGAAAGACATATGTTATGGTGGAGAAAATGTAATAAGTTGTAAAGGCAATGGGGGAGAAAGATATGTATAGAAAGATATGTTGTAAATAGCAAGAAGATTTATAGTATACTGTATGAAAGAACCTTACCATGTATAGATACATATCTTACAAAATTAATTTTGAAAAAATCTCAAAAATAGTATACTCTATCGAGCTAGTATCACAAGGTGATGGATAAAAGGTATGCAAGAAACTTTTTGAACTCAGTTTTGGATGATAAGTTTTTTTGTCACTAATGCAAAAGGGGGAGATTGTACATATCAGTTAAGTTTGTTATTAGTGACACACACTTATTCAGGTTGTATATAGCTACCAAGCTCATTGTACAATTAATAGTGTTTTCCAAGTATTTCAATTGTTTTCGAGTTCTACAGTTGTTACCGAGTCCTTTGGAAAAATCCCAGTGGTTACTAGGTAGTTATGGTTAGAGTGAAGATCAATAGTGTAAAACATGCATCTCAGTATATGCTAAGTTTACCAGTGAAAATTGAGCTATGCAGTGTTCACCAAGTTTGTACTTTATGTGATGTGAGTCTAGTGTTAACTAAGCTACTTAGTGTTAACCAAGTGACTCAGTTTATACCAAGCTTGAGGTGATAGTGTTTACTGAGCTAAGCCAAGGTAAACAAGTGATTCATTTTATATGATTAGTTTCATAGTATCTATCGAGTCACCAGTGCAGACCGAGTTTAAGACTACTTGGAAGTGATCAGTATGGACTGAACTTCTATGTCTATTGAGTGCATGATTATGCCAAGCATTGATGGTAGATGTTGAGTATCAAAACCTCATTGAGTCAATCTTCAGAACTCGAGTGTCTTCATGTGGGCCAATTTTGTAATATTTGTGCAAACTTGTATTATGCCTAACTTTGTAATTTGCATAATTGGATTGCTATATATGTAATGAATTGTATCATATCCAAGTATGAATGGAAGTGAATGGGAATGCAATGTAAATTAATACAATTAGAGAAGAGCAGAAAGAGCGAATGACAAAGGCTACAACTGTATAGGGAGTAGCAAAGACATATCTATCACTGCAAGGTGATTTGTACATAAAAGAATCTCATTCAAAAAACCAAGTTGCAAATCAGAGATCAACTACTATTTCCTCCTAACAAGTGGATTAGTCAAATCCTTTAACAAGGTAGACCTAACAGTCTTTTATAAATCTCTTTACCAAGTGCATACTTCATTGTATGTTTGTAAATCCTTTCACAAGGAGGACCTAGTAGTCCTTATTGCTCCTAATTAGATCATCAGAAGTGATTAGTGTAAGTCTTAACATGCCAACTTTATACTATAGTACTAAAGCTTGTGGGTATGATCCCCACCCCAGTTTTACTTTCCATTTGGAAGGTTTCTAGGTCACCAAATCTTTGTGTCACAGTGTTATGAATGCTTTCATGTTTTCATTTTACTATGCATGCAATTAGATTAGATTATATGTGATGGTTTAAATGCTAATTAGATTGTTGGATTAAAAGTTGAAGTAGAAAAAGTTTTTAAAGTTACTAATTCACCCCTCCCCTCTTAGTAACTTAGGATAGTCTAGAATATTTATACCAACTATTGGTAGAAAACTTCCAAGCATTGATCAAAATTTCTACCAATTGTTGGTAGGAAACAATCATTAATTGGTCAAAACGTCCACCAATTGTTGGTAGAAAACTAAAAATAATTGATCAAAATTTCCACCAACTACTAGTAGAAAACTATCAAGAATTGGTCAAAATTGCCAACAACATTTGGTAGAAAACTATCGACAACTGGTGAAAATTTCTACCAAATATCAATAATTGGTCAAAATTTCTACCAATTGTTTGTAGAAAACTATCAAGAATTGGTCAAAAGTTTGATCAATTCTTGGAGGAAAACTTTCAAGAAATGGTCAAAATGTTGACCAATTTTGGCCCATCCATCGACTAGGATGCCATGGTCACAACCAAAGGATTGGTCGATAATTTGACCATTCATTGGTGGAAAACCATGAGGAGATGGTCAAAATTTTGACCAAACTAAGTTCTTTTAAAAAAAAAATAGAGCGGGTGAATCCCCCAATGAATTCTTACCCATAGACTCTCTCTTAGATCATCTTCTTGGACTAGTGCAATTTTGGAAGAGGCTTGGTAGTGTTGCCATTCTATAGTGCATTTGTTCATCTTTATATTAATTCGCTTTGAAAATTGTATAACAACTAAAATAGAACTCAGAATGACTCAAGGTAAGACATTAAGATCATCTAGCATTAATGTATTCTCAAATACTTGTAGAGAAATTATATCATAAGTTTGCACTAACAACTGGACTGAACAAATCTTGGTAAAACTAAAATTGTACAGTGACTCAAACCCTTTCTCTAGCCCTAGAATCTCACTTATATAGTGTGAGATGTAACAAGATTCACACATAGAGAAACTAACAGCTATCCTTAAGATAGAAAATATATTTACATTGTTACTATCATAAAAGACAAAAATTCTGTGTAAAAAAATGTCTCTCATCATGAATATTCTTTAGTGGGGACCACTTTCTTCTACACTCTTTTGTTGGTGAGGATTTTCATGATGGGCTTTTGTTGCTGTTGTTCTTCCTTTGAATTTGTAATAGTTGGTTCTGCACATGATGGACTTGGCTCTAATTTTTGTAGACTTACTTTAAGTTGAGGCTCTCCATTTACATCATCATGAATTGATAAGAAAACTATTATGTCTGATTCTTCCTTTGCTAGGCCACTGGTTTAGATTTCTATTCTTGCAACTGCAATGGATTGTTCACCTTTGTCCTTTTCTCCTTTTATAGATGTGTTAATTATTTATACTTTATCTTCTTCCATTTCTTCATCATTAGTTTCAACATATTCTAACTACTTTGCATGAACTAAATCTGTTATCCACTTGTCAAAAAGTGTGTCATCTAGCCAATTAAAATTTAGAAGATCATGTTGTTTCTTCGTCACATATTCTACTAACTTATCAATCTCAATAAAATCCTACCTCAAAGAATCAACGAATAACTAAACTTTAACAAATTTCTCTATTGTAGCTACCCATCATGCATTTCCCTTTTTATTTATGAACTCATTCATTCAAAGGCACAATATATCATTTAATTTCTAGGCCCACTCCTCCTTATTTTTCAAATTATCTTTTTTATCTATGCCATGTCGGAATAGTCCAAAGTTAACACTCTTGTACTTATCTAGATAACTTATGATTCTTCTCTACAATGCAACTCTCTTATCATCAAACTTTGATATATGATTGGTCAAATCATAAGTTTTCTCTATATGTTCACAAGATAAACTGACAACAGAAACACATAGAAGAGTAACATTCTTATTTCTTCTAATCCTTTTTGTTGACAATTGGCTTAAGAGCATCATCACTTGCTTTCAGCTCTTCCCATGTATATAATACCTTTGTTAACTTATCATATAAGGATGACCAATCAATTTTATTTACTAAATACATAATGGTTTTCCTTAACCTTTCTTCATATTGGATCTCCAACTCCACCATGCAACACCCACAGTTTACTATTTTTTTCTTCAAAATCCTCTGCAGTATAGTACTGAGGTCTCTATGGTGTGTCTGGAATCTCAATGAGAGGAGTGGATTTAAAAGGCTCCATTGGTGGGTAAGGATATGAAATTCTAGGCCTACTAGACTTCCCTTGGTGTCCCATCATTTTATTTTCTAGTTCAATTCTTTTTTGAATTTCTTTATTATAGGCAACCAAAACCTTTTCATATTTATGCTATAATTCTAACCTCTCCTTTTTGTCTCTCTAAGTGGTGGCTAAGGTGAAATTGGTTGTTCCAACACTTAGCTCTGTAGCCTCTTCACTTTTAGTTTCCTCAACTCTTTTCACAATTAAGTTTCCCATTAGGCCATTATCATCAAGCTAGGAAGAGCCAATCCTGGACCGTTTTCTCATTGACCATATTACCAATGTTGCATGGTCCTCACTAAACTTAGCACCTTTCAATTCTTTCTTCCCTTTTTCCTCTGAACTCAATTTATTTGTAATAGAATTGAAAACCATAGCATCTACAATATCCCAATTGGGTAGCAACAAAACCCTTGTACTTTTATCATTTGCCTACCTTCTTTAGGAGTCAATCTTTGGAATTCCTACATTATTTCTTCTTTTATTTGGTTTTTTATGTCTACCTCTTCCATCTCAAGATTCTCTATTTTAAATTTATTGAACCTTTCTTCAAACACTCCAATGTTTGTTCTCCAATAAAATTGATAAAAGGCTTTGGACTTGACAAAATTATCATCAAAGATGAATTCATGGATGACTTGTTCTACAATAGGGTCCAACTCCCTTCCTATATAATCTACAATAGTTAGCTCAAAGCTTGGTGTTAGAGATTCTTGAGGATTTCCGTCTTCTAATTTTGATGAAGTAATAAAAATTCCCCCTTGGGATCCCAACTATTCCACTTGCTCCCTAGTGAGTTGTTCATCTCCTACGTGTAATGGGGATTGGGTGGGTGAATATTCCTTTGTTTGAGATGCTTGTTCCTTTTCTATCCTTTGCCTCTTAGGCATGGGCTCATGAGGTCTCTCCTCTAGAACAATACTAGTTGACCCTATTATTTTCTTTTCTTTATCTACTATGGCCCTTTATTCTGAGTTATATTGTAACCAAGTCTCTTTTGAACAACTAATTTCCCTAATCCTATATAGGGATGAAAGAAAATATTCTCATGATCTCTTGAGCCTTATCTAATTTTTTTTTAATAAAGAATAACTTCTTTTCATTCATGACCTCCATAATTTTAGGAAAAGTGGACATTAGTTTATTCAATTTATCTACCTCTATTTCTACATCATCTAGAGGCTTATTTTGATTATCAAAATAGTTAATGAATTCCAAAACTCTAGAGTAAACCCTCCACTTTTCCTTCTTAATCTCTTTCTCTTGTAGAGAGAACTCATTCCTTATTATATCTTCAGGGAAGTAGGGTTCATACATGATCTTTTGAAATAATTTTAGCCCTCTTTTTGAATATTTTAACAAATCCCTCACTATCCCAAAAATGGTGATGGGAAACAACCATCTTGTACTCATCCAAGAATTTATACAAAGATACCCAACCACCCTTAGTGATTATAAATTTGTGAGCCATTGTACAAGTGGGAAAGAGTGAACTTCTAGATCTACCAACCAACTTTGTTTCCTCCAATGCACCTATCTACCATATCATTTTAGCTATCCCTACCTTTAGAGGCACTTGGTAGGGTAGTACACGGGGAATCCCTCAGAAACCATAAACCCTAAAAACTTTAGAAATAGGAAAAGGTATAGTATCATCCCAATTGTGGGATGCTTTTAAATCAGAAGGATTTTCCATAGGCCTAACAAAATCTACCACTACCTTGGGAAATCTAGGATTGTCACTTAATATGAGGCTTCTCAATCTAGATTCAAATTACCTATCAAATCTGACAAAACTAGCCTCCTCTACATCCATAGTCATATCTATACTCCACAACTAGACTGGTAGAGCTTCTCCTTCATATTCTTTGTTTAAAATCATTTCCTTTTCAAAATAGGTCACCCCTTTAAATAAGAACATGTGCATCAATAGTGAATAATAACAAAATATCTTCTCCACCTTACTCTTTGCAATCCCATTCAAACCTATATGAATTTCCTCAGCTATATAAGATACAATGTCAAAAATGATATCCACACAAAAAGAAGAAATCATGTCATCATATACATAAACTTTATTGGCATAAAATTTTGCTCATCCTCACCAAAAACTATACACAAAGTCATATATATCCATAGCACTGGTAGTAAAAAATTCCTTCTTAAAAGGCTCTTTAGTTGATGTTGTAACAAAAGTCAAATTTCCAATTGAGGCCAAGTGTGCTCTTAGTGCACCTCGCCTGACATGATCTTTCTTAGATAAATATTCCTTTTCCAATCCTAGTAAGTCAATGTCTATTACCCATTTTGTCTCCCGCCAAAATTTGAATTTGAATACCTTGGCCCACCCAATGGTCACCTTCCATCTTTAATATTATTTTAACACCATGAAAATATTAAAAAAATAAAACAATAAAACTTTATGGTACTTCTTTACTTCCTAAATTTGTTCCTGCTTATCCACAACTTTCGCATTGTCAGATCTTGCATAGATCCACGGTGGGCACTTTCCCACATTCTCCAAATGCACTACCTTTACATAATGTAGGGAATTCCCTTTGCAGCACATGGATTGGTGGGTCCTTTCATTTTGTGTGGGCCACAAAAAGGAGGAGGGTCTGTCTAGCCGACAGTTTGATTGGTGCCTGCTTTCTCACATTTTGTCTTTTGTTAGACTTTCTGACAATGCGGGCAAGTGCCCTAGTGACACATGTCTAGAGGACATCACGATGGATATTCACATAGGTCCAAGGGGAACATGTTATGAACACCATTCAATGTGATCAGATCATTTCCTGGCACTTCCCCGCAATATGAAGATGCAAGGAAATTAAGCAATGCAGGAAAGCACCTGAAGGACATGTGTCCTTGCGGGCTTGGGGAGATAATGCTATAGTTAGTGTTGGAAGTTAAGGCTAGCAGTTATGAGACCATCATGGTCAGGGTTTTGAGGAGGTGGCATAGTTAGTTATGAAGATGTGGTCAAACTCAAGAAGACCTTGTGAGGTGGCAAAATGAAGCAAAACTATTGGCCCACATGGCTCATCCTGGTGGTAGGGTTTGGTTGACTTGTTGAATTTGTTGATTCATGAGCCAAAAATGAAGAGAGTCAAATTTTCCCGCACAATGTGATCCCTGTGATCAATGCCAACCACTCTTGAATAAATGTTGAACATAGTAGATAGTAGGAAAACACTCCACCACCTCTAATCCTACCCATGTAGTTGGTCAGAATGGTTTAATGGCACCATTTCCTATCTTCTTGGGGCCCTATTTCAACAAGAGATCAGATTTCATGGTATCTGAGTCTATGCCAAGATTAGATTTTCCCTAGATCTGCATGATTATTCTCCGTAAGACTTAATGGCAGTGGTTGTGGAGTAACTTCAATCAGAAAATATCTCAGTTATGCCTGAGCTATAAAGGAAATTTTGTAGATTTTGTTCTGGTCGACTCTTCTTTGACTTCTCTAATATTTCTCTGCAACTTCAGTGTAGATTCCCTTTGCCTTTGAACTCTATGACATTCTACCTTATCTCCTTTAGCCATTGATGTAAAGTGCAAGAACTATTTGCCTCTCATTGGTGTATTGTGGATATCTACAATCTTGCATGACTGTATCTCTTTTGGCCTATGAATGGTATATAAGTGAATCATCTTTTTCCTTGTGTCATTCATTTGAGTTTTCTAATTTCTATGTGATTGTTAGATTAAAGCAAGTATGGATGTGTATATCTTTTGGTGTCATGATGGTTCAATAGTGCATGTATGGACAAAGATTGGTTTGAACACTCTATTTTGGTGCATCACCTCCTTAGGTTGGAGTAGGTATATTTTCTCTCATGCATTCCTTCTCCCTTTTCCTCTCCAAGAGTAGTTAGGTGCACCCTGATAGTAAAGGAAGCCAGCCTTCTCTGGAGACTCTCAACCTCACAGTTCAAGTTCCATAGCTTGGAGGTTGTTTTCATGTTTCACAAGGTTGTCCTAAGGTAAAAACTTTGGACATGGGTGCAAAATTTTGTGACAACAATTTTTGGCATGCCCGATGGGACAATATTTAGAAATTTTCAAGTCTACTAGTGTCAAAAGGAAGATTTCAAGATTAATATAGAGGAGATAGTACTGGATTCAGTATTCAAGCCTTCAAGAGGCTCATTCTTCAAATACTTGGTGACTCTAAGCTTCAAAAACATCTGGTTCTAGACTAAATTTGTAGTAGCTCATGCCCAAAGCTGAAACAAGGGCATCTTCTAGAGGTAAATTTCAATACCAAGATCTTTCATTTTCAAATCCTAGAAGAAAGAAGACTAGAGTATCTCTATCACTAGTTAGGAGTGCAATAGCAACAAGTACACCTGCAAGATCTATCTCTACTCGTCCTACTATTAGATCTCAGCCTAGATTGCCATCAAAACATATCAATAGATCACTGGTCTATATGGTACAGCCTAGAGCCCATACTTTTTCCACCTTTAATGGTGGAAGTCCTCTTTTATTGGCTCAAAGACATGACATACCAATAGTTGCACTCAAAAGTATACCAGAATTTACTGGTGAGACTTCTATCTCTCCCTTAGAACACATTCAAGAAGTTTCAAATGTTTGTAATATCGATGGTATTACAGAGGATGATGTTGCAGTTAGGCTTCTAGCCTCATCTTTGAAAGGAAAAGCACTACAATGTTATAGAGGTTTGGCTCATGGTTCTATAACAGATTGGGATGGATCAGGAATAGGACTGTGCAAACACTTTGATGACAAAAGTGACCATTTGTCACTTTTAGAACAGTTGACTACTATAAAAAGAGCCCCCCATGAATGTATGATTTATTTCAACTATATATTTCAAAAGACATGGGATAGAATACCTACTTTAGTAAAAACCTATCCCTGGTAATGCCTTCTTGCATTACCTCAGAGCTTTTAACAGTGACATTGCCACTACAATCCAAACTATGGGAGGAGATACCTTGCCTAATGTTTACGGCATAGCAATAAAGTTAGAAAACATCCTAATACAAGGAGGTAAGCTATCTCCAAGGCCTCTTATGCCTTTCTTTCTTGATTTTCCAAATCACCAACCAGAAATGGCTCCTCTTCGCACAACTTCCACATCACAATCCCTTGCCCTAGTCCCTCGAGGATCCACATCTTCAAATGGAATAGATGAGATCAAGGAGATGATGAAATCTATGATGCTGAACATAGATAAAAGATTGCAAGGCCAAGAGAAGAAGCTGGAGGATAGCTTCTCTATGATACAAAAAGTGAGAAACAAGTCTGGTGACTTTAGAGAGACAACAAGCTCAAGGTAGTAAGGCTCATCAATTGCAACATCAAACTCTAAATAGTGGTAAACCTCCAAATCATAATTATGGGAATGATTTTTTTTATCAAAATAGGCAAAATAGCCATGCTTCAACCTCAAATGTAAACGAAAGTAGGGCCATAGTTCCTCAAAACAACATGGCCCAAGATCAAGATTTTTGTCCCTCCTATAACTACTCCCATGCCTATTGCATGTGTTAGAAGGCTGAATCTTATTTGGCTTTGACCATCCAAGAGCCTACAACAGGAAAATCATACAGGGAGTACCAATTCAAAGATGCCTCATATATGCAAGGACAAGGTGATTACTCCTTTATGAATCATCAGGTAGAGGAACATTGTAATGTAAACCAGGATTCCATTGCTCACAACACTAGGAGAAAAAGAAGAGCTATTGAAGATGCTACCCCTCCTCTTCCTAATCAGGCCTCAAATTCAAATGCAATACCTCATGAGAAATCAGTAAATGATCAATCAAATACCCTTCAATAGCAAAGGCAAAATAATGGTAGAAAAGATGTAAGTGATCCTCAGTTTGTTCCAACTCAACCTCCTACAAATGCAACCCCCAAGGTTTCTACCAAAGTACATACTATGCCATTCAGTGTGGTAGAACAAATGAAGAAGACAAATGTGAATATTTCCATGTGAGATTTTGTTGCTACTATACCCATGCAAAGGAGGTTGTTGCAGCAAGAATTGGAAAGTATTGAACCAAAGGATCAGCCACCCAGCATGGAAAGTGCCACAAGCCTAGTACAACCATCAAGGGAGGAAGAAACAAGTAAAAAGGTTGGACCCCCTCCATTTTATGTCTCTCTAATTATAGGGAATAAATTAGTCCACAATTGCATGATTGATTCAGGGGCTAGTAGTTCAGTGATGCCTAGGTGTGTTGTTGATGTTGTGGAAATGAAATATGAGCCCATTGTTAAGGATGTATTACAATTGGATGGTAGTACTATCAAGACTATAGGGATCCTTAGGAATGTGGAGATGGCCCTACATGCATGCCCTGGTTGTATTATAACTCAAGATATATCTATTGTCAAAGTCAAGCCACATTTTTCCATCTGTTTGTCAAGATACTTTACTACCCAAATAGGTGGTTACATATCTTCTGATTGGTCATATATGTCTTTTAGGACAAGGTATAGAACCAAAGCCTCAATCAAAGCAGAGCCTCAAGCCCTCCATCATACTGAACCCTACACCCCTAATCTCATCAACATGAATTGCACTATCCTAGAAATAGATGAGAATGACATAGTGAATGAGCCTACTACTTCCCTAGCTGAGATACCTTATTTTCTCTTAGATGAATGGGCTAATGCGTATCAATTTGATCCTATGTCAAAAACCCTTGAGACAGGCCTTAGTACATATTGTATATTAGAGAAAGATGCTTTAGTTCCCAATCTTGTGGAGACTGAAGAAGATGTGAGTGGGATATGGAGTATGTACTTTGATTTATCAAGGAATAAGAGTGGATTAGGGGCTAGTATGATTTTGGTTTCTCCTACACAAGTAAGGTACTACTTCTCCTTTAGGCTCCAGTTCAGTTGCACTAATAATGTGGTTGAGTATGAATGCTTGATTCAGGGTCTCCTACTTGCTCAAAAAAGAGGAATTCAAGCCTTAAGTGTATATGGAGATAGTGAGTTAGTGGTTAATCAAGTGAAAAATCATAATATCACCAAGAATGGTTTGCTCAAGTCTTATAAATATAGGGTATGGGATCTGCTTGAGGGTTTCAATCCATTTAATATTCAAAGCATCCCTAGAAAAGAAAATAGACATGCTAATAGGCTTGCAACAATAGGTGTGTCTCATGATGTGCCAGGGAATCTTGAGGAGAAGAAGAAGCAAAAAATTAGGATGGTATTAAGGCCTATCATCCTTGACAACAACATCCATTGACAAGTGTTTGAATATGATGAACAAATTGTAAGCTTCTTGCAGAATGAAGTAGAATTTTCAGATAGAAACCAGTCGAGACTGCAAGATCAGTATGGTGAACAAATCATTAACCTCAGTTCCAAAAAAATTTCCTAAGGGTCTCATTACCTTAGAGAGTGTTTTCAATCTTGATGACCAAGTGAGAGGTAGAGTCATGAACTTAGTTGTTGATGAAGATGATCACACCCCAGTTATAATTGCTAATGGAAAATCCTTAAACATAGGGAAGGTATGTTCTAAGATTGACCAAGAGATTTTTATTCATCTATGTCAAGAATTTAATGATGTATTTTCCTGGATGTATGATGATTTAAAGGGTTTTGACCCAAGGTTGTTTCAGCATACCATAGATTTAATTGATAATGTCAAACTAGTAAGACAAAAACAGAGGCCAGTGAATCTTAAAATTGAACCCTTAATGAGAAAAGAGCTATCCAAATTGATTGAGGCCAATATAATTTTCCCCATCAAGCACTCACTATGGGTAGCAAAACTTTTCCCTATTAGGAAGAAGAATGGAGAAATTAGATTGAGTTTGGACTTTAGGGACCTCAACCAAGCTTCCCTTAAAGATCACCATCGTCTCCCTTCCATGGAGTAGATTTTGTCCAAGGTCAGTGGTTTAAAGAGGTTTTCATTTCTTGATGGATTTTTTGGCTACAATTAGGTGCTGTTACGATAAGCATCTTTGATTCACTACCAAATGGGGTACCTATGCTTATTGTAAGATGCCATTTGGGCTAACCAATGTAGGTGCTACATTTTAGAAGGCAATGGAGATGGCCTCAAAAATGTGATTGGAAAGTTTGTATTGGTTTGCCTTGATGATGTCATAGTGTATTCAAAGAATGTGGAAGATCCTTTTGATCATTTAAGATAGGTATTTTCAAGGTGTAGAGAGTTTGGGATATCCCTTAACCCAACCAAGTGTTTCTTTGCTACTAATCAAGAAAAATTATTAGGACACATTGTATCTGAGGATGGTTTAACCATTGATTTAGAAAGAAAAAAAGCAATACTTGCTCTCCCTCTTTCTAAACATAAGAAAGGGTTGCAAAGTTTCCTTGGTAGGATAAATTTTGTGAGAAGATTTATCCATAATCTTGCTACCATGGTAAAACCCCTTACAGCTATGCTGAAGAAAAGTATGGCCTTTGCATGGACCAAGGAAGGGAAGGAAAGTTTTGAAGAGATTAAGGTAGCCATAGCCTTAGCCCCTACTCTCATTAATCCAAATTTTGAAAAGGATTTTATCCTTTATACCCTTGGTGGTGAGTCAAGCATTTATATTGTCTTGACTCAATCAAATGATAAAGATGAAGAGCAGCCCATAGCCTTCTTTAGTGAAGGGCTTAAAGACTATGAAGACAAATACAACTATGTAGAGAAGCAAGCCCTTGTAGTCATCAGAGCTTTCAAGAAATTTAGACACCTCCTGTCTCATAATAAAATTCATTTTCTAGTACCCCATGCCAGTGTGAAGGATTTTCTTCTGAGTAAAGATGTTAGTGAGAAGAGAGTTGGTTGGATTACTAAAGTAATGGAATATGATGTTGACATCTAGATCACTAGGCTGGTAAGAGGGAAGGGGTTATGTAAACAGATGATATCATCTCAGGAATCAGATGAGGAAGTTGCTATGATACTAACAGAGCAACAAGAGACAAGAAATGATGACATAAGGAATTGGATGGATGATATGAGGAATTTCTTATTAGGCAATGGATATCCTCAAGGATTAGATAGAACTAGAAGGAGACAATATAGATTATAGTTGATTCCTTATGTCATAGTTGATGGCATCCTTTTCAAGAAAGATTTTAATGGAGCCCTATTAAGATGAATTGACATGGACCAAGTTGAAAGAATGATCAAAGAGCTTCATGATGGTCCTGATGGTGGTCACTTCTCAGCAAGGACAACTGCAATGAAGGTCATGAGGGTTGGTTACTACTGGTCATCCTTGTTACATGATTGTCATAGGTATGTGAGGAAATGTGAAACATGTGCTTTCTTTTCTAGTAAGCAAAAGCTTGCAGCTCTTCATCTTCATCCCATTCAGGTGGACCAGCCTTTGCTCAATGGAGATTGGATTTCATAGGCCCTATCAATCCTCCTTGTAGTTTTGGTCACAAATGGATTTTAGCTGCTACAAATTACTTTACCAGATGGACAGAGGTAGTTACATTAAAGGATGCCACAAAATCTTTAGTTGTTGAGTTCCTTGATAAAATTGTGACTAGGTTCGGTGCCCCTTTAACCATTATTTTAGATAATGCAAAATCTTTTGTGGGAGCTCAGATTTGTGCATGGGTAGTTGACCATAATATCTACTTGAGCACATCCTCAAACTACTATCCTCAAGGCAATGGTTTAGCCGAGTCATCCAATAAAAACTTGATTAGGATTATGAAAAGAACTATAGAGGATAACCAGACGTGTTGGCATCAAAAGTTGAGGACTACACTATGGGCTGGCAGAATAACACCTAAGAGCTCAATAGGGAATTCACCATTTATCTTGGTATATGGTAGGGAACCAAGGCTTTCAATTTCATTAGAATTCCCATCCCTAGAACTAGCTCATTAGCTAGAGCTAATTGAAGATGATTCCATGATAGTAAGAATGGCAGAGTTGATGGAGCTAGAAGAAAAAAGAGGTCAGGCCATGCAGATCCTAGAAATACATCAACAATAGTTGAAAAGGTGCTTTGACAAGAAGGCTAGGGTCAAAATCTTCAGAGAGGGTGATTTAGTTTTGAAATGGGATGTATATAGGGCAAAATTGGGGAGACACTCAAAATTTGATGCACTGTGGAGTGGTCCCTATCTGATTGTCAGTTGGAAGCAGGCTAATGCTTTTCAATTAAGCAAGCCTGGTGCTGAAATTTTTCCTCTCCTAGTCAATGGGATCTATCTCAAACCATGTTTTTTATAGGGGTTGAGGTTTCATGTACATAGGTAGCTTAGTTTCCTTCTTGTTGTTTTCCAACTTTCCAAGAAGTACAAGAGCACATGTGTTTTGCTGAGGTTGCAAAGTTGCAAAGATAGAGTTTCCTAGTGTTTTTCTCCTATAGAGGTAGGGTTAGGGTTTTTATAATACATGGGCTTCACATCTTTTATGACTCTATAGCCCAATGGATGCATAAGGCCACTGGTCATATGCATAGTTGGCTTGCATCCCCTCTGAGTTGTTAGAAATGTTACCTATTTTTCCTCCTGCCAAAATTTGAATTTGAATACCTCAACCCACCCAATGGTCACCTTCCATCTTTAATTTTATTTTAACGCCATGGAAATATCAAAAAATTAAAATGATAAAACTTAATGGTACTTCTTTATTTCCTAAATTTGTTTATGCTTACTTGCAACTTTTCGCGCCATCGAATCTTGCATAAATCCACAGTGGTCACTTTCCCACATTCTCCAAATGCACTACCCATACATAATGCGAGGAAGCCCCTTTGCAACATGTGGATTGGTGGGTCCTTTCTTTTGTGTGGGCCACAGAAAGGAGGAGGGTCAGTCCATCTGGTAGTTCGATTGACGCCCACTTTCCCACATTTTGTCTTTTGTTTGACTTTTTGACAATGCAGGCAAGTGCCCTGGTGACACATGTTTGGATGACATCATGATGGATATTCACATAGGTCCAAGGGGCACATGTTATGAACACCATCCGATGTGATTAGATCATTGGCTAGCACTTGCCCACAATATGAAGATGCAAGGAAATTAAGTAATGCGGGAAAGCACCTTAAGGACATGTGTCCTTGCAAGCTCGGGGAGATAATGTTACAATTAGCGTTGGTAGTTAAGGATGGAAATTATGGGACCATCATGGTTAGGGTTTTGAGGAGGTGGTGCAGTTAGTTATGAAGATGTGGTCAAACTCAAGAAGACCTTGCGAGGTGGAAAATGAAGTGAAACTTGTGTACCCTGCTTATCCTTTGTAACTCCAGTACAATTCCACGGCCTGGCTCCTTTTCACCTATTCTCTATATGTATATGCCCTACAATTCTATTGCCCCTTTCTTATCATTGTTGGGCCTTCCGGTGGGTAGACCTGGTAAACATCGATAACTGGATGAATCGAATCTAGTCCCATAGCTGCCTCCACCTCTGACTCGACCTCGAGGAAGATGGTGTTGGCCCACATAGCTCATCCTAGTGGCAAGGTTTGGTTGACTGGTTGACTTTGCTAATTCATGAGCCAAAAACAAAGGGAGTCAAATTTTCCCATGTGATGTGATCCCTTTGATCAATGTCAACCTCTCTTGGATAAATTTTGAACCCAGTAGACAATAGGAAAACACTCCACCGCCTCTAATCCTACCCATGTACTTGGTCAAAATGGTTTAATGGCACCATTTGCTATCTTCTTGGAGCCTTGTTTCAACAAGAGATCAGATTTCATGGTATCTGAGTTTTTGCCAACATTAGATTTTCCCTAGATCTACATGATTATTCTCCATAAGACTTAATGGCAATAGTTGTGGAGTAACTTTAGTGAGAAAATATCTCGGTTATGCCTGAGCTATACAAGCAATTTTTTAGATTTTTTTCTGTTCAACTCTTCTTTGACTTCTCTGATATTTCTCTACAACTTCATTGTAAATTTCCTTTTCCTCTAAATTGTATGACATTCTACCTTATCTCCTTCAACCATTGATGTAAAGTGCAAGAACTATTTGCCTCTCATTAGTGTATTGTGGATATCTATAATCTTCCATGACTATATCTCTTTTGGCCTATGAATGGTATAGAAGTGAATCCTTTCTTTCTTAGTGTCATTAATTTGGGTTTTCTAAACTGTATGTGATTGTTAGATTAAAGCAAGTTTGGATGTGTATATCTTTTGGTGTCATGATGGTTCAATAGTGCATGTATGGGCAGAGATTGGTTCTAACACTCTATTTTGGTGCATCAACTCCTTAGGTTAGAGTAGGTATATTTTCTTTCATGCATTACTTCTCCCTTTTCCTCTCTAAGAGTAGTTAGGTGCACCTTGATAGTAAAGGAAGCCGACCTTCTTTAGAGACTCAACCTCACAGTTCAAGTCCCATAGCTCAAAAGTTGTTTCCATGTTTCACAAGGTTATCCTTAGGTAAAAACTTTTGACATGGGTGCAAACTTTTGTGACAAAAATGTCCACATGATAGTTTGTGAGTGGCTCCAAACCAAAAACCTCTCTAATTTCTTCAGCATTAATACTTGCCAGAGGTTCCCCATTTACTTTCATTACTATCCTAGTTATGGGGTCATAATTTTTTACTATGGATATAAGAAGGTCTAAGTCCATGAAGACCCCAAGGATGACTAGTTTACCTAAATCAAAATTCCAAACAATTCCCTGGGGGACAAATAAATTCCTCTCTAAGAACCATTTCCTAAAAAGATAGAGTCCTATTTTTGAGGTGATGGCATCCCTAACCCAATTCCCCTTATCATATAAACTATCTTCAATCTTAAGCCTAGTGTTCATAGGGATTAATTTTTTACTTGATCTAATTTAGTCATAGACTCAGGTAACTATTCCAAAAAATCATCATGTATGTTCCTATTGGCACACTCTACCTTTCTAGAGAAACCCTTCTTTGGAGGCATATTTAACAATGTCACAAGATACCAAAATGCTTTTACACTATATGATGGATTTAAAAACTTACTTTGTTCTTTCTTATCCTTTTTGAAGTATGCAATCAAATAGTAGATACAAAAAAATCTTGTGCAATTCAACCAAGAGGGAAAAATTCTTCACAGGCTCTTAGCTCTCTAAAAATTTGAAATTTATTTGTGTGGAGAAGAATTTTTGAAATCTTGTGCTATATCATTGGCTCTACTTACAATGGGGGTTCTTAAATTTCATAAATAGATCATAAGGAGAACTAGGTTGCACCACCTTCTAATTTTAGAAAAAAGTTGAAATTTAAACCAATTGAATTCATCCACATAAGCTATCCTTTTCACTGCTATCACTTTACATTGGACCCACTTGTGCCTCTGAACATAGGTCACACTCTCATTATGTTTCTAGGCATAAACATCAAAAAATTCCTTATAGTGACATAGCAACCACCACTGATGCAGCCTTGATTGGGTGATGAATGCTTCACCATTATTTTATTGCAACTATGGTGGGTCCTTCTAACTTTCCTTTGGTCGCCATGTTGCATGCACTAAAGATTGAGCAAATTTTTATAAAAACATGGTGAATAAAATCAATCCGGGAAAGATCTGACAACACCAATCAACAAGTATCTTTTTCTGAGTGTGAATCCACGGTGGCACATGACATCATACCATCCTAACATGTTGGCTAGGGTACTTATGACAAGTAGTCTTTATGACACTACTTTTTGAGATGTGGTCCATTGCATTTCCTTTTTCAAAGAGGTTTCCATGTTGCTATCATTAAAGAACATATTATTTCTGGTAATGACACGATGATCACCATCAATCTTGCAAAGATTTGATAGTGTGGCTCAATAACACTTTCTTGTTAGTGTATATCTTTAAGCATATCTGGCATTTATGACAAGCTCTCATGTTGATAGGGTACACTAATAGTAAGTGGATTCATGGAGCTGCCTTCTGAACTTGGACTTTCCATATTCTATTTTCATGGGAGGTCACCATGTTATGATTTGTAAAGTTCATGTGCAATTTCTAGTGGTGACATAGCAACCATTGTTGATGCTAAGTAAATCTAACGACATGAATCAACAATATTCTCTCATCCTTAATTGGGTCTAATATGTCTAACACTTCAACATGCAAACAAGGCTCATTAATCACAATTAAAATTCCAACACCCATCTTTTGAGTTGGTCCCACCATGTTTGTTGACCTTAGATTGGTTTTGACAAGTGAATGTCAACATACTTAAGACATTTACCTAGTTCATATTGAACTAGTAATGCATGTCGAGTACAACATGTAAATATTAGGCCATGTTGATTGCAATGAGTGTTGGGTTACTCATTTGTCGAGTCACTCAAGTGCCGAGCAGATAGACCATGCTAAGTGATTCAAGTGTCAAGTAAATAGTAGATGCTAAGTAGTTCAGGTGCTGAGTCAGAATAGTGTATGTCGAGCATCAGAGACTACATATGTCAAGTAACACAGATTGGACATATTTGTTTTTTATGGTACAAACAACTATGTAAACCATTTTTCAGCCGACCTAAGGATAGATTTTGATCTTTTAGAGATAAGGATGAATCTACGTGTAGATTCCCTATACAATTACATGCAACCAATCAAAGAATGAGAAGGTTTAAGTGGAAAATGGATGAATCTTAGCTATAGATTCATACCTAACCCTAAGCCACCTCAGTCTTCTTAAGGAGGATGAAGCCCTAAATTTTTAATGATGTTGAGAGCATTGCAAAGGGGCAAATGATTGAATGAGAGAAGTGAACAAGATAGTTTGCAAAGCATTCAAGGTGACTTAGTAGTACAAGTGAATTTTAGAATTAGTTAAGTGAAGAAAAAAGGATAAAGGATATAACATTGATACAAAAAATCGTGAAGAATCAATTAGAGATTAGATAGAGGTGATCTGTTATCAGGCAAGCAAGTGCCAATCATAGGATCTATGCTAAGACATTTTAATAGGTGATTTTAGTTAAATCTCTTATGAGTAGTCTTAATAGCCTTTACCAAATCCTTTAATAGGGTGGCATTCCAAGTGAGTGAGATAAATTCCTTTAACCAAGAACACTTCTAACAGGGTGTTGAAATTCTCTAAAAGGGTGGGACTTAACAGTCTTTGTAAGCCTTTAATAGGGCAGATCATGATTCATGGTCAAACCATTGTAACCTTAATTGGATACACTTTATTGCTATAGTAGTGAAGATTTGTGGGTGTCATCCCCACCCTAGTTTTACCTTCCCTTTTGGAGGGTTTTTGGGTAATCATATTTGCTATTAAGTGTCTATGTTTGATTGCATGTTTACATGATTGATGCATATACTTTATATGACATTTAAATTTATTATGCATGTGATGTATGAATGGTGAAAGTTTTATGGGTCCAAGTTTAAATTTCTAATTCGCCCTCCCCCCGGTAGTTTACTCCTTTCCCACTTGTAATTCAAAAATTTGGTATCAGAGCCTAGTTCTCTAAAAGAGAAGCTTTGCATCTTAGAGGAAAGATCTTGAAATGGAAGTCTACAAATTGGGAAAGACTATTGAGAACCAAGAGATTGAAATACATCTTATATTACATCAACTAAATGAAGCTAGAGATGCTTTAAAGAGTTCCTTGAAGAGAAGGAAATAAATTTCTATTGTAGAGAATGAGACACTATACAAAGAGATAGACACCACCAAGCTATTTGCACATAGTAACTCTAGTGAATTTGATGCAGCAGTTGCAAATCTAATGGAGAAGAACATAATCCAAGCTAGAGTAATCAAAAATCTCAAGTTGGAGCAAGAATCACAAGCTATACTACTTTCTAAGGTGATTGAACAAAAGAAGAAAGCCATGGAAGACAAAGCCATGATTGAAGAAGACAAAAGAATTCTGGGAAACATATTGGAGGAAAAGTCAATAGAGCTAACCAAGATCTCCAACATGCAATGGGACACTCTAAGTCAAATGATGAATGCCAACTATGAATTGAATGTCAAGAACATTGAGATAACCACATTGAAGTTGCAAAATGAACAACTACAGAATGACGTGAAAAGAGAAAAGGAATTTGCTAAAAATTTCAACAAGTGAAATGAAGTCATCAAATACTTTGAGCAATTACTGAGATCCCCTAGATCTAACAAAGATACATCAGGATTGGGCTACACCAACACTGAAGAAGGAGAATCATCAAAGTTGCTAAAGAATAAAGCAATAGAGCTAAGAATTCCAAACCTACTTGTCATAGTTGTGGAAAGAAAGGACATATTGCTAATGTGTGTAGGAGAAATAGTACAAATTAGAATATCAAGCCAAAGAACATGGTTCATTGTCATAAGTGCAAAAAAAAATGTTATTAGGCACATGAATGTAGAACTAGGACCATTCATAAACAAAAATTTAAAGGATATTGCTACAACTATTAGAAGTATCGACATAAAGCTTTTGAATGCATATCCAAGTCCATGTGGTCATCAAACAAGCCAACAAAGGTAAGAAATGGAAACTCTTATAATTGGGATTACAATACAAGATATAGCTGCCACTATTGTCAAGAATATAGACATATTCTTGAGAATTGTATTAGGACACATTTCAGTGGCAACTAAAAAAGGTGGTTGAGTCAAACTACATGCTTTAGCTATTTAAATACAAGTCATATTAGTAAGCATTTTCTAACTAGGTCAAAGGCACCAAGTTGTGAATTTGATTAAGGCAAAGGCAAGGCAGATACTGGACACATTAGGAATGAGATGAATAAGACATGGAAGAAGAAAGATGGTTGCAATACATCAAATGGAGAAAGGATCACTTCACCCAATGGGTCAAGTGATCACACCTCATCAAATTGAACAATAAAAAGGTATGTGGGACTGATATTTAAAGTATTATATCATACATCAATTCTAAAAGAGGTTAGTACTAAAAGGACTACATTATCATGAATGAATATGTAAGATGTTGAATATTCAAGGTTAAATTTTTAAGTTTTCATGTTTTTGTTGGGCATGAAAAGTTTTCAATGGCTGCCGAGTAGAATGCTAGTTCATGCCAAACTACCAGGCTAGCTAGTTGATGTTGAGTCTTTAGTAGATGTCGAGTGATGGTGATATCAATGGATGGTGAATGATTTTGAAATCAAGTTAATGATGAGTTTACAATTGTACAAGCACTAAGCATTAATTGCAAGGATTTTTGAAGGGTCTATGGTCATTTTTACTCATTTTTCATCATTTCAAATTTGAGCAAGAGAAAATAGAGCAGAAGGGAACTCAAAAAATTGTTCAAATTATTAGCAAAGATCTTAGTGAAAATTTCACACCAGGTCTACAAGATTTATTTATCACAAGTTGAGCTATGTAGCTTTTATTGTACACAAACCCTAGTTTTACAAAATGGCATCTAGCTGAAAGAATGTAGAAGGGAAGGAGGTTTTAAATGTTCAACTAGTTAGTAATAAGGTCAAATAGCCAATTTTCAATGCCATCCCTAACATAGCATATAAACAAGATCCCTCTAGAGCACTATCCATGATCTTACCAAAAGCTATTATGGTACAAGATGTTAGGAAATGCTACAATTGAAAAATAGGAGGAATAGGAGACATGGAAATTAGATAAGCCTATGATAGACTATGTGAAAATGGTGCTCTAAAAGAAAAATTCAAAATCATTGAAAGGAAGGGTTTGACCCATGTCCTAAACTTTCCTACTATTTTCAAGACTGAATGGATAAGAATTGTTTTAAGCTGAATACATGATGGATCCCTATGGCTAAAAGGAGGATTGATTAAGATATCAAAGAGGATAATTCATAGGGTGACTAGCCACCCAATCCTAGATCGGACCAAGACTCTGAGGAGCAACTCCAAAGAAGTGAAAGAGAGGAACATAGGCGCAAAGTGGAACAAAAGAGGAATGACAATAGACACCATAACTAATCCTCTCATGAAATTTTCTATTAGGGTAATCTCACAGAAATTCTATAGTGTACCATGTATTGTAGTAGATGTTGGCTAAAAAATTGTGAAGAAAGATCATACATATGATCTAGAAAAACTCCAGCTACAACAACTAATGGAGAACTTAAGAGCTATAAAGAAAACCAAAAGTGCACAATGCAAATTTGGTTCAATACTTATCTGCATATTCTTCTATGTAGAAAATGCATTCCCCTCTTTTGGCACAATTGGATGGAAGACCAATAAGTCAATAGCAGTGCAGATCAATGAGTATATTGCACAAATGGGAGAAATTTTTGAAACATTAACGACCAACTACTTTGAGGACTTTAAGAAGTTAGTGAAACAAAGGACAAGGATACCTATTTCATTAGTCAAGAAACACTACAATGATATATGCTTTCTAGTTTATGCTGATTATACCTTTATATAGGATGCTACACCAAGGGTAAGATGGTTAAGACCATTTGGATATGATATCAATGTTGATGGAGTATCAGTAACAATAACTACACTTGTAGTAGAGGAAGTTGACAAGATTGCAAAAATATTTGGAAACTATGATGTGATCAAATGAAAGATTGAGATGGAGTAAAAAACTAGCTCCAAGCTTAAAAAGAAAAATAAACTAGTAAAGAAGCTAAAGGCCGAATTTGGTGAAGGTGCAAGTGATGAAGAAGAGGAAGAAGATGAAGAGGATGAAGATGAAGAACATGAAAAAACACAAGGAACTCTTGCATTGACCCAAGGCATGGGAGAGGACAAGGAAGAAGAAGAAATAGAAGGTTCTAGGGAAGAAGAAGCCAAGCAAGCACCTACGCAAGCCAAGACAAAGAAGAGAAAGGCCAAGGCAAAGAAAGTTTTCAAACCTAGCCCAGCCAAGCCTGCTACTCCTACCACTAGAGCTAGCACATGTGCAAACACACAAAAGGCCAAGGAGAAGATTAAGGCTACAAAGCAAGAAGGCCAAGTGTAGAAGAAATAAAGAAGAAAGAATGTTGCATAGCCTAACTCAGATGAAGAAAAGAGTGAATCAGACAATTTGAGTTAATTCAAAGTGGTAAGTCACAAACCACTTTTTCATATTGAAAATGTGTGTGAAAATGTCAAAAATAATTCAAATTTATCAAAATATTGATTTTGAAAAACTTGAGAAAGAATAACAAAAGTTTGTAGCCCTATATGCAATGATGTCTAAATTTAAGAACAGTCCACTTGAATTTGATAACACTGTACCAAAGGGCTTATATTATATTTTTGAACATAAGTGGCATTATTGTTTGATTTTCAAAAAATAGATTAGAGAAACAACACTAGCCTAGGTAATGCAAGAGTTAACAAAAGGGAAAATTGCCAAGACAAACAAGAAGAGGAAGGTTTGAACCAAAGTATAGAGCTTTTAGCATTCTTCAAAATAACATTGAAAATGTTGTACAGAAATCCACACAAATGTGGAAATTAATCTATGGATTAACTACTGTGAAACAAGGAGAAGAGGACCCCTTTGAGGGTAAGAATGATGACAAAGAAGATAGCACGGAAGAAGGAATTATAGTTAAGAAGGAGACTAAAATGATAGGTACTAACATGACCATAGTTGAACAACAAAAAGAGGAATAGAGTGTGCAAGATACACAAATGTTGACTGCTAGTCCCTCTCATGACACAAGTGTAACTGCAAAAACCATAATTGTCAAAGATGTCTTTGATGCATCTACTCAGGAAACATCAATCCATTAACTATAGAAGATTTGAAGAAGATTCTAGACCAATCTACACTACAAGCACAATTATGTGTAAATCCTATTTTGATCAGTGTAGAAGAACTTCAAAGGGTAATAACTAAGGTTACAAGGGATAAGGTGAATCCACAAGAACCATAGTCTACCATCCCTTTAGTTACTCAATACAACCTTTAACTCAAACAATAGTAGACACATCTACTAAGGTTGATACTAATATTAAACTTGATACAATTGAATAGAAATAGACTGTAGAAGAAGGAAAAGGGATAACAACAGAGAAAATAAGACATATAGTTTCATCTGTACCTAAGGCACAAGGATAGAATGTTATTCATGTCATTGTATTAGACAAGAGAAAATCTAAAGAAGGTGAGCAAACACCTAAGGTAAAGGAGCAAGAAGCCATCTAGGCACTGGTAACACTACCAACATCTGTCACTTCTCCTACAAAAGTTCTTTAGAAGCTGAGCATGGAAGCCATACCATTATAGATCTCAATGATAGGCTCAAGTTCTACAAAAGTTGACAAGGTAACTCACTATGGTGATATGACTTTGGATGAAGAGATAGATATTCCTAAATTTGACTATGACATAATGAAAATAGATCAAATAAGCATTTTGTAACAAGCTTTAGAGAAGAAGAAACATCAAGAAATGTTTAGGAAAGAATATAGGTAAAAGAAAGCACTACAAGAAATTAAAGACATCTTTTTAGATGCATTCAGCTTGCCTACTCTTGAAGAAACAAAGCCACTATTAGAATAATTGTCAGACATAGTGAAAAAGGTGAACAATGAAGACATTGATACAAGTGAAAAACTTTTTGAGTGGTCAAAAAAGAAATTCTAGAGCAAGATCAATGAGAAGATATCTAGTGAGATTACCCTAGCAACAAAGGTTGAGGATGTGAAGAAGGTACTTGAGAACATATTCTCATTGTACACAAAATTTTGTGATCCTACACTCTTCACCCAAGAGACTAGCCATCGTATCTTGAGCCTAGAGAGAAATATAAACATATCAAGTACAAGATTACCTTAGAACATAGCTTAGAGTGAGAAGCATTTTAATACATTGCTTCAAACGCAAAGTCAATTGGTTGTATTAATAGTAGAAGAGGCTAAGATAAGAGCCAAATTGATAAATATATAGGTGTCTCTCACCCCTCACATGGAACTACTACAAAAGGAATTAGGCTATGCAAAAACTTTATTGCAAAAAGACCCAATCTTTCTACTCTAGATGGTCTAGTACATCTTGTTGCCAAGCTTGCTATCCAAATCAAGTCACTAGATATTGTATGTGACAACTAGGATGCAGCTCTAAAAATCATAATGAAGGTCCACAAATCATTTTTGGACAAACACACTATTCATGTGTAGCCCATTTGACATAAGTTTCAAAAATGGGGGAGATAGAATATAAGGGGAGATAGCAAAAAGGATGAGAATATCCTATGAGGAAGAATAAAGAAAGGGGGAGTTATAAATATTTGAGAAATACAATATAGAGATAGAAATAGAGCAGAATAGAGCATGAAAGAGTATAAGTGCATTGAAGTCAAAGAGTATTAGTTAGTAGAGACAAATCCAATCAAAATGGAGAACAAATTTTGGATACAGAATAAACATATTAACTTAGGGGGAGTTATAAATTTTGAGGTATATAGGTTATTCCAAACTTTAAAATTTTTTGGAGTTTTGTATATAAGTTGAGTCATGGATATGTTATATTTGAGAAGATTAGATTGATTATGTATATTCACTATTTTTTGACACTCATGTCAAAGGGGGAGATTGTTGATCTCAGATTGGTTTGACAAGTGTCAACACACTTAAGACATTTACTTAGTTCATGCCGAACTTGTAATGCATGTTGAGTACAACATATAAATATTAGACCATGCTATGTTGCAACGAGTGTTGAGTCACTCATGTCTTGAGCCACTCAAGTGCCGAGTAGATTGACCATGCTAAGTGATTCAAGTGCCCAGTAAATAATAGATGTTGAGTAGTTTAGATGTCGAGTCAAAATAGTATATGCTGAGCATTAGAGACTACATATGTTGAGTAACACAGATTGGACATATTTGTTTGTTATGGCACAAATAATTATGTAAACCATTTTTCAGCCAACATAAGGATAGATTTTGATCTTTTAGAGATAAGGACGAATCTACATGCAGATTCTCTATGCAATTACATACAGCTAATTAAAAAATGGGAAGGTTTAAGTGGAAAAATGGATGAATCTTAGCTATAGATTCATACCTAACCCTAAACCACCTTAGTCTTCTTAAGGAAGATGAAGCTATAAATTTTTAACTATGTTGAGAGAATTACAAATGGGTGAATAATCAAATTGTAGGAGTGAACAAGATAGTTTGTAGATCATTTAAGGTTACTTAGCAATAAGAGTGAATTGTAGAATTAATTAAGTGAAGAAAAAAGGATAAAGGATACAACATTGATACAACGCATCATGAAGGATTAATTAGAGATTGGATAGAGGTGATATCTTATTAGGCAAACAAGTGCCACCTGCAAGATCTATGTTAAGACATTTTGACAGGTGATTTTAGTTAAATATCCTAGGTGGAGTAGTCCAAATAGGATTTACCAAATCCTTTAACAAGGTATCATTCCAAGTGAATGAGCTAAAGTCCTTTAACTAGGCACACTTCTAATAGGGTGTTGAAATCCTCTAACAAGATGGGACTTAACAGTCTTTGCAAGCATTGAATAGGGTAGACTTTTTACAAGGCAGATCATGATTCATGGTCAAACCATTGTAACCTTAATTGGATACACTTTATTGCTACAGTAGTGAAGATTTGTGGGTGTCATCCCCACCCCAGTTTTACCTTCTCATTTGGAGGGTTTTTGGGTAATCATATCTAGTGTTAAGTATGTGTGTTTGATTACATGTTTACATGATTGATGCTTATGCTTTATATGTTATTTCAGTTTATTATGCATGTGATGTATGAATGGTGAGAGTTTTATGGGTCCAACTTTAAACTCTTGATTCACACCCACACCCCCCCCCCCCCTCCTAGAAGTTTACTCCTTTCCCACTTGTAATTCCAACAATGTCTCCTTTTACAGTAGTCACCATGTCACCAAGGGTAAAAACCTTGCAAATTATGGTAGCAACAACACGACTACCGTAGATCTTAAAAGATCTAATAGTGCAAGTGATTCACCTTAAAACCATGCACAAGATAGGTCCCATATATAATACTTACTTGGTCACCATGTCACTAGAAATAAAATGTATAGAAATTTTCATAATGACAATGCAACTACCATATATTTTAAAAGGATCCAGTGGTAATGATTTTTTAGAAAAATATAGAACAAAATGAAAAGTCTTTTAAAAGGTTTTGAAAAAAGTACATATTATTTCAAAAATGATTTTCCCACTTCATTATAAGGTAAAGGAATATGACCTAAAGGGCTTACTTAGGGCACAATTTGGCTAGTTAGGGTTTTCCCTAGGGTTAACCAATTTAAAAGAGACCAAACCCTAATTTGCACATAAAAACCAAGAACATTCATAGTAAAACATATTCAGGAAAACATGAGGTAAAAAACATGACCAACATACAACATGCCTATAAAACTACCATGACCTACCTAACAACATATGGCATATGTCCATAGATATGATATCACACAATACCTCATCCTAGTAGCTTAAAATATTGAACTTCTTTGAGCATTATTCACTGACCATGACCTTATGGTCATCTTGAACCTAGGCAATTCAGTATGGGCAGATGTTTCTGCCTCTTTAGCTTCAATTTTATGACCATATTTTCTAACACTAGATTGTTAATACTTCCACTATCAATGTTCACATCATAATACTTATCTTCACATTTGTACCTTGTATGAAACAAGCTCCTTCTTTGTGTAGGAAATGTAAAAATACATAGGTGACTCAGAGGAGGTGGGTGGGTGTTAGGATTAACCTTGGATAGAAATAATAGTTACATGCAAATATAACCAATACTAGAAAATGGTTGATCACATAAAAGAGAACACAAGACACTAAGATTTAATGTGGTTCACCCAATCCCTGGGCTATGTCCACCAACAACAAGTCTAATATTATTATTATCCAATGATTACAACCTTATTACAATCCATAATCCCTTATAGCTCAATACTGCCATAAGAACCAATTTTTGCATCACACATTATTAAAATCCCTGTTTTGGGGATAGTTATTGTTGTGGAGTCTGATCAACCTCCAAGTAGGAGATTGTTGGGATGTGGAGCCTTATTAGACTCAAAGGTTTATTCAATGTTTTTTTCTCCCCATATGATTTCTATAGGGGTTTGGGGGAAGTGTCCCTAAGATAGGGTCAAGGGGTAGCACCCCTATAAGGTCTTAGGAAAGTGCCCTAGGTGTACTCCCTATCATAGTATAGGGTGGGGTCAAGGGGCAACACTGTTGAAGCCAAAAATGCCCTTATACTGTAAAAGGCATCGGCTACTATTTCTATTATTCTAGCAAAAAAATTACGGCTAGAATAATAAAAATAGTAGCCGATGCCTTTTACAATATAAGGGTATTTTTGGCTTTAGGCTGAAAACCCCCATGGGGGCATTGCCCCTCGACCCCACCATATACTATGATAAGGAGTGCACCTAGGTGCTTCCCTAGGACCCCACAAGAGCACTACCCCCAAACCCCTATAAAAATAATATGGGGAGAAAATTACATCAAATAAACCTCTAAGTCTGATTAGGCTCCACACCACAACAATCTCCCACTTGGAGACTGATCAGACTCCACAATGATAACCTTCAACTTAGAGATTGATCATAGTAGTACTAAACCTATAGCTCCCACTAAAATATATCAAACCACCCTAAAATATACTATTCTTTTATTCTATTTAGTCAAGAAGACCAACTAAAGCTAAAGAGGAATTTAGCTTCTCCCTTTTCACTACCTTTGTAAACATATCCACTGGATTGTCATCAGTATGTATCTTGTCCAAATTTAACTATCCATCATCTAAAACTAACTGAATGAAATGGTACCACAACTGAATGTGTTTTGTCTTTGAATGCAAAGCTAAATTCTTTACAAGATGAATGGCACTTTGACTATCTATAAGGGTGTCCCAACTCTTCCAAGAAGAACTAAGGCCATATCATCTTCTTAGCTACCTTTGTAGTAGCAACATACTCTGCCTCTATAGTGGATAATGCATTAACCTTTTGTAATCTAGAAACCCAACTCACGGCTACCCCACCAATACTAAATAAATAACCTATAGTACTTTGCCTAGTATCAATATCCCCTACCAAATTTGAGTCAACATAGCCCTATAAATTAGTAGTAGAGCCCCCAAAGTGTAAACACTTACAATTCCCCTTTGACTTTCCTCTTGATTTCCTATGATTTCTAGAATTATTTTGTCTCTTAGTCATTCTGCCTCTGCTTTGTACATTGAAAGCACTTCCTAATGTAGATCCAACTGAGGATTTTCTATGAGTTTCCTCACTCAAAATAACACCAATCACATCATCATATTTTAGGGTACTAAAGCCAAAAATAAAATTACTCACAGCCATTACCAAGTCATTCTAGCTTTCAGGCAAAGAACACAAAATCAAGAGAGCCCTAATTTCTTCTTCAAAATTCATACCCACGGAAGATAACTAACTAGTAATAGTATTAAACTCATTTAAATGATCTTCAATAGATCCATTTTCTATTATTTACATATTAAATAAATGTTTCATGAGAAATACCTTGTTTGAAATGGAGGGCTTTGCATACAGTTTCGCTAGGGTTTGCATCAACTCTTTTGTTGTCTTTTCTTTTATATTAAATGCCACCAATGGTACCAAGCATAATTGAATGCTTCCAAGTGCCTTTCTGTCCAAAAAATCCTAGTCATCATTTGTTATAGATCCTTGATTCTTGGTTTTTCCTTCAAACGAATTTCATAAATCCTTTTGATTAAGATAGTCCTCCATTTGAATTTTTCATAACTAAAAGTTCTACCCATTAAACTTGTTAACCCTCAACTTACCCTCATCTACCATCACTCCCACTCAACTGTGAGACTCCCACTCAACCATGAGACTCCCACGAACCACAAAACCTTCCTATTGAGAATCACTAAAAGAAGACAATGATCTGGCTAAAAAATGATGGCTATCTAGCTCTAGTACCACTTCTTAGGATTAACCTTAGACAAAAATAATAGTTACATGCAAATATAACCAATACTAGGAAATAGAAGATCACATCAAAGAGAAAAAAAGACACCAAGATTTAATTTGGTTCACCTAATCCCTAGGCTACATCCACCAACAACAAGTTCAATATGAGTATTATCCTGTGATTGCAACTTGATTACAATCTATAATCCCTTACAACTTAATACCACTGCAAGAACCAATTTTTTTATCACACATTATGAAAATCCCTAACCCTAAGCCTTTTTATACAAGCTTTTTGCCACTTACAAATTAGGGCTAGAATAATAGAAAAATAGTAGCTAGAACCTTTTACAATATAAGGGCATTTTTGGCTTTATGGGTACTACCCTTGAAAACCCCTACAAGGGCATTTCCACTCGACCCTACCCTATACTATGATAGGGAGCACACCCAGGGCACTACCCCAAGACCCTGTATGGGTGCTGCCCCTTGACCCTGTCTTGGGGGCACTACCCCCAAACCCTTGTAGAAATAATACGAGGAGAAAACTACATTGAAAAAAATTTTGAGTCTAATTAGGCTTCACATCACAACAGGGGGGTGAATTAGGAACCACTTAAAACTTTTCACTTAGATTATTTTTTCCTTTCTTTATTAGATTATCTAATCTATTTTCATGCATGAACATAAAGAAATAAAGAAATAAATACCGTAACACTTTGACGCACTATTTGGTAACCTAGAAACCGTCCAAGGTGAAGGTATAATTGGGGTGGGGATGACACACAAAATGGTTCACTATTGTAGTAATAAAGTTGGCATGTTAGGGCTTACAATTGATCACTTCTTGTGATATACTCTATTAGGAGTACAAAGGACTACTAGCTCCACCATGTGAAAGGATTTTACAATACAATGAAGAATGTACTCTATTAGGAGATTCTAAAAAGGACTATAAGGTCCACCTTGTTAGAGAATTTTTCTTGATGCAACTTTTAAGATGTAATCGACAACATGATCCTTTCTTTCCAACTTTATTTGCTGATACAAATCTTCTATTGAATTTTGTAATCACCTAATTGTGATAGATGTGTCTTTGGTTTACCCTTTTATATAGCCTAGTATCCACAAACCTTAATTTCTAATCAATCTATAATTCTTCACATTTCCTTGTTTCCCATTTCTTTCCATCTTATTTTATTACATACACTTCCTTCTTTTCAAAAAAATATTGCATCCTTCTTAAATAACTATCCAATCATCATTCTCATTTTGAGTCGACTTTAAAAGAAAAGGTGTCTTTTCAATAATCAAATTATATCATCAAATTGGTTGATATTGAAGCTTAGGTATAACTATGTACTCGAGTGATATGTTGATACTCAAGTGATGTAGTGTACTCAAGTAATATTCTAGCACTTAGGTAAAACTGGATGCTTAAGTGATACTATACATTTGGGTCACACTTCTTGCATTGTATGCACTGGATGCTCTATTTAGGTTGAACACTCGATGAACATTGCTATCTCAGTTAACACTACATACTCTCAGTCTAATTGGGCTACACTAAAAACATGTTGACTAAAGGAAGCCTCAATTGTAGTATTAACTGACCTTCCTAAGTAATGGCTATGTATTTCGGCACTAATTGAAAATATATCTTTCTATTAGAATTGGTAATCTTTCCTTGGTTGTATTTATTAAATGGGATAAACCAAGGTATCCCTTATGTTTTTTGTCCTCTAGTCCACATGTGAGGACAAGTCTTTTTTGTAATTCCTTTATTAAGGAAAATAGTTTATTCCTCCTTAAGAGGATTATGACACTTGTTATGCACACACATATGAATGTGGCAATCATTCACATGGGAGTTACAAATAACTCCTTCTCTCATCTCTTTATAAGAGATGCTTCTCTCTCATTCTAAACATACAATCACGATGTAGTTCATGTAATGAACCCTTTGGCTCCACATTATCTCCTTCTCTCTCTTTTTTCATTCTTAGGCATTTGCCTCATTCATATAATTCACAAGGGCTTTTCTTTGTTTTCCTCTTTCAAAATTCCTATCTCCATTCTTGTGTTGATCTTGGAAAGCTCTTATAAAGTATGGTAATTATGTTCATCACAAACTCTCTTGGATTAATCTATAATTCTTTATTTTTAGTTTATTTCAATTTTATTATTTCTAACATGGCATCAGAGCATTCTAATCCTTGTTTTGATTTTGTTTGAAGGTTACCACATTGGAGATTTTTTGTTGAGAGGAGAGAATCCAAACTTCAGCTCTCTTTTTTTTTTCTTGCAGTTTTTTTTAGTCAATTTATAAGTATATATTTATTCTAACCCTCTTTGGGAGGCTCACTGCTACTTGTTGCTAAAGAGTTTCTTTTTTTCCTCCTCTTTTGGAAGGCTTGCTGCCAAAGTAAAGAGAAAATTTTCTCTATCTTCATTTTTATAACTTTTTTGCAAGTTTTATTTTAGTTTATTGAAGATTTATTAAATAATTTATTTAGATTTATTAAAAATACTAATCTATATTTTATAGAGTTATATCTTATCTTAAATTTTTCTCCTATTTCATTTATTAGTTCATCATATCTGAAATACTTTTTCTTACATATAGTTCCCTATCAAAGCTTTGAATGAAGCTCATTCCATGTTTATGCTAAATATTTTTTAATAATAAATATTTTTTCTTCTTTATAGAAAAGGAAGAAAAATAGGAGGATTTGCCTCCCCTTCTTTCATAGATCGAAATTTATATTCATGCTTGACAATCTTTAAAAAAAAATTCTTTCAATCCATCTGACCCATTTTCTTGTATCATTTCAATCATGGATTTTTCATTTTTTTTAAGGTTGTTTCTCTCAGCATGTATCATTTAAAGACTTAGTGTGGCTATTGGGAGTTGAACATGAATCTATTTCTTGGATGCCTCTATGTTTGGATCATCTCACATATTTAGAGATAAGTAGTTTAAATTCATCCTCACAAAATTTGCCCCAATCACAAGACATCTCTTCTCCCTTGATCATTGTTATTTATTGTTCTTCATAATGTAGATTTGATATCAATTCAACTTCCTAATATAGACTATACTACAACATTGCCTTAGTGAAGTGCTTTTCTTTACATCAGAACCATGTTACAATCTAGGCCTACATGTGTGTCTACCTTCATGTCTAAATGCTCTTGATTGGCCTTTAAGCAAGACTAGCTCAAATGATGAATTTTGTTCTCTCATATTTTCATTCACATTGTCCCCTTTCAACTAGTGTGAATTGCACCAACCATTTTCTTGAGTTTCTCCCTATTCTTCTCTTCAAGTAGCTAGATTGAGCTCTTTCTTTAGCAAATGAAGATTATATTTTAAAAGCTGCCTTCTACATATCAACGTAACCTTTAGCATTTCAAGAGTGTATTTGTTTTATTGATTTATCCTGTTTATCATTCATTCTCAATCTTGGTTGCATTTATTTGTCTCTTATCTCTAGTGGCTCAAATAATTTTATTTTTTTTAAAATAAAATTAAAATTGTAATTTTGTACTTACTCCTATATCCCTTCTTTATAGTTGTCTTTAATCATCATAACTTTTTTTTAACTCTTTTTAGCTATTTTTAATTTGGTAACATCTCCTATTTAAAGAAGCGCAATCATTACTTCAAATTTTTGTAACGTAGACTGTTTATTGTCAGATTCATTTTTTTTTCTGCCATTATTGGGCCCCTTCCAAGATAGCATTCTAGATCTCTGCACATTTCACAATAGCCTAGAGACCATCAATTCCCTCCTCGTCTACCTCCTCCAGCAAACAGTCATTTTAACCATTGGATTATTATTTTTGTTCTGTTATTATTATTATTTTTGTCTTCCTTGCATGAGCTTTTTTTTTTTTTTTTTCAGGGTTGCATATTAATATGTCTTGTTGGCCTATGTGAGTGCCCTCTCTGCTAGAGTGAGAGCTTTACCATCCCATTCTCTTACTGTTGTTTTAGCTCTTGGTGCTGATGTATTTCTCATTCCTTCTACATGAGTCTTATGGTTGCTATTCCTTTACCCTCCTATTGCACCTCTCTACTCATTGCATGAGCTTTGTTTCCTCCTAATCTTTGGTTGAAGAAGATACTCCTACTACTGAGTCAACATGTGCTGGTTGTATAGGAGGAATAATGTACTCTTTACTATTTTAATAGTTCTTCATTATTATGCTTTTTCTCACCAAATTCTCTACTTTACTCCTACTTTCAATTAGAACCTTCTTCCTTTTCTCTATTATCTGTCTGAAACATTTTTGTCATCATCTGCTAGCCCATTTATTGCCAATGTTTTATCACTTTATCTCATTTTAAGTTTTGTGCTAGTTTACCAATCATTTTTTAATGACCAATTAGTGTAAGTAACATTTGGCTTTAATTTTTTTCTTTGACTTGTATTATTACTCTCTTGGACTATAATTTTAATTATTTCATACATTCAATATCATCTCTTCTGTTCTTTTATATTTGTGACAATTTTTTTCTTTTCCAATTATTCTCTTTGATTGATAAGTTTTTTAAGTATTAATTATGTCATCTACAAGTTATGATGTTCATTTTCCAAAAATCCTTTTGAAAATTCTCTTCTATAGGCTATGTATTTTATTTAAATTGCATTTTACCTTCTAGTCAACAATCATATTTTAATTTCATCATTTTTAGTGGCCTTTGAATAAGCATTATACTAAAAAAAATCAACCTTTTTCCATGCTCTTGGTTTTCCATTCTCATCTAGGGAAAATGTGTTATCTAAGTGAGTTCAAGATTCTTCATCAACATTACACTTTCATGAATTCAGCACTATTCTAAGTTTATGGTATGATATTTTAGATTTTACATTAAAAGTTAAAAAAGTCTCGAAAAAAAAGTCTCACACTTTAAACTCCTCCATTTCTTTACTTATATCTTTAGTAAACTATGTATGCTTTCATTCTTTAAGACTTAATTTTATGCTTAGTTCCTTTTAAAACTTTCATGCTAAATCCCTTCTTTTAAAATTAAAAAAAATTAAAGTTTATTTGAATTCAATGGTATTATTAAATTTATAATATAATATGAAATTTAATATTCTTAAATTTATTTAAGATTTTCTCATTCTAATTAAAATTTAAATAGTTTCTTATTATTGTTATATTTTTATTACTACTTTTTAAAATTCAAATCTCATTTTTTAGCATTTATTATTATAGCCTAATTTAACTAACTTTCTATGTTCTTCAAATTATTTTTAAATTTTGGAAATTAGTATTATTTGTTTCCTCTTTTATCAACAATTTGAAAAAAATCTTTACCATGTATTTAATATTGCTTAAATGTTTACAAATTATTTTAATGTATAAATTCATTTGACTTAACTATAATTTTACACTATACATATTTGTGATTTAATGCTATTTTTTGCTATTTGTGGCCAACTATATATTTCGTATTTATACAATTCTATTAATATTTGAGAGTTTATTTGAATATCATATTCTTGGAACTTGGTTAGTTTTTTTTTTAAAAGCCTCTTTTATATAAGCTTATCATTTCATTCATATAATTATATTAAAGTTTTATTTAACCATCCTATTATAGCAAAGAGGCAATCGCTTTCTCGTCACTCCTTATACTAATATCATGTGAAGGACTATAGTATTATAATTACTACTCCAATTAATTTTGTTGTCTCACTATATTTTAAATGTTAAATCGACTTTTTCAAATGTTCCTTTTTCATAAAGATGAAACCTATTTATTTAAAATCATTTACCTTTTCTAAGTATTATGTTGAGACTTCATGTTAATTATATCAAAGGGTTTTTCATCCCTTATGTCTCATATGTAGACAATCTTCGCATGGGAGATTATATTTCAAAAGATTAAGTTATATTATCTAGTATGGAAAGGAGATTATTCTCTTTACTCCAGCTATTTTACGTACATTTATTTGTGTATATATGGGTGCACACATATATACCCAAATAAATATACAACTATTATGTCTATCATGACTAGTAATTTGTGATTACATTCTTGTATAAAATTAATATATTTAATACTTAAACTCCTTTAATATATCACCCATGTTTGCCCTCAATGGAGTTCCTACCTGATATCTATAGATTTATATATTACTTATTGATCTTCCATGTATCACTTCATTTACCTTAAAAAAAAATTGGATTATGAGTTATCTTCCACATTTGCCTTCATTGTGATCTATTGTTTTGCACATAGTTGCAATTTTATGTTTTTGTAGCATTGTTTTATGCCCATGTTGGCACTTTATAGTTTTATACAATTGATTTATATGAAGGTGCTTTTCTTTTGAGTTGCATAGGGAGCCAATTTTTTAAGGTTAACTATGTAGGTCCCCTCAGTATAATTGATACAGGGTTTCCTTATTTGGCCCATGGAGTATCCCTCCATCCTATATTGGTGTGAACTCATTTCATATGGAGTTTCCCTCCATTTGGTTCTATTTGTTCTACTTTGAAAGGATGATATTTTATATGGAGTTTCCCTCCATTTGGTTTTATTTGTTCCACTTTGAAAGGATAATATCTTTATGGAGTTTCCCTCCATTTGGTTCTATTGGTTCCACTTTGAAAGATTGATATTTATATGGATTTTCCCTCCATTTGTTTTTATATGCTCTACCTTGAAGGTCGATATTTATGGAGTTTCCCTCTATGTTGTTATATTCTATTCCTCAATAAAGAGGATGTTATTCTTGGAGTTTCCCTCAAATTTCAGATGGTTTGATCCAATTTGAAGGCAATATGTTGTTAATCTTCATAATCCTTTCTTTTTTAGTATCCTAACAAAAATCATGATAAGATAATACTAATTTGATTTGTATGTCTCTCCTTTTAATTTATTGAATATATTAATGTGATAATGCTACGCATACTTGATTGCCTAGATCGTGAGTCATGTAACTTATGGTGTTGTAGCCCATTAACTTACAGTGAGATGATTCATTAAGTGGATTGTCTATATCCACGTGATTGATGCAATGTTGATGCAAGTATCATTAGTTGGCCTTGTCTATGGTCATTTGTGCATTAGTATAATATACTTCTCATGAGAACACTGATCAAGATTTTTACTCAATTTGTCCTTGTTGATAATCTTTCGAGCATATAATTTTTCTTGATATCAGGCTATCTCCATTGCTTTGTGGTAACAAGTTTTATTTTTATCATAGGAGATTTTTCTTATCCTTATTTAAAAGGATTTCTAATTTGGATATAAGATGAAATACTTCTTGTGAATAGTTGTCTTGTTTCTTGTGTATGTGTTTTTCAGGTAATCCATCCAGGCACATACAAGATAGTATTATTTGGTGTACTTTAATGACCTATCCACTTCTCTCTTGGCTCTACAAAGATCTACCTACACTCACAAGAGACCTTTTTTCATAATTGAAGACATTGTCAAAGTTCCAGTTACTGCTATTTAGATTTTCATTCTAAAAATTTGGGTTTAATACCCTTTGATTTAATTTCCCCAAGTAAAGATTAAAGGGGGGTGTTAGAATTGGTAATATTTCCTTGGTTGTATTTATTAAATGGGATAAACCAAGGTATCCCTTATGTTGTTTGTCCTCTAGTCCACATGTGAGGACAAGTCTTTTTTGTAATTCCTTTATTAAGGAAAATAGTTTATTCCTCCTTAAGAGGATTATGACACTTGTTATGCACACACATATGAATGTGGCAATCATTCACATGGGAGTTACAAATAACTCCTTCTCTCATCCCTTTATAAGAGATGCCTCTCTCTCATTCTAAACATACAATCACGATGTAGTTCATGTAATGAACCCTTTGGCTCCACATTATCTCCTTCTCTCTCTTTTTTCATTCTTAGGCATTTGCCTCATTCATATAATTCACAAGGGGTTTTCTTTGCTTTCCTCTTTCAAAATTCATGTCTCCAGTCTTGTGTTGATCTTGGAAAGCTCTTATAAAGTATGGTAATTATTTTCATCACAAACTCTCTTGGATTAATCTATACTTCTTTATTTTTAGTTTATTTCACTTTTATTATTTCTAACACTTTCCATAGGGTCAACAATCTCCCCCTTTGGCATTAGTGAGAAAAACACTTATCATGTGCAATTCTAACTTTAGTCCAAACAAATATTTACCCAAAATTTTTAGTCAAAACTCCCCTTTCCATATTCTTAGATCTGCAACTCAATTTGAACTAAAACCTATGACTCGCTTACAATTGAATTGAATTTTGATTTTTCAAAAAACAAATTGTTCAAATGTACATCTGCTTTACATATTTCCCCTTTACTTGCTATGTACATACATATTTCCCTATATCCTTTTTTTGTCACAAATGCCAAAAACATAGCCTTACACACTTATACCAAAATGATGAAGGAAATCACGATGCACTTTCAAAATTATAGACATTGCTTTATCCCAATTTTCTTGCAATACCTTCAATATGTACTATTAAATATGAATCTCAAGTGATAACTCCATTAAGTGATCTACAACTAAGAAATTTGTGTCATGAACCAATTTCTCAGTATGTGTAAGTTATTTCTACATTATATCCATGTAGAGAAGTATCATACTCTAAATATAGGTTAATGATACCCTAATCCTAGATTCTTCCCTTAGTAATTCAGCCTATAAATCTATCAAAAATACAACCTTCATAAAATGATCGGAGCTAGTACTTGGGTCAAGTGCTAACTAACTAGCACTTGCCTTCAAATCCTTATCAATCTTAGCTAATTGATCGTTTATTTCCTTTTTGAAATTTGAAGTATCACACAATTTTATGAATAAGGTTACAACATTATTTACAACTTATAACATAGCAATGAGAGTGGACATTTCCACTTGATCAATGACTATTTTCTTAGCTACATTTTCCAAAAAATTATTCTCAAATTTCCTTTCTACTCTTTGTAGAAGTTTTTCTTGACCATCTATGTCTTAATTAACTTATGTACAATATCAATTAACTGCTATATAAGCTTTATTGTTTACCTCTATTTGCATTACATCCAATAATATGTCCTTGATGTCTTCAAGAACCTTTCCTCTATCTCTTTTTGCCTTGAGTTTTTCCTATTGAGCCCTTTTTCTCTAGTGTTCACTTAGGATTTCCATTTGTTGAGTAGAGAGATTTGATTGATCCCAAAATGGAATCACAAAATTCTTGTCAAGATCAATTTCTTTTGTTGCCTTTCCTTTTTCTTTGACCTTGACACTCAACCAAAGTATGATTTCTTTTCCTTATCCTTCATCCTTCTTCTCCTCACTTGGTTGACTCTTGTCTCCTTCTTCTTTTTCTTTAGCTTCTCTGTCAACCATGTTTACATTCTTATTAGTTTCTTGCTCAGTTAAGCTTGGCTCAAAGGTAGCTTGAGTTTGTTGCTTGGTTCCTACTTTGGTAGATGTAGAACTGTCATTTTCTTTCTCTATATTGTGTTCCTTCTCACTTGATGAACCAATAGCTTGGTTTGGAGAAGTAGGCAAAGAAGTTATTACCTTAGTTACCTAAATCCTAGAGTCAAATTCTTCTATTGTCTGTACACTTGATGTTGCATTCTCATCTCCTTTATTATTTAGCTCAAAAAATGTTTTCCACATATTTTTTGTGCATTGTACAACTTCATATTTTCATGCCTGGTCATGGCCTCCTTGACTTCTTCTTTAGTAAAGTGCGGTATTACATTTTTCAATGTTTGTTCTCTAACGTCTCTTTCAATGTTTAAAGCATTTGTCCATATATGTTTCACTACCTTAAGTAAGACATTTGGAGCTTGACTTTTTGATTAATTTGAATCATATTTCCATTTGGCCATCTTCTATTTGTTGCTTCCCCTCCTTACTTTTGGATTTATATTTGAAGTATTTGAATCCAGTGATGCCAATTCCTTCCATTAATGTCTTTAATATCTTCTCAAATGATGGTGGGGGCTTCTTCAATTTTATTTTTTGTGCTTCTTTTTCCTCATCATCATCCTCCCAAAGCTTTAGATTTATCCTTAGCCTTTTAGGCTTGGTAGTAGTGATCACAAGAGTAGCTTCCTTCTTAGGTGCAATCTACTTTGGTGTAGCCTTGATCATTACTTTTCCCTTCTTCTTTGGAGGTTCTTCTTCCTCCTCATTGGACTTTCTCTCTTCATCCTTTCCTCTTCCTTTTTTAATCATGAGAAGGTCTTCCCTCTTGTCAAATTTCTTCTGAATATTCTCCATTATTTTTTTCCTCACTTCAATATTGAGGAATCTCTATTTCTAGAGATATTTTGGTTTTGACCTCTTCATAGGTTCCAAAGTTGAGTTGGCTCATTCAGTAGAGCCTTAATGATGTCCCTCATATCATCAATATTCACTTCATGGTCCAAGGGTTTTACCCATTTAATCCTCTATATGACTACTTGAATATGAGTTTTATCACAATTAACTAAGAAGCAAATATCTTGTTCATATTGATCAACCAGCTATTGAGGGATCCTAAATCTGTTCTGCATCTTATCCTTAAAGTTATCAAAGTATGCATCCATAATTCCATCAAAATTTCTCCTAAATCATTGATGAAATTATCTATCTGATAAATAAGTGGTATATCCTTGTTCCAAACCACATTATCTTTGGAAGGAAATAATTTTTTCACATAAACAAATAAACATACCAATAAGGAGCCAAACTTGAAAACATTCTTTTTCAATACATGGATACTCTCCATGTTTTTTATTAATTGACTCATTTGTAACTCGGCTAGGTCAAAAGATAGATTGTTCTTCACAATCTTGAATGTCAGACTGACTATCTCATAGGGTACATATTTGGGTTTTCTCAAGTTTTATATTTAGTGGAAAATGACATGGATGCCAAACTTGATTTTGCTACTTGTAAAATTTTTCAATTTCATACCTCTTTCATCCCACTCTGGTAATGTTTTCTTTGCAAGCTCTCCTCAAGCTAGGTTTTGGTAGTTCTTGGTCTATCTAGCATAGGGTAAACTATGACTCAATGGATCATTTTATTCATGATCTTCACTGATTTCTTAATACAAAAAGACATATCATGAACCCCACTTAAAATGTATCTAATCCACTTAATTATGAAATTTCATGGCATACGCAATGCATGAGTCAAACCCTTAACTTCCAAATGTCTATGCTCGAGTTTCAACACTCCATTTTCACATAGTGCACTTAATACTTCATTCATCTCAAATGCACCTAATTCCTAAATTTTCTAGTGGTAAAATGAACTAATATTGTGATCCCCCATGGGGTCTTTCTCCACATCTACTGCAAGGATATAGCTTGTATTTGATTACATCACAAACCACATTCTTCACCAACATTTCTAAACCCTTTTTTTCCTTTGTGTTAGAGGTGGATGCCATTTCATTTGGTTAATAAGTTTTTCAATGAAAGATCACCTCTCCAAAGAGTTGTCCTTCCAATTTATTCAAAAACATGAAAATATATGCTCTAAATCATTTGGGGGCTCAGAATTTCTCTACTCAAATTGATCTCTAAATTCATGATGAAAGAATAAACCCTCAATTTCTCCTTTTATAAAATTCAACTTTAGTGCCTAATAAATTTTATATACTTGGTAGGTGAGATGCCTCAACAAGAAATATTTATCATGAAGCTTAGTTAGAATTAGTTCCCAACTAGGCTTGACTCAGTTATGCTTGAAAGCTTGGCTATAAATGAGATTCTTCAACTTGATTAAAATTAGTTCCTTTCACTTTTCCTTGTGATTTGGACTATTCTTTCTTGTCTATCTAGAACCAATGTAGGATATTCATTGGATTCATAGTTTTAATGATCTCTTTGTATGCTCATTTAAAGGTGGATGCTTTATCCAACTCATTGGTTTGGATGAAAATAGCTTTATTGTCTTTCCTTGTGTTTTCCTTTGATTTCCTTACCTATTTTTTATTCATTTGAGTTTTGATATCTTTAACCTCTTTTTTCCCTTTATTTTCTTCACCAAATTTTTTTTTAGCTCGATTCATATAGTTTCTTCCCAAATGACCAACCTTTTTGCATACATAACATCTCATATTACTAAGTCTTTTCTTGAAGTGAGTTCTTATACAATTTGCTCCAATGTAGCCATATTCTCCACATAGATAACATCTTCCCCAATGTGTTGTAGTCTCAACTAATAATTGCTCCTTTTCTAGTTCCATTGTATTGATTATTTGGATTACACTATTTTGATCTGCACTCAAAGGATTTGTGACCATACTTTTGACATGTGTTGCAGTTTCCTTCAAATTTTGGTCTAGCTCTACATTCATTTGCCTTGTGTCCATGCTTGTAACAATTATAGAAATAACCATGGAACTTGGGTTTCATAGTATTACTCCAGAAAATATTTGATGTGTGTCATGTTTTTAACACAATTGTTTTGATTAGGTTAAAGTAGATTTGAAGTAATGAGAGCTAATTACAACCTATTTAATGCCATATTTTAATCCATTTTATGCACTTTCTTACTTACTTCCCTATTCCATTTCGATTCCCTTTCATTCCATTTTGCAATTTTATGTTGTATATGGTTTAATACATATAAGTAGTATTTAATTATGTTTTGGAATTAAAATATGGAGAATGTATTATTGATTTCTTTTACTAGTTGTTATAATTGCAACATGTTGATTTATGAGTGTAGATGTTCCTATCGCCTATTTTACAAGCTCTTCAAGTTTCATTTTGGACAAAGAACCAATGATCATTTCTATTTACCACATTATCTTGG
Source organism: Cupressus sempervirens (assembly GCA_028749045.1). NCBI lineage: Eukaryota > Viridiplantae > Streptophyta > Pinopsida > Cupressales > Cupressaceae > Cupressus > Cupressus sempervirens. The sequence goes on along the minus strand of CM053783.1, from coordinate 470,738,362 downwards.
TGCTACATCTACATTTATTAGCGTGATAGAAAAATCATCTTCATTGGTGCATTTACCAGATTAGTTACTATGAAATGATGATTTTACCATTATTAATTCATAAATTATGATTGAGAAATCTATTCACATTATTACCTATGGGATTTTAGGAAGCTATCATCTTTATGAAGGTTTATAACTCTTTTTACATCTAAATAAAGGAGGGGAGTTGGTTTTTATGTATGATGATGAATGTACAAACTGTTTCATGCCTAAATCCGCTCCTTTATATAACCAACAAAACTATTGAATATCTCAGTTTTATATTAGTGATTTCAATTTGTACAAGTTGCTAGTTTTTGATGTAGGAGAATCCTAGGTTGATATGTTATCCTACTCATTTGTGTTTATTCTTCTAGTTGTTGTCGAGTTTTAGTCATTGACAAGTTGCAACAATTGCCGAGTGCCAGTAATTTTGCAATTTAAGCTATGTTGAAGCTATCCCATGTCATGTTAACACTCAAGTTAGTTTTTTATCCCATCTCACTTGATAGTATGTGCCAAGTCCCATAGTGTGTGTTGAGCTATTCTTCATGTACCGAGTTATCTAATAGATGCTGAGTGATCCTTCATGTGCTGAGTTTTCCTATTTATGCCGAGTGTTAGCATTTTGGATGTGTTTTTTGCATTTTTGGTGTGATCCTACTTGCGAGATTTATTTGAATCACATCATTTATGATAAGATCTTTTCTTGGGATGTGTCTAGACCATTGTTGCTTGGCCTTTCTATTATGTAATGATCTAGAATGTTTCATAAGCCATTTTGGAAAGTATAAGTAGAGTGTTTAGGCTTCCAGTTGGGGAAGATTTTGGGATAATCTAGAGCAAAACACGACAATTTGGAAAGTTTGTTGCATATATGCCTAGAAGTGTGAATTTGAAGCTAGATTTTGGATCCTATATGTATTTTTTTTCTAGCCATAACCTAGAAGGCCTTATAGCTAGGTATGTATGTTAATTATTTCATGAATCAATAAAAGTATCTTGTTCTCTCTCTATGGTACTATTCTCTTTATGTGTTTTCTTCCATTGTGCTAACTCTGCAAGGTTGGTGTAGATTGTTGGGTGTGCCTTTGGTCCTAGTTATTCTTGCCCTCCTTGCATTAGGTGGTATCAGAGCATAGTTTTTTCTAAGTGTGCAAGCAGATGATTGAAGTGTGAGTCAGTTTGTACCAAGATCTTGGATTATGTAGGACTTTAATTTAGATTTGGTTATAGGGTTACAAGTCTTTAGATTTGACCTATAATTTGCAAAGGGTTACGATCTTGCAGGAACCTAATTTGTAAAGATGATTTGTGGTAGAGGAAATGTCAATAATGCTATATTGGATACATTGAGACAAATTGCAGCCATATTAGATGCTATGGAGACAACCTAGAGGAGAGAAGCACAACTTGAGGATGTGAGTGATGATGAAGTAGTAGCATCAAACCCTAATCTAGAACTGAAAGAAGATCAAGATGAGGAAAGATTGATGTGAGTATTATCTAGGGCACATTCAAAGCCTATTATAGAAGTTGCTCCTTATGATGGAAAGCTAGATAGCAATGACGTGTTGGATTGGATCTTTGATATGGAGAAGTTATTTGGGTATGAAGACACTCCTGAAAATAGGAATATAAATATTGCAGTTACTAGGTTGAAAGGTCATGCTTCATTGTGGTGGGAGCATTTACAAACTAATAGACAAAGGAGAGGAAAGGAGAAGATCAGAACTTGGCCAAAAATGGTGAACAAGGTAAATAAAAAATTCCTTCCTATTGATCACTAAGTTATCTTGTTGAGAAAGATGCAAAATTTGAGACAAAAAGACATGACTATGAAAGAGTATATAGAGGAATTTTATAGATTGGACATCAAATCTAGACATGTGGATGATGATGTTGAGAAAATTGTAAGGTACATAAATGGATTGAGATCTAGAATAATATATGAAATAAATTTTGTGAAATTGGAAAGTGTGGAAGAAGCATATCAATATGTGTTGAAAGATGAGGAGATCTTGTCAAAGAAGCATGAGTAGAGGCAAAGAGGTAGAGCTGGTAGATCTAGAGAAGTAGAGGTAGATCTTATGGTGAAAGTTGCAGATCTAATAGTTGTGTGCAAGATAAATAAAAATCTAAATGGAAGAATAATTACAAAGACAAGACCAAGTGGAAATGTGGTAGTTCATACTGAGGAGGTAATGGGTCTTACCAAGGAAGAGGTAATTCTTATTCTAGAGGTGGTTTTCATGGTAACTATTTCAAATGTGGTAAAGAAGGGCATAGATATTTTAAATGTAGATCTTCTAAAAGTGGGGAAAATAATATAAATATTTTAATTCAAGAGGAAATTGAGATTTCACCAAGTGGACCTGAGGCTAGAGAAAATTTGATGGTGAGAAGAACATTATGTAATAAGGGAAGTGATGAGGAACTTTTTTTAAGGAGAAGTCTTTTCAAGACCAGATGTAGGATGGCTGGAAAATATTGTAAGGTGATCACTGATAGTGGAATTTTTACAAATTTGGCATTAGAAGAGTTGGTTACAAAGTTGTAGTTGTAGAGGCTGAAGCATCCCAAACCCTATCATGTTTCATGGATCAAAGATGAGCATAATATATTGGTAAGTGAGCAATAAGTCATGAAGTTTAGGATTGGGCATTATTTGATAAAGTGTTATGTGATATTATGCCTATGGATTGTTGTCATATTTTTTTGGGTAGACCTTTGCGATATGATAGATATGTTGTACATGATGGAAGACTGAATCAATATACTCTTTGGGTGAATAGGAAGAAGAAAATATTGTTGCCTTTGATTGAAAGTCTAGATGAGGTTAATTGTACTACAATAAAAGTTTGCATGGTTAATGGAAAGCAATTTGAAAAAGAAGTGAATAAGAATCAATTCTATTTTTCCATTATTCCTAGAGGATCAATTTTGAGTAGTAATGACTAAGTGACAACAAATAGTGGTAGTCAAGTACCAAAAGAAATTATAGAATTGTTGAATGAGTATAAAGAGATTGTTGCTAAGAATATTCCTAATGGTTTACCACCAGTAAGAAGCATAAGTCATTGTATGGATCTAATTCTCGGAGCTAGTTTTCTGAACAAAGCACCATATAGATTGACACCTATAGAGAATGAAGAACTTAATAGGCAAGTGCATGGATTACTATAGAAGGGATTAATTAGAAAAAGTTTGAGTCCATGTTCTATACCTACTATACTAGAACTTAAGAAAAATGGAGAATGGAGATTGTGTACTAATTCTAGAGCTATTAACAAGATCACAGTGAAATATAGGTTTCCTATGTTGAGGATGGATGACATAATGGATTGTTTGAGTGGAGAAAAGTATTTAACAAAGATTGATTTGAAGGGTGGTACCATTAGATCAGAATCAAAGAAGGATATGAATAGAAGATGACTTTCAAGACAAAGGATGGTTTGTATGAATGGTTGGTTATGCCTTTTGGTTTGACTAATTCACCTAGTACTTTTATTAGGTTAATGAACAAAGTTCTAAAAATATTTTTGGGTAAGTTTGTATTTTTTATTTGTATAATATTATGATATTTAGTAAGACCAATGAATAACATCCTGAGCATGTTAGACAAGTATTGCAAAGGTTGAAAGAGGAGAAGTTGATGATTAATCTAAAAAAGTGTTCTTTTTATGCAAGAGGAGATCATGTATTTGGGATTTATTATTTCAGTTGATGGTTTGAGAATAGATCCTGAGAAGGTTAAAGAAATTTTGGAATGATGATGGATAAATAGAATCCAAGAGTTTAACATAGATATCCAAATCACAAAATTAGTGAGACGTCAAGGGTTGGAAAATTTGATGGATCAATTAAATTTGGATGCTCACCAAATAAATGTTGTATATGAAGACCTCAATTAGACACATGTGACATGGATGATTATGACTAGTACAAAGATGTGATATACTACTTACAACACATAGAGACTCCATCTCAATTGATAGACAATGAAAACAGATCTATGAAGTTGTATTCAATTAGATATGTCAATCTTAATAGAAGTCTTTGGTGGAGAATTTTCGGAGTGCTTTTGAAAATTATTGATCACAAGGAATAAAAAAAAAGTATTCACTAATATGAATTTGGGAGTATGTGGAGGTCATTACATGTAAAAAACCACTACACACAAAATAATGAGGGTTGGCTTCTAGTGGCCAAGTTTATTTAAAGATGCACATGTTTTGGTTAGGAAATGTGATTCTTCCTAGAGATTTTTTGGAAAGCTAAAATTCTCTAGAAATACTCCTTTGAAGTTAGTGGAAGTATAAGAACCTTTCTAGTAGTGGAGAATGGATTTCATTGGTGAAATTTCAACCAAGTTGAGTAGTAGTTATTCATGGATATTAGTGGTAATAGACTACTTCACAAAGTGGGTAGAAGTCATTCCTACTAGGAATGCTACTAGTAAAGTGGTAAATAATTTTCTATTGAATAACATAATAACTAGATTTGGATGTCCTAAGAGGATTGTGAGTGATAATACCATGTGTTTCAGGTTAGAGGAATTGATCAAGTTTTGTGACAAATATGGTATTACAAAGTCAACATCATCCCTTCATCATTTACAAGGGAATGGATAGGATGAATCCAAAAATAAAATTATGTTAAATATTATCAATAGAACTTTGGATAGTAATAAAAAGGCATTGAATTCCAAGCTTCATCTAGCAGTCTAGGTTAACAGAGTAACAATTAAGAAAGCAATGGGTGTTTCACATTTTGACTTAGTCTATGGAACTCAAGAAATAATTACTCAAAATAACCTAATAGACCTATACAATTATATCCAGTTGTATGATGATGATATCATTTATGATATGTAGGAAAGAATGGATGAATTGGTAGGGTTGACTAAAACTAGGAAAGAAGCCTCTACTAGAAATATAAAATTCCAATTGTAGAAAAAGCACTTATATGATAGGAAAATAGTGGCAAGAAAATTTGAGTCAAAATATTTGATCCTGAAGTGGAATGCAAGAATTAAAAATAAAGGCAACCATGGAAAGTTTGATTCCATTTGACTTGGCCATATTTGATTGATTCTACATGGGAGGATTCTTATATTTTGAAAGAATTATCAGGTGATATTCTTGAATTTCCAATTCATGGAAAATTCTTGAAGAAGTACTTATGTTTAAGGTACTTTTCTTTCCATGAACAATAGTCTAGGTCTATTTATATTTTGTGAATCCTTGTATACATGTTTGCCTCCTTATACATATTTTTTGTGTTTTTCTCATTTGTCATTGCTCTCCATTTGTTGTCACAAGATGTCAAGTATGTGGTCAACTTCTAACTAGAAATTTTGAATCCTTTCATGGATGCTAGTTATCCATCATTCCTAGACAAAGCTATTGCTGGCATGTTTTTCTCCTGGTTGTTATCTTGATATTTTGTTGTGAAGAAGACATTTTATTTTTCCTAGCAATTAGGGTTTCCTTCAAAATCTCATAAGAAGGTTACCTAAAAATACCTTGGCCTATAATATGTGCTCTTATTTTTAAATCAAGAGGTCTATCTTTTATTTTAATTTTTTTTATGCTTTTAACATGAACCTTTGAAAAAATGTAAAGGCATGACCATGTGACCAAGGTGATCGCATGATCAAACACATCTTTAACCTTTAGCATTTTATGGCACAACCCTTCAAAATGGCCAAGACTACTTTGATCACTAGGTCATAGCAGTTAGAAGCTCAAATTTCTTTTACATTGTTAATAGGCAAAGAAGACAAGAAAGCCATTGTCATGTGGTCACACAGCTAAATAAGATATGTCAAGTTTAAACAATGACCATGTGAACAGTTGAAATTGTATAGTCAAAACCTGAAGAGCTAAGTATATAAGAATGAATGAGACCAACAAAAATTGTTTATGAGTCAAGTTTATAGGGTGTTTTGTTCATGATTTTCTAAGTACAAACTTGAATATCTTATAGTTTTTCATAAACATGATACAATATTTTATGTTTATAAGTTTTAACTATATGTATATATAATGCTTATGAAACTTAAAGACAATACTCAATATATATATCTAGATTAATGAATGTCTTGGTACATCTAGTATATTTCTTCTCTAGCTTTAATGGGTAGACCTCCTATAGTTGTGTCACAAGGCTACATTAAAATAGGGAAAACTTATTATGATCTATACCTTAGATTCATGTTTTGGATTTTGTTGTGTTAACCTTTTATATGAAGAATAAGTCAAGAAAGGAGAGCAGACTAAAGGATAAGTGGGTCATTCAAGGTGGGTGACTATTTTATAGTTCAATATAGCTCTACTCCTTCCATCACTTTACAGTCACTGATTTAGTCCAAAACAATCTAGTTACTGAGCATTCATTTATTTTTGAAGCATTGAATGTGGCTTATCTTCTTGCATAAATGATATTGTCACTCCTAAAACTAAAATTTTTTATGTTATTTAATGGAAGACCTAGTTGTAGGAATTATGTTTTTCCTAGTTTCCTTTAAATAAGTTGGAACTTATGTTTCTAGGCTAGTTAGATGTTTTGAGAAATCCATGTTGTAATCAAGCAATCGACTAAAGCATCTTGATATTCTATATTGTGTCCACAGTTCTTTGCTTCAATATTTGAGTTATAATTCATTCACACTTCCATGGGGCTCTCACATGGAAGGTGAATTCCTTGTTCATGCTTAAGTAGAATTTAGTTAAGTTTCCTTTGAGTTGTTAAGTACTATTGGTCCTGTAGTCACTGGTAGTAGAACTATTGACTGTATCCTACAATGCAGGTTTATTTCTAGAGCATTATTTATTTACTGTTACATTTTTCCTTCAAGATGAGAATGAATCTATAAGTTCAATTTCTAGTATAAGTTTCCTGGAGCAACTACTTTTACCTTAGTAGTGATGACTATTGAGAAGAACTAATGTATAAACTTTGCAGTCACTATCTCCAGTTTACATTCCTGGATTGATACATTGAATGAGTCTAGCATGATGTTCTAAGTAGAAACATGATGAATTTCAGCAATGAATCATTTCTTAAGGGTGTCCAATCCTTTTGTTACTCAGATATTATTCTAACCAGTCATTTTTGGCATCTTTGTTGGGGATGGTGTCAATTTAGTTTGACCCAAAAGTCATTAAGTTAGTTTGCATTTTGCATAATTTTGCATGCATAGAAGTAAGGACCATCTTGGGCAATTCCTACCTAACCTTAATCAAGAAGAACCATTTTAGGTTCTCAATCTAGCACTTGAGGAAACCCAATTAGAAATTCTACAAGAAGAAGAACTATTTGAGAACGTGTTTGCTGATGCCAATGACCAATTGCCTTCACCACCATCATCTAAAGAATATATGTCTAAACTATTCTAGAGATATTTTCAAGAAAGGAAGAGGCTTGAGAGCCCTACCTTACAAGTCTAATGGTAGACATGTGTCCAAAATGGAGTTATCCAATATATTGTCAGACTTCAAACAATACATCATTAATGATGTTGCTACTCAATTGGATACAATGCAAGCAAGGAGAAAGAAAGATGAATCTGATGTAATATTGGCAAATTATTGTCCACATTGTAGGAAGAAGAAAAATAATTGTCAATGCAAGTATTTTGCAAGCCTAGAATCTTGAGCTATGCCTACCAAGTTCAATGTCATTGATGAGAATTGAGGGGTCCTCTACATTGCCCAATGAAGTCCATGGGCTTTGAGACTAGGTATTCCCCAAGATCCTCTTCAAAAACTTAATAGTAATAATGCATGACAAAACCAACAACAAGTAGATTTAGTGGATATAATAGTTGGTAGCAACCTCGGGAGGGGTGGAAACAACCACACAATTAGTCTAACCAATCAAGCCAACAAGCTTTGATGCCACCACCTTAGCAGCAATCTTTAATGCCTCCTTTTGTAGCCAATATTATTTCTCCTAAATAGATTCAATTGTCTACTCAACCTACTCCTAATAACAACAATGGTAAGCCAACAATGCAGTAGTAGAGCTATGCAATTTCCTTGAATAACATCTATTTAAGACATGGAACAACACTTCCTCCTCCACAGTAGCCTATTATTACTGAAGTTTAGGATACTTTAGTAGAGAAAACTAAGAAACCAATCCAACCTATTACTCCTACAACACAAGAACCTCCATTTCCTCATAGGTTGGAGGAACATGTTAAGCTGCTGGAAAATCAAGCATTTTTTGATTTTCTTACCCAACCGAAGCAAATGATAGTAAAGACTCCTTTGTTAGGTGCCATAAAAGAAGTCCCTGCATATACCAAAGCTATTAAGGAAGCTTGCATAAAGAAACATGGAAGAAATAGAAAAGATTCTAAAACCATTCATGACCTAGGTCAATTATTTGATCTCATGTTGGAGAAATTGACAATTCCAAAGTATTTTGATCCTAGTAGTGCTCTAGTAACAATCATTATTCAAGGAGTTAAAGTCCACAATGTCCTAGTTGACTTAGGTGCTTCAATAAATGTCATGACTAAGGAAGCAATGTCTCAGTTATATATCATTGGTTTAGGAAAACACTCAACATCCTTCAGCTTGTTGATAGTTCCACCGTTACACCTAATGGGATGGTACAAGATGTTATGGTCACCTTGAATTCTTAAGAAAATTTGGTTGACTTTTTTGTCCTTTCCCCAAAGGCTAACATGGGAGGATACCCAATAATCCTAGGCAGACCTTGGGTGGCTATTGTTGATGCCTATATAGCTTTTCACTCTATAAAAATGACTATATATAATGGAGTGAACACTAAACATCTGACTCTATATTCCACAGCTCAACCTCTATTACAAGATGTTCAAATCATCTAGCTAGATATGGATGATACTGAACCTAAGGTTAATTCCATTCATCAGTTAAATGATGATATCTAGGGAACCTTTTATAGCTTCTAGGGGAAAGATGAGATCATTTCCTCCATTATTTTGAATGAATATGGAGTGGAAACCCAAGTGTGTTCCTAAGGGAACTATGTTCTTAACACTTTGTTATCACCTATTTATGCTCTACTATATTCAAAAACTTCAAAATTTCTTCACACATTGTTGCCTCATGAAATGGAGTCTTTCCTAATTGCTCAACTGTCTGTGGCAAAATGGTCATCAAGATAGAGGTCAACTCAAGAAGGGAATTAAATGTAGGCAGTGCTTTGATTCAATGGTCAAAAGTCCTGCAACTTCTTTAAAAATATCAATTACCCTTTGCTTGGGATTTTACTAACATGAAAGGCCTAGACCCTAAGCTTTGCACTCACAAAATTTATATTAGCTCTGAATTCAAACCTGTTTGCCAACCTCAATGCCGAGTAAATCTAGCTCTTAGGGATATAGTCAAGAATGAGTTGCAGAAGTTGTTAAATGTTTGCTTCATCTATCCAATTTCAAATAGTCAATGGGTCTTCCTTCTTGTTTTAGTACCTAAGAAAGGAGGGAAGTGGAGATTTTGTGTTGACTATAGGGAGCTTAACACTGCCACTAAAAAGGACCACTTTCCCTTACCATGCATAGATCAAGTCCTTAACAAGATTGCTAAAGAAAAATGCATCAAAGAGGATGAAACTTATAATATCCTCAAGGCATGTCATGATGAACCTTGCAGGGGATATTTTGTTTCCAAAAGGATGGCATTGAAGATCTTAACTACATATTACTATTGTTAGAAATAGTAGTTCATCAGTATAACTAAGAGGGCGGGGGGGGGTGAATCAGTTATATAGCAATATGAAATATTAAACCTCTTAAACATTTCTTAATCATTCAACCAAAGTAAATAGAAACCATAAAGAAATGCGCATACACAATTACACCAGATATTTTCACTAGGGAAACCTTAATCAGAGGGAAAACCCTAGTGGGAATGATGCCTACAAGATAATGTACTAATCTAAATATTCCTTGTTAGTGGATTGACCCTATTAGGAGTCTATTACAATTCTTAGTACAAAAAGTCCCTATTAGGAGACTTTGAATCCCTATTAGGAGTTGTAGAAGGTAGTTGAACCCATTTTCCAAATAGCTTCAGGATCAGATCAACAAACCCACTATCCAATTGACCTTGGTACTATTCCTTTCAGAATAATAGATGTTTGATAGTCTTTTTCTTCTTCCTCTATTGAGTGCATTAGACTACTTCATCTTCAAATCATGCACTCAGATCTAGAACTATGTATCTATCGATAGTAACCCTTGAGGTCACTTACATGCATTAGCAGACTGCTCCTCTCCTCTACTTCATGATTCACAAGTCTTATTTGCTTCTTGATCTCAATGATGGTAATTAAAACTTGGAAAACATCTTTCCTTTATACCATACTCAATATTAATTCCTTGAGTCGGCTCCATACTTTATTATAAGTTAATTAAATGGAATACATATCAAATAAATGTTGTTGGCCCATAGTTATATACAAACTTTTACACGTGTGACTTTCGTACCTATGCACCCACTGACATCATTGATAGTCAGCATACTACCTCCAATTAATTGCTCAACCCTTCATTCCAAACATAATGTGCTCTATTGATCATACAATAGAAACTATTTTCACAATGCTCTATTTTGCTCCAATTCTCTATAAATCATTAATATCTTTCGTATGCTATCAATTTAGGTTTTGTGCACTTGCCCACATGTCAAATATATGTTGTAGTATATGTGGGTAACTACACATAGGAAGATACATAATGTGATGTCTTAAATGCATAAAACTCATTATGTTTCTCTGTTAGTGTTTTGCAAACTTATTACTATGTTGTCATCAATGACAAACATAGTCATAACACTGTTATGTAATGCTCCCCCATAGCATCAGCATTCATGCTAACAATCTCCCCTTTTGGCATTGATGGCAACATAGATGAAAAAAATTTAGTTCCAAAAATACCAACAAGTTTCTTCATCACTCAAATCTTGCTTCATGAAAATCATGTTTTTCATGTCACTCTCTCTCCCCCATTGACATCAATGTCAAAGGTAGTACAAAAAATTGAACATTCAACAATCTAACAGCATGACCACAAGTCGATCTATTCACCAAAACTATTTTACACCAATTATCATTCACCAAGAGTCCTTGTTGACTCTATTCATCATAGATACTCCCCCATAGAGGAAGCATCAGCATTTGGTCCAGTCTAACAATGGTTCTACATCGCTTGGATTGATGCACTTTTTCATCTTCTACTCTACGTTAGGTAGGGGCATAACCCCCAAGCATACCTCTCAGGTACTCAAATGTATCTTTTGGTAAGGCTTTTGTGAAAATGTTTGCAATATGTTCCTTAGTGTTAATATACTTTAGTTAGATTTCTTTTTCTGTGACTTTCTCTTTGAGAACATGATACTTTATTGCTATGTGCTTAGTTTTGGAGTGCAAAATAGGATTCTTAGACATATTAACAGTACTTGTGTTATTACAGTAACTGATAACAAGTTCTATAAATGTAATTCTAATATCCTTCATCGTCTACCTCATCCATATGACTTGATTATAGTGATTTTCTACTGCAACATATTCTACTTCTGTAGCACTTTGTGAGTTACAATCTTGCTTTCTTGTTGAGCCAAGAAACTAGTCTTCCTTTGAGAAAAAATGCTCTTCCGCTAGTGCTTTTTTTGTCATCTCTATCTCTAGCCCAATCAACATCTATATAAGTACAAAGAGTAAAGTAATTGCTTCTATCATACCAAATGTCATAATCTAATGTTCCTTTTAAATATCTAAATATCCTCTTTACTATTGCATAGTGATATTCTTTAGGATTATCTTGAAATGTTGCCACCATTCCAACTGCATTAGCTATATCTGGTCTACTATGAGTTAGATACTGCAATCCCCCAATCATGGATCTGTACTTCTTTTGTTCAACGGTAGGGTTCTCATCTTTTCTTGATAACTTTTGACTAGTTATGATAGGAGTTCCAACAAGTTTACAATTTTCTAAACCAAATATTTTTAGAAAATCTTTCAAGTACTTGGTCTAAGAGATAAAGATACATTTTTTGTTCTAAATAATCTATAGTCCTAAGAAAAATTTCATTTCTCCTATCATGCTCATCTCAAACTCATTCCTCATGTCTTCTAATAATTTGTTACTAGCTTCATCATTTCCACCAAAAATGATGTCATCAACAAATACAATGATTATTAGCAAATCATCTCCTATTTTCTTTAAGTACAAGTTATTATCTACTATTCCTTTAGCAAATACAAGCTTTGCTAAGTATTTGTCTAACCTTGCATACCAGGTTCTTGGTGCTTACTTGAATCCATATAATGCTTTCTTTAGTCTACAAACCATATCCTTCTCTTTTGTTAAAGGAAAATCCTCTAGTTGTTTAATGTATACTTCTTCCAATTCTCCATTCAAGAATGGTGACTTAACATCCATCTGATATACCTTAAAATTCTTATATTCCATGTATGCCAGGAACATTTTGACTACTTCCATCCTTGCTACAGGTGCATATGTTTCTTCATAATCAATTCCTTCTTGTTGAGAGTAGCCTTTGTATACAAGTCTTGCTTTGTTTCTTATTACTTCTCCCTGTTCTTTCATTTTATTTCTGAATACCCATTTTGTACCAATCACATTTTTATCCTTAGGTCTAGAAACTAATTCCCATGTGTCATTTTTAATTAATTTTTGGGTTTCTTCCTTCATTTCTTTTATCCAATGATCATCTTTGATTGCTTCGTTTGTGCTTATTGGTTCTACTTGAGTTATCAGACATAGTTCTTCATTCATTTTGCTCCTTGTCATTACTCTCTTTTCATTACTTCCTATTATCTGATCAACGGGATGATTTATTACCAAGTTCCTATTTGGGGTAGGATTTTTTGCTTCAACTCTTATCTCAAGCATTGTGCATAGTTCTTCCCTTCCATCTTCAATTTGCACACTATTCTACAAATCATTGTTAGTCTTGAGAAATAACTCATTACTTCTGTTAGTTATTATTGAGTAATCATCTCCATCAAAGTTATAATCCACTATCTTTTCCTTGGTGCCAAAATTTTCACCAATTTTAACATTTGAGCACTCTACTATAGTTTTTATTCTATAGATGAAACATCTGTAGGCTTTATTTTTTAATGAATAGCCAAGAAACATACCTTCATCTCTCCTTGGATCAAACTTACCAATATCATCTTCTCTCTTGATTTAACATTTACTTTTAAATATCTTGAAGTACTTGATAGATGGTGAGTGACCAAACCATAATTCATAGGGTGTTTTGTCCACACCTTTCCTAGTATGCACTCTGTTCAATGTGTATACTTCTGTATTGACTGCTTCTCTGCAAAAAGTCTTTGGTACATCATTCTCGAATAACATAGCTCTTGTTGCTTCACCAATTGATTTGTTCCTTCTTTTATCAATCTCATTCTACTCAAGTGTATGGGGTGAAGTTAGTTGTCTTATGATTCCATGCTCTTCACAATACATATTGAATTCTCTAGAGGTGAATTCTCCTCCTCTATTTGATCTTAAACTCTTGATTTTGACTCAAGATTCATTCTCAACTTTGTTCTTAAATATCTTGAATTTCTCAAGTGCATCTAATTTTTCTTTAAGAAAAGATACCCACATCATTCTAGTGAAATCATCAACAAAAATCATACAGTACCTTTCTCCATAGAATCCTCTTGTTCTTATAGGACCACTCAGATTTGTATGAACCAATTCTAGCTTTTGTGTAGTACAAAACTACTTGCTCAAAAATGAGACTCTCTTCTACTTAGCCAAAATATATTCCTCACAAATAGTATCAGTGGGCTTAGTGATCTTAGGTAATTCTAATGTAGAAATTTTATTACTAGCCTTCACAATTTATCAAAGTTAATATGACAAAATCTTATGTGCCATAACTAACTATTATCAATCTTTACTACCGAACATGTTATTTCAGTGGATTTTAACTAAAATAAATTACCTCTAGTTTTAGTGCAAGTACCAAATAGTTTTTTGTCCCTATTCTTGATAATGCATGTGTTATTACCAAACTACAGTTGGTATCCTTTGTCCATAAGTTTTCCAAAGCTCAACAAGTTATGCTTCATTCCATCAACAAAGTAAACATCATCTATGTATATTTTATCATCAAGTGTGATAGATCCAATTCCTATAATATGGCAGGCTGCATTATTTCCTACTCTAACAATTCCTCCATCATGGCTTCTAAATTTGACAAAGTTGCTCATATCACCAGTCATGTGATGTGAACAACCACTATCAATGATCCAATCTTTCTTTTCAACTTGTGAGATCAGCGCACTTTCTTCCTTGATTTCTCTGTCAAGATCATCCTCCTTGATAGCTATGAACCCTAATTCATCTTCACTCATGTTTTGATCAAGTTCCTCTTCTTCTTCTTCTTCATTAGCATATAAACAATTTCTAGATCTTCTAGACTTAAACCTTCCCTTAAACTTTCTTTCTCTTTTAGGACACTTAGATGCATAATGACCATATTCATTACATGTCCAACATTTGAAGATATTCTTACCATCTTTTTCTCATTCTATAAGAAGAGCTACTCCCTCTTGGATCTTTACTTCAATGAACTTGTTGCTGCTGACAATGTCTTCTTGTGCTTTTATATTCCTTACTAAACCAGGTTTGATGTTTAGTGTACTGAATGTTGTCTCAACTTTTTCCAATTATCCAAATTTTTTTAGATCAAATTCTATAGCTTCCAATCTACCAAACAATGTCTACTTTGGGTAAATTAGTAGTACAAGGTATCATTAGTTGAATCATTTGTGCTACTGTCTTTAAAGTTGATGTCAAACTTTTCAAAATCTTCCATATCACTTCATCATCAAACTTCTTTCCATCATGAGGTGTGATTCCTACAAAAATATCTCATATTCTCCCAACATAGCTTCTTACATATTCATCTTGCATCATTCTAGCATCTTGGAATGCGCAATACAAATTTTGCAATATAACCCTTTTTGTATGTGTATCACCCTCATAATTCATTTCTAAAGTTTTCCAAATTTCGTGAGATGTTTTGAGTAGTTTTACATGACTATACTCACTTTCAAGTAATGCTGAAAGTATTGCTTCTCTTGCCCTTATATTGCACATAAACACTTCTCTTTGTTCCTCAATACAAGTTTCAAGATTGTCTTCTTCTAGAATGTTCTTTTATGTCTTGGTTAGAAGCCAATATTCTAGACCCATGCACAAGAGATGATTTTTCATTTTATCCTTCTAGTTATCATAGTTTGTGCCATTGAATCTAGGACTTTCCTTCCTAAAAAGATTCGCCATGGATCTCCCAAAGTTATTAAACTTCCCTTCAAGGACCTAAACCTCTAATACCAATTGTTAGAAATAATAGCTCACCAGTATAGCTAAGAGGGGGGGAAAGGGTGAATCAATTATGCAACAATATGAAATATTAAACTTCTTAAACAATTCTTAATCATTCAACCAAAGCAAACATCAACCATAAAGAAATGTGCATACACAATTACACTAGATATGTTGACTAGGAAAACCCTTGATCAAAAGTAAAACTCTAGTGGGAATGATGCCCACAAGATAATGTATTAATCTAAATATTCCTTGTTGAAGGATGGACCCTATTAGGAGTCTATTATAATGCCTAGTACAAAGAGTCCCTATTAGGAGACTTTGAATCCCTGATAGGAGATCCAACCCTATTAGGAGTTGTAGAAGGTAGTTGAACCCACTATCCAAACAACTTCAGGATCAGATCAATGAACCCATAGTCCAATCGACCTTGATACTATTCCTTCCAAAATAATAGATGTGTGATAGTCTTTTGCTTCTTCCTTTGTCTAGTATGTTAGACTACTTCACCTTTACATCATGCAATTAGATTTGGAACTATGTATCTATTGATAGTAACCCTTGAGGTCACTTATACACATTAGTAGATTACTATGCTCCTCTAATTCATAATTCACAAGTCTTCTCTACTTCTCAATCTCAATGATGATAATTAAAACTTGGAAAACATCTTTCCTCTATACCACACTCAATATTAATTCCTTGAGTCAGCTCCATACTTTATTATAAGTTAATTAAATGAAATACATATCAATTAAATGTTGTCAACCCATAGTTATATAAAAACTTTCACACATGTGACTTTTGTACCTGTGCACTCACTAATGTCATTGGTAGTTACTGTACTACCTCTAGTTAACTGCACAACCTTTCATTCCAAACACAATGAGCTATATCGATCATAAAATAGAAATTATTTTCTCAATGCTTTGTTTTCCTATGGTTCTCTATAGATCATTAATATCTTTTTGTACACTATCGATTCAAGCTCTTTGTACTTTCCCATATGTCAAATAAAATTTGTATTATATGATGGTAACTACACATAGGAAGATATGCAATGTGATGTCTTAAATGCATAAATCTCAGTCTGTTGCTTTTTCATTATTTTGCAAACTTATTACTATGTTGTCATCAATTAAAAACACAATCATAAGACTATTATGTAATGCTCCCCCATAGCATCAACATTCATGCTAACAACTATTAGTCTAGTTTACATAAGGATGCTACTTAGTACACTAAATAGTGTGACAAATGCCAGCTTATGGGATGCCCCACTAAGACAAATGAAATTCCCTTGTAACTACAAGTCATTGTTGCACCATTTGATAAATGGGGGATTTATTTTTTTGGTCCTATTGAGCCATCCTCACAAGGTAAATTCTATATCCTTGTTTGCACTGATTATGTTACAAAGTGGGTTGAGGAAAAACCTATGAAGCACCCAAGAGATAACAATGTTACAAAGTTCCTTTATGAATTCATCCTCACTAGAATTGGTGTACCAAGGGAGATTCAATCTGACCAAGGTCCTCATATTACTTCCAATCTGATTAGTGTTCAAATGGAGGCATACAACATCAAACATGGTAAATATTCACCTTATCACCCTCAAGCTAATAGGAAGGTTGAAGTTATCAATTGGGAGTTGGAGTCTATTCTCACTAAAATAGTAGCCATCCATAAGAAAGATTGGGTTATTTGACTTCTTGAAGCAATTTGGGCTTACCATGCCACATGGAAGTCTACAACTAGTTTTACACCATTTGAGCTTATTTATGGTTGCTTTGTAGTTATGTCGATAGAGTTTGAACATAAGACACTCAGGATAGCCCTTGATCTTGGCTTGGATCTCACTAATGCACAAAAAGAAAGGATACAAAGTTTAAATGCTCTTGATGAATGGTCCATATATATCTTGCGCAACATAGTATTGATACAAAACTAGCACAAGCATTGGCATGACAAGTATGTTCAAGACAAATCTTTTTCTATTGGTGATTGGGAACTCCTTTATGACTCCAAGTATTAGTATAAGCTTGGAAAATTCCAAACCAAATGGTTAGGGACATATGAAATTATTGTAGTCTTTCCAAATGGAGCAATCCAACTCTCCACTATGGATCAAGTTTGGTTCAAATTGTTGTTCAATGGTCACAAATTAAAATTATATCACAAATCAAAGAGTAAGGAGGAGTTCCAACAACAATGCTCTTCTGTTTTCGGTGTTGTAGTTCCTGCAACATCTCCTAATGAGCTTTTTGCTCATTTTCCTTCCTCACTCTAGTTGTTCTTATCCTTATCATAATAAACACTTTCATTGCAAAATTTGATTCTCCATAATAAATTTCCACTTCATTTCTAGTCCTACCAGCCATCTATCTCATCATTTCTTTCATTCATGGATAGTAACTGCCACCTTGCTAGCACTTCTAGTTAGCACACATTCCAAGGTATGCGATATTAATTTTTTTTTCAAAAAAAATTTGGTATGCCTTGTCACCACTGCTAGTGTGGGACCACTTGCACTATTTTAGCTAGGGGGAAGTTATACTAGTTTTTTCATTATGTTTATGCAATCTTTTTATTTACTCTTTTTCCTTGTCATACTTACATTTTTTGCCAATGATTCGACATTTTGAAAATTCTTTTGTTCTGTGTTATTTTTTACACGTATTAAACTAAGGTGGCAAGATATGTTATGTACGAGTTCTATGGAATGTATTTATGAGTAATTATGAAATGATAACACAGAGATTTGCATTTATTTTACTCATAAGTTCTTATTTCTTGAGCTTCATTACTCTAGAAATTTATAAATTTGAACTCATCTTGTAACCTACTACTTTAAGTTTTCATGTCCAAATTTTTGGTTGTCTGTTATTCTCTCCTACAACTTTGTTTTGGGCACCCTAGGAATTAGACGATGGGAGGAGACCTAATTTGAAGAGAGCCTACTGTGTAGAATATGTTACTCAAAGACCATAATTGTAGGCTATATTTTCAAGCAAGGGGGTGTATAGATTATGTTTAGAAGCTAACTAGATGGAATGACAAGGTTGTGTTTCAATTTCTCAACTCCTTAAAGAATGAAGTGGCAATAGTTAAAGGATTGAAGTTTTTATTTTCTTAGAAAGCTTTGGCATAAGTTATGGGACTACTGTTGTAAGGTGAGGAATTTACAGAGAATATCGACCCAACATTTTCCAAAGCTTAGTTCACTCTACATGGAGATTCAAAGCTTGATATTAATAAGAAATAAGGTATTATTATACTATCTCTTCCTAAGCCATTTCCACAATGTGCAATTTTTATCATTAAGTATTTCACCTATGAAGGGTGACACTCATTTCTACATGTTGTTCATTATCAAATTCTTGAGTTCTTTAAGGCATGATAACAAATCTATCAATGTCCCTAGTTTTGTATTTGGAATTTTTTTAAAACAAGCCATACTAGTACAAGAGGGTAGATGGAACTCTGTCTCCCACTATTGCTTAATTAAGTTGATAGTTCAAAAAGATTTAAAGGAGTAGTTAGATTTTTTTTTGGGAGGAATTTTTGCTGCAAGGGTTTAAGGAATCTATCCCAAAACTACTTGGGTGTAGAGTAGGTCAAAGGGTTAAAACTACTAAAGGAATTAGAAAAATCTTTATTGAAATTGGACAATGTTCTTTGTCCAAAAAGAAAAGGAAGCTATTGTTAGAAGCCCTAATTCCTCTGACTTCCCTAATTCTTCTAATTCCTCTACTTTAAGAACAATTCATGAAGAATAATTGGAGACTCTTATAGAGGCTGAAGTTACCGCTACAGTAGAAACAATTTCCCTAGAGCGTAAGAAGAAAAAAATAAACCCTAGTACTAGTCGGTAGGCTAAGACATCTCTTGCAGCCAAGAGCACTTCTAGAAAAAGGAAAGCCCTAAAAAAGGAGGAAACTCCATTAAGGAGAAGTGCTAGGTGAAGAAAAAAACCAACTAAGGAGATTCTAGATAACAAACCTCAGGTAACCCAAGATTCTGAGCCAAAGGAAGAAGAAAATGAAAATATCTAGCAAGAGGCTTATTTATGGCCTAAAATTTCTGAACAAGATGAGCAATGGACTAAAGTTATGGAATAGGGTGCATTTGAGGATTTCCATGATGAAAAAATGGAGAAGGTTCCTAATAAGCCTGAGAATGTAGAAGTCATTACAATCAGAGATGAATCCAACTTGGAGTAGGCTTATGTATTTCAAGGACCAACCTTTGGGAATTTTTAGGGAGATGATTCAGGAAGTGATGAATCTAATAGTTATATCAAGGAAGTAGATGAACCGAAATTTTCTCCTACAATAGAATCTCTTATGGCAGAGAATGATCCCTATGAAGAAAATCCATTTGTTGATATGGACCTTGTCAATAAGGTGGTTGGGAAAATTTTGAATGAAGGATTAGAAACATTAGCTTCAGCAACTCAATAATACTCTAATCTTGAGAGACCTATGTTTATTTGGATGGATCCTTTGAAAAGGACAAGTGCTAACAATGGTAAGTTATCTATTCCTCAAGCAATAGATAATTCTCACCATAGCTTGATATTAGACCAATCTAGTCCAAAATCTTTGTTGGATGTTATTTTCTTGTTGGCTAAACAATTAAATTTTGAGAGGAAAAATTGGAAACAACAAAGGAAAGAACTGAATAAAATCATAAACAGTCACTATCAAGAAACACTTGTTTAGGAGGAAAAGGTAGAATAGTTAAGTGTAAAGCTTGACAAATTACATCCTTAATCCATAACTTAATGGGTTGTAGATCCCCATCACCTGTCTATAATATGTTTCTTAAAGAACAGTTTTTGAACTATCAAATGACTAGCATTATGTAGGATAGGACATCCTCATTACAAGAGCCTATCCAATTTTCCCAAGATTTCCATAACTCTCCTACAGCAATCAAAAATTTGTTACGTGAACTTTATCTTCACAATCTTGTAATTATAGATGACCAAATTTATGTTGGGGATATTCAACTTAGACCCTTCATGTCCTGGAGACAGAATGAAATTAGTTGGAACACTCAAGCTAAAGTGTATAGAGATTTGGAGTTAGATATTCCCTAGTTTCTAAGGCCTTGTAACGCCCCGCCAAGGGACCCAAAAGAATTAACCTAAAGTTTTACTAAGTTTGCTAAGCAATTTTTTTTTTTAAAGTAAGAATGTATAACATACACATCAAACACATAGTAGCGGAAGCAATAACATGTAATCATCAACAAACATACATCACAAGTTACATTCCTTAAGGATCCCAAGACGTTGAGTCACATTTAAATTTAATTAATTCTAAGTCTAACAACCACCACATACATATGAAAGGATAATCAGAAAGTCCAATGTCCATAATATACATTTGCTCCGAATGCCTCTTGGCAAATTAATTCGGAATGCTCAATCATCCACTGTACATGTCACAGGGTATGAAAGGCTTAAAAGAATATACATACGTAAAGATAAAGATACATCATCCTCAAATCCATGATACAAAGTACAGTAAAATAAATGAAACTAATAACATACCTGATACATCCATACATCCATAATGATAAAACATCTATCATAAAATCTAACCAACCCCAAAACACAGAGAACACATAGAAAACATCATAGTCTCGCAGTTTGGATTTGATTTCAAAATACAAATTTAAGAAGAACAATAAAGTTTAAGTTTTCCAGTGTTACTATGAGTTCCTCAATTAACCTATTCAATTAAACCATGTCTTGTTCTTAAAAGAAACCGCATCATGACTTAAAGTTTTAATAATCATTTATTAAATTATTAAAATAATAATAATTGATTATTAAATAAAAATAACCCCAATTTCGTTAATAATCGAATTATCATTATTAAATAGTATTAATCATTGATTCCAATTAGTCCCATTATTTGTCTTCCTTATTAAATTAAAATCATTAATTATTTAATAATTAATTACTAAACAATATCCATTAACAAAATTCTTTAATATTTAGTATTCGTTAGTTATAAATTCTTTTAATAGTTAATAATTAAAACTATGATTAAAATTCTTTTAAATAATACTTACTAAATATTAATTAATTTAAATAACTAATGATAAAAAAATTATTAACAATTATTAAATTTAAAGTAACTAAATTAATATATGACCCAAACTTTATTAAAATAAAGTTATAAATAATTAATAAACTAGTTAGTACGTATCAAATTGAAAACCACATAACCAAAATCGAATTTAAAACATATAATAAAAGTTCATAAATTTCATGCAATTTAACAAATCGCTACCAACGACTTTATTACTGTAGCGCACAACTTTTATAAGGCCGATGACTTTTTAAAAAGCTTGCCCACCACATTGCAGGTACGGCTTGCATGAAGGCAGCCGATGAGAAAAATAGGTAAGTGAGATGTGTTTTAATAAATTTAAAAAAATAAAATAAAAATTTAAAAAAACTTTTTTTTTTTAAAAAACGATACCCCCTCTAAATTAATAAGTAATATATATTACTTTTCAAAGTTCTTTTAAAATCAATGCATCTCTTTTAAAACATATACATTTCTTTTAATTTAAGTTTTTATTATAAATTAATAAAAATAAAATTCAAACACCATATATATATATATTTAATTAAAACATTTTTTTAAATGCCTTCTCAAAATGTGTAAAAGCATAAGTATTATTATTATTTTTAATAATAATAATATTTAAACAAATAAATAATGTTTCTATATATTTTAAAATTTGATATGAATTAATTATACCTCTTTCACTATATGAATTTAAATTTAAATTTTATCAAAAGAATTAATTAAAATTAAATTCAAATCTCTCTTCTTCTTTTTTAATAACAATTGCAACCATAATCTAATAGGAAAGATTCTTTAACCATCTGAATTTCTAAATTAAAATTTTATTTTCTTAAATCTCAAACCCTTTTCGAATGGATTCTAATTTCTTCCATCTACAAAACAAGGGTTTCCAATTGATTTACTTTTCTTTGATCTCTTTGCACATGCATATTAGGATCTTCTAAAAATTATAGGATTGAAGGATTTGTTGCAACAATATACAAACACTCAGATTCATAGTCATGAAGAAGACAGAATTATTTAAATAACATAATTTTCACTGGGTGCATAAAACTCAAGAGCCTACTTGAACCTGATGCTAACATGAAACCAACCAAGAATTGCGAGAAGATTCACTTCCAAAATTTGAGTCCAATTCGTCTCTCCAAAATTTGTTCTCAAAATTTTGTTTCCAAAAACTGTCCCCAAATTCCTGTCCAAAATTCACGGTCCCCCAAAAATGAACCTCCAAAGTTGTGATAAGGAGTCTTCTCCTCAAATCAGGGCACTAATTGTGCGTTCACCCGAGAAGACTCTTTGCTCAACTGAGTTAACTCAAAATTATCTTTTATTAATCTTTGCTTTATCTTTTTAATGCATATTAAATGAATCATTAAATAACTTTATTTAATTTTTTCCCACTTGACTTCTATTTTTAATCTTTATTACTTTTAATCCCATGTGCACTTTATGAAATTAAAATAACATTATAATTTCCTCTTATTTTATCTTTTTAATTAATTTCTTTATTTTCAACACATGCTCGCATCATGCAATCTTACAACTTTTAATAATTAATATATTTTCACTTTTTAATTTATTTTAGAAACTTAATTGATAAAATATTTAATTAACTTAAATAACAATAATATTTAGCATTTATTTAAAAATGAACTCTAAATATATTGTTATTAAATTAAATAAATATTATAATGTTCTAAATTATCCTTAAACTTTTATCTCCAAATTTAATTCTTTTTATTTAATTAATTTCTCAATTAATTAAATATAATTAAATATTAAAATATCATAATAATCTTCTATTAAATTAAATCATTAATTAATCGCTTTAATTAATTTCTTTTATATTTAAACTCATGCTTAGATCATGCGATCTAGAAACCTTTAATACTTTAATATCTTTTCCACTTTTAATTTATTTAAGAAACTTTAATTGATAAAATATTTATTAATTCAATTAATAATAATATTTAGCATTTATTTAAAAATGAACTCTAAATATATATTATTATTAAATTAAATAAATATTATCACATTCTAAAATTATACTTAAAATTTTTATTTCCAAATTTAATTCTTTTTATTTAATTAATTTCTCAATTAATTAAATATAATTACATATTAAAATATCATAATAATTTTCTATTAAATTAAATCATTAATTAATCCTTTTAATTAAACTTAATTAATAGAAAATACATCAAGGACTCATAAAGCAACATACGAAAACGCATCATAGAAAAATACATACTAAATCAAACAAAAGGGTTATAATCACGAAATAACATCATTTGATGCATTCGGAGGGTACTTAACTCAGATACTTGCCCTAATTATCAATTAGGACAATTGGCTAAAGGGTTTAGGAATTGGACTTAAGAGTTTATCTCCCCTCTCTTACCATTGAGATAATGCGATAGGGTACGCTCATCCTGGCAATTCAGGGAAGTTGATACCCGGTACCTGCAACCTGCATAAAATCCATGCATGTACAGACACAATATTCTAAGCTAAACAGACAATGGCAGGAAGTGGTGCATCGTGTAGATCCCGACTAGCAGGTGACTATGACTCCCTTCCTAAACCACATCAGAAACACCATACATAAAGAAAACAAACACGCACACCATACACATGCAGTATGGGGTAAGTATCAATAAGAAAGCACATGTGATAATAAACCATCTAACTAATCATCATCGATAACTGAAAACATTGAATAATCATCATACATGCATGAAATATAGAGTACCAAGTCATCTCATCATATAAGAAATTGAGTGTAAAACAACATCTGATAATCTGAAAGTAATGCTACTAAACATCAAGCATAAAACTGGCCTAAAAGAGTTTGGCAATTAAAACAAAATGTGAACTAGGGGTAGGCACTACAGGCCTAAAGACAAGGATCCTCAAACTCTCTATTATAACTGGTTAGGAATAGCCCCCTCTAATTTAGTTAGTGAGATCATCTATCCAATGAGGAAGGAAGCAATAATGCATATGAATAGCTGGCGAGTACTGAACAACCTGAGGCTAGAATTGTCATACATTGGTACTGGAACAATTTATCTAAGGAGATGAGAAAGAACCACATTCACCTCTCAATTTTTCTATGGTAACCTAGCATGCTCCTTGGTACATTTCTTTGGGGGGGGAGAGAGAGAGAGAGAGAGAGAGTTTGGATTCCATTAAACTTTCAGTCTCCATTGTTAATGTCTTTATTACTTGAAAATTTAGAAAGTCTGGATGGTTTTACCATGTAGGAGGAAAAGGACAGGTAGAAGAAACATAGGAAAGTAAAAGGGTTCTACTAGAGTTTTGTATAGGGAGGATCTAGACAAAGGATATATAGTGACTATAGGATGACAACCAGGTTAAATAATTTATTTGTTACGGGACTAGTAAATGGCTAAGCTTGGGGGAATGATGAGTCAAGTTTATAGGGTGTTTTGCTCATGATTTTCTAAGTATAGACTTGAATATCTTATAGTTTTTCATAAACATGATATGGTCTTTTATGTTTATAAGTTTTAACTATATGTATATTTGATGCTTATGAAAATTAAATACTATATATATATTAATGAATGTCATGGTAAAGCTGGTATATTTCTTCTCTAGCTTTAATAGGTAGACCTCCTGTAGTTGTGTGACAAGGCTACATTAAAATAGGGAAACTATTATGATCTATGCCTTGGATTTGTGTTTTGGAATTTATTATGTTAACCTTTTGTAGGAAGAATAATTCAAGCAAGGGGTGTGAACTAAAGGATGAGTGGGTCTTTCAAGGCAGTGACTATTTTAGAGTTCATTATAGCTCCACTCCTTCCATTATTGTGTGATTTATGATTTAGTCTAAGACAATCTAGTTGTCGAGCATTCAATATTTCTGAAGCACTGAATGTGGCTTATCTTCTTGTATAAATGATGTTGTCACTCTTGAAACTAAAAGTTGTTATTCTATGTAATGGAAGATCTAGTTTGTAGGTGTTCTATTTTTCCTAGTTTCCTTTAAATAAGCTAGAACTTACATTTCTAGGCTGGTTAGATGTTCTAAGAAATTCATGTTGTAATAAAGCAGTTGATTAAAGCATCTTGATATTCTATATTCTTTCCACATTTTATTAAATGAATACATGAAAGTTCTTCACTTCAATCTTTGAGTTATAGTTCATTCACACTTCCATGGAGGCCCACATGGAAGGTGAGTTTTTTGTTCATGCTTAAGTAAAATTTAGTTAAATTTCCTTTGAGTTGTTAAGTACTATTGTTCATGTAGTCACTAGTAGCAAAACCATTGACTGTATCCCACAACATAGGTTTATTTCTAGAGCACTATTTATTTACGGATATGTTTTTCCTTAAAGATGAGAATTAATCTATGAGTTTAGTTTATAGTATAAGTTTCATGTAGCAACTCCTTTTACCTTAGTAATGATGACTATTGAGAAGAACTAAAGCATAAAATTTGCAATCACTATCTCAAGTTCACATTCCTAGATTGATACATTAAATGAATCTAAAATGATGTTCTAAGTAGAAACATGATGAATATCAGCAATGAATCATTTTTTAAGGGTGTCCAATCCTTGTGTTACTAATATATTATTCTAACCAGTCAGTGGTCTGAGAAGATGATAAAAACCCTTGTTCATGAGGTCACGAGGATGAATAAATAACTAAGAAGTTAAGCCATGAATGGGCAACATGGTTAAAAGTTATTTAGTTGGTCTTCAATTGTACATTCGTAGAAATTAAGTGATAACAAGAAAATTAAGCCACAATCGGGGGAAGGAAACTATAAATGGTAAACGATAGGCTCGTTTGCATGGTCAAATAGTTAAGATGAATATGAAGAGCTTAAATCATGACTAGGTGATGTGGTCATGAAGAAAGAAAATATGGTTTAATCATGTTGTTGGACTAATATAAAGGAAAGGGTTAGGCTAAGCCATGAAGTAGTGACAAGGTTAAGATCTCATAAGACATCCTTTTCTCATGTAGTCACAAGGTAAAATTGTTATGACAGATAGAAGACCATGACTTGGTGAAGCATTGCAAAGTTTACAAACATTAACACGATCATGCGGTCGTGCGAGGGAATTCTTAAAAAGAAATGGTTTATGTGACATTGCAACTTCTTAGTTGTTAAAGATGATCACATGATCACTAATAAGAAGTGTTAGTGTTAATAATGAGGAGCAACTATGTGATGTAGTTTTAGAAGGTGCTAAAATTATTAAGGCATTGGGTCATGTAGTTAATTATAAAAATCAAGAAATAGACCATGAAGCAATGATGAAGCTTGGAATTAGTGATCATTGGGTCATTGGCTCTAGAGGTTAAGGTGAAATCTTGGTAATGAAATGGAAATTGAAGGCAATCAAAGGGTCACAAACATAAGTCCTAAATGAGAAAGTGACTATTAGAAAGGCTCATGATGATTGAAAAGAGATGTCCTATCAAAAAGCACATGAAAAGATTTTGATAGGATGGAAATACAAGTATATTTTGACACTTTTGAATATTTTAAGAATTCTCATATGCACTGACATAAAGACACCATAAATACCTTTCTATCGTTCATTTTTCTATTAAAGAGTTTTCATAACAGATTTCTAATTGCAACACTTGCACAATTCAGAGATAGAAGATTGAGCACAAAGAATTTTTCAAAGTTTACAGAAGTTTTTAGAGCTTGTGTTGATAGAGATTGTTTGAAGAGTTGACCTCAAATAAATGACACAAGAAGAAGGAAAAATGATTACTCCAGTTAGTGTGAAAGAGACTTCACAAGCTATAGAATAGTTCAAGCCAACTTTGTCAAGCTTGTATGCAAAAGAATGGGTATACTTTCTTCCAAGCTCCTCCCATGCTCAAACCTTAAATTCACAGATATTCAAGGGCACATACAATGTCTATAGGGATGTTACTCTACTTGAAACCAATGGGAATGAGCTCTTCTGGTATCTTATAATAATAGATTTGAAAAACCATAAATCAGTAACCCTTGGATAAGAAATATAGCAAAATTGATAATGCTAAAAATCATAGTCTATGTTGACTTGGTGAAAGAATTGATCAAATCATATAATCCTACAACTAAAAGATACCATAAAAAGGATATGAGTATCATCTACTAAATAGATAGGGAGAAAAAAGGCACATCCAAGGGCCAAAAAGGATAAGGGTGAACTACCAAAGAAGGTAGGAGATTTTATGCCCCTATAATTCTTCTACAAATACTTTAGATATAAAATATTTGGGATTGACAAGATATTTCAATTAGATGGCACCATAAATTCCCCCAGTTACATATATATCATGGCTCTAGATATCTAGGATTCTCACCACAATACTAGATATGTTTTTGCAAGACATAATCAATTTGATGCACAATAAAATTGTGGCAGCTCAAAAAGGAGATATAGGGGACTTCAAGTTGCACCACTATTCATCATTGAGGCACATTATTCTTTTTAATAATATAGTGCATATCAGTCTAGACTTCATCAAAGCCACAAAGGAGAACAAAGTACTTTCCTGTGCAGCTATGGACTTGATTATGGCAAAGGTTTTACTCTTATTATAATTCCATTACATTTTATAATGATTTTTTTTTCCTATCTCAAATATGTTAGTAGATATAACTAAGAGGGTACCTAAGGGGGTAAGAATGTTGATAAAAACATCTCCCTTCCCAAATGAGGATAGAGTTTTGAGCCATGATTGGGCTAGACTTTTCCATTTTGACAAATTGTCAATAATAAGGGTTTATGGATGTCCCCAACCTCCTCATGTATTGCCTAGCTATATCCTAGAGAGACTAGGACATTTAGAGTTTTTCTAGAAACTAATTATGATGAATAAGGAGTACCTAGCCCCATCAGTAAAGAAAGGTTCTTTTGTGCCTAGGAACACCAAATTTGGGGATTTTGTAATAGGAAAAGATGCAACAAAAGAGATAGATCCTTGCATCAGTGAATTTATGTTGTCGTCAACCCCTACTAGGACCTATGACCCAAATGATTTGGTGAGGCATGACCTTAAAAAATGAGGAAGTATACTCTTCCTAATAGCAAATTTAATTGGGAGGAGGATGTCATTATGAACTGCATGGACATAGAGGTGTGTAGAATTAGAACCCTTAGATAAAGGGAATTAATGAGGACAGAAGAGGCCAAAAAGGTAGTAGATCCACCGTTTAAAGGTTTCTATCATGAGGCAAGATATTTTGATAGTTACAACAAGTGCCTTGATAATTTCAATCAAATAAAGTCATAAGTGCCTATGGAAATAAGAGGTAGACCAGAGCCCCAATCCCTTGAGCAAGAGGATGTGATAGAAATTAAAGTTGATGATGATCAACCAAAAATCTCCTCATGGGCTCATGGGAGAAAGAAACATAAAATGATAAAGATTCTTGACAAGGTTAGAGGAAAGGTATTACAGATCCTACCTAGAGGATCACAATATTTTGGTGAAATAGGTTGGGGAAAATGAATGAATCCCTAATAAAATTGAGCAGCAAATACAAATGGTAGATGAAAGAAAAATCCAAACTCAAGAATTTATGAAGGATGATGATTTCATAAATTTAGAGGAATTTAAATTATTTTTGTTTAAGGTTAAACAAAATGAGCTCACTTTGCAGATGCAACTAGGAGACTCTCCCTAGTATACTATTGAAGTAGTGCAGAGGTTGCAAGAGTATGACCCAAACAATAAGAACCTCATTGTTGATGAAGCTATAGATCTAGTACAAAGAAGTGGAATGCTTCTCTTTCCTAGTTTGGAGCTCAATTCATCATTCATGCTTGACCAAATTAGAAGGTAAGACAATTCAGTCTCATTAAAGGAGACAAATATTGCTGGCGAGCTGCAAGGGTCAGGTTTCAACATAGATAGTAAGCCAATGGTAGTATAGAGTATGGACCTTGAGGGTGAAAAACCAACTCTCATGGGGACAAGAAGCTCCCCCAAGGAAATGTTATATTCTAGAATGTCAGTACTATATCTAGTGACCATGTACATAATCTAATGAACACAGCATCACTGATATGGAAGAGAAAAATGGATATGCTAGAAGAATACTTGTACCAAACATACATCATATCTATTGATGTCCAAATAAAATATGAAGAAGAACTCAAGAAGACCTATGTATTTAAATGATTAGAAAAATGATTAACATAGTAAAATATTTAAATGACTTTTTCTTAGGAAAACTACAATAAGTCCAAAATCAAATGAAGAAAATTGCTATAGGGACTCAAAATTTTATACCAAGTATCATATATGATAATGGAAGCATAAAGGAATGGTAGGAGTGGCCTTCTTCTTTTGAGGATATTTTGAGTCATCCATAGTTTCTTCACTATTTCAATAATAAAACTAATGTTGTAGTTCTGTATGACATGATTGATCTGTTATACAGGATTGAACCAGACATGGGGAAAGTTTTTGCAGAGGTAAAGGCTATATTGAATGTTAAATGAAATAAATGTTTAAATGAATTGAACACCATCTGAAATGAAAAATGGCCAAATATTGATACTAATATGACTATAATGGATAAATACTAAAAAAGGAGATTAGAAAATAAGAAATATAACCCCTAGGTGCACCTGCCTTAGCCCTCCAAAGCCTAAAATGTAGAAAACCCTTGCATTTTTTTAAGTTGGTCCATATCTGGATGGGTTCTTGCTAAATATGGGAAATAGCTAGCTCCTAGCATCTAATTTTATTCTACATCCTTGTGTTTTTTTGAGACCTATAGTTTTAAAACACTAATATAACCATTGTTGTCTTGAGCACCGATGCACCAACATGACTGAGTGGTGAAACTCCCTCAACAACTCCCAAAGAAGTCCTGAGAAGCATTATTTGTTCACCAAACAAAAGGAATATAACGAAAGGCATATCACTAGCTATTGAAGTGAGTCTGGATGAAGTAATTAAGATATCATAGTTAGATTTAGAAAATCTTACCTTGGAGAAAACAATTTTGTTACAAGAATTTTTTGTGAAAAAGAAAAGGCAAGAAGAGCTAAGAAGAGAGCTCAAACAAAAGTAGGTACTTTATAATGTGAAAAACATTTTTGTTGATTATTTTGATATTCAAAATTTTAACAAGCCCCAATTATTACCTAGCTTGTAAATATCATTGAACAAGTAAATGTTGGTAATATGGAATCCAATGAGAAATTGATGGAATGGTCAACAAGAAGATTCAAGAATAAGGTTGTGGATAAAGTTTCCATAGCTATTGTCAAGCATAAAGTACAATTACAAGAGTGTGTATAGGTTATGACAGAAGTCATACAACAAGTACATCTTTTGTACAACATTTGTCAGATGTGCCAAGATTCAAAAATGATATTCAAGAACAAATACATTAGATTCAAGCTGAGATGAAGTGATCTAGCAATATTGTTTCACAATCAGAAACATCTAGTATGGACCACTATAGTAAGATATTAAATGCTCAAGGCACATTGGTCAAGCTTTACATAGATGATAGCGATATGAGATCCAAATTGATCTCTATTCAAGCAATTTTGATACCTCATTTAGAGGCCATGCAAAGGGAGAATATGCAATCAACCTAGGATCTTATCAAAGAAGATCACAATCTTTTAGTGGTTGATAGCTTATTTGACTTAGCTACAAGATTACAATTGTAAAATCACATTTTGAAGGCCCCAAGAACCACATGAGATCATGCACTATCCATGATTACCCAAGTTCATTAGTCATTCATTGATAACTATAAATTTCTTCCACCCATTCAACCCCAACAGTCATAACATACATGTTCAAAAACAAGGGGGAAATGAATTTGTATTTAAAGGAGATATTAATTTGTTGTCATAGAGTAGAGTATGTGGATAAGTATTTATTTTGCATTATTTATTTATTATTCTTGGCATAAGTCATAAGACTTATGCAGACAACTCAATATCAGATTATATTTGTAATGATGTAAATATGACAAAGTGTTTTTTCCACTAATGTCAAAGGGGATATTGGGTATCTCTAACTATTGTTTTCTATTAGTGTCAAACACTTAGTCATTTACTAGACAGAGTGAGATAGTCATCACTATGACTAAGCTACTCTATATAGGCCGACTCATGTACATAATTATGTATGTATTGAGCTTTATAGGAGTTGAGTAAGTATATGGTCACCGACTAGTTTCTATTGAAGCTGTGGTCAATGCCTACTGAGCAATTTCAAGAATATAACTATCAAGTGGCGTAGTACATAGCAAGCACAATATAGACCAAGCATCAACAATGCCGAGTATCAAAAAATAGAAAGTGTCAAACAATGTAAAGTATACATGAAAGTTATAAATGATACATATTTTAAGGGAAATCATTTTCAACCTAACATATAAGTAACATTTAATATATGTAGAGGTTGTTACACAATGTTTTACGCATTAACGATGTGGATCACATATTTGTATTTTTTGTGATCAATGATTTAAATGAAGAGGCTAATCATGGAAGCATCTAGAAAAATCTTTACAAATTTCTCTAAATAGAGAAGGTCTTAACCTAGATTAGTGTGGAGATTAAAGGAGAAGAGTGTGTATGTGAACAAGGAGAAATATGTGAATGGTGAAGTGAAAGGCCAAGATCAGATCAAAAATTAGTGAAAGTGTTATATTATCTCTTAGCAGAGAAATTAACCTATTCAGATTAGTGAAGGGGAAGAAAAGTATTATCAAATCATAAGAGAGGATCAGTTAGCAAGGAGAAGACTCAAAATTATCTTACAGAGCATACCAAGAGTCAGGTACTAAATCAATTCTAACCAACTTGAATTAGATTAAATCTCTTAACAAAGTGGTCTTAATAGATCTTTGTAAACATCCTAACGAAGTTCTTACTTTATTGTAAATTTTAAATAATCTAACAAGGTGAGACCTAATAGTCTTAAAAACTTTTAACAGGGCAAACCCCTCATAGGGTAGATCATATATTATGATCAAATATTGTAACCTTAACAGGCTAAACTTATTACTGTAGTAGTGAATATTTGTGGGTGGCATCCCCACCCCAATTTTACCTTCACCTTGGAGGGTTTCTTGGTAACAAATATTGTGTTATGTGTTTATTTTCATGCATGTGATAGATCAAATTTACATGTTATAGCAAGTTTATTATTACAAGTTTTACATGCACAAGATAACTGGTGAATGTGTGAATGAATTGTTGAAAAGAAAAAAGTCCTTAAGATTTTAATTCATGCCACCCCCCCCCCCCCCCCCCCCAAACTTAGTATCTTGTTATATTTTTTATACTTCCATCAATTAACACATATTTGATACTTATATGCTCTTAGCATAGATTTAATCCATGAAGATACTTATCTTATGACGTCATTTCCTAGGATCTTGAGGGGCCAAGATATGGAATGGTTCACAAAGCTGTCACTTCCCCTTAAGTCATTTAACTCACTTGCAGAACAATTCATTCAAAAATATTCTTATAAAATTAAACATCCTATCACTATGATAGACTTATAAAATATAAGGAAAAAGCAAGGTGAATTTTTTTCTACATACCTTCAACATTGGATATCTTTACACTCCAGGTACCTTTGATAGATTCATGAGACCGAGAAAATTGACATTTTTGTCAAGACACTTGTACCTAAACTATACTATGACCTTAGAAAACAATTGTTCACATCCTTCAATGACATGATCAAAAGTGCTTACTATATTGAGGATGTTGTTGTTAAGAAGGGTGACATTGTGCTAAACAAAGATAAGAATGACAATGGGAATGGAAAGGACAAAAAAAAACCTTGGAGAACAAATAATTATATCATCAATGATGGAGTAGTGAATGCTCCTTATAAAAATAATCAACCTTAAACCTCTCTAATGCCATCTATGTTGCCAAACAATAAGAGACTTTAAAGTCTCAAACCTCTGACAAAACCAAGAAGTCTTCTAAACCAAAGTGTGTCTATACACTAATGGTAGAATCCTATGAGGTGGTCCTAAAGACCTTACTTGCATGTTGGAGCATGTTGAACATATTCTCATTATGGATCCTCAATTTGATAAGGAACCCAACTATGACACAAATGATGAGAATCCTAATGTAGTCTTGGAAACACGCAACACTTAGAAAACTTATAGAGACACTAGGACTAAGGTAACTCTTAAGGTGGTAGAATCTTCCTCTTTGCATGGTGAGACACCAAATGTTGACACTAGGAGGAAATCCAAGGTTGTTCTCAAAGTAGAAAATGATCCTAAGAATGTCTCCTTATCTAAATAGGTAGCTACTCCAGCCATATCCATTTTTGATCTTGTTGGTTAGTTGCAAAAAACCCCTGTGCAAATTTCCATCTTTGAGTTGCTAGAATTGTCTCCTTTACACAAGGATATTCTTTTAAAAGCTTTACACACTTCCAATGTTCCAATGGATATTGACACTAAGTGATTCCAAGCTATGGTCAATCATATTTCATCACCTCACTACCTCACATTCTCTAAAGAAGATGGCAAGTTACTTAGTCATCCCCATAACCTATCCCTCCACATCGAAGTCCAAATCTTTTGCACTTGCATCTTTCAAGTCCTGATAGACAATGGTGTTAGGTTAAATATCATTTTCTTCAATGCCATCCAACATCTCAACATCTCTAAATTTACTATCAAGCCTAGATGCAAAATTATAATTAAATCATATGATGAGGTCGAATGACCTTCTAAAGGAGTAATTATGCTTCCTATTTATGTGGGTCCCATGGGAAAAGATATAGTCTTTCAAGGCATAGACATCCTACTGGCATATAATCTATTACTAGGAAGACCATGGATCCACAACATGCAAGTTGTGCCATCAACGTACCATTAGTGTATAAAATTCCCTCTCAATTTTAATAAGATCATTATTCCAAGGGATAATTCAATGTCCATTGACATGCTCATTGCTACTAAAATGCTACTCCCTCATGATATCTCTTCTTATGAGCTCAAACCATCCCTCAAGTTGTGTGAAAAAAAATAGAAAATGGTAATCCTTAGTATGGGAGAATACACTCTAGATTCTATTGCTACCTTGCTAGTTTCCCCAAGATCTTATGGGAAACCTTCTAATAAAATGAAGCTCTTGGATTCTACCATAAACATATTTGGGACCTTTGTTGATTCCTTCATTCCTTTAGAACTGAAAAGGAAGATCAATCCATAAGGGACTAGATTAATAGGGAAGAAGAAGATGTTGAGGAGGTTATAATCACTACACCCATTTCTCCCAAGCCCTATGAAAAAGGTTAAAAATTCTTGCAAAACATGGGATATCATGGAAAAGAGTCCCTACATGGTAATAAGAAATCTCTTGTATAATCCTTAATTCATACTAAGGGACACAAAATAGAGGCACTGTTGGACTAGGCTTTGGGTTGGACTTTGAATTACCAACATTCAATAGATGGACTCCTTGTGACTAGTGAATTAGAGGATGATGATCTACCCTTTTCTACCTCCCCTATACAAGAAGAAGACTGCATGCCTCCTACTTCCCTCCTTTGGGTAGAAGAACCAATTAGCACTAATAATGACACTGAAGCTTCTACCTCTAGACAACACAAATCTGATGAATCTAACAATGAAGATCCTAATAGAGGAAGAATAAGAGGAAACATTACTTGACTACTAGTCTAAAATTAGAGCATTCATTCTACTGAATGTGAATGGGAGTCTCTCTCAAATGCATTTTATGAGTTAGGAGTGGATGTCATGCATGCCCATGTCACCCAACCAAATGTTGTCAATGAGTCTAGTCTATGGTTTGATGAGTTTGGCTCACAATTTTCTTTAGCGGATCACATTGATCCCTCTAGGTCTACTCCTGATCTAGATTCCTTTGGTGCTTTCCCTCTAGGATCAACTTCTTCTATCACCAAAGATAATTCCTTCCACATCAACAATATCAAACCTTTCACTTCCCTCTCATTGATACACCCCAATCTTATAGATTGGTTTATTGAACAACAAAGACTAGAGCTTCCATCTTTTCAAAACAACTAGGAGATTGCCTACTACCTAAATTCCATTTAAATCATGATTTCTTCCACCAATGAACCAATGATTAACATGACCAAGATAGACATCAAGCACCCTAGTCACAAAATGAAGGAAAAAAAAAGTTTTCAGATGATAAAAACCACTTTTTGTTGGCATCTAAACCTCAAAATAGTGAAAATAAAGACATATCCAAGGGTGAAAACCTCTTCAAGGCATCCAAGGATGGGGTGCTTGGTAGTGTGCTAAGCTATTTCCAAGATAGCTCTTTGGTTCTCATTGAACCTATACAACCTATCAATCTTGGTAGAAAAGAGTCTCTTAAGATTGTTCATCTTGCTCAACCTTTATCAGTTGAGGAA
The DNA here is from genome assembly GCA_028749045.1 of Cupressus sempervirens. Classification (NCBI taxonomy): domain Eukaryota; kingdom Viridiplantae; phylum Streptophyta; class Pinopsida; order Cupressales; family Cupressaceae; genus Cupressus; species Cupressus sempervirens. The sequence continues at coordinate 470,702,422 of CM053783.1, read as the reverse complement.
AAAAAAGAAATTCACTAAATTTTTCCAAGAAAAGAAGATAAACTTTACATGGACTTATTTAGATATTTGTGACTGAGACACAAATATTATCATGCATCACCTATCTATTTCTCCTAGTGTTAAACCTATCAAGCAAAAAGTGAGAAAAAATGCACCCTCACGTGGCATTTCTAGTAAATGTTGAGCTCAAACAATTGTTAAGTGCAAACTTCATCCAAGATATTGAATGTAGAGTGGATCTCTAACATTGTAGCCAACACAAAAAATAATAAGTCTATTTGTGTGTGGATAAATTTTAGAGACTTGAACAATGCATGCCCTAAGGATGATTTTCCACTTCCTAACAGAGACATGATAGTTGACATGACTACTATCTTCCATGACATGATGCATAAGAATAAGGAATATTATGTTGATGACACATTAGCTAAATCCAAGAAAAGAGATACACACCTTGATGACTTAAGTTTGATATTGGACCACATGGAATAGTTTCAACTTAGGTTAAATCCCAAAAAGTGTGCCTTTTGTGTCACATCAAGAAATTTTCTAGGCTACATCATATCTACAAAGAGAATAGAAGTCAATCCAAAAAAGATGCAAGCTAAAATGGAAATGCCTCCTCCTAAGGAAATCAATTAATTAAGAAGTCTTCAAGGATGTCTTCAATCTATTAGGAGTTTTATATCTCAATTAGTTGATAAAGCACAATCATTCATTAAAAACTTATACAAAGGATCCACATGTATTTGGAATGAGGAATGTTAGAAGAGCTTAGATCAAATCAAAGAATACTTAGCTAAACCTCCAATATTGATGACACCTATACTAGGGAAACCTTTGATTTTATAAATATTAGCTACATATTCTTTCTTAGGAGCATTACTAGAACAAAGTGATGAACATGAAAAGGAACATGCTATATACTTCATTAGCCACACTTTGGTGGCTTATGAAATAAACTATAGTAACATTGAAAAGACTTGTCTCGTAGTGGTATTTGCATCCCAAAAATTTAGGCACTATATGATTTCTGACATGATGCATTTTATTGTAAAAATTGATCTCCTTAAACACCTACTAGGTAAAGCTAAGCATATTGGATGACTCACTAAATGGATGATGATTCTTTCCAAATTTGACATTCAGTACGTCGAATACAAATCCATTAAGGGAAAAGCTATAGCTGATCAACTTTTTGAGTTTCTATTACAACACAATATTCCAATGCAAATTGATTTTCCTAATGCCTCTATTATGTATGTCGCTAAGAGGACATAGAAGATATTCTTTAATGGCTCACACGCTCATAATGGAGTTGGTGTAGGGATATTTTTTGTCACACCTCATGGTTATACATTCTCGAAATCTTACAAACTCTTGTTTCTATGCACCAATAATATAGCAAAGTGCTTTGACCAATGGTATCAACATGGCTCTCAAATGGAGAATTACAAAACTACACATCTATGGGGACTCTCACCTCATCATTAATCAAGTTAATAATGACTATCAAAGAAAATATGACAAGCTTATACCTTACAAGAAATTGATTGATTCCCTAGGGAATTATTTCACATTTGTAACATTCCAGCAAATTCCTAGGGTGGAAAACAAGGTTGTAGATTCTATGGCCACTTTAACATATATTCTCTAGTTGCAAGAACATGAATCTCACTTTGAGTTCCTAGTGGAAGAATTACGACACCCTACATATGACTCCCCTAAAAACCATGTAATTTTCACTATTATTAGTCATAATTCTTCTCATTATTCCACTATCTTCTCATGCCTACATGGTCAAATAATTCCTAAAAAATATCACATGCAACAAAAATTGTCAAATCCTTTGTATGCCTCTCATTATACCCTTGTCTCTGGTGATTTGTATAGGAAGGGTCTCGATAGAATGCTTCTTAGATGTCTAGAGATAGAGGAGTCTAAAAAGAAATTAGAAAAAGTCCACAATGACATTTGTGGGGCACACTCTAATGACCTTGCACTTGCTTGAAACTTGCATAGGGTGGGTTACTGGCCAACTATGCAGGTCGATGCTATCAAATATGCTAAAATTTGTAAGAAGTTTCAATTACATGGCAACCTGATTAATGCCCCTGGATGTGAGCTTATCCCTTCTATCATCTATTGGCCTTTTCAGTAATGGGCCTTCAATTTGGTGGGAAAAGTTTACCTGAGCTCAACCAATAGACACAAGTTTATCATTACAACAACTGAGTACTTCACAAAATGGGTTGAAGTTGTTCCCTTAGCTGCTACTATAGGTAAGCATGTTTCCTTTTTCATTATAAACCATATCATTTTTCACTATGGTATCCCATCCTCCATTGTCATTCATAATGTAGGAGAGTTCAAAAATAAGGACCTCAAGCAACTTTGCAAAAAATTCAAGATAAAACAAAACTGATCCTCTATATACTACCCTCAAGGGAATGACCAAGCTAAGGCCTCTAACTAGATACTACTAAAGATCCTACATAAGATAGTCCACAAATTAGGTAGGGATTGGTATGTACAAATTAATCCATCACTATGGGATTACATGACCACTATATTCACTCCTATAGGGGCTACACGTTTATCACTAGTTTATGGTTCTGAAGCTATTCTACCTCTAGAAGTTGAGATTCCATCCTTGTGAGTCTCTCTACATGGAATAATTATTGATGAAGACAATAGAACTATGAGGATACATGAGCTAGGAATCCTCAATGAACATTGCAAGGACTCTTTTGATCACATGAGGGCTTATAAAGAAAGGATGTCTACTAGCTACAACGAAAGGTCCATCCTCATGAGTTCCAAAGTGGGTGAACTTGTTCATCGAGAGAGCCCTAAGAATTAGAAAAATAGGGAATAGTAGGGAAAATTTGAGCCTAACTAGTTGGGTCCTTACATCATCACAATAATGTTTAGTATGGTGCTTATAAGATTTCTTTTCTTAAAGGGGAACAAATCACTAAGCTTATCAATATTTTACATCTACAGAAATTATATGCTTAAGGCTCTTATGTTTCTACTATTTGTGCATATCTTGTGATCCTAAAAAAATCCTAATAAATATTAAATGTTTGAAAAAATGATCATATTAGTGAAAACCTAGCAATAAGTGCTTTGATATATCACCAAAAAAAAAAATTAATACAAAAAATACCAAAAAAATGCAAAAAGTCCTAAAACAATTTTCCAAGAAGTGAAAACCTTGAAATAGGCACTACTTGAGACCCTCACACCTATGTCTATCAATCTCACTTCTCACTTATTCATGTCATGATACATTTCCTACCTTGGAATTGACTATTTTCCTCATCTAGGGGGCACGACTACTTAGCTTATCAAGATCTTCTTGTGCATTAGAGTTTCCCTAGTAATTTGTCTAAATCAATATTTCAAGGAACACTTCCCCCTTGACATCAAGTGTTTCTTAACACTTTTCAAGTATCTTACCGACAATCTAGGATGCTACGATATTTCTCACTATTAGATATGAGTCCTGAAAAAATGGCCATGTGACATACACTCATGCACTTGAACATTAAACATGTTGAGACATGATGAACTATATCTTTGATTTCTATCTATGGCAATCTCTTTGCTCAGTGTTACCTCCCTAAAATTCTTTCAAGGATGTCATGCACTAGAAGACTGGGGGCATGGGACATGTTCTACTTGTTTTCTACTTGTTGGTATACTTTGTTAGTCTAAGGTGTTGAGAGCCTTTGTGCTTGTCCTACCTAACACTTTAGGCCTACAATGTACATCTTTGTCTGTTTTCACAAGATTGCACTCGGGGGTTATCCTAGCACTTATTCGTTGATATAGGTGTAATCTTGCTATACTAAAACTAGGGAATCTAACTACATTAGGACCATATTGACCTACATGTCTTTGATGTTTAAGTTGGATTCCCACATAACTATCTAGCATAGATCATATTCATTACCTCATAGTTATACTAGTGTTAATTGTATGATTTCTTGACGTCCCTAATAACACTCAATGGTGAAATTAGAGTCTAAATGTTTTACATCACTTGCAAATAAACCATTTGTCTTACTAGTTTTCATTATAGGCTCATTCTAGATTAGTATTGCATTTTTCATATTGAGAGATCTCTCTCTTCATCTTTCATGGACACATGAGCTAGCTGCCTCTATATCTTCTCACTCTTTCTCTCGATCATGTCTTTCATTCTTTGGTTATCATGTCCACTCTCTTGCTCCTATATTTTTCATCAAAAGGGGTTGATCTAATAATCAAATCTAATCTATCCAAGTATCACATTTTCAAGAACATGAGTTTACATCACAAACATGAGAGCTAGAACATCTATGAGAGAAATACATGAACATATAAACATAAATACAAAGCTAAGCATACATAAACATGAGCATGAGCATACATGAGAAACATCACATAGAAATGAAAACACAAGTGTTGAAACATTCATACAAAACATCCATCACATGATCATAAAATGAGACAAGTACATAATGATCCCAATCAAATTTAGTATCTCATATAAATATATATATCATATGGATCAAGGTTACATATACATGTGGGATCCAAATCTGGATAACTATCTCAAAATAAATATAATACATCAAAATATGTCTTGAGGACATTAGCCTAGACCTAGTCCTAGACCTAATACTAGGTCCCCCCTCATGAGTAGGTTATGTCTGAGGAGGAGCCATTGGTGTCCTCAATGGTGGTTGACCTGATCTCCTAGCTCTTTCTGAATACATAGGTACCTATTGACTTATAGGAACTATCTCAATGTAGAATCTATGGTAGTATGCTTCCCTAGCTCCCTACCACTTCACCTAAATCTTGGCCTCTACTAGATCATCACTCAATGCTCATTCTCGCCTCTCATTCTCTTCCTACACATCCACTAGTCATTTGTCTTTTACAACTATGATTTTCCTTAACCCTTGTACCTTTGCCTTTAGTTCTTGAATCTGAGCATCTTTTGCATCCTCTCCATCTCTCCCTTTAGGCTTCTCTTATTGTGACTCTACCCTCTCCATGTTCTTATGCCTTAGTGGTTGCTCTGTCTCCTTAGGATCCTCATTCTCCTCCTCCCTCATGGCCCAACTTTGAACCCACATCTATCTCCTTGTTGTACCCCGAGGACTTCTCCCCACCTCTATCTGTCTCACCCATCTACCTTCATCTCCTCTGTAGTAGGTGTCTCATACTTTTCTCAATAATAAGTGTCTCACCCTTTCTATCTAATCCAATTCTTCTCTCATGGCTTGCTTCCAATAGTCATATTTACATGCTTCATTTGCATTATTTGGTACAAATTGAGATATCAAACATATTTCTTTATTGATTATACTTCTTTTCATCACACCTTTGTCTATACTTCTGATGATCTACTCAGGTGGATGATTCTTTGTCATATTCTTAACAAAACTAGAATTTTTTATCTCAACTCTTAGCTCTATTTAAGGTTTCAAACTTTGTTCCTCCCTTAGCTCTCCTTCATTCTACAAACCATTCTTAGTCTGGAAGAATATTTCATCATTCCTTGGTTTAGTAACAACATTCTCACCATCTAAGTTGAAGTCAACTATTCTTTTGTGTATCCTAAATTCCTCATCAACTCTAACATTTTCAATTTCAACAATAGTCTTAGTTCTCATATAATAACATCTATAGGCCTTTCTTTTCAATGAATAACCAAGAAACATACTTTCATCACTTCTAGCATCAAACTTACCAATATCATCATCTCTTTTGATACAACATTTACTACCAAAAAGTTTGAAATACTTAACTGTAGGTGAGTGACAAAACCATAGTTCATAAGGGATCTTGTTTGTGTCTTTCCTGACTTGCACCCTATTCATAGTGTAGATTGATGTATTCACAACTTCTCTCCAAAACATTTTGCATACATCATTCTCAGCTAACATAGCTCTTGTTGCTTCTACTGCTGACTTGTTTCTTCTCTCTACAATGCCATTTTGTTTAGGGGTTTGCAGAGCTAAAAAATGTCTTTTGATTCCATTAGTTTCACAAAATATGTTAAATTCATTTGAAGTATATTCTCCTCCTCTATCTGATCTTAAAAATTTAATCTTCATACTTGATTTATTCTCAACTATATTCTTGAGTATCTTGAATTCATCAAATGCCTTAGATTTTTCTTTAAGAAATGCAACCCACATCAATCTAGAAAAATTATCAACTAAAATCATGAAATAGCTTTCACCATAGAATCCTTTAGTCTTAGTAGGACCACTAAGATATGTATGTATAATCTCCAATTTTTTTGTAGTAGTAAACTTCTTGCTAGGAAAAGAAGTTATGTTATGCTTTTCCAATACACACTCCTTGCAAATTGTGTTAGTAGGCTTTACAATCTTAGCCAAATATCTAACTGCAAACATACTACTAGTCCTCATAATGTTGTCAAAGTTTATATGAAAAAATCTCTTATTCCATAACCAACTATCATCTACCTTTGCAACCAAACATGTCATTTCAATAGGATTCAACTAAAATACATTACCTCTAGATCTGGTTCCTATTCCAATTACCTTTCCATCTTTTTCTCTAATCATGCATGTCTTCTTTATGAACTGTAACTAATAATATTTCCACTAGTTGTCCAACACATAGAAGATTGTGTTTCAAACCATCAACAAAATATACATCCTTAGTGCTAGTCTTACCATGAAGAGTTATAGATCCAATACCTTTAACATGGCATGTTGCATTATTTCCAACTCTGACAATGCCTCCATCATGACTTTTGAAGTCAACAAACCTGTTCATATCACCAGTCATATGATGTGAACAACCACTATCAATTATCCAATCAGATTTTTTTTGAACATGTGATACCAAAGCCATTTTCTGTAGAATTTCTTCTTTAATAGCTACAAATCCTATTTCATCATCACTAGAACTTATTGCTTGTTCATCAGGATTATCATCTTCTTCATTTGCATACAAACACTCTCTATCTCTTCTAGGTTTGGAATTTCCTCTATACTTTTTCTCTCTTTTTAGAAACTTAGATGCATAATGACCAAATTCATTACAAGTCCAAAATTTAAAGATTTTCTTACCATCCTTTTCTCTTCTTACCAGATGGGCTACTCTTTCTATCTTTCTGTCCTCATCAGATCTACTATTGCTAGCAAAGTCTCCTCTAGAACTTGTGCTCCTTGATAAACCAGGTCAAATATTTAGGGCACTAAAATTTGTTTCTATTCTAATCAATTCTCTAAACTATCTAAGCTCATTCTCAACCACTTCAAGTCTCCCAAGTAATGTTTCCTTTGTGAAATCTTTGCTACAAGAGATCAACAACTGTATCATTTGAATTGCTTGCTTAAATGGTGGCATTAAGCTTTTTCATATATTCCAAATCACCTCATCATCTTGCTTGGTTCCTCCTTGAGATCTAATACATGTAGTAATTTCTGACATCTTGCCTACATATGTTCTTATAGATTCATCTTCTATCATGTTAGCATCTTGAAATGCACAAATCTAGCTTTGTAGCCTCAATTTCTTAGAATGTTCATCACCTTCAAAACTATTTTCCAAAGCTTTCCAAATTATATGAGAAGTAATAAGTGACATTACCTGGTTGTAGTAAATTTTAGGGATTGCAGACAATAGTGCTTCTCTACCTCTCATGTCACACATAAAAAGTTCTCTCTCTTCCTTGATACAAGTTTCCAAATATTTTTCAACAATGATTGTTTTTTTTTTTTTTTCGTCAAGATCCAATACCCTAGACCCATATACAATAGATGTGTCTTCATCTTTTCTTTCCAACTATCATAATTTGTTCCATCAAACTTCAGACTATCCTTTCTAAACATTTTTGTCATAGATCTTCCAAATTTGTTAAATTTTATCTTCAAGGACTTGATGCTCTGATACCAATTGTTAGAAACAATAGACCACCAAGATAACTGAGAAAGGGGGGTGGAGTGAATCAATTATCCAATAATTAAAACATTTATCAACCTTAAATAATCTTAACCATTCAAGCAAAGTAAACAACAACCATAACAAGATCCACAAACACAATTACACCAACTATGTTAACTAGGGAAACCCTTGATTAGAGTGAAAACCCCAGTGGGAATAATGCCCACAAGATGATGTACTAATATAAATATTCTTTGTTAGAGGATGGACCTTTTTAGAGTCTAGTACAACATTTATTACATATGAGTCCTTGTTAGGAGACTTTGAATCCTTGTTAGGAGATTCCAACCCTATTAGGAGTTGTGCCAACCCTGTTGGAAGTTGTGGAGGATAGAAGGACCCACTATCCAAACAACTTCTAGGGAAAGACCACTTAACTCAATGTCCAACTGATCTCTCAACTATTCCTTACAAAATAATTTTCTATACTATACTTTAACTTCTTTCCTTTGTCCTTTCAATTAGACCAATCACTGTCAAACCTTGTAAACTAGGTCACAAACTTCAGATCCAAATATCAAACTTCAGATCACAAAATAAAAGCTTCACAATGAAGTTTCCTTCACCTTCACTCTACTCTACTTATTTTTGCATTACACTCTTTGTGCTTCTTGAAATCATTACTCTATTACATACATGATAAAGAAAAATGTCCTTGCTTTATACCAAATCCATAAAACAATTCCTTGAGTCAGTTATTACACCTCAATTAATTATTATAGAACCTCATTAAGAACACATTACACTTAGCAATAACATTAATCTTTCACCTTGTAACTTGAATAACTTTATGTATGTGTAACATTATGAAAAGAAAGCTTAGCTATGTCATCTTTGGAATGTCTTCTTCACATCTTTAATTTTAGCTTCTCAAAATAACAACTCTACTAAGAGATATAACAAGTTTCCCAGAACATGTTTCTATAAACTCTATCTTAGAATAGTCTTCACTGAAACTTGCATAACTTCTTCCAAAATTAATATCTTATGCTTCTGAGGTTAGCTACATATACTAGACACTTATTAGTAATTCTCTTTAACCTTAGTGAAAATGCTTAGCTATCTATGCACACCAACTTGATCTTTCCATTGTTCTTCTGTTAAATACCATAGAAAACTACTATGTTGACATCAATGAAAAACACAATCATGAATGTAACATATCATTATGATAATGATCTAATCATGTTTCTACAATACTCCCCCATAGAAGTATCATCAGCATTCATACTTCCAACAATCTCCCCCTTTGGCATTGATGGAAACATAGATGAAAAATATCTAGTTACAAAAATACCAACAACAAAAGATTGTTAACCTTTCTTTTCAAATCCTCTTCATCAATCATTCTTCCCTATTGATATACCTCAATGTGCTCTATATCAAGCTATTTTTCCATGCTCAAAGTGTTTTTTCTCAAAAAAAAATCATGCTATTTATCCCCCATTGACATTAATGTCAAAGGTTTTAGTAACCATCAATCTCTATATAACAACTGTCTCTAACTTGCTCAAGTGTCTAATGACATTGTTCAAAAACAATATCCAACCAAATATTGCTATGTGCTCTAGACCCAAATCTAAGCTACAACCGCATAATAGGCCCATGTTCTCCCCTCTAGATATGCAATCTTGTGGAGCTTATGGTACATATCAACAAGAATCATGAGTTCGCATGTCATCCTCTAGGGCCGCCAAATCAAGTCTATTACTAATTGGGCTCAACCTAAAAGGAATCCCTTTGGCTCATGTCTGTGACAAGGTCCTGGTCAACCAATGAACACATGAGGTAGGCTAAGGGATAGTAATCCCCATACTCATCTATTATCCTCTCCCAACTTAGATTACATTCTAAGATAGTCACATCCTTAAAAAGTTGTTGAACTATTAATCTACCCTCTATCAAGGTCTGATCATAGTAAACCTGTGACATGCAAAAGCTCATATCAGTACACCTCATATGGAAATCAAGAATCTAAAAATCTCAAGACATATCTACACTACTCATCAAATCACCATGTCATGGTACACACGTGATGTGATATACATCCTCAAGGGTAATTGTGGCCTCACCAGTAGGCAAATGGAAGGTGTTATGCTCACTATGCCACCTCTTGACCAACATTGTTAGTAATCCATGGTTTTCCCAAATATGGGGCATGGGCAGCAACCAATTGAAACTCATGCTCTCTACTACTTCCTTCTCATCTTCATCTAGATGGTGAATGACACATAACCCCACCACCTTGAGGGCTCTAATCAATAGCATCAAAAAAATTGCTTGCATAGCCAAAAGAAGAAGCAAAATCTATTAGTATCAATAATAAGAGATCAAGAAAATCTTTAAAAAGCTAAGTATGATAGAAAAAAAAAACATGTGCTAAAACTAGAATAGGGGAGAATTCAAGGTCTCAAGGACATGAAAGAGAATCAAGGCCCCAGTAAACGCACTAGAGATAATTCAAAGAAGACTGAGGTGCTGGAAGACAAAGAAATTGATGAGTTGATGGCCTCTATAGTGAACATGAATATCCTTCTAGATCAGGGTGTTGATTTACTGAAGACTTTTTAGTTTTCCTGGTGTTGTCTTTTTCCTAGCTTTTTGCTATTTTTTCCTATTTGTTGTGTTAAGGCTTCTTTTCTTAGTTTGCTTAGTTTTTTTGTGTTGATGCAGATTTCCTTGTGGGATTTCTATGCTTATTATGTCTGATACTATGTAAAAGGTCTTAGGTCCTTCAAAATCTATTTTTACATAATCAAAACAACCACATGCTCAAATTTTGCCTCTAAACATGAAAAGATGCTCAAGAAATACATGTGCAACACTTTTTATAGTGCATAAGTGATACTTTTATTGATACAATATCATGCGATACTTTTTATAGTAGTCATGCAAAAATTTGGTGCCTCCCATGCAATACATTTCATAATAGTCGTGTAATACAATGTCATTGTCAGAAGTATCACATGATACTTATCACAATAGGCATGTGATACTTTTAAAGTATTGCATGATTTTTTTCACAGAAGTCATTAAAATGCATAAAAATGTGCTAAAAAGAGCATTAAATGACCTAAAAGTGCCACATTTTTGAAAACTTACCAAGGCCTCGTAGTCTTCAGGTTAGTTGTGCAACCAACTATGCTTGAAATAATGTCAGTGGGTCGAAATGCCTACCAAAGCCATCACTCTCTCTTGGACCACTCAAAAGATATAAAATTTACAAAAGAAAAAATGAATTGAAAATGACCCTTGGACCCCTTATATAGTCCTTTGACCTAATTTTGACCCACTTCTCAAACTCTTTGGAATTCTATGAAAATTGCACCCCTGACTAATTTCAACATCTTGGATCCATTTTTGGAATCAAAATCAAAATCTAAGTTCATCTTGACATTCAAAATTGCATTCTACACTTCATTAGGGCATCTTCATTTCTTCATGTCTCCATCATTTAATCTTCGCTAGGGCATCTTCATTCCTTTATGTCTTAATCATTTATACACTTCTTAACAACTTCAATTTGTAAGCACAGAAAAATGGTCACCTTGACTATGTGCCTCGGTTTCATAATCTATCTCAAACTTGAATCAAGATTTGCATCATCATTTCCTTTGATCAAATTAAATTATTTGAATTATTCAATTTATTTGAATTATTTGAATTATTCAGTTTATTTGAATTATTTGAATTATTCAATTTATTTGAATTATTCAATTTATTTGAATTATTTGAATTATTTAATTAGTCATTATTATTATACATCAATTTCTTTGATTAAATTAGAATTCATTTATTTAATTATTTCAAATAAATTGTTGATCACCTTGATTTTTGGCATCATTTCATTAAAGGAATTTTCTTCCTTTTAATTAAAGAAAACCCCTCCTCACTTAATTTTATGTGCAAGAATGATTATTTTAAAAGAAGTAATTAAATAAATGTCACACACTTTATTTTATAAGAAAAGGGATTAGTTTACATTTAAATTAAATAAAACACCCCTCATCTTATAATTGTTATGGAGTTTTACACTCCACATCCCTTAATTAAATGCTAATTCCACATTCTCTTATCTGGGTCATACCCTTTCATTTAATTTTCATTTTCCCTCCAATTTTGGAATGCCCCTTTGGATTGATATATAAAGGAAACCTCCTCCTTCATTTTGATCATGATGATTCCTTTTGCCACATCAAGATGATTTCTTTTGCTACGATCAGGATGATTTCTTATGCTACAATCATGATGATTTCTTAGGCTATGGTTATTATAGACATTTTTGAAGTTTTCTTCGAGACTTGGAGATATCTTTCATGTTTATGATCATTTTGAATATTTCGTTCATTGGATGTACTTGTGAAGACCAAGACCAATGTTCATATGAGAGCCACCACTTCAAACCTTTGAAGGTCTTTGCATATTTATGATAAGAAGCTATGAGTTGATTCTTGAGATCTTGCATTTTCATGGTTTTACTTTGAAGGATTTTGAGTGTAAGGATTCGTTGAAGTGTGTTTTCTATTTGCCCACATTTTTCACACACATTTTTTGGTGCCCATCGTGGAGCAACCCACCTTTACATCTTGGTTTTGGATATTTTTGGAGTTAACCCCTTGTGCAGATGTGCTTGGAGAAGAAAACCCTAGATTTTCAAAGATATGATCATATCTCTGTAATGGCTTGGTGTTTTGGTCTAAAATTGTTTTTGTAAATTTACACAATATTTGAGAAGCTTCAATTAGAATTTTAGAGATTTCCAATGTAATACATATTTTTAATAATTTTTTCTTTATTTTTCATGAAAAATTATTGTTGGATGTAAATTAGCAAAATTTTTAGCAAATTCTACATTTTTGGAAAGGTCTCTAAATTCTACATAGGGTTGTTTCTTTGTGTGTTGAGTTTTGAGATCATATATTGTTTGCTTGTTTGCTTGTCTTGCTTGTTGAAGAGTTTGTGGCTTGCTTGCATGAAAAGTTAAACAAAAATAAAAATAAGGTAAAATATATTAAGCACATTACGTGGATTACCAGGTTATTTTTTTAAAGCTCTATAACATTTGGTTTCCTTTCATTAAAATGAACCTCTCATGTGTCTTACTTGAGTGATTTCTTGCTTTCATAGATCGCATTTCAATTTATGCTCTAAAGGAAACAAAGAACATAGACATTTTCTTGGAATCCATGATTATTGTTCTATGTGCCTAGTTATTATTTATAAATCTAAAATTGATCTTAGTTGGTTAGAAAGAACAATCAAAATTGAGTTCCCCAAATTCAACTTTCTAGTTTACTATCTAGCTGCCACCTTGCTTATTGTGAACCTATTTCCTAGTCAACATTCATCAATTGGAGAGTTTAGTTCATTAATACGACTCTAGGGTAACCTTTTTCTTTTCATTCCTAAGTTGATTTGACCATTTTGGACCTAATCTTGAGCATCTAAACGTGTTGTCACTTTGGATCCTTGCATCATAGCTATCTTTTAGTTAGTAAATCTTGTCTTATCTTGTTGCCAACATCAAAACTTGCTAAGTTAGAGATTTCCCTAGTGGAGAAGGTTTTCTTTGGGATTCTTTGATCTCATTCTTGGATTGTGGGTATTCACTTGTCTAACATATCAATTTGTCTCATATTATTACATTTTTATTACAGAACTTTACAACTCTTGGATAATTCCACATTTGTAAGGCCAATAGTGGCATATTGTGTTAACCAATCATGAAACCTCTGTTGGCTAATTGAGTTAACAAGAGTAATAGACAGTTACATTATTACACCTTATTAATTTGACAAGTGATTACTTTACTACTCAAAAATGATAACAATGCTTCTTGGAGTCTTCATATTTACTACTATTTTCTCTCTCATGCAAGTTATGACTAGGTTTCAAGTGAGTCATGGTAAACAACCTCAAGTTAACTTTGATCAATTACCCTTAGTTCCATCTCATCAAAAATGTAAAGGAAAAGAACCTACTTTTGATTATTCACCTAAGGGAGGAATGGAAATTGAGTTTACTCCTAATCATCTTAGTGAATTGAACATACCTAGGGCCTCTTCACTTTTTGAGCAAGACATGATATTCACTGGAAACAAAGATAAAAGCATGGATGACATGATGAATGATAGATTATTGAGGCAACATGGAGCTGAACCTTTGGGACCTTGCAAAACTCATGAAGATATCTATGGAACTACCTTAGCAAGTGATTTTGATAGAGATTTACATGGAGGAAATCAGTACTACTCTCCATTTCTTGCTCCTCCTAGATTGTCACCTAAATATTTTCACCTAATGGATGACAAAATCCAACAAGATGAATTGGAAAAGATAGCATAATTGGAAAAACAAGAGGAACAAGTAGCAAAACAAATCAATGAAAGTTTGGCTAAATCTCAAGAATTTCTCAACAAAACTCCAAGAACCCCTAACAATCAGTTTAGTAAAGTGATTAAGATGTATATGGAAGGGAAAGCTGGAGAAATGGCTAAAAATATGGCTAAAGACATGGCTCAACAAATGGTTAATGATATTCTTTCTTATAGGGGTAATTTTTCTCCACCTCCTAGATCTCCTAGAGGTGATGAAGAGAAACGTCTTCTGCAAGAAAAATAAGCTTACATGGATGCATTCATACAATGTAAGGAAGAAAAGAAAGCTCATGAAATAGTCCATCAAAAACTTAATGATATACTTTTTCTTGGTGGTGGTAGTGGTTCTCCTCCTCCAATAGTTACTAGACATATGTCGCCTTCACAATCTCCTAAGAGAAATAGGAGACAACCATCTCCTCCTCCTAGATATTAGCAAAGGCAAATGTCTCCTCCAAGGAATTCAGAGCAACATCCTCAATTTAATATACATGGTTTTGGTGTGGATTATGATTTATTAAAGCAATACCTAGAATTTCACAAGTACATGGATCAATATATTCAAATTAATAAGGATAAATATGTCATAGATTTAATCAACAAAGGTGTTCAAGTACCTTATAATTTTGATGTGGATAAGAATATCAAGAGACAAGATCCTTCATTTCAAGAACAAAATGAGAAAAATATGAAGATGTTAACAAATAAACTTACACCTAATAATCTATTTTCTCTACAAAGTGTGTGTCCTCTACCTTTTGAGAGGAGTATTCTAGAGGTTGAATTCCCTAAGAAACATAATTTCCACATTATGATAAATATGATGGGAATGGAGAACCTAGTGATCATGTGAGATAGTTTAATGTTTTAAGCTTGGAAGTTGCACATAAAGATAATGGTTCACTAAGATTAGTCCCCCACTTAAGAATTTTGAGGAACTTGTTCAAAAATTTATCCAACACTTCTCTTGCAATGTTCAAAAACCAGTTTCTATGTTGGTTTTATGCAACCTCAAACAAGATCAATGAGAGTCTTTTGTTACCTTTCTACAAAGATGGAGAAAGTTATGTTCTCATTACTCTAGAGAAATTCCAAAAAAAGGAAAAATTGATATACTTGTGAGCAATTTGGTTCCTAAATTGAGAAATGAAATTGGCAAATGGGTGTTTGAGACTTTTCATAATATGGTAGAAACAGCTTTCTGTATTGAGGATGTTTTGAAGAATCAAGGAATTATCGAGCATAATAGCAACAAGAGTAACCACAACAATGGAAATAAGAATAGGAGTACTTATTATAAAGGAAATAAACATGTGGTTAATCATGGTGTAGATAACACCTCCAAGTCTAGTGGTCAAGCTATTTTCAAATTATCATATGGCATCCATGCTATGAAACTTTAGGCACCTTCTCAATAGAATAATAGAGGAAATTTTAGCTCCAATAATAGAAACCCTCAAGAGAGAAGAACTTTTAAAAAGATTAGATGACCTTATGAGGATGTTTTGAAAGAGTTCGTTGATAGCAAGTTGTTAACTTTGATTTAGAATTGGCAACCACCTCCTATAAAGGGTCCACGTTGGGATGATAATGCCTATTGTAAATATCATCATAGCAAAACTAGTCATTCTACAAAAAATTGTCAAAGCCTAAAATATGATATTCAAAATTTGATTGATAATGTAAAGTTAACAATTGATGGTGTTAGTCATGCTACTAATAATGATCATCAAGCTTATAAGGATCCATTTCCTAAGTATGAAAAGGGTGAATCATCTAAGAATGGGAAAGCTAAAATGAATTATATTTATTCCAATCAAAATTATGGATATTCTGATGTAGATAATGTTATAAAAATGGTTGCAATTAAGGAAAATGATAAGGATTTGAATCATCTACATAATCTTTCCTTACATATTGAAGTCATGATTCACAAAACTCTTGTTAGACGTGTGTTGATAGATGGGGGTGTCAGATTGAATATTTGTCCTTTCAACATACTTGAAAAGTTGGGGTATTCAGAAAAAGATATTGATACTAGACAAAAGGTTACTATCTAAGCTTATGATGGTAGTGAAAGACAGTCTAAAGGATTGATTTTTTTACCTATTCGGATTGAGTCAATTGAGAGAGATATTCTATTTCATGTGGTTGATACTAGTACCATTTCTTATAAAATTTTATTGGGTAGACCTTGGTTACATGAAATGAAAGTCATTCCTTCCACATATCATCAATGTGTTACATTTCCACATAATGGGATCGAGATGTGTATTTTAGGAGTTAATACTTTGGCTATCAATAATATTTTAGTAGAATCGCATGTACTTTTGGATAGAGTTTCAGATGAGATAGTTGAAGAATTTATAACATGTGTGATAGAATCCAAGACACTTAACAGTGAAATGGAGGGATGTGAGGTTGTTTCTTAAAAAAATTAATATGAGATATATACTGATTTCTAACTTTGTGGAGATGAAATTAAATATCTCGACACAAGAAAGGGAGAATACAGGATGGATTCTATCGGTACTCTTCCATTTTCACCGCATTCCTATGAGTTACCTTCACATGAGATGAAACCTTCTTCTTTAACTAAGATTGAGTGTGATACTTTGGTTGAACCTTTACTTCCTATGGAAGAATAGGAAGATGAAATTTTTGTTAGAAATTGGATTTACAAAGAAGAAAATGATGATGAACCCATCTTTGATTTTTATGATGATGATGATGAGAAAGTGTATATACTTTATCAACATGATATATGTGATTATTTGAACCCTTTTACTATTCTTCTTTGGGGAGACAAAAATGGTTTGGTTAATGAAGCTTCTACTTCAAAAATTCAAAATGATTCAGATATAGAAAACAATGATGAAAGAACATATTCAAATAAGTATGAATTGGATTTATTTTTAGAGCCTTCTACAATTGATTTTGGTATTGATGTGATTCATGCTGATGGTGCTCAACCCAATATAGTTAATGAGATTTTAAACTCGCATATTCCTCATTAGCTAGATTCTCCAGTTATTAGACAACTTTATGATTCAAGAGAAATTAAGAGGAAATTGATAGACTCTGATTCTTTAGTTGTTAGTGAGGATGTTATTCATATTTACAATCTTGATTCTTTAGAGGTTGAGATTCCATCATTGAGGGTTACTTTTAATAGATTAGTGACAAATGAAGAATACAAAGTTATGAGATTACAAGAACTTGAGTTATTTGATGAGAAGAGAAAGTTACTTTTGATCACATGAGATTTTATCAAAAAAAATTGTCTAAGACTTATAACAAGAAGGTTCACCCTATAGATTTTTCAGTGGGAGACCTTGTTCTTCATGAGAATCCTAAGAATCAGCAAAATGGATCTCAGAAAGGAAGATTTGAGTCTAATTGGTTGGGTCCCTTTATTATTAAAGATGCTTTTGAATTGGGTGCCTATTTTTTGTCTACACCTAAGGGAGATTAGCTCCCTGATCCTATCAATGTGCTTCATTTGAAAAAGTTCTATCCCTAATGTCTATTCTTGTTGGGGGCATCTATACATATTTATGGGTCCTAAATTAAAAATTAAAAATTAAAAAAGTGATATATTCCAAAAATTATAAAAGAAAAAAGAAAAGAAAATGATATTTTTCAATATCAACAATGGTGTTCTTTAAATATCTTAAACACCAAAACAGTGTTTCTCAACACTACCCGGAGAGTCTTTTCTTGTGATCCTTGCCTACTTGTGAGATCTTGACCTTTTCCTTAGAACTTAGTGTTTATTGTCACACTTTAATTTATAATTAATGTTAAGCTATGATTTGATCTCTCTTTGTATGTTGACTATTCATTTTTATATATACATGTTTAAACTTCACTATATCTGCATGTTTTTTTATTCCCTCCCTAGTCATTTTTGCACTAGGGGCATGTAGTTTATTTTTTTATAAGTGATTTGATTAGTATTGATTTTTGATTCAATTTTTTATCTGATTCTTTCTAGATGCATATTGAGAGAACTATGGACCATGAGACATGTTTTTGGTTGATTTTTTGCTTGTGTGGTTTCGATCTCAAGACTTGCACTATTTTTAAACACTACCAGATCCCATTCATATCATCATAGTTTCCTTGGTAACTAGTGATGATGGTGGGAGGCTTTCAATCATATTCATATCTTTAGAGTACTTTGGTGATTAGTGATGATTGTGTGATCTTTTCGATAGAGTTACATTCATATCTTCATGGTTCTGACAAGTGAAGGTTGTGTAGTTGGACTCAATGGTTAAAACTAGGATCTTAATCTTGGCCAAAATGAGTAAGTACATAGAATGGATAGAAGCATCATATGGATATGAACATGCATCTTATCCCCTTGTCTTTTTGGAGGTTTTTGAATTATTATTTTTTACCTTTTGGAGTTCTCCTTCATCTTTTCTTTACTATTAGTTGTGATCACAATTGTTCTTTTTTAAGTACACGTCACTTGTTCGTGATTTCAATTGAAATTTCATATCTTCCATAGTTGATGGTTTTAGAGGCATTTTCCCCTCTTCTTCTTTCCATCTTCTTGTCTTTCATTCACCTTCCTTTCTTTTGATTTGGGGCATGCTTTTCATGCTTGCTGATTTAACCTTGTTTTCTTGATCTATATCTTTTAGCATGAACCTTTTTTTGATTTAATCATATCTATCTTGTTCTTGCTTAGCATCTTTTTCATTTCGATTTCAATCCTAAGGGGGCAGGAACACTCTATTGAGCTTCATTGTTTGCAAACCTGATTTAAAATATACCCATCTTTTTATGCCTAGCTTAGGGCAGATGATTATTGTACCTGGGGCAAGTTAATGTGTGATTTTTCATTTTCTGGGTGTTGATATTTGTCTTTTTCCTTTATATATATTTAATGAATTTAATATTTTTTGAAAAATCTTGGGCAAACCTACAATTATAAGACCCGTAGGGGCATATTGCATTTCAGGCACTGTAAGACCCCTGATGGCAAGCTGAGGGAACAAGAGTTGGATGCTTAATCTTTATATTTTTAATATAAATCAATCTTTATACACACTTTATCTATGGTTCTTTGACTTAATGTGTTTTTCATGTATGTGGACACACATTAGTCAAAGAGGGGCAAATGTAAGCACACAAAAATGGTCACCTTGACTATGTGCCTCGGTTTCATAATTTATCTCAAGCTTGAATCAAAATTTGCATCATCATTTCCTTTGATCAAATTAAATTATTTGAATTATTTAATCATTATTTTTTTACATCAATTTCCTTGATTAAATTAGAATTCATTTATTTAATTATTTCAAATAAATGGTTGATCACTTTGATTTTTGAACTTATTTAATTAAATGAATTTGCTCCCTTTTAATTAAATAAAACCCCTCCTCACTTAATTTTATGTACAACAATTAATATTTTAAAATAAATAATTAAATAAATGTCACACACTTTATTTTATAAGAAAAGGGATTATCTTACATTTAAATTAAATAAAAACACCTTGCATCTTATAATTTTATGGAGTTTTACACTCCACATCTCTTAATTAAATGTTAATTGCACATTCTCTTATGTGGGTGATACCCTTTCATTTAATTTTAATTTTCCCTCCAATTTGAGAATGCCCCTTTGGATTGATATATCAAGGAGACCTCCTCCTTCATTTTGATCATGATGATTTCTTTTGCTACATCAGGATGATTTATTTTGCTATGGTTAGGATGATTTCTTATGCTAAGATCATGATGATTTCTTAGGCTACAATTACTATAGACATTTTTGAAGCTTTCTTGGTGATTTGGAGATATCTTGCATGTTTATGATCATTTTGAATCTTCCATTCATTGGATGTACTTGCAAAGACCAAGATCGATGTTCATATGAGAGCCACCACTTCAAACTTTTGAAGGTCTTTTCACATTGATGATAGGAAGCTATGAGTCGATTCTTGAGATCTTATAATTTCATGATGTTATTTTGAAGGATTTCGATTGTAAGGATTCAAAGAAGTGTGTTTTCTATTTGTCCATATTCTTCACACTTACAATTCACTCCATTTCACTTCTAGACTATCTTTCTACTTGATTTGACCTAATTTCACACTTCATCCTTTTTGGTCAACTCTAGTCAAACTGGGGTATTCTATCACTTCCTTATGTTCACTCTTTGGTTTTAATCACATATATGTTTCATGGGCCTTTCTCTATCTTGATTTGATCATATCTAGCTCATTTTTGCATTTACTATACCTCATTTTCATTTTGATCTCGAGGGGGTAGAAATATTCCATCTTTGCTTACTTGCTATATCTATCTATTTCTCAGGAACATATACTTGATCTTATCATTTTCCCTTGATCTATTTTCTCTTCTTGATGTTAGTACTCTTCTTGAGTTTAGATATTGCTTCTTTATCCTAGTGTTCAGTATTGTTGCTACCAGGTTGTGCATTTAGGGCTTGCTATCTCATTCTTCGAAATTAGATTTCTCTACCTATTGTTGCCTACTTGACTTCTCCATTCTTTGATGTAATGTGTTCTCAGATTGATCACACATTAGTCAAAGAGGGGCAAATGTAATCACCTAAAAATGGTCAGTTAGACTATTAACCCACGTACACCTTTAAGAGAGAGAGCTCTCTCCCTCTTTTAGGATTTTGATTTTGAGCTATTGTTATGTTGTAGTTTTACTTGGAGCATTTTTGGATAACTTCTATCTTTTCTCATTCTACTTTAGATTCATTTGTAATAGCTTAGTTCCCTTTTGCAATAGCTTAGATCACTTAGCTTAATTAAAATGGTCGTAACACTCTCATTTTGCTTAGCTTAGTTGCATTGTGCATCTCATCTTAGCATAGTCTCATTCTTGCATTGCATATTCAAGAGTTTCTTTGGCACTAGCACTCTTGCTCATCTAAAGAATCTCCCATTTCATGGTTTACTAGTAAGGGTTGCATCTCTAAGGCTTAGCTAATAGCCCTTTGTATGCTTATGCACACACCTTTGCAGTCCATGACTAGGGAGCTCTAAGTCATCGTTCAAGCTTTCCAACTCATGGAATACCTTAGATAGAATGGTTTAGAGGAGTGTACTTTATTAGTGTACAATGTAAGATTTTATAATCATTCATGTTTCAAAATTATTGTGTTACTTGAGAATGATCTAATGACTTAAATGCACATGATAAATATATCTTCTTTTGTCTACTAATGTTACATAATATTAATTGAAAATTTAGAAACAATCAAAAGGTAATACATACATAGTCTCTTGCACTAAAATTATATATTTTCATCATGAAGAAAATGATTAACAATTTTCCAAACCCTGGTAGATGCATCTATGAAAAAAGAGGATGGACATTACAAATTAAGGATACTTTGAGGCCATTATATATGATAATTATAAGTTATTTTTCAATTCTTCCTTTGGTAGTTGGATAAAAGAATAGCACTTATCCCTCCATCCGTTACTCAAGCTATTTAGAATGACACTCCAACTCCAATATGTCTCACATCATTAATTAAAAAAACCACTCTAACATTTCAAGAAATTCCTCACAAACATTACAAATTGTAAAAGCACTCAAACTCTCAATAAGAATATGCAATATTTCTTAAAAAGTTGACTTTAAACACACATGATACATATTCCTTCTTTTGTCTAATAATGTTACATGATATTAATTCCATGGTAGATGCATCTACAAACAAGTGCCACATAGTGGCTAGTATTTACCTCATATAATTTTATGTTTAATGTAATTTAATAAAGTATAAAATAATTTGATAAAAATATAAGAACAAATTTATGAATGATAGGCAAAATTAAAATAAATGTATACATAGAAATTTGAATAAATTTGTTTATATTGTAAATGATCATTTTGGTATTGTTTCAGTATAATACAATAATTATTTAAATATTTTTATTTTTATTATATCATGTTAACTATGTTTGGTACTCTGCTCTTGATAACAATAACTGGAAAAAAAAAATTTGATACTCTTTGGACTGGGGCTATTGAGCACAAAATAAAATGCCTTAAGTGGATGGCTATCCTTGACAAGCTTCCTGTTAGGAAGGCCAACTCCACCGAAGATTATTGGTGCATGTGCAGGCTTCTTGAAATTGGAAGACACGTATTGTTTGACTGTATTTTTGCTAAAGAGATTTGGAAATTAGTTGGTATCACTTACTCTTTACATGTGAATATTTTTTAAATGATTTCTAGAAATATTTAGGGAATTAAAAATGACACTAACCTTTCTTGGAACATTCTCTAGCAAATTTGGAAGTGCAGGAACAAGGAGAGGTTTCAAAACAGCGACAGGGTTCTTCCTGAGTTTTTTAGAATATTCACATATTTTAAAATTTTAATACAACCTTAAAAGGTTCCTGAAGGATGGACACACCACCTTCTTCATTTACAAGCTCAAACATGGGTATGATTGGAAAAGGAATCTTGATGACCTCTATATGTTTGAGAGAACCTATAAGCAACTCAATCAGGAGATAAAAAACAATCACAATTCCAAAAAAGGATGAGTTGTTCATGCTATCCCAGATCCAGGAGTGAAAGAACATTGTGTGGATGGAGGGACCCTTGGGATGGACTACGTGGATTGACACCTATCATGATGTCCTACACTAGTGTCTACTTCTCTTTTGCATTTTTGATGTACATTGTTACTCTCTAACTTGGTGGTGAGGTTGGGCCTCACTTTTCCTTAAACTCTCGTCTTCATGCTGTTGTTTTTTTATCCCCTTATATATAATACAAAAAAATAGTTGTATAATTTGTATAAGGGAGTAAAAAATTAAAAACTATATTACTTGCATCTAATTGATATTTTTAATTCTATTTTAAATGTTAACAATTTAAATTTTAATAAAGGTATATATTGATTTAAATTAAATATAATTTAATAAAGTGAATTAAATAATAATTTAAGTTAAGTTATATAATAATTTAATAATTTTGAATATCAATAAAATGATTATTATTTTTTAAATATGAAATATAGGGGAAAATATTAATTACACAAAAAGAAATAGAAACATAAAATTAAAATAAATTAAACAAATATTATCATAATATTATTTTTCTTCTTTTAAAAACTATTAAACTAAAAATGTCACAAATAAATTAAAATTCGTTCTACATACATATACATATAAACTAAAAGAATTAAAAATAAATATACAATAATTAAAAATATATATTTTAAATACATTGGAGATATTAATAGTAATAAATTGTATAATGTATCATAATGTGATTAAGAAGAATAAAGTTTGTGGAAATTATGAATTAATTGAAAAACGATAAAGTTCTATAAATCATCTTAAAATTGTGATTTAACCAATGAATACAAAGATAAATATTTTTTATGATTTTATAACTTAAAAAAGTAGCATGTACAAATTGAAATTTGCTTTCTGAAAATATAAAAAATAAAAATATTGAACTATAATTAGTGAAAATCGGGTATCTAAAACTGTTAATGGTGAAAATCGGGTATCTAAAACTGTTAATGGTGGCCTTCGCTGGTTGGTAGCTCGCAGGCTCTGTGCCTCGCTGGACTGCCTCGCAGGTCTGAACCCTCCATAAAAAAGAAAAAAGAAAAGGGATATTTAAAAACGACAATTGCAATAGTATTTAGCCTCTCGGCAAATACTAAAAGGAGGAGGATGGACATTACAAATTAAGGAAACTAAGAATATTTTAAAGTCATTATAGATGATAATTACATATTATCGTTCAATTCTTCCATTGATAGTTTGAACAAAGAAGAGTAATGATCACTCCATCTATTACCGAAGCTATTTAGAATGACAATCCAACTCCAATATGTGTGTCTTCATCATTAATTAAAAAGCCTAACTCCCATAAACAGAAATCCCTCATAAACAGAAATCCCTCGTAAACATTACAAATTCAAAAGCGTTCAAAAGCACAACCAGAAAATGCTCATCTTATCATTTTTTAAAAATCAAGGTTTAGAAAACAGATTAAAAACAAATCAAAACAAAATTATCTGTATCGCAAGTTCAAATTTTAAAACGCTAAATCTTAAAGCGGGAGCCACAAATAGATAATAAAAATGTCATTAAAATTTTGTACAGAAATTCGAGGCCGACAGTCATAACCAAGAACACGAAGCTGTAAGAGCGAGCTGCCACATTTCTCAATTCTGCCGGCCTCAGTGTCGATCCATCCATAGTATTTCAATCAGATGCAGTCGGAACTTAAATAGAGAGACAATGTACAGAGATCCACCCCCATAGAGCTAATGTACAGAGAGCCCATGCTAGCGCGAATGCCATAGCAGATGTAAATGTAAATGTTAAGTAGCCCATGCTAATACGTATGCCATATCATCCCATAGAGCTAATGTAAATGTACGGAGATCCCTGCATGCCCATAGCCATTGTTATGTAGCCCAATTTCATCAAAAACCTATGACACAACCATCCTATTATAGCCTCAATTTCAAGGGATTATTGGCCGGGACAACAATAAAAGCAGGAGAGTTCCCTAGATTTAATGGAATTTCAGAGTCAAAGATGTTGTTAACAAATAGCTGTGATGGCAACTGACCTTCAAAACCATCGAATCCGATGTCTAAGAATTTCAATGAAGGCGATGAGAGGACTACAGTAGGAATCTGATGTTGCTGATATCCAGCTCAAACAGCAATTTGAGGTTTTCGAAGCTCTTAGGAAGAGTGCCACAGAACTTAATGGTATTGATATGAAAAAGGGCAAGATCTGTGATCAATCTCGACACTGCACTCAAATTGGAAGGCATGAAATGGCCCTAGTGGTCTTTGCACATTTCTAATGTGAAGAGCTTGAGCACCATCGTGGGTGCATCCATTTCTTTACGTCATCTCAAAGCCACAGGCCTGTCATGTCTTTCCCTCACTCATTCAGATAAAATTATTACTGAACCAGACTGCCACCTTCCACCACTCAGGCTATGGCACCAACAATCTTATCATTTATTCCAGGTCTCCAAACTATACAAAAGCTCTCACATTTATCATTCGTTCCATGTCTACAAATCTTATCATTTATTCCAGGTCTCCAAACTATACAAAAGCTCTCACATTTATCATTCGTTCCATGTCTACAAAGGATCTCACATTTATCATCAATTCCCTGTTGATGTCTACGAAAGCACTCTATTTTCCTTCTCTATCAAACGAGAAAGATAAGCATTGGTAAATCTTAGAAACTGGATAATCATTTGGGAAAACTATAATCTAGATCATGGAAATGAACTCAAGGTCACAAAATTCATCCACAAGACCATACAAAAACACCAGCAGAGTAGCAGAGGAAATCTCAGGATTCATGAAAGTGTACAGATTCTCAGCTCT
Organism: Cupressus sempervirens; assembly: GCA_028749045.1. Lineage (NCBI taxonomy): Eukaryota > Viridiplantae > Streptophyta > Pinopsida > Cupressales > Cupressaceae > Cupressus > Cupressus sempervirens. The sequence continues at coordinate 470,676,662 of CM053783.1, read as the reverse complement.
GGTAGCAGAGGTCTCTACCTCTCATGGCTGCCATGGCTATAATAGACTTCATTGTAGCCCAATATCATGAACACAAGCGTATTAGCAATTTAGCAACCCATCTAGAGAATGAACAGAATTTTGAAGCTAATTCAGGTAAATTGAGAAGACCTTATAAAATGTTTGGAGATTGAACCAGAGGCAATCCTTTCAAAGAATCCCCAAATGCTGATGAGCGACACAAACACAGAAATGTCTGCATAGTCATGGCCAGAATGAAATTCCAAGTAAGAGGCTGCATTAACCCTTGTAGTCAGATGGCCATTGTAATTGTTGATACAATTGATTGCTTAGCTTGTACTATAGAAATTGCTTAGCCCCCAAGAACACAAACCTGTAACAATGAGCCCCCACACAAGTCTTCCAATTCATCAACTCTGTCGGACTCAGTGTCAATTCATCCATAGTATTTCAATCAGATGCCCACCCACATAGAGCTAATGTACAGATATCCCATGCCAGAGCAAATGCCCATAGAGATCCCTGCATGCCCACCACCATTGTTATGTAGCCCAATATCATCAACACCTGTGGCGCTGTCTCGATTTCAGGGGATTATTGGAATTTCAGAAGCAGGAGAGTTCCCCAGGTTTGATGGAATTTTTCCCCAGATTTCATGGAATTTCAGAATTAAACTGCTGTTGTTAGCAAAGATGGCATCCATGTCCTTGTCAAATAGCTGTGATGGCAGCTGACCTTCAAAACCACTGAATGTTGTGTCCAAGAATTTCAATGAAGGCAATGAGAGGACTACAGTAGGAAATGGCCCACCAAATCAGTTGTTGCTGGTATCCAACTCAATCAGCAGAGTGCCACAGAACTTAATGGAATTGATATGAAACAGGGCAAGATCTGTGACCAATCTCGACAGTGTATTCAATTTGGAAAGCATGAAATGATACTAGTGGTCTCTGCACATTTCTAACATGAAGAGCTTGAACACCATTTCTTAATGTCATCTCAAAGCCACAGTCCTATCATGCCTTTCCCTCACTCATTTTGATAACACTATTACTGAACTGGACTGCCACCTTGCACCACTCAGGCCACGGCACCAATTTATCATTCATTCCAGGTCTCCAAACTAAATAAAAGCTCTCACATTTATCATTCATTCTATGTCAAAAAAGGCCCTCTCTTTTCCTTCTGTATCAAAGGAGAAATATAATTTATGCATTGGTCAATCTTAGAAACTGGATAATCATTTGGGAGAACTATAATCTAGATCATGGAAATAAACTCAAAGGCCACAAAATTCATCCACAAGACCATACAAGAACACCAGCAGAGTAGCAGAGTCCCAGCATTCCTGAAAGTCTACAGATTCTGGGCTTTGGTAGCAGAGGTCTCTGCCTTTCTTGGGTGCCTAGGCTATAATAGACTCCATGGTAGCCCAATATCATGAAAACTAGGGTTTTAGCAATTTAGCAACCCAATGAACAGAATTTAAGCTAATTGAGGAGACCTTATACAATGTTTGGAGATTGAACCAAAGGCAATCCTTCCAAAGAATCCCCAAATGCTGATGAGCGACACAAATACAGAAACGTCCTCGTATTCATGGTCATTCCTGTGCCCACACCGCATAGAAATGTCAAGAAGAGCAAACAAAAGTCAAATTTCTGCAGTGCCTCAAACATTGCACGATCTTCACCAATTTGTGGCTTCCGTACAACCAGATATACTTTGTTGTAGCTTTTCAACATTTGATTTGCAGGATCTTTGGACTTGATGTTTGGTGATATTAGCGTTGTAGAATTATCCTTATTAATATCAAAATAGAATCAACCTCAATTGTCCTAGGACCAGCATAAGCGTGTTGATAAGCAGACAAGGCAACCTGAACTCATTTAATGATTTTACTCAGCCTTCCCGGTATCCCATCTGCAACCTATATTCATACTCTTCTTCCCGTGTAAAACAATCATTGCACCACTCCCCACTGTAACTACGCCTTTTGAAATCTCTTCTATTTGATCCATCAGTCTCAAAAACTGCAAATTCAAAATATTTTAATTGAGTCTCATCTGCACATCTTCTCTAAGCACATAAGAACAACTAATTGATGGCATCTTGAAAAGGTTTAAACAAAAATGTATGATAGTTAATCAAACAGGAGTAGAGAAATGTAATGTTTTCCGCTCCTGTTATAACTTCATACTTTAAGTACCTTCACTTAATCTGCAAGTTCTCGCACCAGTGAATATCTCGTCAGGGTCAATATATTGTTGAGCGATGATATGTGGGATCAAATACGCCTTCCTGTAACCAGAAAAGAGTGTTAGAAAGCTGTGAAAGTCTATAGGCTTGTTGAAGAAAAAGCATCCAAACAGAAACTTATTCTCATCTACCTCGCCCAAAGTGGTATGGGTTTGGCTGGTTTTCCATCATCATTATCCTCCACATTTGAACTCTTGTAAGGTGTTATTTCATAAGATTCAGGGTTGATGTTTGACGCCGAAGATAGATGTGAAATTGCATTGCTGCCCAACAATGACCCTTCTTCTATTCTATGGATATCTTTTGTGCAACTAGTTGACATACTCAAAACCTGTGATGCAGTAGTACAAACATAGCTGAAGCATCATTTGTACCACCATAAGGAGCCCTGTATAAACAGTCTCCGAGTATCTTGTAAACAAATCAATTTAATTTTTAAAATATTTGTTAATTGTTAACATTATATATAAAATTAGCTGACAGGTCCAATTGATTACTACGGGATCTGAATTGGTAATTTGTAATACTTTACCTTTTTGGCACATGCATTTTGGGCACGAAGTGTTGTTTGACTGTCCTGGTAGAATTCTCGCATGTATTTAGCATCCTTTGATACAAATTTGTTGGACTTAGCATTTTCCTCTATGTGTCGTCTGCGCTCAGCAGCATCCCTTTCTTTCTCTATACGGTGTTTTTTCTTTGCCTCCTCCTCCATCGCCTTCCTCATACGCTCACAGTCATCCTGTTTCAATATGTGCAATCTTTAGCTGATATCATCATAAGATTAAATCTAAGTTTGATTTAGGAAATAAGGTATGACTAATATTCACATACCAGAGCTCGGCGCCTCTGTTTTTTCGCTTCATTCTGAGCCCGAAGTTGTTCCTCAAGTTCCTTCTTCTGCTTCTGCGCATCTTCCAAACGCCTCCGCTTTTCCTCACGGTCTCTCTTACTCATCTCTGCCTTTTTCCTCTTAGCTGCTGCAACCTCTGCTGCATTTTTCTTCCGTACTTCCTCTTTCTGCTTTTTCTCTTCCAGTTTTCTGAAGCTTACTTGTTCTAGTTTAGCCTTGGCTTCTAAAGCTCTTCTCAACTTCAGATCAACACAAATCACAGAAGTGCCTTGCAGAGACTGAACATGATTTTTTATTGCCATGCCACTTGATATTGATTTATTGATGTCACTGTTGGCAATACTGGACTCTTTATCTTCTTTTGACTTCTCAACTAATTTATTTTTGAACTCACTGCGCCTGCCTAGCTCCTTCATCATTTTGCATTTTTGTTCCCTTCTCTTTTCAACTTTAGCAGCCTCCAAAGTCTTCACTTTGACATCTCTATTTCCTGCAAGAAATAAATTTAAATTTAAATATTTTAAGAGCACCAGGTCATAAATATAATGAGGCTCAAATTCAATTCATCTTATATATAAAAATAAAACAAGAATTCATCCATTATCTTGTCTGGCAATCAACTACAAAGCAATATGATTGGTTGGTGGCAAATCAGATGGTGCTATTGAAACCATGGAAGGAATCACAAAAGCTTTACGAATCATGAGGGAGAGTACATTGTGCACAAAATGTAGGCAGTGAGATTTCTCATGAACCAAAAACTGGTAGAAAGATATGTGCATTGAAAAAATAAACCAGAAGAAAATCAGGAAAACTCACTAAGAATTAGAGAATTCAATTAATTAAAGTACCTAATTCTCAAGTACCAAAGAATTCTTGCACCCACTTTAAGCTATAAAACTGAAGGACACAATGAAATGCACATATGGACAGAGATGCAGAGGCGGAAGTGCTAGAATCTAAAATGTATTCTTACCATAGAGAGTTCATTGGGAAGATAATCTGACCATAGAGAATTCATCAGAGATCACATGGTGGTAAGAATGAGTAGTGAAACATTTAGATAATAAGGTGTACAAAAGGCAGTTGCAAAATGTTTTAAATGGGCAAGGAAGCATTTAATTTACCTGTCATGATTGACTTTGCTGCGTGTCTCTGCTGAACTAATGGAATAACAGATTTCAAATTACACAATGTGTAGCTTGGTTTCTGACTGATCCTTGGCGAAATCTGGCTTGCAAAGCTGCTACCAGCTCTTACATTGTTTGTTTTTGAATCCTTCTTTCTAACTGATAAACTATATCTCTTTTGCATTTCATTTCTACTCTTCTTTACAAAAGCCTGCCCTCCAAGATTTGTAGACTTGAAATATATGGGGCTCATCAAGGCTTTCTTTGGGGTTTTGGAGGCAGAGCTTGTGCTGATTCTTTCACAGAACCTTCCACCTGGAGTACTTATGAGTGAATTATGTTTTAATGAGTCCGTCGTAATAGTCTTGGCACTTTTCTTAGTTAATGTGCCAAATCGTTTTACATTTGAATTTATTGCACAAGGATGATCCATATTCTCCTCGTCAGCCAGACTTTCCTCTTTACTAGGAAAACATCCAGTATGCTCTTGAGCTTGGTCTTCAAAGAAGTTGTTGTTTGTGTCCATGGAGTTTGAGAGATTTTTGTCAAATAATATTCCACCTGCAATGGTCAATGAATGTGAATAATCATTCTCTGAGTGGATATTTCCTCCCCCCATATTTGACGGAGTTTTCTGAGTGATTGCTAGAGTCTGAGGAAAGATGAGCCCATTTAGCATTTGATGGTGTGCATTTTCTACACTCTGTAGCTTCCATATCCATTCGTTGGCACTCTAGACTCTTTCCTGCTATTATCTCAGCCTTTACCATTTTGAATTCCTGTGACATTTCTAGATCCTTTCCTGCTATAATGTCAGCCTTTCCCATTTTAAATTCCTGTGACATTTCTATACCATGTAAGGGCCCTAATCTTGAGCTTGTAGACAGATTGTCATGACTACTTGAATCAACAACATTTCTTGTTGAGGAAAACCTGTGGTAAGCCTCTGTCAAGCCTTGGATTTTTATTGCAAATCCATCATTTGCAACTTCAAGCTGACAATCTGCTCCCAAACTAGGGCTTTTGTTTCCTGTGGCAAGGTGTGAAATATCCTCACCTGTAAAAACCTCATGAGACTGCAGCCCAAACTGATTGGAAACTTCTACAGATGTATTTGTAGAGACATCACACGAAATTTCTCTCTTTCTCATACCAGCTTCAACCTGACAGAAACTTGTAAGATCAGAATCAAAGACCCCAACCTTCCCTTGGAAAACCCCTGATTTAACATGAGAAAAAGAAGATTCATCATGTTTTTCAGCCCTTAGCTCCTCAACCTCGGCCTGCAACTCTTCTTTACCGCATGTTTGTGATGAAACTGCCTTAACAGGAGACGACTGGCATGTACCTCCTGCTTGTGATAAGGCCACAATGACAGGAGAAGGCAACACTGAGGCAGCCACATTCATGGGCTCCTCAACCTCAGCCTGCAACTTGCGCCTGACACGGGTAATCCTCGTGGCCTGAGGATGCTCTTTTGATTCCACTGTCTTTCTCTTACCAGTCTTCTTTTCACCGCCAAGAATTTGGCATTGCCTTGCCTTTGGCAGTGTAACTCTGCTTCTTCCAAGAAGAGGCAATGCTGCTAATGCTGGCACATCACTCTTCTTTTTATTCTCCTCAGCCCCTGCTCTCCTTCTCCCTCCGCCAATACTAGCACCCTTGTGGACGACTCCTCCTCCTTTCTTCTCGTCCCGTCTGGCCATGTGGCCATTGAGCGAATTGTGTCTAGCAGGTGTTCTTGTTCTCCCTCCAACCCTGCGCATATCACACCCTCTTTCTTCTTGTTTTCCAGGCACCTGTAAATTCTTTTCAACCCTAAGCCTCTTGGCAGCAAACTCATAACAGCAACCTGCAAAATCCGCCAAAGACCGCTTTGTGGATGCTTTGGAAAATCGTTGTCTCTTAGCAGCAACCTGATTAAAGGCAGGATCCGCCAAGGAAGAAGCTCGCTTTGCACGCAAATTAGCCTTAGCCCCATTCATTGCTCCTGAATTGACGACCAGCCAGGTGTGAGGATTAATTCCTTTGAGGAGACAAATGGAAATTAAGGCCTCCTTGTAGAGGCACTGGTGAGATTGATTCTTCAAATCCAATATCCTCCTTCGCAACGCACTCCCGGGCTCCATGTTTGTTTCAATTGAAAGAAAACTTGTGAAATCTCTCAAAAGGTGACTCAGTTTGAATTGAAAGAGAACTTGTGAACTTTCGCAAAAGGCGACTCAGTCTCAATTGAAAGAAAACTTGCGAAAGAAACATGACTGAGGCGTAAAATCGAGGTCAGATATAAAGGGCAGGACAAGGCAAAGGCTATGGATTCAGATATGTCCAGCCATGCTACGTGTAACTTTCACGTATGTCCAGCCATACGTTGTTTTTTAATTTCCGACATTTATTTCACATATATGTCCAGATCTACTGTTAATTGATCCTTGTGTCCAAGGACTCTCGTGGTGCATTACAAATTTACAATTATATGATTGAGAGTATACACGTTTCCACTTGTTGCAATTACTCTTTTATATTTGTGACAAAATTAGAATTTAATGCATTAAAGGTCACTATTAACTTTTTTCTTAGATATTTGACTCATGCCTAATATATTATAAATCATTCCTTCAACAAAATCAGCATTCTTAATCTTATCCAAAAAAAAATGGTCAAATCTAATATTTCCATAATTAAATCTTTTGTATTCAAAGGAAATGCTCTTATCACATATTATGTGATGAGAACATTGACTAGAGTGTATCTTGTAGTTGTGAAAAAATGAATTGCTTGAGAAGTAATATAAACTCTATTTGGTTTTAAAACCAACTTCATTTTAATAATTTATTAGATCATTAGTAATAACCTTTTTGTAGAACTTTTCTATATGACCCAACTTTCTACAATTGAGACCTTTGATTTTGTTCAAAAAGATGATAGAAATTTCCATTTACAAGACTTATATTTTTTCTATGTGTCATTATGGATGTGTACTATTTGTTTGTAATTATAACAATATCAAAAGAAATGAAAGTTAGTTTTACCTTTCCAAGATTGTTTGGATGATTCACCTTTTTGTTTTTCAGGGGTATATCAAACAATTTACTTCAATAAGAAAGTTGTTTTTGTAGATCAACAACATTTTATTCTGGCAAGCAACAATCATGTTCTTTCAAAAGAATTTTTTGTTAGTAACCTTAAGAATATGTTTTTTTTTTCTCTTTTATCTACAACTTTAGAATAAGAACCACTTCTATATCTCCTTAATTTTTACTCTTTTGACAAATCACATCTTTCTTTTCTCTTTTTTAAATTATTATAAGGGTTTCTTTTAGGTTTGGTTTAAAGGCAATTTTAGACTCATAAATTTTGGATAATCTAATTTCTTGGGGTATATATGAAGAAACAGTATCCATGAAAAGTGTTTATTCATTTCCTTCTAAAATGTTTGACAAATTATCTCAAACAAACTTAGCATCATCATAGTCTATAACCTTAACAAGTATATAAATAGTAAGCCCATAGAAAAAGGCATTTGTTGTATTTGCATAACTTTCATATATCTTGTTTCCATCAATAGTATAAGGAAATGGCATACTAGTATAACAAATATGTGTCCATGTCACACTTCATATCCTAAGGACTTTAAATGGTGTTTCATTCTTAATTTATTGATTGCATATCTATTGGCACAAAAAAATGATGTCCTAAAACCAAATAGACATTCTTGACCAATCATAGAGTGTACTCCCGAGCCAAGAAACCCTAAAAGAAAGAGTGCATCTCTAATACCAATTTTTGGAGTGAAATTTCATTTATTGGGGGAGGGTGACTCAATTATAGAACAAAGCAAATTTGCATTTAGTTTTCATTTTTTGAAAACTTGAAGTAATGTGTGATTAAAGTGGAATATATACTAGCATATGTAAGACACAAATAACAATACAAGTTTTTTTCCTAAGTAGAAACCCTCTAAGGAATTAAAAACACTTGACTTTCCTTACTAAATTATGTGAAATGTCATCAATATAATGGTTTACTAGTTGAACATATGTCTCGCTAACTATTCTATCTTATTGACAATCTTTTCAATGTCTTACTAGATTCTTCTAACTATACAAAATCTAATCTTTATACAAAGAGAATATTTAAACAAAGACAAGTAATGATAACTTAATAGAATACATTATTGTGTACACATGACACATTACTTAACAATGCATCATATAAAATTAGGGTAGTTGCATTTTTTGCCAAATACTTCTACTTTTTAAATCAATGTGGGTGAGTGCACCAAGTTGTTGTACAGAAAAGTGAACACCCAACCCAAAAAAAGAAGAAATCTCAATAACCCAATTGGGTTTTCAATAACCCGATAGGGTTATTCAAAAGTGAAATGTTAGCTAGATCGGGTTATTAAACTTATCTTATTTGATAACTTGATTGGGTTTTAAGAAGTATATTTTTTTCTTGTTGTCCACATTTGAGGGCATTTTTATACCCTCAAACAAAAACATCAGTGTGGAGTGTGAAGGAGAAGGTCAAACTTGATAGAGTTTGGGAGGAAAAGAGATTTTTTATTGCATTTTCATCCATGGTGCCCCGCAAACGAGGTAGGTCTTCATTCTTTTCGTCATTTATGTATTTTTCCACCAAATTTTGTAATGTGGTTTTGTAATTTATAAGTTTTGTAATTTCGTTTTCATAATTTATAATTATTTTTTAATTTTTTAAATATAGATGCATCAATGAATCCAAGAAAATGAGAGAGAGACGAAAGGCTGCCTCCTACACAATCAAACCCTCCACCCACTGTGACACAACCATAAAACTATCCACCCATTGTGACATATGCACAAAACCCTCTACCTGTAGTGACACAACCACAAAACCCTCTACTCAATGTTCTCATTCAACAACCACTACCTCCTATAAACCCTCCATGCATACAACTACATCATTTAACTACTACACAAGAGTACCTCATAAACTGCCTTACACTAAATAGTGCAAACATTACCCAAATGCTCAATAGGTTACAGTCATCTACACTTTCTCACCGCTCAACCCTAGCAAGTACACTTGAACAAATGACCCAAAATACGAATGAGATGTCTAGGGAGATTACCAAATGGGGTACATTGAGGGATAGGTGTCATGCATTTTATGTCAATGGGTTATCATATTAGCAACTGAAAGATAAAGATATAAAGGTACTATATGTTTTCTTTTCACTGATTCTATATCTGACAACTCTCTATTACACACAACCAATACTTTTCCTATTCATTGGTACACTCATTCTAGGATGAGATTGTGTTTTTGGGATAGGTGGTATATGGTATTTGACCTACCACCATGTAATAATTATGAGATGCCTCTATATGTTTTTAGAAAGCTATATTGTGTGCTCATCCTTAGCAAGAAGCCAAATTACTTTGACATATGTGAGTTCTAGGGTAGAGGGAGAGGCTCTACATAGGATAGACTTGTGGAACATAGGGTGGTACAAAAACATGAGAGGAGATGTACAACATGAAAAATTATGGCTCATGTTGTGATCCCATCAATTGTAAAGGAGTCTATTGATTTACAAACTCTTAATGTGACTGCATCATTGACAGATGTTAGCATTGAACATGACTTACAATTAGGTGGTATTCCTTCACCTATGGCTCCTCAACCATCATCAGATGCACCTTTAGGGTCATCACAGTATGCGACAACTCCATCATCATCACCTATGGCACCTCAGTCATCATAGCCTATGACAGCTCCATCAACATCACTTGCACCACCAATGTCATCTTTGCGTGTGCCACCTGCACCACCAATGTCATCTCCACTTATGTCACTTGCACCACTAGTGTCATCCTCTCTCGTGTCACTTGCATCGTCCTTACATGCATCATTAAAGTCTTCAGGGCATTTTTGTTTTAACTGTCAACGCATGTTTGATAGGATGGATATTGAGGCATCTTAGGATGAAGTGTCATCTCATCCATATGTACATTTTGGGAATACTTGTTATTCATGCAGGGGTGTGGATGTTACACTCACAGATGATTTGATGGCAATGGCCTTCAATGGATAGAAGACACAGGTTTGTTTGTTTGAGTTTTGACATGATATTATTTAATCAGTACCTAATTATCATAAAATAAAATAGAAATTATTTTATAAATCACTCTAGATTGGTGTGTGACCAATATGCAATGTAGGGTGCAGTAAGTGGTATGAGAACACGACAGAGTACTTGTTCTACTAGAGGTGCAAGGCTAGGAGAAAGAACACCCAAGGTAAAGGTTTTTTAAATATTGTTAAAATTACAATAATACATTCGCTTTAAAATATTGTTTCTTAATTGGTATGACACTAACAACACAAAGTTCCCTAAATTTTGTTTCTTAATTATTTTACAACAAACACCCAGTCTCTAAGAAGTCTTACAAGGAAGCCAATAGAATATCCATGTCCAAGTTAAGTTGAAGAGGACATCTCATCTAATTACATCATGTGAAGTTGCTAGTACGTTGAAACCTTTCCATCTCTTGCACTCATCATTCCTCTTCCATGTCCCATAACTATCATCCATCTTTCATCCAACCCTCTTATAGATCCTCTTCCATATCCTAACATTATTGAAACCCCTCTTGTAAATCCTCTTTCATCTGCTACCATCATTAAAACCCTCCCATTCATCAATTCTATCCAATTCCCATCCACATCTCTTTCTCCTAGCATTACCCAAACCCCATCTAATGAACCTCATGAGTTTTAATTGCAATAGATTTCCACAATCCATGATATTTTGTATTCGAGCTCATGAGTTTTGTCATGATATTATTTAATCACCTAAATATCATAAAAGTAAATTTTATTTTAATGTGTAGAGAACTTTATATTGATATGTGAAAAATATGAAATCTAGGGTACATCAAGCGATATGAGAACACCACACAATACTCATCCTACTAGAGGTGTGAGGCTAGGAGCAAAAACACCCAAGGTAAAGTTTTTTAAATATTCTTAAAATTACAATAATGCATTGGCTTTGAAATATTGTTTTTAATTATTACGACACTAACAACACAAAGTTCTATAAATGTTGTTTCTTAATTATTTTACAACGAATACCTGGTCTCTAAGAAGTCTGACAAGGAATCCAATAGAATATCCATGTCCAAGTTAATTTGATGAGGACATTTCACCTAATTACATCATGTGAAGTTGCTAGCACGCTAAAACCTTTCCATCTCCCACACTCATCATTCCTCTTCCATGTCCCATAACAATCATCCCTCTTTCATCCAATCCACTTATAAATCCTCTTCCATTTCCTACCATCATTAAAAAACCCTACCAAATTCATCAAATCCATCCAATTCCTATTCACATATCTTTCTCCTAGCATACACAAACTCCATCTAATGAACCTCATGAGTTCATCCTCCATATACCCGTCTGCATCAAAGAACCTCCTTATCAAATAGCATGTCTTGCAAGAGTGTGGAGACCATGAATTTCCACTTGTATTTCTTGACAAGGTGCCAACAGTTCATTTGCATTTCTCTTTTCCTTCTTGGTCTCTTTGTCTTCAATTCAAGTGTTGAAGCCTTTTTGAGCCCCAAATTTTCCTATCTTATCCTTCCAATATTGTCCTTCAAATCCTCCTTGTGTTTTCTTTCCCTCCTATGATCTTCTTGTTTTTATTGTGCCTCCTTTCCATTTACAACATTATCTCATATTTATGACAATACTCTTTACTATTTTATAGGGCTTGTCGGGGGCTAAAATTTCTCAAGTTGATAATGCCACACTTTATGCCATTAACTTTGGCCTTGACAGATATGTGGTATCATAGCTTACACAACTATCAAGTTTACTATTTGAGTTGAACTCATGATTTGTCTTATTTATTCCTCTTATGTTATATTTGTTTCTTCTTTAGGGTACTCCACATAGCTTAAGGTCTAGAGGAATCAAAAGGAAATCAACAAGAAAACCAAAACAAAAAAAAGATATTAAATACAAGTCAAGTTTATATTTTACATTTTATTATGAATGAATGTATATACATGTACTAAATATTAATAAATACATATTGAATTTTTTGTTGAATATATGTAGAAACAATTGAGTTTTTTAGAGTTGATGAATGCACCTAAGACTGTTGATGTTGAGGCAATGGAAGAGGTAAAATTTCATATTTTTATTCTCATAAATTTTAGGTTATAGCATGCATTTGTTCTATATACACATTCAACCATTGTATTTTCAAATGAGTACATTTTTTTTAGTTTTATAGTAATTATCAACAATTTATCTTATTAACATGTGTTATTTATATTTTACCTATTAAAACACTCCTTGAGACTTCGTGCAAATTATTTCCCATTTCATTTTGTCCCAAGAATCAAAGACAGGGTCAAACATAATAGAGGCTAGAGTGTGTATCTAGATTCTTAGTTGAAGCCCTCTCATGATCTCAATTTGGATTGCTTGTGTGTGTGGTAGAAATCCCTAATGCCTACTCTATAATTCTAACATTTTATCACTTACCATACAGGTTGTGCCTCATACCAATGTTGATTCATTACTCACTACTATATTTGGGTCTGAATTATGATGGCCACCTATCACCTAAGTGACACCACCATAAATTGGCTCCCATTGCACAAACATTAGACTTTTGTTCTCGCAAATTGCAACAACAAGGGTGTCCACCACAATTGTGATCGAAAAAGCTATTGTAACTTGGAACAAGACAAGGGAAAGTGTTCATGTTCACACCATCATAATTGCAATGGCTAGCCATTGGAGACTCTATCACACATGCGATGTGTATGCAACAACAATGATGTGGGAGTGATAGCTAGCCATCAGAACTATCTATTGCAATAACGACAGGTATGTGATAATGGATATGTGATAGCAATGTTGTGAAAGCGATGGATAGCCATTGGAATAAGTTATCGCAAGTTCGATGAATTGTTGTATTAATAAAAAAAAATGGCGGCAAACGTTGAATAAGTGTTCCCATGATGACATCACAAAGAGGCTTAACATCAACTATGATGCTCTCATAGCTCATAGTAGATTCACATAGTTAGTTGTCATGCAATCATAGGTCAATGCTGAATGGTTTTGAGAACAACTTAATATTCTCTACTAATTAGGGCCAACCATGTGAAGGTGGAAGCTCATTTGGCCCAACCCCCCCCCCCCCCCCCCCCCCCCCCCCCCAACCAATAGCTAAATTCCTTGTTAACATCTAAAAACTTTAAGAAAGGATCAATCTTTAAAGTACCTCGAATGTCCTCATCACCTCCTGCATAAAAAGAATCCAATATTAAAAAATGCCCCCTAAGAAATAATAGTTCAGGTGAAATAAACACATGAAACATGAGAGAGAAAAAGAGGAATATACTTACCAATAGGCATTGCCATCGCATCTATGGCCATGCTACGTGTTGAGTGAGTTTTATTATTTTTTTGTTGTGCCAAGATCTTTTTATTTATATACATATATACATACATAGAGACACATATATGTGTGTGTATGTATATATGCATATACATATATTTGTATATAAATACATATATACATACATACATATACATAGATCACAAGGACATGACAATGAGATGTGGAGATCACAAGGACACGACAAAGAAATGTAGTGATCACAAGGGCACAACAACAAAATCATAGATCTCCACTAGTCTCCACAATCCACAAGATCTCTCTGTACACACACACACACACACACACACACACACATATATATCCTTTACATGGTTTAGAGGTAATGTCATTGTGGCATAGGCTTCTACAAGGGAATGAGCCTCATGATTATGGCATTTACACAGAAGTAGAACTTTCTTCTTCAACTCCTTACACTTGACTCTTCACTAAAGTTATTCTTCTAGCAGTTGTAATACCCCAAAATTGGCTCATTGCCATGATACCAATTCTGGTCTATTTCTGATCAATCCTAAAGTCCTATTTCACTAGGCAAATTCTTATTCTGCTACTCGCTACTTAACTTAATTGTCAGATGCAAAAAACCCTAATCTGCATTCATCATGCTTATTATTTAATTCCTATAGTATTTACTCATATTAGTCACATTAAACCTATTGATTAATATTTAATTTAATTATTAAGTATTTATACTTTAATTAAATTAAATTATATCTTAAGGCTAATGTACTAAGGAATTAAATTTATTTAATTTAATAAATATGCCTATTCTAATTAATTGAATGAAATTATTTAATTAAATAGGAAAAGGTATTTATGAGGTCATATCTCATTTTATTAAATTATATATCTCTCCAAAATCTCTCTTCAGTTCAAAAAGGAAATTCCCAGTTCACTGCTGATCAAATTAGAAATGATTCAGATCACTTACTCTCTGACACTAAAGTCTATCTGAGTTGACTGACTCATACACTCAGATTTGAGCCAATTAACTCCCTTTGATTTGGGAATATTAATTTATAACTGAGCTTCATCTTCAATCCTGACCGTTGATTGAAATCAATCTCAACCGTCGATGGATTCCAAGAAAGTCTATTTAAGAGACTCTCATTTCCTCATTACAGAGGTTGAATTTTTATGCTATCGAATTTCTATTGCATTTTGCACTCACCTTGCTTTAGCATATTCTTACATCTTTTCATCGTTAGCTTAATTGTCATTTAGATTTAATCTTGCATACATTTAGATTAATTTACTTTACATGTTCTTAGATTAGAATGCATCTTTCATCCTAGAATACTTTACACGATCATATAGACTAATTGCATTTCATTTAAATCCTTCATTCTTAGAAGGTCCGGTTGCCTACACCTCAAATCTGAGGACATTAATTAGACAAATCCTTCTAGATAGAAGGCAACAGGTCGCTCTTTTGGACCTCTTGGATAAACAACTCAATGTTTATTCCAGGATGATTTCGCAAGTAATGACTATGTTGAAGTGTCTATGAGGTTCAAAGGCCCATAATTCATAGGTACATTTCTAGTGCCCATCGTGGGGCTCAAAAAAATCAATTTCTCAGGGCTTCTCTACATTTTTTTAATCAAATTTTAAATTCTCTGTCCATACGATTTCGTATAGATTCAGGAATCTTCGCACGAGACTGTTTATTTTCACGCAAGGATCCAAAATCTTCACGTGAAGATTCTCTCTAGGTCACGCGAAATTTTGCGCGGCACCTGTTTCTTCGTGCGGGCCGTAAAATAATCTCACACAAGCTGCAAACAATTTCGCACGGGTTGAACAGAGATTTCGCGTGAAATCCTATGACAGCAATTTCAGTTTTTAGCATTATTTTTTGATCTTCAACTTATCTGATTTTGCTAATGTACTTGTCTTAATCTGTTCTTTGATTTCTTGTAGCTCAACCATTTTTTGCAGGATGTATTGCCGAAGATTCCTTTTTAAAACCCACTTGAAAACAGACTGACAGTTTTCTTGCAGGACGCTATCAAAGATACGCTTGTCAAAGACAATATTTTCAAACCCACAAAACAATGTGTATCTTCCTTTTTTGTTTTCAAAATTAGTCTAATTAGGGGCTTGTGAACTTCCTAGGGTGCAAGATGAAAAAATAGGGGAATATTCTCTTCACTTCTTGGAGGTCATGACCAAGAGTGAATCAGAAACCTAGGCGCTTTTGAAAGATGGCATTTCGAAGAAGGCAAGCAGCTTGGTGGTTCTCCAACGCTTATTCTCTTCTATGATTTTGGCTGGAGCGTGAATGAGATTCCTGTGTAGCTGACACTACTTGCAGGACCTAGCATACTTGATAGCTTCTTGCTCCATTTTGGGCCAGCAGTAACCAACATGAAGGAGTTTGTGAGCTAGTGTTAGGCCATTGGAATGAGATCCGCAAATGCCCTCATGAACGTCAATTAGTGCACGTTTGGACTCTTTGGGTTCTAAACACCTAAGGAGTGTTCTGTCGAGACCTCTGCTATACAGATCATCAGCAATAATGACATAATGTGAAGCATTACGGATTAGGTAACATTTCTCATTCTGGGTCAGACCTTCCGGAATGGTTTGATTATGAAGGTAGGAATAGATGTGATGGTAGCGGGATGATTCTTGTCCTATAATAGAATAGATCATCTTAGAATCAGGGGTGTCATAGGCTGGGTAGTGTAACGCTTCCACCAAGAACTCATGTCAGAGATCATTTTTTGGCATTTGTAGCAGGGAGGCCAGAGTGGCCATGGCATCAACCGCTTTATTATTTGCTCATGGAACTTGCTGGAAGGTGATGTGTGCAAAATACTTTTTCAAGTTATCAACCATGCGCTTGTAAGGAATTAGTTTCTCATCCTTTGTTTGATACACATCATTTACCTGGTTGATAACAAGCTGAGAGTCACCAAAGATGTCTAACTGATCCACTCTCCATTCAGATGCAATTTTCATGCCCTTGATCAAAGCCTCATATTCAACAATGTTATTTGTACAGGGAAATAGAATCTTGTATGCTTTGGGCAATGAGTATCTTTGTGGTGTAATAAAGAGTAATCTAGCACCTGATCCCTGTTGCGTGAAGGACCCATCGAAGAACATAACCCATGTATGGTGCATGAGTGTAAAAATTGACTCATCTGGGAAATCAATGTTCATTGGTAGAAGACTCTATAGGGGTGCCTCGGCCAGCTGGTCTACAATTTCCTATCCCTTTATAGCCTTGCGTTCAACATATTGGATGTCAAACTCACTGAGTATCATGACCCATTTAGCCAATCTTCCTGTGAGAGCTGCCTTACTGAGCAATTACTTTAGTGGATCTATTTTAGCCACAAGCCGTGTAGTGTGGGCAAGCATGCAGTGTCTTAACTTTTGGGAAGCAAAGACAACTACCAAGCAAGCTTTCTCAATAATGCTATAGTTCTTCTCATAAGAAACTAGTGTTTGGCTCAAGTAGTAAATAGCTCTTTCTTTGTTGTCTTTATCTTCCTGAGCCAACAAGATTCCCAAAGATGTTTCAGTGGCTGAAATGTATAAAAGCAAAGGCTTCCCATGAATAGGAGGCATAAGAATTAGAGGATTGACAAGATATTGTTTGATCTGTGTTAAGCTTTGCTCACAATCTTGGCTCGAATTGAATTTCACACCCTTGTGTAAGGTCTTTGTGAAGGGTTGTGATCTATCCGCCAATTGTGAAATAAATATACAAATAGATTGAAGCCTTCCCTGTAGTCCTCTCATCTAACTGATGTTCTGAGGTGGTGACATGTTCATCATGGCTTTTACTTTCTCCAGATCTACTTCAATTCCTTTTGCAGAAATAATGTATCCCAACAATTTCCCTGATGTGACACCAAATGCGCATTTCTTAGGATTAAGCCGAAGACTGAATTTTTCCATATGATCTAGGATGGGTCCCAAATCTTGCAAATGAGTATTGCGTTTAGCACTTTTGACCAAGGTATCATCGATGTAGTCCTCCATGGTTCTATGCATCATGTCATGGAAAATTGTAGTAACAGCCCGCTGATATGTAGCACCAGCATTCTTCAAACCAAATGGAATCACATTCCAACAAAAGGTTCCCCATGCACATGTGAAAGCTATTTTCTCTTGATCTTCTGGCATAATTTTTATCTAATTGTATCCAGAAAAACCATCCATAAGTGAATACATCTCATAGCTAGCCGTCATGTCCATGATCATATCAATATTAGGGAGCGAAAAGTCATCTTTAGGACATGCCAAGTTAAGATCACAGAAGTTTGTACAAACCCTAATAGATTTATCGTGCTTGGAAATTGGAACAATATTGGATATCCATTTAGCATAATTAATTGCATGAATAAAACCAGATTTTAGAAATTTCTCCAATTCTGCTTTGACAAGCAATACAACATGAGGATGCATTTTTTGAAGCTTCTGTTTAACTAGTTTGATGCCTGCTGCTATGGACAAATGATGCATGATAAGATCAGGATCCAATCCTAGCATGTCGAAATATGTCTAAGAAAAATTTATTTTCTTTTCTTTGAAAAAGGCAATGAATTGTTCCTTCTCTTCAGCTAATAGTGACTACGCCAGATGTATCATATGAGGATGTTCTTATGTGCCCAAGTTAATTGGCTGCATCGGCTCTATTAACACTGATGATCTCTCCTGAAAGTGACTAGGAAGGACATCAAATATCTCATCTGCGGGTGCCTCAGAGAGGTTTTCACCCTTGGATACGTCTTTTGTTTTTACTTTTTTGGGATCTGACACTGCCACAATGTGGTTTTCACCATCAGACCTCTTGCATTTTTTCTTTTTAATTGTGTGACTGAGATATTTGATGTCGGCCTCAATCATGTTGATACTCTGCTCATTGGTGGAAGACGTTACAAGTTCGATAGCATTTAGGTAACAAGCAAGAGCATAGTTATTCTGGAACGTGGGGACTTCGTTAGATGCATTGGGGTTCCAATCTATAAGCTTGGAATGTGTGAGTGAGAGAGTAGTGGTTGGTTCAATTGCGTTCACAGTATAGTCATTAAGTGCTTGGACCAACAATTCGAGACCTACAATGACTTCATCCACAGGTGTGTTCAAATGCCTCAGAATACAAATGTTAGTAAGTGACAACTCTAGGACACTAGTTGGATCAGACCCATGTGACCTAACCCTAGACATTTCACCCACTTTGATTTGGTTTTCATAGACATGTACTTGATCAATGTCTTTATCAGTAGTAGCTTCTAAAAGAGATTCAAATTCATATTCATGAGAATCAGTGCTACATGGCGAGAGATTATAGAACTCCCCAATAGTGATAGGGACATAGTCACCTTCATCCTCTGGGTTCTTACACAAATACTCAACATGACATGACTGATTAGATTCTCCCTTTTCTGAATGATATTTGAGTTGCTTAGTATTGTCCTTAGAAGAATCACTAGTGTCATCCACAGTGCTAACATGTTGTACAAAGTCATCTGGCTCAGTAAAGAATTTAGCGAGATCATAAGGGATAGGATGAGGATAGGAATCCTCATCATCAGATTCTTCCTCTTGAGTATCTGACTCAGCTTGTGACTCATTTTTAGATGAATTGTTAGGTTTGGGAACCAATTTATTGGATCCCAAATGGAAAGGGACCTTCTTAAATCCTAGGCCAGTTGTATCACTATTTCTTTGAGCTATTACTTTGATAGGATCAATTAGGCCATTGTTATTGCACCCAATAGGGCCGGTTCCCTTGTAACCAAAATGTTTCATAAGCCTAAGACCAAGCTCATATTTCTTAGGAGTAATTTCTCGAGCTTGTTCTGTTAGGTCCACTAGAGCCTCTTCTCTCTAAAGCCATGCAACAATGGCTCTATTTTCACTTTCATCTTCTAAGGGAACTGTAGCCTTGACAAAAGCGCCATTATACTTGGTCTGAGGTGTCAGCATGAACGACTTCTTTGCCTCTAAGGGTCTCCCATAATATTAAGGAGACTCTGGGAAAGATGTCAATGATAGAACTGGTTCAATGTGATACTCCCCCATGCAAGTTACTTTCAGTTTGAATGATTGCTTAATTTGTTTCAGCTTATTGTCATGATAATCAGTGGACTCACGGTTAGCAGGGATGAAAGTTTTAGCATCTTTGAGCATATTGCAGGTGTATCTAGTAGTAGTAGGAATAGTAACTTTAGAGCCATGAAATGGGAATTTGATGCATTGGTGGTATGTGGATGGCACAACGCGCATCTCATGTATCCATGGTTGTCCTAACAGAATGTTGTAAGCCAAGGGAATGTCAAGCACATGATAGGTGACATCCCTCTCTACAGGACCGGCATGAATGGGTAAAACCACAAGGCCTAGAGACTTTCATTCCACTTCATCATACGCTTTGATAGTGATCTTTTGTCAAGGATCGATAGAGTCCTCAAAATAATTCAATTGTCTAAGCAGAGAAATAGAGACAATATTTAGGCCAGCGTCGTTGTCAATGAGTACCCGACGAACACGTGTTTGATGGATCATAACCTCAATGTGTAGAAGTTGATTGTGTGGGTGACTCAGTGAGTTATCATCCTTCTCAAAGAAGGTCATAAGATAAGGTGAGGTCAATGACCTACCATGGATTGAAATCGCTCAAGATCAAGATCTTGAGGAACATTTGCCTCAGTGAGGGCTTTATCCAGAATCTTCCTGTGAGTAGGTGAGATTTTAAGTAGCTCAAAGATAGAAATCTGAGCATTAGTTCATTTCAGTTGATCTAGAACACTATAATTGGTTGCTGTCGAGTTCGTTGTGGGTTTTGCAC
The DNA here is from genome assembly GCA_028749045.1 of Cupressus sempervirens. Classification (NCBI taxonomy): domain Eukaryota; kingdom Viridiplantae; phylum Streptophyta; class Pinopsida; order Cupressales; family Cupressaceae; genus Cupressus; species Cupressus sempervirens. Next base: position 470,656,134 of record CM053783.1, on the reverse strand, counting down.
CTTTACTAGACGGACCAACAAGGGCTTTGTCTTTGTGTTGTTGAGGATCTGAAGTAGGAGGCGCAGGGCCTTTGAACACCAACTTGGCGCGAGAGCGAGTAACAACGTTAGCACAGTTTTGTAAAGGTGCATTATCCATTTCATTGGAAGTAGGGCCCCTCAAGACAAATGGTTTCTTGGGTTTGTAGTTATCTTGCTTGCCCTTAATGGTAATAATGTTGCAATATTTAGAATCCATAGACTCAACCATATGAATGACATTGTCATCATTGAAATATGTATAGTTGACCTTATTGTAGGGTTGTGGTTTCAAAGTCTCTCCTTTTTCATAAGCTGGGAAAGGTTATTTGAATGCCTTGTGGTCTGAGTTTTTGTTATGTCCATCTACCACAAGATCACCAGCATCAATCATGTCTTGGACTTTATGGCCCAAGTTTATAAAATTGCTAGTTTTGTGTCCTTGTTTTGGTGATACTCACAAAATGAGGTCTCATTCCACCATGGTGGACATGGTTGTGGATCATAGGGATGAGGGTTATCCATTGGTGAAATAAGCTTGTGTTGTAGCAATGTTTTGTAAACCACATCCAAGGGTTCTCCCAAAGGTGTGTATTCTCGCTTAGGGCGTGTTGCCCATGAGTTTCTTGGTTTGTCCCCAGACATCTTATTGTCAAGGGGAGGTTTTTTAGCATTTTTGGTTGCTTTGAGGCCATCTGTGAGATTAAATGCAGCTTTAGCAGGTTTGGGTGTGACATTGTCAACAACTCCATCATGTACAATTTCTCAGTTCTTGTTGACATGTTTGGTTTTATCCCTGTTGGAAGTGGAACCTTGTTTTATGTCTCTCTGAAGAGTGAGTTCACCTTTCTTGACCATAAATTCTTTGATACGGATAGCCTGTGTAATCATGTCTTCAAAGGTACATGGACCTTGTAGTTGGACTCTATACTCGAAATTAGGTAAGAGGTTATCCATGAAAATGTCAAGCTTCTCTGTTTTTGGAATTTTGCGAGAATACTTAGTGTATAGTTGTCTCCATTATTGGAGGAATGTGAGAAAAGGCTCACCAACTTTTTTTTAAAGGTTGCATAGATCTTGAATATTGACAGGATGTTGAATGTTATGAGAATATTGTTGAACAAAGAGATTGGCAATTTCGTCAAACGTCTTGATACCAGGAGGTAAATGTGAGAACCACTCCAAAGCCTGACCACCTAGGCTTCTAGGAAATAAACACATGAGGTAGGTTTGATCATGTATAAACTCCATAGAAAAAGCACCAAATTCTCGCAAGTGATCTTGGGGATCAGTAGTACCAAAGTACTTGTCATATTTGGGTAGTTCTATGCCTCATGGGAAAGGCAACATGTTTATGCTTTTGTCAAATGAAAATGGACAAAGAGCGTCCAATGTGTATGTCTTTGTGGGTTTCTCTTTCTCATGCATCATCTGAGCCAATTGGTCTTGCATAATCTTCAGTTGTTTTTGGAGTTTAGAAGTCTCAGTTTCTTCTTCATGCGTGATAATGGTTTCCACATTGAAATGAGAGGGTAACTTTGCTCCCTCTTGGGCAAGTTTGAGAAAGTACTTTTCTTTCTCTTCGTTGAGTAGGATTCCCATGACCTTTTGGAAGTTTTTGTCTCTTCGACATTTTGCTATGTGTTCAGGGAGTATTTCCACCTCTTCCTATTCCTCATCAGTGTCATAGTTTTTCTCTTTCTCTTTGTCATTCCTAGGTGGTTCTTGATGTCGACTATGAATACTATGTTAAGGTTCATGATTAGTCATTATAGGAATGTGTTCAGTTTCAGTGTGTTGTGTTTCAAAAGGTCCTCTAAAAAAAAGATCAGACATCGTGTTTGGTAATGTAGGACCTCTTCCTGTCTCAGTATCCTCTTGGTACAAAGGATTCCTAACTTGTTGCAGGTTTATGGAAAATATTTGCTAAGCTTGAGGTGACTTGGCAAGTGAGGGGGATCATGAAGATGCCTCACTAGCTGAACTAGATATAGATTGTGTAATGAAAGGTAAGTGACCTCTGTCGCGATTACGACCCCTAGCACAACCACGTCTAAGTCTAAGAGGATAAAACACATTGTTGCTTCTGGTTGCAATAGTCATAGACAAGGACAAGAAGCTAGAACCTAGACAAGGACTACACTAAGACTGAGTCTCAAAAAGGACAAGATAATAGCAAGAATGTTGTACACTAAGGCACAAATGGTCTAATTTAAAGGCTAGAATTGCCAGAGATTATGACCAATGTGACACAAAGTGTGACAAGCATTAAGAAACAAAGACAAAGGTAACATAAGAGACAAGACTAGTCAAAGTACAAGACACGAGTCTTTAGCTAAGCAAAGTGTCACTATTTTAGGACTGTTTGCAGAAAGAGAGCGATAAACAGACGTAGAAAAAGACAACATGCAGGCCGTAGATAGCTAAAAAAGACCCAAAAATCGTAATGCTAACACAAAGTCTCGCACGAGAAACCTTTACAGGCCGCGTGAAGAATTTTTCTGGGTCGCGCAAAGGTCAATGCGACAATCACCAGTGGTCCTCACTAGGTTTGCCTATTGTCGCTAGTGTCACTCTTTTTGAGATTCTCCTCATAGGATCTCCTTCACGACAGTCACCAATTGTTTTAGCTGTGTCTGACTACTGTCATTAGTGTCACTCTTTTCAAGATTCTCCTCATAGAATCTCTTTCGCAACAAGTCACCAGTTGTTTCAGTTGTGTCTGCCTATTGTTGCTAAGGTCATGTCTCCAGATTCCTTTATGGAAAATCTCTCTTGTATCAGCCACCAATTATCTTGGTTGTGTTTGTCTACTATTGCTTAGTCTTTCTTAGGTTCTTCATCATGAAGATTCCTCTTTGACCTCAGTCACTAGTCGTTCTGACTAAGTCTACCTACTATTGTCACCTTACTAAAGAGATTTCTTTCAAACATGTTCTAGACACTAATACTTGACATCAATCCCAAAAATGAATGCAAAATGACATACTTGTTTTGATATGTTGAGCTTTTTCTTTGTTTGCTTTGTTTTTGCTTTATCATGTCCCTTCAAGCAACTCGATGATGTCATTTCTAATTAGAGAAGTAATGACTGGGGGCATGATCTTTTATTTGCTTTATGTCTTTGGTTTGGTTCCAATAAGTTGGTATATTCCTATAAAAGGGGTGTCCACTATAAGAGCCTCCATCTCGTATTGGATGGCCATGTGTACCTCGACTATTTTTATACAAATATGTCAATACTGTTGGTTCTTCTCCTTGTTTGTTGGATTGAAATCTTCATGCTACAGTAAATACTGATACTCGTCCTACTAAGTGAATGTACAGGTCACTGCGAGTATATCTAGCACACTTCTGTCTCAAATTACGAATGCAAGGGTCATTGCGAATAGAATAAATACTAAATACTTAGCATAAGATAGATCTCTCATGTGTTTGGTGTGTCTATTATGCAAGCAACATTCAATTCATCCTAGCGTTTATGCTTTGATGCTTATGTTAACTTGCTATATTAAAAGGGACAAATGTTCTGGTCATTCTGGCTTCTTGTGCCTCGAATGCTTACATTCCATCCCGACAAACCAATAACGTATGTTATATTCATATTTCCATGATTGCAATGTCAGTGGGAATTGTATGACCTATGAGCTTTGTTCTATATCCGATTATGATTAAATATTGGGGCTTGGTAACTAGACCTAGGGTTGCATTTAACCTAGTCTTGCATTACATTCTTCACTTGCATAAACACACAATTCGATGGTCATTCTGTTCCTACCCTTTTTGATGAAGGATCAGGAGCATCTCCACATGTATCAGGTTCCTCCATGGCTGCACAAGTGTTTGGTCCATTGATTCATGCTCCTCAATGGAATACCTGTCACTGTCAAGCAAAAACATGCAACACTACGTGAGATGTCAGTCCATACATATGCATTCTATCCAAGTACAACATACATCTCATGTACATCAAAGTAAAGAAAAAATAGACAATGGCATGTACACAAGAATACTCAGCTCAAGATCTCATATATATATATCAAAAGAATGGATCAGTACAAAAAAATGGGCGCTACTCGAGCACAATCAATCAAAAATGATACATGTGGTGTTGGCACACCAATCGATACATAGCCAGGGATCAAAATCATAGTCAGGCATAGAGTGTCTAACTCTGTCCCGTACCCTGGCCCCTAGGAGGAGCAGGAGCAGCAGGTGGCAGAGGCGGTGGTGGCATATTTGGTCTGATAGGAGGTTGTGCACCTCTAGACTCTCGAGCATACTGAGAAAAGCACTGAACCTGAAGTGTCTCATTAGGTACTACACTCGTATATGCAGCATAATAGTACACTGCCCAAGCTGACTAGAAGCGAACCTCATCCTACGCCAACTCTAATCTCCACTTCGTAGTCTTCGCGTGCTCTCTGCATTAGTCTGTCTCCCGCTGTCTCTCCACCAACTATGCATCTCAGACTGCCACTAAAATCTGCATGTCCCCCAACTGCTGGGAGGCCTAACGGATCCACTCTCGGTACCGTCGTACCGTGTCCTGCACCCCAGCTGCTAACTGATTTGGCATATCCTCATCTAGCATCTTAGGTGCTTGCTGCTGTGGTGGTGTCTACTACTGTGGTGGTGCCTGCTTATTATTTAATTCCTATAGTATTTACTCATATTAGTCACATTAAACCTATTGATTAATATTTAATTTAATTATTAAGTATTTATACTTTAATTAAATTAAATTATATCTTAAGGCTAATGTACTAAGGAATTAAATATATTTAATTTAATAAATATGCCTATTCTAATTAATTGAATGAAATTATTTAATTAAATAGGAAAAGGTATTTATGACGTCATATCTCATTTTATTAAATTAAATATCTCTCCAAAATCTCTCTTCAGTTCAAACAAGAAATTCCCAGTTCACTGCTGATCAAATTAGAAATGATTCAGATCACTTACTGTGACACTAAAGTCTATCTGAGTTGACTGACTCATACACTCATATCTGAGCTAGTTAACTCCCTTTGATTTGGGAATCTTAATTTATAACTGAGCTTCATCTTCAATCCTGACCGTTGATTGAAATCAATCTCAACCGTCGATGGATTCCAGGAAAGTCTATTTAAGAGACTCTCATTTCCTCATTACAGAGGTTGAATTTTTATGCTATCGAATTTCTGTTGCATTTTGCACTCACCTTGCTTTAGCATATTCTTACATCTTTTCATTGTTAGCTTAATTTTCATTTAGAATTAATCTTGCATACATTTAGATTAATTTACTTTACATGTTCTTAGATTAGAATGCATCTTTCATTCTAGAATACTTTGCATGATCATATAGACTAATTGCATTTCATTTAAATCCTTCATTCTTAGAAGCTCTGGTTGCCTACACCTCAAATCTGAGGACATTAATTATGCAAATCCTTCTAGATAGAAGGCGATAGGTCGCTCTATCGAACCTCTTGGATAAACAACTCAATTTTTATTCTAGGATGATTCCGTAAGTAATGACTATGTTGAAGTGTCTATGAGGTTCAAAGGCCCACAATTCATAGGTACAGTAGTGAGAATAGTTGCTACAAATTCTTGCGAGCCAAGGAACCCTGAACCTATGCTATGTTTTTTGGAGACATGGGAGAAGTTACTACCAGCCTTAGTACTTCATAACATTTTGGATCATATAGTGATGCCCAAATTAATAGCATTAGTAGATAGTTGGGATCCTTGCAAGGAGAGCACGCCTTTATATACAACCATTTGTTATAATTTGGGGAATGCACTTCATGCCTAGCATTCAAGTGATGCATTTGCATATGCAATTTTATCACCTTGAAAAACTATATTTGATTTTGCTACCTGGGAATGATTGATTATTCATTTTCTTGTACCTAATTTGAAGAAAGTTCTACAAGAATTTGTAATCAACCCAACTAATCAACAACTAGACCTATTTAACTGGGTTAGTATTCCCATTTATCATATGGTTGCAATGTTGGAGGTAGCATTTTTATCAATGTTGGATGAGATAGTATGTTGTTGAATCACTCTAAAATCCCTTTACATTCAAGTCAGAATCTCCTTGGAAATTTATAATATTTATTAATTTATCGAGGCCCTTAAAAACAATAGATTTTTTGTGTGAATGGCCTTGATATTGGGATTTTTCTCTCATTTTCTAAACATATTACTGTACCCATACGTTTCATGACATAATACAAAATGCAATGGATTCTTATAATAAAATTAATAAAGAAATGAATGATAACAAGAAAAATGTATACGAAAATTTAATAATGGAAGTCACCTTTAGGAACTTGTGTATTCTCTTGGCAAATATGTCATCAAAAATGTTCATGACCATTTTTGCTTCTACATGTTTTTGCATGGAGCATTCACACACCTAGTGCTCACAAATGTCTACTTAAGAATGTATGTGAACCTGCAATGCATTGCTATGTGGTGAAATATGTAAAAAATCATATAATCCTTCATCACACAAGGTCATTGGCTTGGTGTGCTCATTCATTAAGTTAGGCACCTAAGTGTGGTGTTAAGTGCTATGTTTCTAATTTGGACCTATCTTTATTTTTTCCTTGTAGCCCATTCTTTTTCCAATGGACTATTATAGGTAATTGGAAAGGGGACTCTTTTATGGTAGGTTCTTCTAGAAACACTCTTAGAACAACCTTATCTTTCAATTTAAGTCTTGCAACCTCTTCAATTGAGGTCCAACTTGCAATGATTTGGAGAAAGGAAATTAATATTGGTAGATGACTCATGATGGAGTCAATCATCATCAATCATTCTCTTATTTGGTAATTGCAATTTTGAATTATATATTGAGCTTGCATTTTGGGGGTGCAAGATCTTCCCTAGTTTTCTCTTTCTAAACTTGGGGAATTTTCCTATGGAGACCAAATAGATTAGTGATCAAGGTCAGGGTGTTTTTTGTTAGTGTAGTTTTTTATTTTTCCTATATTGCTAGGTTTTTCCTACACTTTTAATAATCTTGCTTAGGTTAATAAAGGATTTCTTATTAGGTAAATGGTTGTGAGGTGTCACCTTCCTACATGTGAGCATCCATTAGCTATCTTGGGAAGATACTTTGCTATCTTTAGTCCGGTAGATGGTCGCTCCTCATTGGTTGGTGTTGCCACCTCCTCCCTCTTCCTAGCTTGTATTTGCATCTCTTTTTTTTGCATCCTCTTAATACTATTTTGCTTCTAGCATTTTCATTACTCTCTTGGAGACTAACTCTGTGTTGCTATTTTTATTTTGTATCATTTTCATTCATAGTTAAAAAATTTATTCTTTGCACTAGTTTTCTGGGTTATTAATCTTTTCAGATTCTAACATGGTATAAGAGCTTTTCTATGTGCAAGAGTAGATTTTAGTTTCCTTATTTGAGAGATTTGGGGGGGCTAATAAATCTTATTGTAGTTTTTGAAAAAATGAAGTATGCTCTTCTCTTGCAACTTTGGATGATCTTGAGAATAAGAAAAGTTTTGACAAAAGGTTTTTTATTTCTAGGGTTTCAATTTCAAATCTGACAACCAAAATGCATATTTGAAGTTTTCAATCAGTATTGCAGGTTTCAACATGCCATTGATGGACTTAGAAAGCTAATTCAACATTTGCATGTCATTTATTGGTTGCTAGAAGCGTTTCTTGGTTTTTGGAGCAATTTTTTATTGTTAAAGGTTTCTAATTTACACTACAACTACATCTTCTTTACATCAACAAAAAAAAAAAATTTAGGGTTTTGTTCGCAGCCCTAAAAATCCATCTGGGTATCTCTTAGTTTTTGCATGTAATCTACATATTTTGCAGAATCGAGCGCAGAAAGATACAGTTGTACCCCTCTCCGTTGGCAGTTGTAGATTTGAATATAGTTTTCAAATGCCTCGTTCTTGCTCATACAGACTCCAATTTCAATTATTCTTATTATGACCTTGGCTACTTTTTTGTGCTCTATCCACTAGTGGAGTTTTTAAAAATTTTCATGCATAAATTTTTCAGAAATTGCAGATTCTTGGCCGTAACTGTGCACAGTTCTCATATTGGAAACTTCGAAAGATCATAACTTTCTCATACAACCTTGTATTAAGGTGATTCTTTTTTTGAAAGTGCATGATTTTTTGAGTAGATCACAGTGTTGCTATTTGTTTCCTTGATTATTGTGCCTAAATTTCACTTTCAGCATATGCTCTTCATAAGGGTTTGTAATGCATTGAAATCAAGACCACTAAGTATTTTTTTCTAGTGGTAGTTGTAAAATCACTAAAATAAAGTGCCAAATTGTTTTTTTTTGGGGGGAGGTTCTTTGATTGAGTAAAAAGGGGGGGGGGGGGGGGGGGGGGGGCATTGTCGTGGCTGGGTTATCTTCTTTTTAGCATTTCTTCTCTACATTTCTTCATCATAGATCAAAAAAATATGCCCATCTTAACTCCATACAATTACTTTGAGTGGAAATCACACATGACAATTCACTTAAGGAAAGTTGGATTAAATAGGATGACTATGGGACTTGAAACTGAACCTGATAAAGATGAAGATAAGCCTAAGTGGTTTAACAAATGTGATGAGGCATATGGAACATTATGTTTGTCTGTTTCTCCTAACTTGCTATTTCACATTGAGTCTTTGGATACACCAAATGAAATATGGACAAAGCTAGAAACACTATTTGGCACACAAGATTCAATGAGGGGTCATATGTTGGAAAATGTATTAATTAGTTTAAGTCCAAGCAATTTCAACACAATCCAATATTTTTTCACCAAATTAAAATCACTAAGTCTGCAGTTAAAACAATGTGGAATTGAAAATAAAGATGAACAACTAATTCTTAGTATTCTCTCTAAGCTAAGTTTAGAATATTATGTGTTTGTCTCTACCTTCTATGCTACTAAGGGTGCACTTGGTACTCAATTTACCATGCCATCTCTAGATGATTTTGTTGTCAATCTCACTTGAGAACAGGACAAGCTAATCCAGATGGGCACTCTTAAGTCCTCTAAGTCACATGCCTTAGCCGCTAACCAAGGCACAAAAGAACAAAAAGGACAAAGTAGTAACAACAATAGTAAGGATGAGAAACAAAATAATAGTGAGGAAAAGAAGGATCAGATACCAATTGCTTCAAAAGCAACTATTGATACCTCATCCTCTAAGGGCAATAAACCTAAGAAAGAAAAAGTTAAATGTGCCTATTGTAAAAGACTCGGTCATGATGAACATAAATGTTTGAAGAAACAAATTGATCACTTGACATACATTCTTGATAAGAATAATATTAGTGTTCTTGAGTCTATCAAACAAATTTCTAATGAAGGGTCTAACAAGGCAAAAGAAAACAACAAGGGGAAAGGAAAGGGCAAGGCTCTTGTTGCAGTTGCTTCCTCACCATCCACTTGGGTTCTTGATTTGAGTGCTTCACACCACATGGCTTCATCTAAGGAAGAACTTGCATCCTTGGAGCCATGTACTATGCCTTCTATTTTGATGGGTGATGACACTCCTGTTGAGGTGTGTGGGAGAGGGTCTTTTGATGTGAGGGATGGCACATTCCATGATGTTCTTTGTGTACCCTCATTATCAAATAATCTCCTATCAATATACCAGATCACTCACACAGGTTCAGGCAAGCAGGTTGAGTTCACTCCTAATTCAATGGAGATACATGAGTTGCATAGTGATTCTGTAGTTGCAGTTGGGAGAGTAGATCATCAGTCACGACTCTATCTATTTTCTCACTTTGTTCTTGATCCTCCTTCATCTATTTTTCTCACTCACTCTAATGATGTGAGTAAATTATGGCATGAGTGGTTTGTCCATCTTAACTTCTTCTCTTTGCATTAGCTCAACCAGCAGAGCATGGTCACAAGGTTTCCTTCGGTTCAATTCTCAAGAGGTGTTTGCCAAGGTTGCATTCTTGGTAAGCATCCTAAGGAAAAGTTTGACAAAAGTAAGGCATGGAGAGCTTCACAGATACTAGAGTTAGTTCACAGTGATTTGGCTGGTCCATTTCAATATCTTTCTTTCAGCAAGGCTCGATATGTCCTCACATTCATTGATGACCTTTCTCGATATACATGGGTGTACTTTCTCAAAAAGAAGTTAGAGGTATTTGAATTTTCAAGACTTCAAAAATTTTGTAGAAAAGCAATCTGGGAAAGCCATCAAGGTTTTGTGCACAAACAATGGTGGTGAGTATGTCAACCATCAATTTGAAAGATTTTTCCATTCATAGGGGATTGATTTACAACATTCAATTCCATACAATCCTCAGGAAAATGGTGTTGCAGAACAAAAGAATAGATCCTTGAAGGAAATGGCAAACTATATGATTCACTCTAGATCTCTTGCACCACAGTATTGGACAGAAGCCATTAATTATGCTTGTTATATCTAGAACCGTGTTCCTCATCAAGCCTTAGAGGGAGTTACTCCTTTTGAAGCTTGGAGCGGTCAAAAACCATTAGTTAAGGACTTTCAAGTTTTTGGCTCCCCTACATGGGCCCACATTCCTACAGAGAAATGTAAGGCCTTGGATCCGCAAAGCAGACCTTGCATATTTGTAGGTTATCCTGATGGTGTGAAGGGTTATCGGTTGCTCCACCCTACTACACATGAGTTATTCATTCAGAGGAGTGTTTAGTTTTAGGAGGGATCTTCAAGCTCACTTTCTATAACTTCTCCAACTCCTTCTACCTTGACATTAGAGTCACTTGGAATACATGACAGATCTTCTGATGAGTTAGATTCACCTGAACAATCTTCTACCTCTACTTTTGATGCAGAGAGTGATTCAGAGGACTCACCTCCTTCCTCTCCTAATCATCATTCACAGGTTAATGATTCCCCTCCAGATTCTCCATCTTCCTGTCCACTTTGGGCTAGATAGACCTTGCAATTTGCAAGTGATTGGGTTAGGGATCCATCAGACACTAGGAAAACTCGTTCACAATTCTAGGATGCTCCACATGCCTTCATTGCTACTACCTCAGATCCATAGTCCTTTCATGAGGCTTCTAGTATTCTTGAGTGGGATACAACTATGCAGGAAGAGTATAGTTCCTTGATGAGGAACCGCACTTGGGATCTTGTCCTTCTTCCTAAAGGAAGAAAACTTGTTCAATGTAAGTGGATCTATTGAAAAAAATTTGCAGCAGATGGGTCAGTTGAAAAACACAAGGCTCGCTTGGTTGCCAAAGGATTCTCCCAAGTTTTTGGGATTGACTACTCTGAGATTTTTGCGCCAGTTGCCCAAATGAATTCCATTTGAATTGTTCTTACCATTGCTACAACTAATCATTGGGAAGTACATCAGATGGATGTGAAGAGTGTTTTTCTTCATGGTGACCTTCATGAGGAGATCTACATGGAACAACCATAGGGCTTCCTTCAGGATTCTTCACTTGTGTGTCATCTTTGAATGTCTCTATATGGCCTCAAATAGGCTCCTTGGGCTTGGTATGCCAAGATGGACTCCTTCCTTCTATTAGTTGGGTTCACTCGGTGCCATTCTGATCCTAATGTCTATATTTTGCAATAGGGTGATTCACTTCTATTTTTGGTTTTGTATGTTGATGACTTGCTAATCACATGAAGTTCTTCACCCACCATTAAGGCTGTCAAAGTGGCCCTTCAGGACAGTTTTTTGATGACTAACTTGAGCTTGTTGCATTACTTTCTCAAGATTGAGATCCTTCAATCTCCTTCTGGAATCACCATCACACAGTCCAAGTATGCTCTAGATTTACTCTCAAGGTTTCATATGGCTGACTGTAAGCTTGCTCCAACTCCCTTCCTTTCTAGAGTCAAACTTGAGGCTCAATGTTCTTCTCCACTTGTTGGTGGCACTTTGTACCGCCAACTTGTTGGGAGTCTCATTTATTTGACTCATATGAGACTTGACATCTCCTATGCTATACGCATGGTCTCTTGATTCATGTAGGAGCCCCATGAGCTGCACTAGAAAGCAGCCAAGCAAATCCTTCACTACATTCAGGGTTCTCATAGTTGTGGGATTCACTACACAACAGGTATTCAGCTTGATTTGGTGGGCTACACAGATTTAGATTGGGCAGGTGATTCTAAGGATCACAAGTCTACTTTAGGTTATAGCTTCTCACTTGGGTTAGGTGTTGTTTGTTGGTCAAGCAAAAATTAATCTGCTATTGCTCTATCTTCTATTGAGGCTAAGTATTAGGGGGCTATAAATGCTACCACTAAGGCCATTTGGCTTCAACATTTTCTCACTGAGTTTGGTATCCATATTAGATGGTCATCAGTCATATTTTGTGACAACCAAAGTACCATTCAGATCTCACAAAATCTGGTTCATCATCAGTGGACCAAACACATAGAGGTCCACATGCACTAAATCCGAGAGCGCATCCATGGTCATGTCATTGACCTTCACTATTTTTCAACTTTCAAGCAAGTTGCTGATATCTTCACCAAACCCTTCACTGAGAGCAAGTTCCTTCATGTGCGATCTTTGTGGGGGGTGCAGGATGCTTCATCTTTTCGAGGGGCCTCTTCCTCTCACTCGGAGTCCTGATTTTTTTTGGGAGGTCTATTTTCTCTCTCTTTTGGGAAATCTTATGTATAGGGTACCTCATCAGGCTTGACTCGTCGAGACCCATTTCTACATCCACCTAAGCTTTGCTTATGGGGGGGTGTTAGTGTAGTTTTTTACTTTTCCTATATTGCTAGGTTTTTCCTACACTTTTAATAACCTCGATTAGGTTAATATAGCATGTCTTATTAGGTGAATGGTTGTGAGGTGTCACCTTCCTACATGTGAGCATCCATTAGCTATCTTTAGTCCAATAGATGGTTGCTCCTCATTGGTTGGTGTTGCCACCTCCTCCCTCTTCCTAACTTATATAAGCATGATACCTGGCTTGTATTTGCATCTCTCTTTTTTGCATCCTCTTAATGCTATTTTTTTTCTAGCATTTGCACTACTCTCTTGGAGACTAACTCTGTGTTGCTATTTTAATTTTGTATCATTTGCATTCATAGTTTAAAAATTTATTCTTTGCACTAGTTTTCTGGGTTATTAATCTTTTTTAGATTCTAACATTTTTAGGCGTTGTTCCCATTGACATATCTGAAAATGCCATCATCATTAGACATCATAAATTGGCTGTAATTATATTGTTTAGGTGGTTGCGATCAGTATCTTGAATATCATAGCAGTGTCATCAATATTTTGTGTTAGGAATCATTTCATTGTTTAACGAAGATCATATTTGATAGTGATCAATTTGCTAATTGCGAGCATAGTAGGTTGTAGTCATACTATTTGATAGTGGTCATCATATTTGGCAATGACCATTGTGTTTTGATATATTCAGCATTACATTGGCATGTTGTGGCACTACATACCTTATATTGATAGGGATAAGAATTTTGGAGTTTCCCTTTAATCCAAGCAGCATTGAGCAATCTATTATGTGATTCATAGCATGGAATCATCATTAATAGAATGAGGTGAAACATATCTTGAACTTTTGGCATTGTTTTCTATTTCATATTGAAATAATAATAATCTGATTTTCTTTTTTTTGCTCAAAATTGGAACTGTTTATCTATCATTTTCTCTTAGACGTTCTAGGATATTCTAGTGGTGTTAGAGTATTGACCCTACTAGCCTTTTGGGTTGATATTGATGAGTGGAAAGTGACAAGAATATAGTGGATTAGAAGAGAAGATGTCACTCATTGGATAGAATAAGCAGTTCTTAGCCAGATATTCTAGTCATCTTGGGTGATTTGGTGAGAGGAAAACAAAGGTTAAATAAAGCCATAAACTATTTCACAGATATAAGGAATGTAATTCCTAGCTAGGGAACCCAAAATAAATTAACCTAAAGATTCACTAAGTTTGTCAAACATTTATTTTTGAAAGATAATAACTTAACAACACTAGATATAATATAGTAGAAGAAATAGCATACACACATACATAAGCAATCACATAAACATATTACATCTCTTAAGGGTTCCATGACGTTGAATCACATTTAAGTTCAATTAATACTAAATCCAATATATAGAAAATCCACATCAAAGAATAACTACAAGTAAGAATCCATTTAAATAATATACAATTATTTAAAATGCCAGTTGTCAATAATCAAAATGCACAATCATCCACTATACAAGTCAAAGGGTATGAAAGGCTGAAAGAATATATATCTTAAAATAGATTATACCATCTCATAAGATCTATGAAATTAAATACAATACAATTGGAGTATAACCATCCATCATAGTACACAAGAATATAATGAAAGGTAATACATAATAGGGAACTCCAGCCACAATATCAAACTATTGAATCCCAATGATAAAAGTAAAAGTACTACCACCCGACTTCATGGTAACCTAAATGGTCCACTCCCACGTGCTAAGGAGATAGTCTCAAGTCCCAAATATGATAACAATACTAATAGTCAAATCCAACATCTAGGTCAAGGAAAACCTAAAAACAATCTATCTTAGAGGTACCAAGACACAAATGACATCTAAAACCAGACACAACAATGACACGCAAGAAATCTACTATGCAAGTGGGCAAGTGTCATCACATGAGTCAACTCTAAGGTTACCTTGGCAACCTCACTAGACTTTGGCTCCCTAGTGATGCTATGAGGCACTAGTATCCTTTCGTACTGATAAGGCATACTAACATGTAACTAAGCATCATTTATACTCCCATCCTAGCCTATACTAGCACTTGAGGCATGGGCAAGGAAAAAAAATCACTCTTATTAATTAATTTTACTCTCATTTAATGAAATGTTATCACTTATTAAAATAACCTACAATGGGTTACTCAAGCAACCACTTTAGGGCTCTAGCCTCCATTGCAATCCACTTCCCAACATGACATAAAGATAACCTACCCTAAGCTCAGTAAAAGTAGAAGATCTCATATAATCATAAAATATACATTAGTTCTTAAACAAGCAACTAGAAAGCATTGAGATATCATTGATCAAAAATCATAGATTTCACCAATACAATCATCCTAATAGGACTGATCCAAAATTAAGTACACATATACCAAACCACGACATCACATGACATTACCAAAAACAATAACTCTCAGCCTCTGGTAGACATCTCAAAACTACTCAACACTCTAAGTCAACCCCAAACCCAACACACAAGAAAACATAAGATTGAGATTCTAGTTTCATATTTTTGTTTGGTTTTGAAAACATTCAATTTGATATAATAGCAAGGTTCAAGTTTACATTTCATTGTTAGTTTTCAACTTGATAAAGTTTATAGATTTATTCCTTATAGTTGAACCCCTTTTAATAAATCAATGATTTATTTAATTAAATCAACATCAGATTTAAAATTAATAATTCAAATATAATCTTGCTGGTCTAAAACATAAAACC
Source organism: Cupressus sempervirens (assembly GCA_028749045.1). Taxonomy (NCBI): domain Eukaryota; kingdom Viridiplantae; phylum Streptophyta; class Pinopsida; order Cupressales; family Cupressaceae; genus Cupressus; species Cupressus sempervirens. The sequence goes on along the minus strand of CM053783.1, from coordinate 470,640,672 downwards.
ATTTCCAAATGCATAATTTGATAACAATCATTAATAACCATAGTCATTAAATAATAATATAATACAAATTTTATTCAAAATTCATTAATAATATCTAATATTAATTTAATTAATATAATTTAAAACATTATTAATTACATTGAATAACATAACAATTTTAAATTATATTAAAATATTTATTAATTTTTAAAAAATTAATATAATTTTAATAATATTATTAAAGTTTTTAAAAACCAACTATAAAATACATTTTTTAAGGCTCGTCACTTTGAAAAGGACTACCACAGTAGTTTGTTGCAGTTGCAATAGATACTGCTAATGACTCTAATGCATCATCAATAATATTTTCTGCATCAACAATAGTATATATTCCTACTACAACAGTAGAGCAATAGTTTTGTTGCATGTGCAATAGAGTATTGCCAACATGGAGAAGAGGAGGGGAGGTGGGATGTAGGGGCCCGCCTCCCACTCACGATTTTATTTTTATTTTTTTGTATAATAAACAAACAAGTCCCCCCCTCCCCCATTCAATTTCAATTTTACAATTTTTGATAAAATATTATATGTGATAAAAATTATCACAGTAAAATATTTAACATCGTAATTTTTATTAACATATATATATTATATATTATATAATATAAATATATAAATATATATATAATTTTCTATAAAATTATGAATTAGATTCTATAGGGAAAACCTGAATAACCAATCAAAATTTTCATTTTAAAAATCAATTTCTTTTCCAAACCCTACTCAATTAAAATACCATACTCTAAAGATTTACAAAAATGAGGGTTTCTAATTCAGAATTTGTGTACAAATAATCTCAAAAATGAAGAACAATAAATTTACAACAAGGGTTTCAATCCAATTTAAAACTCTGAAAACAAAATCATCCAAACACAAACAAGATGGAGAATTCAAAGAATGATAAACTACTATGCGAATAAACCCACAAGATTCTAGCTGAATTTGATACTAAAATGACAAATGCATGGAGCACACAAGTAATCTCCCTTCCTCTGAAAACCTTCTTCTCAGAAAATTGCTCCTCCAAATTGTAGTATGGAGAAGTGAACTCTAATTTCCCGACAAAGAGTTTTTCCCCAATGCCTTTTCTTAGCATTTAAATTAGGCTATGTAAATATGTACTATAGACTATAATGATCGCTATGAAGCTCAAAATGGTGTCCCAACAAGAAGTGTCTCTATCTCACTAGGGCATGAACTATTGCAACTAACTTGAGATCATGCATAGGGTAATTCAACTCATGATCATTGAGTTTGCATGATTCATAAGCAATCACTTGTCCATCCTCCATTAATATTGCTCCAATTCCCTCTAGGGAAGAAACTATACACACCATAAAGTCCCCTATTGGATCAAGTACTGATAATGTTAGTGCACTGGTCAAAAGATCTTTGAGATTCTGAAATGCTTCCTTACATTTCTTTGTCCATATAAACTTCTTTCCTTTCCTCTAAAGGGAAGTGATAGGGTATGTCACTCTAGAAAAGTTCTGAATGAACCTGCAATAATAACCAGCTAGACCAATGAAGCTACGAATCTTTGGCACAGTAGTGGGTGCAGGACAATCTACCATTGCTTGGATCTTTGTAGGGTCTACTAAGATACCATCCCTTGATATGATATACCCTAAATATTGTATCTCAGATTGAAAGAAATCACACTTTTTTGAGTTGGCATAAAGTTGATTATCTCTCAAGCACTACAAAACCAATCATAGATGCTCCTCATGTTCCTTCTAAGATTTGGAATATATCAAAATATAATCCAAGAACACAAGCACAAATCGATCAAGATAAGAATGGAACACCCCATTCATTAGACACATAAAAATCAATGGAGCATTTTTCAACCCAAATAGGACCATAATAAACTCGTAGTGCCCATAGTGAGTGCGAAAGATGATCTTGTAAATGTCAGCATCTTGAATGTGAAGCTAATGGTATCCTAACTTTACATTAATCTTGGAGAACACTATAGCTACTTTTAAACTTGCAGCCCTAATGGCTGCATACAAAGGTGCCTAGAGCAATCACTGCTTCAACAGGACAAAACAAAACAACGACCAACTCACAGAATGAATAAAGGAGTCATGTGCAACTAGAGACATTGAACATACTTCCGTCTATCTCTGCAACAAGTGGATTTTCTGACCACTTTCTTCTTCTTCCTTTTCTCTGCTTTGCTGAACTGGATCTCTGAATAATTTGACTGGATTAAAATGAATGTAGAAACATTCCCTTTTTGTCACATTCCATTTCCCCCTCATTTCTGATTTCAAAAATCTCACCCACCGTATTTATGTTTCTATCTGTTCTGTTGGTCCTCAAGTGGTAGGTGGGCGTTTGGCTCCAGGGGCAAGACAACCATCACATTAAATATTACAACACTCCCCCTTTGTCCTGAGCCAAACAAACAAGGATCACTACTGATCCAAATCAACTACACCAAGGCTCTCTCTTAAGTGTACAAAAGTTCCAATGCCTAATGGCTTAGTAAATATGTCTGCTAGCTGCTGCTCAGACTTGCAAAATTTTATATTGATATCCCCATTCTCCACCAACTCTCTGATGAAGTGATATCTGATCTCTATGTGTTTGCTTCTCCCATGGAAGATTGGATTCTTGGACAATGCAAGCGATGAGATGTTGTCACAATAAATTGTGGTTCCATCCTCTTGCCTTTCATTCAAATCTGTCAAGATCCTCCTTAACCAAATAGCTTGACATGCTATTACATTTGCTACTATGTATTCAACCTCTGTTGTAGATTAAGCAACAATAGGTTGCTTCTTGGATGGCCATGAAATTGCACCCTATCCCATATGAAACATGTATCCAAAAGTGCTCTTCCTATCATCTATACTTCCAGCCCAATCACTATCAGTGTAACCAATCAACTTGAATTCATTTGCTATAGTATACAAAATTCCAAATCCCTTGGTACCTTTCACATACCTTAGGATCCTCTTTCCCACTTGCCAATGGGAATCCTTTGGTGTTTCCATAAATCTAGAAATTAAACTTACTACATGCATTAGGTCTGGCCAAGTTGCAGTCAAATACATTAAACTTCCAACCATACTCTTGTATAGTGTTGGATCCACTCTTTTTATGTTGTCCTCTTTGCTCAACTTTAGACCTACTGCTATTGGTGTGGGGGTTTCCTTACTGTTCTGCATTTTGAATCTCTCCAAGATTTTCCCTGCATACTTTTCTTGAGAGATAAAGATGCCATTATACATTTGTTTTACTTCTATGCCTAGAAAGTATTTCAAGAGACCCAGGTCTGTCATCTCAAATTCATTTTTCATGGCCTCTTTGAACTCACCAATTAGAGTCTTGTCGTTACCTATAAAAATTAAATCATCTACATACAAGACAACAATCAATACATTACCATATGTTACCTTGATGTAAAGAGTGGGCTCACCATTGCTTTTGCTAAAGCCATTGCTCATCAAATATGAGTTTATCCTATTATACCATGCTCGTGGAGCTTGCTTGAGCCCATAAAGAGCTCTCTTCAATCTATATACTTTGTGTTCTTCACCTGCAACTTCTTGGTTGCTCCACATATACTTCTTCTTTCAATACACCATTTAGGAAGGTGGATTTCACATCCATTTGGAATACCTTCCATTTGTTCTGAGCTGCAATTGCTATGATAGCATGCATAGTTTCCATTCTTGCAACAGGGGCATATGTCTCATCATAGTCTCTGCCATACTATTGTTTATAGCCCTTGACTACCAGCCTTGCCTTATGCCTATAAATTTTGTCTTCAGCATTGCATTTGGTCTTATAGACCCATTTTACTCCAATCACTTACTTCTTGGGAGGCCATTTAGTTAGCTCCCATGTCGCATTCCTTTCTATAGCATCTATTTCCTCATTCATGGCATTACACCATTTCTTCTCCTCAATAGCTTCTTCAAAATATATTGGATCACTATGAAAAAATAATGCAAAATTAACACTCTCATCATAATCTTCATACCTTTCATCTTGGTATATCTCCCTAAGACTCTTGGTCTTTCTTGGTAACAGGGAGGAGAGTGTGGGATCATAATCTTCACTACTACTGCATTGTTGACTAGCTTGGTCTTCACTAGTACTCAGTACTGACACTCGGTCATGCCTAGAGGAGCTCAAAAATGACTAAACTTGCTTGCCTTTCCTTCTATTTGCTTCTTCTTGTTGTTTTTCATCAACATCTTCTTCACTCATAATTGGCACTTTACTAGAAGTGCTTGGTGACTCATCAATTGAACCATACCAAGACTAATTTTCAAGAAATTCCACATCTCTTGAAAGAGTCATCTTGTTGCTCAATGGGTCATACAATCTGTATGCCTTTGATTCTGAGTTGTACCCTGTGAAGATGCACTTCACACCTTTTTCATCCAATTTTTTCCTTTGCTTTTTAGGCACATGTGCATATGCAACACATCCAAACACCCTTAGGTGTTCAACTATCCATCTTCCTCATGACCATGCTTCCATTGGAATTCTATCATGGACTGCCTTTGTAGGACACCTATTAATTAGGTAAATTGTTGTTGCTACAGCCTCTCCCCAAAATTCAATTGGGAGACCTTTCTCTTTCATCATGCTCCTTGCCATTTCAACAATGGTCCTGTTCTTTCTTTCAGCCACTCCATTCTGTTGTAGTGTATAGCTGGCTGTGAGCTCTTTCTTTATACCATGTTTCCTGCAAAAATTTACAAAAGAATTGGAGGTATACTCCCCTCCTCTATCTAATCTTAGGACTTTGATATAGTGTCCACATTCTCTTTCAGCCTGGGCTTTAAATTCTACAAATTTATCAAATGCTTCAGATTTATTCTCTAAGAAATACACTCATGTCCTACGATTGAAATCATCTATAAATATCATAAAATAAGTACTCCCCCCAATGGAAGTAACTTGCATAGGACCAACTAGGTCGGTATGCACTAACTCTAATGGATATCTAGCCCTCATAAAATTTCTAGAATTAAAGGGAAGCCTATGTTGCTTACCCAAAATACAAGCCTCACACTTGTCACATGAATTTCCTATATGTGGCAAACCTTCTACCATTCTTTTATTTGATAACAAATTTAAACCAGCATAGCCTAGATGACCATACTTGAGGTGCCATAGCCATGAGGGGTCTTCAATCACACTCCTTAGAAGTGATTGTGTGGGATGTGCAGCACCAACTTGAGATGAGAAACATGTCTCTATCCTCAAATAAAACATTTTGTTCTTTGTCATTTGAACTGCTGCAAGTAAGTTCTTGCTCCCATCTTTTTCATGAATGACACACGTGTCATTCTTCATCAACACTTTGTATCCATTTTGAATGAGCTGACCAATGCTCATCAAATTGTGCTTCATACCAGGGGTGAAATACACATTTTGTATTTTCTTCTTCTCACCTTTCTTGGTGCAGACCATAATTGATCCTTTGCCCTCTACTGGTAGGGTTCCATTGTTACCCATTTTAATCTCAGATTTGAAACTCTTGTCAATGAATTAAAATAAGGTTTCATTACCACTCATGTGGTTGCTACATCCACTGTCGAGGTACCAAACCTCAAGGCTTCCTTCTTCACCAACATTACACATGATGAAGGCAGTGGCATTGTTTCCACTTCCCATGTTCACATCAGCCACATTTGCTTGTCCTGACTGATCATTTTGCTTCTTCCGGAATTCACTTGCATAATGCCCATATTTATGATAGTAGTAGCATTCTACATTACTCTTATTTGAGTTGTAGTTTTTTTTACCACCTCTTGAAATATTTGGTGATCTACTTGCTCCATCTGCTCTTCCTGAGCTTTCTGCTGCAGCATTTCTTTGTCCTCCATTTCCTCAATCTCTACCTCTAGAGTTTTCTCCTGAGCCAATTCTTCCTCTCCCCCTTCCTCTTGGATTTGACTAAGCCTTGAATGCTTTCTCTTGGGAAGAAGAAGATACAGATCTATTGATCCTATGCTCATGGGTTTGAAGTGTACCCATTAACTCATCCATTGTCAAAATAGTGAGGTCTTTTGCCTCTTCTATGGTCATGACCAAATTGTCATATTTATGAGGTAAACTCCTCAATATCTTTTCCACTATCCTCTGCTCTTGATAGTCTTTTCCATTTGACTTTAGTTGATTAATCACATTGGAGGTCCTTGAATTGAAGTCTACAACTGATTCATTTTCCTTCATTTGAAGGTTCTCAAACTCCCTCCTTATATTCTGTAGCTTTATATTACGGACTTTATCAGTCCCCTTGAAGTTTGTCTCAAGGATATCCCATGCTTCCTTTGCATAATTTTCTACTACAATCTTTAGGAATACTATCTCTGTCATTGCTACTTCAATAAGACTTAATGCCTTAGCATCCTTCCTCCTTGACTCTTTCAAATGAGTCTTTTGTGCATTTGTGAGAGCAGCATACTGAGTTGGGTCAGTCACATCATTGAACCCATTAACTACAAACTCCCACAAGTCATTTGCAACCATTATGGTCTTCATCTTCTTTGCCCATGTATCATAATTTTTTCCATTGAATGGTGGTGGCTTCTGCCATATCTTTCTTGCATCTCTTGCCATGTCAAATATCCCAAAAAAAAATTCCCTAACTCACTTTGGATGTGGGGCCTCAAAGCTCTGATACCATGTGAGAAATATAAATTAAAATCAATACTCACAACCCTAAACCTAAAAATTTTGCTCGGCACTTGAAGGTGCCAAGTGCCAATTTTTCTCGGCACTTGAACATGCCAAGTCATAGATTGCTCAGCACTTGATGGTGCCAAGTGACAATCAACAGGTGTCGAGTGATAGGATGCTCGACACTTGAAGAAGAATGTAGTAGGTACCGAGTTAGCTTGGCACACAAAGTAAAAGCTCGGCAACAATAGATGCTAAGTGAGCTTGCCTCCAACTGAGAAAGAGGATGCCGAGTGTTCTGTTCCAAACTAAAATATATATAACTTAGAGAAATTCAACGTGAATGCTTTCACCATTAAAACCAGAAAGCCAAAGCTTTAACCTTTCAAACAAACTTGTCAAATGCAATGAATAGAAGAGGAAGATAGATTCAAGTATGCCTACTTGCTTTACTATTCAACTTGATTAAACCATTACAAAATCTGGGAGCATTCAGCTTCAACCAGAAAACCCTAAACTGATAATACTTCAAACTTCAATAAAATTTTAAACTTGCAGCCCTAATGGCTGCATACAAAGGTGCCTGGAGAAATCACTACTTCAATAGGACAAAACAAAACAACAACCAACTCACAGAATGAATAGAGGAGTCATGTGCAACTGGAGACACTGAACATACTTCCTTCTATCTCTGCAACAAGTGGATCTGTTGACCACATTCTTCTTCTTCCTTTTCTCTGCTCTGCTGAACTGAATCTCTGAATAATCTGACTAGATTAAAATGAATGCAGAAACATTCCCTTTTTGTCACATTCCATTTTCCCCCTCATTTTTTATTTCAAAAATCTCACCCACTGTATTTATGTTTCTATCTGTTCTGCTAGTCGTCAGGTGGTAGGTGGGCATTTGGCTCCAGGGGCAAGACAACCACTACATTAAATATTCCAACAAATCTGACAATGACAGTGGCTCAGTGCATAAGGATTCCATACTCTCATATATATGCATGAAGTATGTTTGTAATATGTCTGACAAAGGGAATATACTAACTATTCCACATTAACTTCAAAAGAAGGAGTCATGTGAAATATTCATTAAAATGTTTATGAGTACCTGCGAGTTTGAAATGAAGCCATATGGTAACTGTTAGAAAATTAATGACAGATGTTCAATGTTCCCACCCGATAGGAGGATAGCAAGATCTTATGTGGTTAGATGATTGTTTGAATGAGATGGTTGTATATGCATTCAGATTGTTTAGAAGCTCACATGGATCACACACATGGAGAGTCAAAGCCCAGGACATCCAGATAGAAGGCGACAATATCTTTTGACAAAGACCATGCCTCAATGGATATCCAATGGCCTCAACTAAAAAAAAAATCCATGCATGATAATAAGACAAATAAGAAATCTAGTTTGAACTTGGAGATCAACGGTGACAGGGATGGTTGGATCATGTATAAACCCAATGCAAAGTCAAATGAAACAACATTCACTGGAGGACATTGGACTTCAAAGACAAGGAATCTTCGTTAATTGCAGAGATCAATCACAAACTATTTGATATAATAAAAATTTCATGAAAGTATTTCCTTGGTGAGTTTCAAGTTTCCACTTCATAGAGCTTAGGTCTCTTAGGGGAAGGCATGGGTAAATATACAAATGCAGATCATCCACATTTGCATTGTTTGGCATGTAAAAATGAGAGCTTGGCTTATGAAGGGATTAGGTTTATGCTAATCCTTTCTATAGGAGTCTGAGCCACACATATGACCATGTAGAATCCTGATTAAATGTTTGAAAAATGCTTGTCTGCACCATCACCATTTAAAAGTTATCAAGAGGTATATAAGCATAGGTGTCAAGAGTATTTCAAGTTCTGTGAATTAGCTCTTAATGTCAATTTGACAAAATGACCCTGCAGTTTAGAGTTGTGATTAACTAAAATCTAAATCTCCACAAAATACATGTAGCAATAACTCATACCTTAGAGGTGTAAGTTCACAAAATAATATGTGATGTACTTGACCAAGGGGACATGTTTTAATTCCTTTCTATTTTAATTTTTGTAAAGTAGTTAAGTTTGAGGAACATAATCACCTGAAAGGAGTGAAAAGTTAAAAGGAGATAAAAGAAGACCTTACCAAGAAATGGTTATGCTAATAACCAAAATGTCATGGGGGGGTGATAGATGTTAAATATGCCTCAGCAAAGGTAAGGGGGGTTCCAGTCTTTTGGGCTTTCGAAGACAGACTTGGTGCTATGAACAAAGAGTCAGAAATAAAAGAAAGAGAGCAAGGGAAAATGTATTTTTCTGTGGACTTTGTTCTATAGGAGGATATATAATTCTTTGAATAAATAATCAGTTTCTATCAAGGGGAAAATTTTTCTTTGATCTATTGTTTTTAGAGGATGAGATTCTTAGTAGACCATAACTTTGGGTTTGTGTATTAGCTTTCTAGTTATGGTTAATCTATGAGTTAGCTTAATTGTCTCTAAATTTAATCTTGATGCATACAATTATTTCCATGATTATTATTGAGACTTTGATCTATATTATTCATGTGTTTAGAGAGGATAATTCATCTTTCTTTATGCATTCCTTCTTTAATTTAAGGATCGGGTAAATGAGCTTTGTATCATTTTCTTTTTTGTTTTCTTGTAGTTAATTAGTTTCCTCACATCTACATTATGTTTACAAGTGGATGTTTGTATAAATTTTATGCTTTATGGTTAAAATCATCCGTATTCTTATTTCTATGAATTCATTATAAATTATACATGGGGAGCTATACCCAAATAAATTCAGAGGGCATTTACACTTTTCAATAGCAAAGTGATCCAGCTATTAGTGCATATTCAGTCTTCTTATTTGGGCTTTTGGGGTTAATTTGTATGGTTTTCTTTGGAGGACAATCTATTCACTAACATGTACGCAACAATAGCATCTCGTGCCTCTGCCAAACCCTCTCCCTACTAGAGGTGCACTCAACTGTTGGTAGATATCCCTACTAGAAAAAGACTAGTCGCTTTGTACAGGCTGAGTGATCTAATTTCACCTATTGTACTATGAGTTATAGTAATTCCTAGAGTTGGAACCACCACCACTACTCTATGTCGAAGGGTATGATCCTTTTTTTTGTTGCTATTATGGTTGTTTTTGGTACTGATTTCCCTTAGGATAAGGAGGTTTCCTATTGCCACTTGTGTTCTAATTACCCTTGGACCCTGATATTGGAAGTGCTCCCACAAAGCCACCATGTCCTAAGGTGACACTCTTATCTACCAATATAGCCTGATGTACTACTTCCTTGAGGGTTTTTGGCTAAAAAACCTTAACACTCCTAATGAGACAATTAAGGCCCTAAATAAAATGTTGTGTCATCAGTGGAGAGCTATCACTAATCCTAGCATAAGCTATAGGCTCATATAATTTCCTCTCATACTCTGCTATGACCATAGTGTACAATCTCAAGTTGTAAAATTCATCTGCTCTATGTTGTTGTCATTCCTCTAGTAAGAAATTCTCACAAAAGTTCTCTAGAAATAACTCCCGTGTGACAGCAATCATATCTACTCCTAGATTCTTCTCTTCGATGTTCCACCATGTTGCCCCAAAGAGCTCCATATGGGTGATAGAAAACCTCACTTTGATGTTAGAATCAAAGTCTTGTATGGAAAAACACCTGTCTATAGCAGTTAGCCATTGCTCAGATACATATCCTAAACACAACCCATTGAAGTGTTTGATCAAGTGTTTGATCTTGGCCCTCTGAAGATCCTTCATCTAAGCATTCTAAACTGGCCTATGTGTGTCACTATGATTGTCTCTCTAAGGACTCCTTGACCTATGCCTCTCCTCATTCCCTACACAGTGTGACCCCTCACTATCTACACCCCAAGGAGGAGGTAGGCAATAATTAATGGTCCTCATCATCTGACTTAGATCAACCTCCTTTGAATTGAATTGATGCTCACTATGGTGCGCTTCCCTATTCTCCTCTTGAATAGGACCTTCATGGGTAGACACATGCACACTAATGTCCCTACCTCACCCACAACCTCTACCAAGGCCTAAGCTATGACCTCTCACTAAAGATATCATCCTAGATACCATCCTACAATAATATCCAAGAACAAAAAGATGCTATAATAACCATAAGAACATACTACTATAAAGCATATACATAAGAAACATGTTTTGAATATAGTACAAGATTCCAATTTAGTTTTACCTATTTCTAGGTTTAAGTACATTTCAATTTGAAGTTCAAGTGTTTCAAGTTTTTAATAAATACATATAACAATTTAAGTTTTGTTTTCAATTAACTAGTTAACAACTAGTGGCATTCCAATATACTCAGAGCTCCCAATATAGAAACTGGAGCTTTGATACCAAATGTAATGCCCTACCAGGGAACCCAAAAGAAACTAATCTAAAGTTTCACTAAGTTTGTCAAACATTTTTTTTGAAAGATAATAATTTAACAACATATATAATATAGTGGAAGCAATAGCATACACACATACATAAGTAATCACATAAATAGATTGCATCTCTTGAAGATTACATTACATTGAATCACATTTAATTTTAACTAGTACTAAATCCAATGTATAACAAATCCACATCAAAGAATAACTACAATTAAGAATCAATTTAAATAATATACAATTATCTCTGTAAGAATTTGGCTTAGGCTAGAATTCACCCAAGAACTAAAGAACTCAACACAAGCACACATTAGACCAAAATAGATAGAGTATGGTCAGAATGATGATATTCATTCAATATGCTAGCTTAGCCAACTTGAGAGTACACTAGGAGTGCCTGTATATAAAGGCCTTAGGAGAACTTCTGGAATGCATAGAAGTTAGCATCATGATATGTCATACAACCAGGCACATGTCCACCAGATATGGGTTATCCTCCATTGAGCATGGGATGAAGTGTGATGATGTGAGGATAAGCCTACAATGGTGTAGCACACAAATTAGTGGTGTAGACAATATGTGCTAAATGAGGAGTGTGGATAACTGTGTTGTCAACATGACAACTCAGTGAATGATGCATACTCCTATGTTGTAGACACCATGTGCATAATTAGAGTTGCATAACTCAATGAGAGTACACAAACTCCTAAGTGTCTCACCTAAAATAATAATAAAATAATATAAAATAATGAAATAATGCATTAACCTGAGTAAACTTAAGTAAGTGTAATAAGTAAATACTTATTTACACCAACACCCCCCCTTAAGTGCAACTTAGGGGAATGCCCTTAAGGGTACAAAATCTAGGATGCAATGCAGGATGGGTCTCGGCTACTAGGCCATGTTAGGTACCCATGTACATAATGATATGCAATCTCCCATAAAGCAAGGAAAGAGGGAAAACCTCATGGGAAAAACCCTCCCCCAAAAAGAGAGATAAATAGGGATGCATGGATGGATGGAGTAATCAAGACCCCCCCATTACGACATACATCTAGTATATACATAAGAGAATGATGAGAAGAGGAAGAGAGACAGGATAGACTCCACCCCCCCCCCCCCCCCCCCCCCCCACCAAAGAAGAATGTTGAACGGTGACTACTTTGATGAAGAAGCTAATCCAAGACTGCAGAATGGTGTTCCTCCCCTTAGGAAGAAACAATGCCAAAGTTACAAATGAGATGCTTTTGCTTTATGTGGAAAGAATGCCATGGATAAGTGATGTCTCTGAAACCTACTCAACTAGCTGAAGAACCTGTCCCAAAGAACTATATGTCTCTACAACTGATGAAGAACCCTGTTGCAACTGTTGATCATAAGTATCCACAATCACTTCAACCTGTGAGGATTGATCACGTAGAGAATGAACAAGAGAGTCAGATGGAACCCTCGTGACAATTGAAGAACGTACTTTTGCATCAAGAAGAAGAGGTAGATCATGAATACTATCCCCCAAATCTATCACTGAACTTGTATTTGGAAGATTGGATGTACCCTAATGTTCTGGACCTATCACTATGGTGATGTATGCATGTGGACTGAACTGATGAAGTGACCTCTCACTGCAACTGTCGATAGAACCCCATGTGTCTAAATCTATTGAAGCATTATCAGTTTCCACATTGTATGATGTGTGGAGAGGAGTAGAGGATAAGCTGGGTGAACTTTCCTCAAAATGTACATCCTTCTCCACAAAAATTTGATGTGTCTTAGGATCTAGAAGTCTATATTCCTTCACACTATCTTCATAACCAATTAAGGTACAAGGTCGAGATGTTTGTGCCTTGCATCCACTGGAAGATCTCTTTTCCCATGCAAGACAACTGAAGACTCTGAAGTGTGTCACAATAGGTTTTCTGCCACACCATGCCTCAAAAGAAGTTTTTCCATCTAAGGCTAGATGATGAGAACGATTAAGAATGTGAGTGGCACTAGAGATTGCTTCAACTTCTAATGATGGATCTAGAGACTTGGCATGAATCATGCAACTTGTCATAAACTTAAGAGTGTGAATCCTCAAAGCTGCAACATCTATCTTATGTAGACTGAATGCTGACAGAGTTTGAAGATCAATGCCCTCATGTCTATAAAAGTCCTGAAGTCTTCTATTCACATCCATGTTTCCAATGTCCATGCGGAGTACTCTGATGTCCTTTCTTGATTTTTGTTCTACATGAGCCTTGAAGTTTAGAAACTTGTCCAACACTTCATTCTTGTTATGTAGAAAGTAGACCCAAGTGAACCTTGAAAAGTCATCAACAAAAGTGAGTATTTAGTGACCCTGGCTAAATGCAAAAGGACCTTCTAATACCATGTGAATCATCTGGAGAACACCTATTTCTCTAGAAGACTTCCCTCTTTGTAACTTTCCCTTTGGATACATATCCACTGAATCTGTTGAACACTCACCTTTAGAAAAGTTGATTTGAGGTAGACCTTTCACCATTCGGTATGTGAAAAGTTACTAAAGATAGTGGTAGTCAAGATGACCATACTGCTCATGCCATAATTGCATGTTTGAATTGGATTGTGATAACAAGGCCTTTGAAGGAGACTTGGGCACAAAATGAGAGAAAGAGTACAATCTTTTGTTATCATTCACTTTCCCCACTGCAACCAAAGAATTATCTTTGAGACTGTACACTTTTACTAAGTCTGAAAGGAATTCAACTCTATGTCCATCTCCAAGGTGACTAATTTGGTAGATTGATAGGAGATTTGAACTTAGGTTTGGAACATAGAGAACATCTTGAAACTCTCCATTTTCCATCTCCATGTTTCCTTTTCCTTCAACTGCCTTTTTGCGATCATTCCCCATGAAGATGTACAATACCTTTGAGTGATTCAATGAAGAAAAATCCTCTTTTGAAGAACCCATGTGATATGAGGCACCTGAGTCAAATATCCATTCCTTTGAAGAGTTTGCATTTGCCATCAATGCTTGCCCTTTGTATTTTGAATCTAAAGATGACCCTTTATCCTTGTAAGTATTAGGCAATGGAACATTATGTTTCTTCATGATGTTGGTCAACTCATCAATCTTCTTAAGATAACATTCATGCTCTTCATGACCTGATTTCTCACAATAAGAACACTTTTTCTTCTCCTTATTGTTGTTGTCCTTCTTTTTTGAATTTGAGGACTACCTTGTTGATTGGATTGTGGTGTTGTCTTTTCTGCATCCTCAAATTTGTCCTTCTTTCATTTCTTCTTACCCTTTCCTTTATTTGAAGACTGTTTGGCTGAATTTTGAGAACCCTCATTGGCCACCAATGCTTTGGACTGAGGTGATTTTAGAATCCCCATTGATTTCAACTTCTTTTCTTCATCATCCAACAGTTTAGCATATTCATCAAAAATGACTTTCTTGTAGGCAAACCCTAAGGTAGTCCTTGAGGTATTAAAAGAAGATAAAAATGTGGAATATTTTGATGGTAGTTTGTTATGTATGAGATAGATTAGTCTGTCATCTTTTATAGAACTCCCACAATCATGAAGTTTCATCCTTAGTTAATTCACCTTGATGATGAAATCCTATATTGAGTCATATGACTTAGGATCTAATGATACAAGCTCATCTTCAATTTTGAACACATCCTCTTTAGACACTTTAACCATAAAGGCTTTTGATGGTATCCCAAGCTTCCTTAGATGTGGTACATTTCTTGATTTGATACATGATCTTATCATCTAGCCCCAAACAAATATCACCTAGGGCTTTCCTATCCATTGCTACCCAAGCTGAAATTTCACTTTCTAATGCTTTATCACCTACTGGTTTAGGAAGAGTACCATCTGCATATTGTGAAACTCCATTATGCATTAAGTGATACCACATTTTGATTGACCATGAAGCATAGTTATGAGGAGTTAATTTAGGAAACTTAAAGTTGCCCATAATACAGAAAATCAAAGAAAAGTGTAGAAAAGAGAGAACACAACACCAAGAACACCCCCCCTTTTCACTAAATCAAGAAACCCCCCCAAAATAGATGTTGTGGGAATTTTATTAGTAGTGCGATTACAATGGGACACTTGCCAATTTTGGCCTTTGTGGACTTCTGATTTTTCTTGTTACAACTTATATATGGAGTACAAATCTGAAGCTTTACAATGTGCTACAATTCTGAAGCATTACAAAGCAAAGAAAGGCCGTATTATTGAAAGTGAAACTTCTCTCCACACCAAAGTAGACAAAAAATAACACACTTTCAAAAAAAATGAAACCTGTTTTCGACTGCAGATGTGCCCGTATGGAGCATTTGAAGTTGCAAAATGTAGGATTATGTAGGTACAGTCACCAAAAAATGCAATTTTTGAACAATCCTCAAACCAAAACTCAAAAATAGCTGCACCACTAAAATTTTTAGAAAATTTTACCCAATTTCAAAAAATATTGCACTTGATTTGGAGTCCAAATTTCCAAGTTATGGCCTCCCAAAGTCGGACTGCAAAATTGAAAATCAATTTGGAGAGGGGTTGCATCAGCGAATGACAAAGTTAAATTTGATGATCATATGGCCATTAGAGGTGTTATAATTTTCCCTGAATGATGCCTTAATAGGTGTCAAATTTAGGCACATAAATTGATGGTGTCAGCACACTTTCAAGCTTCTGATGATGTTAGCATGATGTCATCCGTACGTATATGATGTCAGCAGTACAAAAAAGACATGTGTCCTCTGACCTGTCATATGAATTTTCTAATTGGACTCTTACATAGGCAATGATTTGGCAATTGCAGGATGATGTGGCATCCTGCGTGCAGCTGATTGCAATATCATGTGTCAGATGTTTAATGGTTGTTCCAATACGCTGCGTGTCAAGCGACAATGCTAACTGAGTGCCAAGTGTTTGTTGTAGATTTATCCGCATGGTGGAGAGATGAGGAAGACTTATTGTTGCATATTATAGCTAGTGCAGATGAAAATCTGTTGCATGGTGGTCATTGCAGGTGGACATGGCTTTCACGCGGGCGGGAGTTTAAATTTTGCATTGCCGACAGACTTCCATTTCTGGAAAGCTTTCAAGCCATCAAAATATTTAGAGGCTTACCAAAGTTGTGGGTTTTTGTCCCACATGTAGTGGGAAGCAAAAAATCTATTGTATAAATTGAACCCTCTACCGTATTTAAATAAACAAGTGACAGCACCAGCGAAGAGCTCGTTGCCAGATATTCTTAGATGCCAAAAATGTAGTATTCGGTTGGTTGATTAATGATGAGATAAAAATTGACTATGTATGGCCCGCAAGTTTAATTAACTTGCCTGATATAAATAAAATAAGCCCTGTGAAAATAAATAATAATCCACCAATTATAGAGCCGAGCTGGGGTGTCACTACCCAATTTGGCAAAAAATAAATTCTCTTTTTCTTTGCCTGTACAAGTGACAGGAAAATAATTTTGAAAATAATAGAGAAATTTAGATCCAAACATTAAACAATCAAATCAATGAAATGGTCATACTCGAACAACAAATTGGGGCCTTCGAGTTTTGATTTGCAAAAAAAAATTTCCTCACGATCAACTTTCACCCAATATAGGCAAATTTATAGTTGATCTTCACCAAATCAATGCTTCAAACACAACAGTGAGGTCAGATCTGGCTCTAAATGCTCCCAATTTTTGTGGATCCTTTGGATTTGTGTCAAGATGCTGAAGCATGAATGGTCTCGAATGGCTATGGGCAAAAAATCTCCCTCAGCTCTAATACCATGTAAGAATTTGGCTTAGGCTAGAATTCACCTAAGAACTAAAGAACTGAACACAAATACATAATAGACCAAAATAGACAAAGTATGATCAGGATGATGATATTCATTCAATATGCCAGCTTAGCCAACTTTGGAGTACACTAGGAGTGCCTATATATAAAGGCCTTAGAAGAGCTTCTAGAATGCATAGAAGTCAGCATCATGATATGTCATACAACTAGGCACATGTCCATCAAATATGGGTTATCCTCCATTGAGTATGGGATTAAGTGCGATGATGTGAGGATAAGCCTACAATGGTGTAGCATGAAAATTAGTGGTGTAGACAAAATGTGCTAAATGAGGAGTGTGGATAACTATGTTGTCAACATGACAACTCAATGAATGATGCATACTCTTGTGTTGTAGACACCATGTGCATAATTAGAGTTGAGTAACTCAATGAGAGTACACAAACTCCTAAGTGTCTCTCCTAAAATAATAATAAAATAATGCAAAATAATTAAATAATGCATTAACCTAAGTAAACTTAAGTAAGTGTAATAAGTAAATACTTATTTACACCAACAATCTCGAATGCCACTTGTCAATAATCAAAATGCACAATCATCCACTATACTAGTCACATCCTATGAAGGGCTGAAAGAATGTACATCATAAAATAGATTACATCATCTCATAAGATCTATTAAATCTAATATAATACAATTAGAGTATAACCATCCATCATATTACATAAGAACAAAATGACAAGTAATACAAAATAGGGAACTCTAGCCACAGCATTGAACTATCATATCTCAATGGTAAAAGTAAAAAGAACTACCACCTAACCTCATGGTAACCTAAATGGTCCACTCTCATCACATTGAAGTAATAGTTTCAAGTCCCAAACAAGATAACAATACTAATAGTCAAATCCAACATCTAGGTCAAGGAAAACCTAAAAGTAATCTATCTCCAAGGTACCAAGACACAAATGACATCTAAACCCATAGGCAACAATGACATGTAAGAAATCTACTATGTAAGTGGGCAAGTGTCATCACATGAGTCAACTCTAAGGTTAGCCTACTAGCCTCACTAGACTTTGGCCCCCTAGTGACTCTATGCAGCACTAGTATAATTTTGTACTGACAAGGCATACTAATGAAGAAAGGTCGCAACCAAGTATCCTCTCTACTCCCATCCTAGCCTCTTCTAGCACTCAACGCATAGAAAAAACAATGACTCTTATTAATTTATTTTACTCTCATTTAATGAAATGTTATCACTTATTAAAGTAACCTACAATGGGTTACCCAAGTGTTTTGGTTCCACAATGCAAGCCCCATTTCACTGGGAAATAGAGACGCCCTACTTCTTTTTTGGCTTTCCAGAACCCTAGTCTAGGGTTCGAGTCTTTTTGAGGTTCTATCTAGTGTCCTAGTTCATGTCCAAGTCCTAACTTGGAAACCTTGTTCTCCAAAATTAAAGTTTCACAGAGATTAGTCATTTTGCAAAGTAAAATGGCACACTAGCACACCTCCCCAGGTACGCTAATGCACCAAGTGCTTTAGAAGGGCATTTAACCTTTGGTAATGTGCATATGCGTAGGAGCATAGCTGGGCACTTGCACAACACCAAAGTTGTATGGTGTCTATATAACCCCCTCCTATCTTCTCCTTCCTACTTTGTTTTCATTCCTTCTCTAGAGCTCCTCTTCATGCAACATTGTACCTTATTTGGTGCACATCTTCTACTTTCCCCCACCTATAAACTAAAGATCACAAGAAAATGTTTTAAAAAATATGAACTAAGGTGCACAATAGCACACCTAATTAGGTGCGCTACTACACACCTTTGTCTTATCAAAACACAAAAAACTTTAAAAACAATGCCAAAGCCATATTGAGGGTGTGTGGTAGCACACCTAGCTAGGTGCACTACTACACACACTTATAAAAACCTAACTATTTGTGCCTAAGTCTAAAACATGAGGTGTGCATCAGTACACCCCATGAGGTTTGTTGATGTGCACCTCATATTTTAGGATGTTTGTTAAGAGAATGCACACCAAGTGCACCTCTTAGGTGCACCTGCTATGCATTTTTTTTGCTTTCTAGGATAAAATTAGGGTTTTTAGAGGTTTTAAATAGCTAGGTTTTTTTTTGGTCTTGTTCATCTTAGTACTAGGGGACGATTAATTGATTTTACTACAACTCCAAACAAATGGACATCATTTTTGTGTAGATTCTATGGCATCTTCATCAAGCTCCTTTGCTGACAAGATGGTTCCAAAGCTAGTAGTATTCAAGTTCTAGGTTGTATCAACAAAATCAAGATTTCAGGATGAGTACTCAAAGGTCTAGGATACTAAACTAGACAAAATCAAGATTTCAAGATGAGTACTCAAAGGTTTGGGATACTAAACTAGGTCACACTGATTTGGGAGCATTCTTGACACTATGCAACAAACTGACATAAAGGTCTCCAATGATTTCTACATTGATTTGATTAGGGCTTGTTAATGTAGTGTCACATCCAATTTCAATGCAGTCCTCAGAGTTAATCATGATTCTTGTAGATAAATATGTTCTGGAAGAAAGGGTCGTGAGAAGAATAACTAGAGAGATCATCTTGGATCTTTGACCTGACAACATAGAGAAGGTATTTCATCTACCAAGGGCAGATCAATTTATCAAATTAACCTACCACCAAGCTGAGAGATAGTATAGGGAACATGTTGAGGAAGCCTCTGAAATCATACAATCTTCATACCTCATTGAGAAGACTCCTCTAGGGTGAAAGGTAGGAAAGGTAGATATGACACGAGGCTACATAAAGGAAGATATTGGTTACTCAATCATACTCTTGAGTAGAGTCATGGGTTTTCCTGCTTCTAAACATTTGACTATATGGATGACCAATTTCATTGAGACTATCAAGATGGCAAAGATGCCAATTGACTAGGCCTCCATTCTTAGTGAGAATTTAGGAAAGCAACTAGTGGCAATAAAGAATAATAGAAGGTTCTACATGACATCATACTTGGTGTACTTGTTAGCCACAAGGGTGAAAAATTACCTTGGGCTCTATATAAAAGGTAGCATACATGATGCAAATGCATGGCCTTACATTGTATATCCTCAGTTGGTAAAGAAGAATCTTTCAAAGCAAAGCAAAGAATATAGGATTGTAAATGATGCTTTCATATTTGCTATAATCCAATTTATAGAGGGAGATTATGCAAAGAGGATATTCGAAGAGGCAGCTGGACAGATATCAAAAGTCAAAGCTTACTATATCCAGTTCTGAACATTTACATATTTAAAACTAGTGGGTACAAATCTCAACCCTAAGAAGCTCTTGATGTATTCCAGTGACATACTTATTCTCTTGGAGATCTCTCGACAACTCTTTTATGCATATGATAGAGTTAGAAAGAAACATAAAATATGTTGGACATGGCCTGTGACTGTAGGACCTTTCAGGGTGGATCAGAGACAACATATTCCATCTTTTGAGTGTGAATGGGATCAATATCCATTGGATGAGTATAATTCCACTAGGCCCTATTTTGATAACATCAGGGGAGTGCAATACTTAGCAAGTAAAACATTTAACCATGAAGATTCCATTGAAGATCAGTAGATGACTGCAACAAATGAATTTGATGCTTACATAAGGGATTATTGTAGGATGACTTTGTATCTTGTAGAGAAAGCTTTGAAGACAAAGATTCCATTGAAGATTGTGTAGCAAGATATAGAGGATCTTCTCAACCCATTGTTCAATAGGGATAAGATTGGTGATTGACCTATCACGAATGTCAAGATTGACAAAGAAGAGAACTCAGATATTCATCATAGGGCAAAAAATGTCATTAAATTGACAACTGATTGTATCAAGAGACCTTTCAAACTTGATCCAATTCTTGAAACAATGATCTTCCATGCTCAAGCCTATCTAGCTAAAGGTTGAGGAGCAAAAGTCATAGTGCCTACATACATGGTCCAGTCACCAGTAAGACTAGAAATTTTACATCAACTTGATAAGCTAGTTGGATATTATAGGGCTTAGAAAGGTAAAGGTAAAGGGAAAAGTAAGAGGAATTCTCCTCAAAAAGTTGAGCTAGAAGAGGGAGAAATTCAGGCACCTACATAGATTGGAGAAGAAAATATACAAGGGTCAAAAAATGTTGAAGCTACAAAGACCCAAGACAATCCTCAAGTGCCACCAGCTAAACAAGGACAAGGAGGAGATGAAACTAAAGTACAAGAAATACCTCAATAGTAGGTACAAGCCTCCCCCTCCATGCATAAGAAGAGAAGAAAGATTTAGACTCTGGTGTAAAGGAGAAAAAAGGAGATTAAGAAAGTGATTCATTTCCCATCAGTCCCCAAAGCTATTCTAGAAGAAGTAGAAGAAGAGGATGATGAGGATGAAGAGGATAATATACCTTTGAACTGGAGGACTTGTCTCGAAATATCTATAAAGTTGAAAAGGAGGAGAAGCTCCACCATCAAACCTCCATCTATTCCTAAGCAACCCATCTTGACTACAAAAATTAGAAGATGAAATGCAATAGTGGATAGATGAGTAACATGTGGAGGGCACTAATGTCTTTCAGATGTCATATTTTGGTATAATGCCCGTGCATATTGAATTGATTGGAGATAAGATAAGGAAAACTCCAACTAGTCAACCTCAACAAGAGCATTAGATTTAGCTGCCACCCAAACCACAAGGAATTGAGGTAGTTCCATCATCCTCAGTACAAGTCATATTTTGTGTAGACAAGGGATCAACTACCCCTTTGCCTCCTAATAATGAATAAGAACAAGTTCAAGAAAAAAAAAAAAAAGATCCACAATAAGTATCCACCAAGGAAGTGTCAGAAGAAGGGCATATAAGTGAGTAGTCTCAGAAAACTTCCTAAAACACCAAGGTGAAGACTATGGACTTTACAAATAAAGAGATTCCTAGTGTAGATCTTTCACAGAAGGAGAAGACTCCAAAAAGGAGTGATAAGGGGAAGAGTATAGCTGAGAATACTCCTTTATCCTTGAAAGGAAAATCTCTATTGGAGCATATCCCAAGGTGGCTGTGAAAAGAAGTAATAAGGAATAAGAAACAACAATTCACCACTTAGGAGGAGGATAGAATGAAATTGATTGAAATTGTGACAAAGCCTAAATCACCTCCAAAATATTCATAGGTATTAGCCTTCATTATGAGTGACCAGAGCTAGGATTTATTTGTGCATGTGGCTATCACTCCTCTGTATTCAAATATTGAAGAATTGATGCCACAAGATTATTAGATCAAGGAGGTCATGCTTGGGAAGCCTACCTTGGATATCGCTAAGCTAATGGTTACAATAGGTATGAAGGAGGTATTTAGGAGCTTGGAACGAGATGGGGCAGAACTAATAACACTTTGGCAGAAAAATGAAATCCTAAAGGGATATTTAAGAAAAGTTGTTGGATCCTTGGATCCCACAAACCCTGAGGAAACTTTGATTGTAGAAATCGAAAGAAGAGGTAAGGGGACAATATAGTTGGACCCATTTTTGAGAGCTTATCAACAATGATGAGAAAGTTTTGAGGAAAAAGGGTGTATAGATCATTCAAGGAAATTTGAAGCTATTACACATTTTGTAGGAGAATATGGATAGGCTAGTAGCCATTTTGAATCAAGATTTTGGTCTAATGGATGAGATCCATACCTGGGGAAAGAATTTGTAAGCATTATAGGAAATTAAAGGCCAAAGGTATCAAATGTTGATGGTTGTATATATAGCTGAGGAGTTAGACAAGATAAATGATTGGATTGAAAGATTGTAGATGGTAATAAAGTAATGGAGACATTACACACACAGATTCACAGGCTCAAGGATCAAGCCCAAGAGCAAATTTTGGAAGTTTAGAAGCATTATAATGATGCTTGTTTAGATATTCTTGAGGATGATATGTAGGGAAAGTTAATACCAGTAAAGGTAGTAGTGGATAAATTTTGAGGAGGCTACTAATGATGATGATATTAGGTAGGCTTTTAGGATGAAAGAGGCTTTATTATAGTTAGATGTTAAACTTGGAGATTTTGCTAAGACTTGTATCGAAGTAGGCAACTGCAAGTAGAAGGTGAAAGAAAAATATGAAGCCTTATATTTTCTAGATGTGGCTCAATTCACTAATATCATTGATAAATTCAAGGAAAAATATCTAGACATAGCTCTGGTATAAAGGGGAACAAAACCCAGAAGCCAGAATTTCAATTTTGACACTTAGTGAAATTTTGAAATTTTGGAGCCTACTTCTGAGGTACACTACTACACAAGTGAACCAAGTGCACTGGTGCACTTTTTTAGTAGTGTCATAGAAGATTTTGAGGAATTTATAGGTACATTGACAATTAACTACTAGTTCTAAATTTAGAGCTTTTCATGCATTGGAAACACATTCTAACAATAGTTTAACTCCTATGGATGCCTAGTGAAGGTGGAGCTTCTATTTTAGGCACTTCCAAACACTTCTACATCAACTGAAGACTTTATATTTCTTATTCTCTCATACTTTCTTTGTTTTATGACATGTAAAGGCTCATGCATCCAATTAATGATATAAAATGGATGGAGTCCTACTTAGCACCAGTTAGATAGTTAGTTTGTACATAAATAGATTTGCTTTATTAGTTTAGAAGCATATGATTGCATAAAGATATCTCTTACTCTCAACACAAATCGAGGAGAAGATATCTTATAAATACTAGATTGTAATATAAAATCAAGGGCACTATTATTTTGCAATAATATATGCTTTTGGTGCTCACATTTGGAGTGTAGTGATTCTTGCCTAAGTTTGTTATATTTTTTTAATGTATGTTCCTAGACTATAATTGAGCCAAATGTTTATTGCATTATTTCTATTTGTGCGACCTTTTAATTCTAGTCTTTGCTACAGGTTTACAAATTCTGCTGATGTACTTAGTTCAAGAAGAGATCATCATATTGTTCCTACATAGCTTTTCATTTTGTATGAGTGCACTTTTTGTGGCCTTGCGATTTGATGAAAAGTGAAACATCTTATGGTTACTAAATTAACATTGATGATTGCATCAATGGAATTAAGGAAGTGTTGCTCCTATTTTCATTGGTTACCCACCGATCTTTCCAAAAGCTTAACTCGCAGACGTGTTATTTTGGTAGCTTATGTCTGTTAGGATTTACTTTTCATGTTATTTGCTTAAACTTCTTGTCACCCTATCTTTGTTATTTTTTTTACTAACCCCTCGTTAAATTAGGAATTCCTATTGGTTGAATTCCTAGATTGCATTCATCATAAAAAAAAAAAATACAAAAAAAAAAAAAAAAAAAAAACTTTTTGTGTGGTTATTCCTTTTTGAGACAACAAGCAGATCATACCTCTTATCTGAATCATTTCAAAACCAAAAAAGGCCTCCTTGTGAACATTCATATTCATCTTCAACTGAGTGGATTCTAGTAGGTTGCAAGATCACCCAAAACCTTAGAGTTGATCCTCGGATTGGCTTTCCAAGAGAGGAGTCCGAAAGGATTCCTGCCATTAAGCATCATGCAAAATGACAACTCAACACCAGGCAACCACTTTAGGGTTCTGGCCTCCATTGCAAGCAACTTCCCAACATGACATAAAGATAACTTACCGTAAGTTCATTAAAAGAAAAAGATCTCATAAGATCATAAAATACACATCAATTCTCAAACAAGCAACTAGAAAGCATTGAAATATAACTAATTCAAAATCACAGATTTCACCAATACAATCATCCTAATAGGGCTGATCCAAAATCAAGTACACCTATACCAAACCATGACATCACCAAAAATAATAACTCCTCGTGTCTAGTAGACATCCAAAAACTGGCTAACACTCTAAATCCACCCCAATCCCAACACACAAGAAAACATACAAGTGACAGTGTAGTTTCATAGTTTTGTTTGGTTTTTAAAATATCTAGTTTGATATGATAGTAAGGTTCAAGTTTACATTTTTGTTGTAAGTTTTTGATTTGATAAAGTTTACATCCCTTTTAACAAATCAACGATTTATTTAATTAAATCAACATTAGATTTAAAATAAATAATGTAAATATAATCTTGTTGGTCTAAAACATAAAACCATTTCCAAATTCGTAATTTAATAATGATCATTAATAACCATAGTTATTAAATAATAATATAATATACATTTTATTTAAAATTCATTAAATAATATCTAATATTAATTAAGTAATTAAATATAATTTAAAACATTATTAATCACATTAAATAATATAACAATTTAAAACTATATTAAAATATTTATTAATCTTGAAAAACTTAATACAATTTTTTTAAAATTATTCTAAAAACTTTTTAAAAAGTAATTATTAAATAAATTTTTTAAGGTTGTCTAGCCTGAAAAGGGTTGTTGCAATAGTCTGTTATGGTCACAACAGAGTACTATTGTGTCAACAACAGTATCTATTGCTACCATAGTCGTTATGCTACCTGCGCAACATAGTACCATCGACATAAAGGAGAAGAGGGGAGTTGTGGTATGGTGGCCTGCCTCCCACTCATGATTTTTTTGTATAATAAAACAAAAAAATCCTCCCCCCCCCGCACCAATTCAATTTCAATTTCATGATTTTCAATAAAATATTATATGTGATAAAAATTATCACAGTAAAATATTTACTATGGTAATTTTTATTAACATATTTTTTAAAAAAACATTTCCATAAAATTATGAATTAGATCTTATAGGAAACTTGAATAACCAATCAAATTTTTCATTTTAAAAGTTGATTTCTTTTCCAAACCCTACTTGATTAAAATTCCATAAATTAAAGATTTACAAAAATGAGGGTTTCTAATTCAAAATTCAAATACACATAACTCCAAAATGAAGAACAGTAAATTTACAACAATGGTTTAAATCCAACTTAAAACTTTGAAAATAGAGTCATCAAGACACAAACAAGACAGAGAATTCAAAGAACTAAAAACTATTGTGCAAATAAACCCACAAGATTCTCACTGAATCTGATGCTAAAATGACAATTGCACAGAGCATGCAAGTAATCCCCCTTCTTCTCAAAATCTTCTTCTCAAAAAATTGCTCCTCCAAATCCCGATATGGAGAAATGAACTTTGATTTCCTAATAAAGAGTTTTTTCCAAAATTAGGGCTTCAATTGTGCAATCACACGAAAACCATTTTTCTTTTATTATTTTATTATATTTTAATTTTCATGTACAACCTTTTTGTAATTTAATTAAAATATCTTTATTAAATCAATTTCTTTCTCTTTAATTAATTCATGAGACATTTTTGACAAAATATTTATTAATTTAAATAATAATAATATATAGAGTTTATAATAAAATGAAACTCCTAAATATGCTATTATTAAATAAAATAAATATGATTACATCAAAATTAGAAATTTAGCTATATCTTTAAATTTAATTCCTTTATTCAACTAATTCCCCAATTAATTAAATATAAATAAATATCAATTTTCTTTATAAAGTTTCCATTAAATTAAATAATTAAATACTCTTTTAATTTGATTTAATTATAACAAAAAATCGCCATAGACCCACAAGATGAACTACAAAAACTCATATTAGGTCAAACTCAAAGGTCATAATCACAAATTTACGTCACTTGACGAATCTGGAAGGGTAAACAACTTAGATACTTGTCCTACTTTTTAGGAAAAATGGCTTAAGGTTAGGATTTGGACTCAAGAAATATCTCCCCTCTTTTACCATTGAGATGCTATGATAGGGTACACTCATCCTAGCAATTCAAGGAAGTTGATACCTGGTATCTGCAATTTGTATAAAATCTATGCATGTACATACACATATAATCTAAACTAAGTAGACAATGGTAGGGAGTGGTGCACCATGTAGATCCCAACTAGCAGGGGACTACGACTCCCTCCCTCAACAATATTAGAAACATCATACATAAATTAAAATATACATGTACACCATACACATGCAAATATTAGGTAAGTATCCATAGAAAATGCATATAAATAATCCATCTAACTAACATCATGAGATAATTGAAAATACTGTATACTAGCATCATCATCAAAAGAATAATCATGCATACATGAAATAACTAGTACCAAGGTTACTCATCATATAATCAATTAAGTATGAAAATAATATCCAAACTTTTGGAAAACAAATGTCACTAATCATCAAACATATTCATAAAGTTGGCCTAAAAGAGTTCGGCAATAATAACTAAAAAGTAAACTAGGGGTAGGCATTACAAGGAATAATGGTGCCAATGGATAGAGCAATTTGAGCATGGTGATATTTTTTGTAGGATCTTGAGGGAAGTCACCTAGTATGTGTTGAGTGATTTTTATTGTTTTATTATTTGAATTTTGGAGTATGTATGCAACTAGATCATTTTTTCTATTGTGCCAAGATCTCTTTGTATATATACATACATAGGAGCACATATATGTGTGTGTATGAATGTATATATACATATACATATGTATACATACATACATACATACATATATACATATAAATAATAGTAATATATGTATTGCATCTGCATTTGCTTTGCCATTGCTTATAAGAGTGTTTCAAGGTTGGGAACCACTTCAACATCATTTGCATGGTTTAGAGGTAATGTCATTGTGGCAGAGGCTTCTACAAGGGAGTGACCCTCGTGAGTTAACATATAATGTCTTAAAATAGTTAAGTTCTACCTAAATATGTCCAAGGTATCTGCACATTAGAGGTGTACTCTGCCTACTAGGCTACCTACATACCTATATCAAGACCTTGAACTAATCACTCTAATTAACATGTAGTTCTAGTTTCTAATTTTTTGATGTAGTTGTATTCCTATAACCATTGGTGAGCTTTACTCACCTAATACAACTCTTTGCTATCATACACCCACTCGGGTGAATCGGGCAGTTTTCTATAATTACAATACTATAATACCCTGCTGCAACCTTTATGTTATAGTTTATAGTTAATGTAAGGTTAACCTATATACATCCTACCTCACTCCTTATAAAGTTATGTTTAAAATCTTGTGACAATAATCAATGGGTCTAAATAGACCATGTAATAACTCTCCTCAAATCTGCCCTCAAAAAAATGCTGATGAAGCTTAAGGAATTTTATCAAACAATTCACATGCAAGGGACATATGACTAATATAGTATTTTAGCGAGCTTCAAATGACTTTTTTTTCAATTTTCATCAATGAGAATCTTGTTCTAGAAGACTACAATGGACTACACAATGGCCTAACATGAGTGTGCTACTAATTTTGACAATATTCAGTGCATATATATGATCTAAGCATGAAAAATGAACACCTACAGCCAACTGGCATTTTTACAAATAGTTGGTATGTAAACTAACTAGCTGATAAATAATAATATTGAATTGCTCAAATGACACCAGCAACTATTATCTCCTTAATTGCAATGAAATTTCCAATGCTCATAAAATATGGCCAAGACTTTTTTTGGCATTTACATGGATTACAAAAAATGATAATGCTGGTATAATGCACACCTACAGCTGAAACTTATCACACCCTAAAAAAAACAATACTAACAAAGGAACCTGGTTGTAGATGGCTGTAATAATTTTCTTCAATGTTGCCCCTTCTGCTTTGCTTTTTTCCGATCTGCTTTTTCCACCTTCTTTTTCGATTCTACTTTTTTGGCCTTGCTTTTTCGAACTTCTTTTTCGGCCTGCTTTTTCAGTTCTTCTTTTTTGGCCTGCTTTTTTTATTCTACTTTTTTGGCCTGCTTTTTGGTTTTTCTTTTCGAACTGCTTTTTTCAGCCTACTTTGTCGGTTCCACTTTTCGAACTACTTTTTTCAACCTGCTTTTTCCAGGTCCGCTTTTTTGGACTATTTTTTTGTATCTTCTTTTTTGGATTGCTACTATGTTGAATCTCAAGACCATATCTTTCAATGGCGTCAAGATTTTCAACTTGAAGGGATTTCGTCCTTCAAACTATTGAGACATAATCTCTAGAAAATTCTCCAATTTCTTTGATATTTCCAACCATGCATAAAAGAAGCTCTTCCATTTCTTTTATAGTGTTCTCACAAGAGCTCCATCCTTCGTTTTCTCAATGTGGGATAAAACATAACTCCCTTTATGTAACTTATGTCTCCAATGTGTTATAAAATAAAGGGGACTATTTTAATTTAAATATTTCCCACAAACTATAGTCTATGCATTAATAAAGTTAAATATTTAAATTTAACTTTATAAAATAACTTTATCAATGCATAAAAAATCTTATCAATGATAAACAAGTCTTCTTGTCAATTTTAAACAATTACCATCGACATACCGCTGCCCCTGGATGTTCGACCATGTCCAAGATGACTTACTACAAATAGTAAGTATGCCCAAAGTTGCCTCAAAACCGCTTAGAAAGACCTGAAACTGAAACTATCTAGGCCAAATGGCCTCTAAGTCCCTTTAATGTCCTGGTTAGCCTACGAGACCATGGGGAAATAGGCTAACAAAAACATCATGCTATGAATGCTAAAAAGGGGACATTACAGACCAGTCAAGTTAATGTTGAAAAATAGAGTTTAGCCTTCTATTTTCAAAATCTAGGTAGACTAGGTTGCATATGTTGAAATATCTTAAGATAGACCACAAGTATAGATTCTTCATCCTATAAGGGGACCCTTTATTCAAATGTAAAACTAGTTACACATGCATGATTCTTTTGTTTAATGGAAAGTTGGTTTTGAAGCACATATTCTTTTTATTAAATGTAAGGTTGATTACATGAATATCCATACATGTATAAGAATGGTAAGTTACCTAGAATGTCATGAGATCAATCTTTAAAGTACCTAGAATATCCTCATTGCCTCCTGTTGCTCTTAAGGGAAGTCCATCTTCATTACTCATGAGCATTTCATCACACAGGTACATCCAAGAATGTCCTCATTGCCTCCTACATAAAATGAATCTAATATTAAAAAATGCCCCCTGAGAAATAATAGTTCAAGTGAAATAAACACATGAAAAATGAGAGAAAAAGAGGAATCTACTTACCAATAGGCGTTACCATTACATTTGTGGCCATGCTACCTATTGAGTAAGTTTTATTATTTTTTTGTTGTGCCAAGATCTCTCTATTTATATACATGCATACATACATAGACATACACATTTGTGTGTATGTATATATATACACCTATATATACATATACATGTGTGTGCATATACACACACACACACATATACATACATACATATATAGAAATCACAAGGGCATGACAATGAGATGCAAAGATCACAAGGGCACGACAATGAGATGTAGAGATCACAAAGGCACGACAACAAAATGTAGCTACCAAAATCACACAACAACAAAATCTTAGATCTCCATTGATCTCTATAATCCACAAGATCTCTCTATATATGCATACATACATACATAGACACAAACATATGTGTGTGTGTATGTATGTATATGCACACACACACACACACACACATATATATATATATATGTATATATATATATATATACATATATACAAATGCATACATATACATACATACATATATACACATACATGCATACATATATATATACATACATACATATGCATATACAATTTTGTCACCTTGAAAAATTATATTTGATCTTGCTAGCTGGGAAAAGCTAATCTTGTTCATTTTATTGTACCTAATTTGATGATTGTTCTACAAGAATTTGTAATCAACCCATCTAATCAGCAACTAGACCAATTTAACTAGGGTATGGCTTGTTTCTTTCTAAAAATATCTGCTATGGTATGTTTTTCTAAAATTTCTTGCTTACTCTACCCATTTTTCTTGGACTGCATTATTTTTGTGCAGGATCTTGAGCTATGTCACTTAGCATGGACTGAGTGAGTTTTATTGTTTTATTATTTGGATTATGGAATATGTATGCAGCTAGAACAATTTTTCTATTATGCTAATATGTAATAAGCACATTAAAAAAATTCTCTCTGCATATATAAAGACTACAAGTTATGCAATTTGTCATGTATTGTATCTACATTTTCTTTGTCGTTTCTTATAAGAGTGTTTCAAGGTTGGAAAGCACTTTAACATCCTTTGCATGGTTTAGAGGTAATGTCATTGTGGAAGTGAGAATAACTTCAATGAAGATTTGAGTATAAGGAGTTACTACCTTGAACCTATGCTTCAAATTCATGGGAACCAAGGGACCCTAAACCTATGCTATATTTTCTAGAAACATGAGAGAAATTACTACCAACTTCAGTACTTCATAACTTTATGGATCATATAGTGATGCCCAAATTAATTTCAATACATGCATTGTCACATCCTTGGCTTTCATTGCTGGGCCATTATATGAAGCCTTTATATTTAACCATTCTTTATAAATTGGGAAATGTGTTTCATGCCTGGCATGCAAATGATGCATCTACATATGCAATTTTATTAGCTTGGAAACTGTATTTGATCTTGCTAGCTAGGAATAACTAATTGTTCATTTTATCGTACCTAATATAATGACAGTTCTACAAGAAT
Organism: Cupressus sempervirens; assembly: GCA_028749045.1. NCBI lineage: Eukaryota > Viridiplantae > Streptophyta > Pinopsida > Cupressales > Cupressaceae > Cupressus > Cupressus sempervirens. Next base: position 470,609,173 of record CM053783.1, on the reverse strand, counting down.
TTTTAATCAACCTAGCTAATCAACAACTAGACCAATTTAACTAGGTTATGGATCAAGCATGTGATATTCCCATTTACCATATGGTTTTAATTTGGAGGAAACATTTTTTCCAAAGTGGCAACAGGTTTTGTATCATTGGATTTGTTCAAATCCTGATTTTAATGAAGTAAAAAAGTGGTTTTTATGGTGGAAAGGACTATATAATGAAGAGGAAACTTGGAATCTTGAATGTTGAAATGTTGAAATTAAAGATATCGAGGATCAAACACCTATGCTAGAGTTACAACACAATGTAAAGTTGATTTTAAATATAAACAAAAAAAAAACACAACGTAAATAATTCCCCTTTTGTTTTGATTGTGGAGAGCTCCGAACGAGGGTGGAGATCTCTTAACATTGGTGGAGACCTCTGAGTTCTAAATTTTGGTGGAGATTTCATTGTCGTGCCCTTTTGATCCCTACATTTCATTTTCATTCTCTTATGATCTCTGCATTTCATTCTTGTGCCCTTGCTAGAGATCTACGATTTTTTTTGTGCCCTTATGATCATTACAATTCATTATATTGGGTCTTTAGAGGAGAGAAACTTATAGAAGATTAGATGTTTTTTATGGATATAGATGATTTTTTTGTGATGCCAATATATCCTCCTCCATATTGAATTTCTATATCATCAAATTGCTAGATACAAATCACCAGACTTGGGCTTCTGAAATGGTATGGGTTACTTGGAATTGTCAAAATTGAATCGTTGAGTTGTACTAAACCAAATCTTTGAATTACTAGTTTCATGTTTAGAACCTTTGGCCTTTGAAATGTGAAATTTGATTTTGATTTGTGGTCCATGGACTATTATGAACCAAAATATACCTAAATATACTTGGAGACATTTGAAAGCATCTATAGAAGTTGATATGAAACATTTAGTCTAAATTATAGAGTCTTTGAATCTTAGTACTCTAATCTAAGCCAAGAGCCTTCTAAACATTTAAACTACTAAACTACCTAGGACACTAAACTTATCAACATATGAACCTCCTTGAACCAATGTAACCATTTTGAAATAGGTTTGATGAGGTTCAAAACCTAGGAGAGACTAAGATATAAAGCTCAAACAAGCGTTGCATGCTATGGTGGTGTAGGAGGAAGATGGTTCTATGAATGGATGATTGGGAAAGTTGCAAAAAATTAGGGTGTCATTTGCAAGTAGTTTCATTAATTTGATAAGGGAATCAACTCTGAAAGTGAGATGATCAAAATTGGCATGTCCATCCTTATGATAGATGTCTCTATCTCAAAATAAAATATTACTTCAAATGACAAGAGACAAATTATTAAATGTATGGAAAATTAGAAGAGCATTCACCTATAATATTTTTGAAGGACAAAAATATAATAAAAATATAATTTGGTGAAAAAATCCATGACCTATGTGGCTCCAAATTGTGGCTATTCTACTATCTAGTAGTGGAAACTCTTCACGTTAAATATGAAGATCTTAAAATTAAAAAAGACAACAATCAGATATCTATATTTTTGTTTTAGTGATAAAAAATATACAATCTAATTTTAAGAAAAATAATAGTCTTAAATGCATATGATTAAATAAAATAAACAAGAGTACTAGTTGTAGTTGTATAATTCTAGTATTTGAAATATCTTAGAATTTATTTTTGAATCAAATTTTGACAAGTGTCCTCTCATTTGAATCTTGTTTCAATCCTTGTCTATAAAAGGATTTCCAAGATGTAGAGTGAGGGTCCAAGTTCTGTATTATTTTTAGTGCTGATGCTATTATAGTCGGTCCTTTTTTTAATGTCAATTGTATGTTGTTTTAATTTTGTACTTTGAGAATATAATGGATATTGGATGTCAAAAATTTCCATATTCTGAGTTATATCCTAAGTTTTATATTAGTAATGTATTATTTTCAAGGAAGATGAATACAAGAGGAAGTTCTGAGTATCTGTGTCTCTAAAATCTTGTCTCCTTTTTCATATATTTGTAACATTGAGATTGAATAAGCAATGGATAAGGTATTGATCATCAATTGTGATGCAAGTTGATATAGTCATTTGGTTTCATAATTCACACTTAAATCAAAATCAAGTGTCTAATTTTTGTAACAAAGAACTACATGTTGGTCATTCCCTTATTGTAATAGCTTTCTTTGAGTTTATAGTTGGTTTCTATAAATTAGTAATTTGATTACAATTTCAAGAAGATTTTTGACCATTTCTCTTCTATAAGGGATAAGTACTAAAGAAAGGAGATAAGAAAATAAGAAATCTAATCCCTAGGTACACCCCCCTTGGCCTTGCAAAGCCTAAATTTTTGAAAACCATTGTGTTTTGTTAAGTTGGTCTTGATCTGGATGGGTTCTTGCTAAATATGGGAAATAGATAGCCCTAGGCATCCAGTTTCATTTTGCATCCTGGCATTTTTTTGAGACGTATTGTTTTAAAACACTAACCAACCAATATTGTCTCGAGCACTAATGAACCAACACAACTGAGTGGTGAAACTGCCACACCAACTCCTAAAGTAGTGTTGAATCATAGTACTCATTCACCAAGTAAAAGGAAAGTAATGAAAGACATCTCACCAAATATTGGAGTCTGGATGAAGTAATTAAGATGTCATGGTCAGATTTGGCAAATCTTACCTTGGAGCAAACAATTTTGTTACAAGAAATTTTGGTGAAAAAGAATAGGCAAGAAGAGATAAGAAGAGAGCTCAAACAAAAGCAGGTAAATTATGATGTGAAAAACATTTTTGTTGATTCTTTTGATATTTAAAGTTTTGACAAGGAATCCCCAATTATTACCTAGCTTGTAAATATTGTTGGACAAGTAAATGTTAGTAATATGAAATCCAATGAGAAATTGATGGATTGGTCAATAAGAAGATTCAAGAATAAGGTTGTGGATAAGGTTTCCATAACTATTGTCAAGAAAAAAGTGCAATTACAAGAGTGTGTATAGGCTATGACAGAATTCATACATTAAGTACATCATTTATACAACATTTTGTTAGATGTGTCAAGATTCAAAAATGATATTCAAGCAAAAATACATCAAATTGAAGCTAAGATGAAGAGATCCAACAATATTATTTCACAGTCAGCAACATCTAGTATGCACCCCTACAGTAAGATATTGAATGCTCAAGGCACATTGGCTAAGCTTTAGATAGTTGAAAAAAACATGAGATCCAAATTGATCTCTATTCAAGAAATGTTGATACCTCAGTTAGAGGTCATGCAAAGGGAGATGCAATCAAACTAGGATCTTATCACAAAATATCACAATGTTTTGGTGGTTGATAGCTTAATTGACTTAGCTGCAAGATTACAGTTGTAGAATCACATTTTGGAGACCTTAAGAACCAAATGAGATCATGCATTATCCCTAATTACACAAGTTTATTAGCCATTCATTGATAACTATGGTTTGCTTCCACCCATTCAATCCTAGTAGTTGTAACATATGTGTTAAAAAACAAGGGGGAAATGAATTTGTATTTAAAGGAGAAATTATTTTTTTGCCATGGAGTAGAGTATAAGGATAAGTATTCATTTTACATTGTTTATTCATTATTCTTTGCATAAGTCATAAGACTTAGGGGGAGAAATCAATATCATATTACATTTGTAATGAAATAAATATGACAAAGTATTTTATTTTCACTAATGTCAAAGTGGGATATTATTGGTATCTCTAACTATTGTTGTCTATTAGTGTCAAACACTTAGTCATTTGACTAACTTGCACAAAAATTCATTCAACAATATTCTTAACAAATTCAACATCATATCACTATTCTAGACTTGTAAAATATAAGGTAAAAACAAGGCGAACCTTTTGCTACATACCTCTAACATTGGAGATCTTTACACTACAGGTACCCTCACCAAATTCTTGAGATCGAGAAAATTGTCATTTTTGTCAAGACACTTGTACCTAAACTATACAATGTCCTTAGAAAATAATTGTTCCCATCCTTCAATGACATGAAGGATGTTGTTGTTAAGAAGGGTGATATTGTGCTAAACAAAGACAAGAATGACAATGGAATGACAAGGACAAAACCAAACCTTGGAACAAAAATAAGTATGTCCTCAATGATGGAGTGGTGAACACTCCTAAGACCAAGGAATCAACCTTCAACCTCTCTAATACCATCTATCCTGCAAAATAATAAGAGACTTCAAAGTCTCAAACCTTTGACAAAACCAAGAAGTCTTCTAAACCAAAATGTGTCTATACACCAATGGTAGAATCTTATGAGGTGGTCCTAAAGACCTTTCTTTGTAAATACTATTGTCATGTTTCCACACAAATCTTGATCCTATGAACCACCCATCAAGCCTACTTGGTGGAGGAATGATCATTTTTACAACTATCATAGGAGTAAAGGACATAGCACTGAGAATTGTTTCAAACTTAACGATATTATTCAAGACCTCATTGATGGAGGCAAGGCTTTTATAGATGACCTAGTTAAAAATTCTAATCATAAAGCCTTTAAGCCACCCTTATGCAAATAAGAAAAAGGGGAATCATCCCATGCTAACAAGAAAAATCATGATTCCAAGATGAACTACACTTACACTAATACATACAACATCATAAACATGTTGGAGCATGTTGAACATATTTGCATGATGGGTCCCAAATTTGACAAGGAAGCCAACTAGGGCATGGATGATGAGATGCCTAAGGTAGTCTTGAACACACACAACATTCAGAAAAATTATAGAAATACTAGGACTATGGTATCTCATAAGGGGGTAGAATCTTCCTCTTTTCATGGTGAGACACTCAATGTTGTCACTAGGGGGCAATCCAAGGTTGTCCTCAAAGTAGAGAAAAACCCTATTGGCTCTGGAATTAATAGCTTTTGAATCTCCTCTTTTATCTATTTTCTCTATTCCATGACTTCACATAACCTTACTGACTAAATTTTTTGTTCTCTTCTTAATTTTCTTACTTTTTCTTGCAGGGAACCATTCTTTTCTAGGAGTTCTTTGATTGCTTCATTGGCTTCATCTGAATTGCTTGAATGAAGGTCTTCAATCTAGAGATGATCATTCATTTGAATTGCAAGTTATTTTCTTCTTTTCAAGGATTGAGAGAGTTGCTCCTTTGCTTTCTTGAGTTGAGCAATGGCCATTTCTATGTATAGCTTCTCATTATCAATAGCTTTGTCAAGTTTGAATATGTCCATAGCCTTAATATTTGCTCAAGCTACTAAGCTTTCTCCTGAGAACCACAATGCTTTGATACCAATTGTTGGAAATATTCAAGACTAAGCTAAGTTACTAAGAGGGGAGGGGTGAATCAGTAACCTCTAAAACTTCAAAAATTTCAACTCTTAATCCAATCATTCAATTAGAACATAAATCATCATGTAAACTCTAATCTAATTGCATGCATAAGAAATTAAAAATATGAAAGAATTAATAACACTATGACACAAAGATTTGGTGACCCAAAAACCTTCCAAAAAGAAAGTAAAACTAGGGTGGATATGATGCCCACAAATTTAGTATTGCAGTATAAAGATAACCTATTAAAGCTTACATTATCACTTCTGATGATCTACCCTGTTAGGAGCAATAAGGATTGCTAGGTCCACCTTGTGAAAGGATTTACAAACATACAATTAAGTATGCACACGATAAAGAGATTTACAAAAGGCTGTTAGGTCTACCTTGTGAAAGAATTTGACTGATCCACCTATTAGGATGAAACAGTAGAAGATCTCTAATCTACAACTTTGTTTTCTGAATGAGATTCCTTTAAGTACTAATCACCTTGCTATGATAGATATGACTTTGCTGCTCCGTATACTGTTGTAGCCTTTGTAATTCACTTATACTTTTCTCTGACTTTGTTTGCATTTACATCTTCACATTCTCATACTCATTTATACTCTTTGGATATGATACAATGCATAACATATATATCAATCCAATTATACAAATTACAAAGTCAACCATGACACAAGTTACCACAAATATTATAAAGTTGGCCCACATGAAGACACTTGGGTTTTGAAGATTGACTCGGTGAGGTTTTGATACTTGACATCCACTGTCAATGCTTGGCATCATCATGCACTTGGTAGACATAGAAGCTCAGCCCATACTGATCACTTCCAAGTAGTCTTGAACTCGGTCTACACTGCTGACCCAATAGATACTGTGAAACTCATCATATAAATGGAGTCTCTTGATTTACATTGTATGACTCAATAAACGCTATCACTTCAAGCTCGATATAAACTAAGTCACTTGGTTAACACTGGGAAGCTCAATTAAGACTAGACTCACATGACATGCACTACAAACTCAGTGAACACTACACAACTTAGCTTATACTAGTAAACTTGACATACACTGAGATGTATAGTTTACATTGTTGATCTTCACTGTAATTGTGACTGCTCAGTAACCACTAAAATTTTTCCAAAGGACTTGGTAGCAACAATAGAACTTGGTGACAACTGAAATACATGGAAAACATTATGAACTATACAATGAGCTTGGTAGCTATATACAATCTAGATAAGTGTGTGTCACTAATAACAAACTTGACTAATATGTCAACAATCTCCCCCTTTGGCATTAGTGACAAAAACACTTATTAGCCAAAACTAAATTCAAAAAGTTTCTTGAATACCATCACCTTGTAATACTAACTCGGTAGAGTATACTATTTTTGAGATTTTTCAAAATTGATTTTGTATGGGATATATCTGTACATGGTGAGGCTCCTTCATATAGTATACTATACATCTTCTTGCTACATACAATATATCTCTCTGTACATAACATACTCCCCCATTGATTTTTCAACTTATTGCTAACCTCCCGCATAACATATGACTATATAGATATTTTTTCTCCCTCTTTTGGACTAAGGACGAGGAGTTATTCTATATTCATATGGAGAATCTCATGAACCTTCTTGAGAAGAGAAAGGTGTCACTGACAATAACCAAAGATACAATGGTCAAAGCACCAAAGGAAATTACATCAATATTGTAGAAAGTGTTAGATCCATCCTCAATCATTCCTTATTTCACTAACACCATGTAGAAAGCTCAATAGAATCCTAAACTAATGCAAAGCACATTTGATGGCATGGCAAGCTTAGAAATAGAATACAAATTGAAAATTCAAGAGAAAATTCATCTTATAAATAGGATAAAAAGGTGAACATGATGAAAGAACACTTAAGCTCGTAGAAGTATAGTGTTTCTTATCACCCTTGATAGGAATTATTCAAGATCACATATAGGAAAATAACATAAATATTTTCAAGTCAATCTAATCATGTGGTGGTTGTTGGATCTAGCAATGGTATGATCATAACTAGTTCTAGTGGTGTGATGGCTTCTGAATTTGGCAAGGGCATTGGCTGCAAAAGTGGGAAAAATGGTGCTAGGGCTTTTGGCAATGGTGTAGTGGTTATTGGATTTGGAAATGGTATGGTTGTAACTAGTTTTGGTAGTTTGATGGCTTTTGAATTTGGCAAGGGCACTAGCTTCAAAAGTAGGAAAAATTGTGCTAGGGCTTCTGGCAATGGTGCAGTGGTTGTTGGATCTGGCAATGGTGGTGTGATTGCTTTTGAATCTAGCAAGGGTGCTAGCTATGGAAGTGGTAAAAATGGTGCTAGGGATTCTAGCAATGGTGCGATGGTTGCTAGATCTGGCAATGGTATGCTCGTAATTGGTTTTGGTGATGTGATGGCTTCTAAATCTAGCAAGGGCACTGGCTATGAAAGTGGGAAAAATGGTGTTAGGGCTTCTAGCAATGGTGTGGTGTTTGCTAGATCTAGCAATGGTATGATTGTAACTGGTTTCGATGGTGTGATGGCTTCTGAATCTAGCAAGGGTACTGATTGTAGAAATGGTAAAAATGGTGCTAGGGCTTTTGGAAATGGTGTGGTCATAATTGGTTATGTTGGTGCTAGGGTTTGTGGTATTATTAAGGTGGCTTTTGACACCAATTCTAGTGTGGTGTTTGTCAATTCTAGTTTAGAATCTAGCAAGGATACCTGTTCTAGTGCTAGGATTTCTACAATTAGTATGATGGTTGCTAGTTTTGGTAGTGATGCTAGTGCTGGTGCCAAGGTTTCTGGTAAGGGTGTGTTGGGCGCTAGCTTTGGTTTTGTGGCTTCTGAATCTAGAAAGGGTGTTGGTGTTGATGCTAAGGTTTTTGGGAATGATGTGGTGGTTTCCCATGCAATAGATTTTAAGAAAGGTTTTTCATATGTTGAGTCCTTGTGCAAGGGCAAGGGTTTGGAAAAGGCTACTAAACCTTTTGTATCTCTTTTGATCCCCACCTATAAGCCAATTTTCTTAATCTGGGGGATGAGTCACTTTTAGAATTGAAGAGCGTTCTAGGGATCTATCTAAGGATTCTATTATTTGTCACTTTAAAGGTTTTTGGCCCACTCTCTCAGAGCTCCATGCTTGGATTTTGAAGCATTGGGATCTATATATTACAGCTACTATTGAGATTTTCCCTTTGGTTAAAGGTTTCTTCATTGTTACTTTTGTCAATTCTAAGGATAGGAAAGCTATTCTCTATGATCAAGTCTTTTATTGGGAGAACCACTTTCCTTTAATGGTTAAACCATGGCATCCAGATTTTAACCCTCAAATAGAGTCTTTCAAAATCCCAACTCGGGTAAGGCTTCCTAATCTTCCTCTTCATTTTTGGGTGAATTCTATTTTTATGGAAATTGGGAAGGCTTTAGGGGATTTATGTATGGTTGATTCCCAATCTTTTGAGCATTTCCATTTTACTTATGCTAGGATTCTAGTGGATATTGATGTTTCAAAGGGTCTCCCAAGTAAAATTATTTTAAGTTATTCAAAGGGTTTTTGGACTCAGTTGCTTGATTATGAGGACCTCCCTTTTAGGTGTAAAAAATGTTTCAATACTAGACATATGGCTGCTAAGTGTGAGACTGGAAAAACTAGAAATAAATGACCCTGCTCCTAGTGGAAGGGTGTATTGGAGTAGCATTATTTAGTAGTCAAATCATCTATTTTGGTGGATGAGGTTTTTGGATCTGTTGAGCAGGGGGCTTCATCCTCTGTATTGAAAATTATTCCTTCTTAGATGGTGAATGCTTCTGATTCCAAGATGGATGCCCAAGTTTCTTATGGGGTTGGTCCTTTGTCTGCTGGTAGTCTTAGATTCTTTCAAAAGGAGGTTGAGACTATTTCTAGTCAAGGTGTTAAATGTGGTGTTCTTGGTGTAGACTCTGGCTGAGATAATTCAAGTGGTTTTGGTGTTAAGACCGCTAATTCTAGACAAGGTAAGTTGCATTGTGCTATGACTGTTGGAGTTGGTCATTGTATATCTGCTAGCTTTGGTAATATTTCTTCTAGTTCTAATCTTGTTGCTATTGGAATTGGTAATCAAACTGCTAGTATTAGTTCTAATCTAATGGAAGAAGTGATGATAGATAGTCCTTATCAAAAGGATGAGTTTCAGACTACTGGTATTTGTTCCAATCTGATGGAAGAAATGATGACAAATAGTCCTTGTCAAAAGGATGAGTTTCTCTCTATTGCTGATGTTGGAATTGGTAATCAGACTATTGGTATTAGTTCCAGTCTGATGGAAGAAGTAATGACAAATGGTGCTTGTCAAAATTTGGACGAGTTTCCCTCTATTTTGGATTCTCAAAATTGGTAGTCCAAGGCTGTGATGGTTTAGGAGGGGTGGACACCTATGACTAGGAAAGGATCTAAAGAGGCCCTTCCTCAATTTGATATGAATTTATGCTCTCACAAAAAGGGAGTGAAATGAATTTGTAGTCCCCTTGGCTAGTTAAGAAGTTCCTATTGGTTTCTTTTCTAGTCTTTTTGTTGGTGTTGTTAGACATATAATGTTGTTCTGTTGCGGCATGCTTCTAGTTTGGATCCCTTTGGAATGTTTGGGCTTTCTTTGAATATCTTTTGGGTCTATGATGTAAAGGGGTTTTGGGTCCCCTCAAAACCTATTTTTACCTTAATCTAAAACATAAAGATTGTCACGTGGAACCCATGAGCACAGTGGATAGTGTTGAAGAACACATGGTAGACATCATACGTAAGAAACTTTCTCTAAGGTACCTCAAAGAATCTTGGAAAGAACAACTTGACAATGCTCAAGATGAATATAAAGGGTTCCTTGACAAGTTGTGACCACTTTAGCCATACCTTTTCTCATTAATGAAAAAAGGGGGAGAATAATAAAAAAGAAAGAGAATAAATAGAAGAATCCAAGGGTAGAATAAGAGAAGGAAAAATAAATTTAAGGGGAAAATAAAAGAGACTACAAGCACAAGTAAAGGTAATGAAAGGCACAAAGTGGGTAAACAAATAAAGGAAGAATCCATCTTACAAGGGAGAAGGAAAACAAGAAGAAAAGAAATGAGGTAAAAGAGACTGTGTGAAGGAGGATTCCTAACAAATGTTTTACTAAGTCTACATTGGTGTACGACTCTTCTATTGGTATAGTAGAAGGAATAAAGGAGGAACAATTTGAAGCCAAAGGGTCCTAATGGAATGATCAAAGGATGATTAAAGGTTTTTCCATCAATACCAAAGGGGGAGATTATTGGACTTACAAGTCTCATTGACATGATGAATGGTGACTAGTGATCCTAACATTTAACATACCTTGGTATTGTCATTAATTGACAAATAGTGAACAAAGGAAAATAAGGTTATGAAGCCTAAATAACCATCAGTAGATTCCTACAACTATCAGATCAAGAAAGAATTGAGGTTAGGTAATTATAGGAAAATAAGTGTGACTAATGATAGGCAATGAACAAGTATAATGAATCACCATTAATGCAACATAGCAGAGGCATGTGTATATTGCACCTTGACAAGATAAAGAAGACATTCTTGATCTTACACAAGACAAATGAATCATGTTATGAATAGGTATATAGGGTGACTAGTAGGCCTACTACTCTAGACCCCTAGTCATAGGTGTCATGGGTATTAGTGACTAGCCCATCCATGTGAATCAAAATTTGAATGTATCAATTTTGAGCAGGATATTTTTTAGGGTTTTGACACCCATACAATTGAGAATGTATATAGTGTATAAACTTCATTTTTGGGTGTTATTCTAAAAATATTAGAGAGTGAGAGATTGAAGAAGAATACAGTTCTAGAGTAGAGAACTAGAGTGCAACAGACTGGTAGCTATAGACAAAGTTAAAAAGGAAGAGAGTAAGGTGATACAACAATGATTACAAAGAAAGCAAGATAGAGAGGGAAGATCAAGGGATCTTCAAGGTATACTCAAAAGATCTACAAGGAAAGGTGTTCCACTAATTAGATCAACCATTTTGATTCTTTTCTTATCATCGCAACTATTTTGTAAGCTCTTGATTGGGCATGCTTCATTAGCAAGCATATTATAAGCCCTCTAACCAAGTACCTCCTAGAAGGAGTGTTGTAAATCCTCTAACAAGGTAGCTTTTAAAATCTTCTGTAATCCTATTAGGTCACTATTATTTATAATTAGATGTGCTCCAAGAAATAATAGTTGTTGCTTCTAACCAAGAAACCCTTTATATGCAATAAAAGGCTAGTGAATATATTACTCTCATTGTGGTTGTGGTTTCATGTCCTCATCAAGGGTTTCCACATACAAAAAACCATGCGTCATTAATGTATATTTTTTTGTGTGAGATTGTACATTTTTATCTTAAAACCTTTATCATTGTATTGTTTTTAAAGCAACCAACATTTAGAATGTTTGGTGTAAGATCGTTACTTTACTATAATAACCATAAACAAACATCAATGACAAATCATCACTTCCAATGATTTTTTAGTGTCATATAGTAACTCACATGACATCCACAATTGATTGTGTACTCCAACATGATCATATCCCCTTCTATTTTATTTGATCCTATTATTTTCTTCTTGTTAGTGGCTTGAATATATTTCTCATTCTCATTTACCTTTCTATCCAATCCTTATTTACCTTTAAATCTACTTTATTCGTTGTGACTTCCCCTTAGATGGGTAGCAATATGTATATCCAATCCTCTTCTTATTTTTTGCACATCTAATATTCCACTTGTTGTTTTTAATGGTTTTTCTATTTTTATTAGTCCCTATAGGGAACTAATTTTTTTGGTGGCCCTTTTTTAATTAATTTTAAATCTCACCAGATGATATACTATAAAGTTTGATACAACAATATTTCAAAAATTAATTTCTAATGAATAATCTTAATTTTTGATTGGCTAAATCGTAGTTTACTAGAATTTTGAGCTTTGTCAGAAATAAAAAATTAAATGATATTTAGAAAAGACAAGGACATTTAGATAAAGTAGCGTTGATTGCACATAGATTGTAGGTAGATAGAGATGAATTTATTATGCGAAGTTGAAGGTAAAGTTGATTGTAAAAGTTGCAAGGGATAGAGTGATGGTGTTTAGAGAGCTGAGAAAGAAAGTGTTCACAATTGACTGGCATTTGGCATACATGAAGAAATCCAATTTTTTTGTACAAACAGAAATAACAGTTGAGATTTCATAGAGGGGAAGTGTTTTGAACAAGTAAAAATTTGAATGCTCCCTTCATACTTGAGAGTTTCCTATGGTATTATCTTGTTTATTTCATCTATTTCACACCTTTTGTTCTTTCAAAACCCCTAAATTTGTTTTCCTAAATCATTCCTATCTCTAAGTTTTGTAGAGCAAAAGTAGCAGGGTGCATACCTAAGGCCCAGGCTAAGTAAGGTTATATGATAGTAATAGTTGCAAGTGTTGGCCCTACAAATCATCAACCAACAATGAAATCTTTATGTATAAACACTAATAATTCTCTAATGATAATGCTCTATGAACTCATTACTTTGTCTGATACAACAAATCAATCCCACTTCTTATTAGCTAAAATCTCATCCTTTGACCCATTATTTCATGTCATTTGATGCTAAGCAATAGCCAATGTGTCAGAATATACATCAGTTGCAAACTGTCATAGAGAAACCCCTACCTCTACCCCTCAAGTACCTTTCCTCAGCAAAGTCTATCCAGTAGACCATTGAACTTGAAATTCTAAAAATTTATTTTCCTCAATTAAATTATGTTTGCTATTGACAAATCTAAATTTGTTACAGCCATAGTTCTAAAATTTTCTTGATAGATTTGATTGTTTTTTTTTTTGTTCTAGTTGGTTTGATAGGTTTGATTGTTTTTTGGTTATGTTTAATTTGTTCTTTCCTGTTAGAAAGGTCAAGAATTATGTGGGTATAATCTAGTCTCATGGAGCATTGGAAAAGAGTTGTGTTTGAACATTTTACTAGTTGAAGTAAAAAATATAATTATGAGGTTTTCAATTGGAATGTCATTTGGTTTCATACTACAAAGGGCGAAGAACTAAACTTAGCATAGTTTATTATGTTTTTTCTTACTAAAAGAGGGGTAAAAAAATTATTGAATATCAAAGAGAGCTAAACAACACAAGAAATAAAGAGAACTACATAGCTTTATCCAAGTCCACAAGTTGAACCAACATCTAAGATAAATCAAGGGGAAGCATCCTATGATCAAGAATATTCCAAGTCAGCCCCTACTCAGAGGCTTATTTAGCTAGACAATCAGCCACACTGTTCCACTCATGAGGGATATGCATAAAAGACACAAAATCTAGAGAATTGCATAACTGAATGATCTATTGAATAACCAAAGCCAAATGCCAATCCACATGCACAAGGTTCCTATTATGCAATAAGTTCACAACCACCTACGAGTCAACCTCACAAATGATTCTTTTCTAGCCACATTGACAACACTAATCCACTACAACCAAGATAGCCAAGGCTTCCATGAGGTTATTAGTATGGTAACCCTTGTATATTGTAAATAAAAACTGAATATCACCAGAACTATCACGCCCAACTCCCCAAATACCAACCAGACAAGGATTTCACCAAGAAGAATCATCAATGTTGTTTTTAAGAGTGCCCACGTCAGGAGGAGACCAATGTCTCTAATGATTAACACACTAAGAGTGTTGCTTAGCTCTATTCCTAGAGCGGGTGTGGGGGATCGAGGGAATGCAACCCTTAAGAGGAAAGGAGAAGCGAGAGTAAATAACAACATCCATAGGATCCAAACCCCCATCGATGTCACATTTAGCTAGGAGTGTTTCCTAAAGAGAATTAACAATTTTCCCCCACAGGTACTTGATCTAAAACTAAAAATCATGAAAGATCCTCCTATTCCTCTCAAGCCAAACATGCCATAAAATAAAGGAAGGGTCAATAGTCCAAGCAACCTAAAGAAAAGAAGTCTTGGAAGGGGAATGTCCCAAATAGTCCCAGAATTTAGACAAAGAGGAAACATGCCAGCACGTGCATCCCCACACACTCCACCAGAAGTGCCAAATTTGTTTGGCAAAGGGGCATTGGAAAAAAATGTGAGATACCACTAGTACATTTGGGCTCATTTTTTGACCTTTATTGGTCAAAATTTTGACCCATTTTTTGACCAAACTTTGACCAAATTCGACCAACACATTTGTCAAAAAAAAATTGGTCAAAATTTGGAACAATATGTTGTTCAAAAACTTTTGAAATTGGCAGCACATTTTCTGCCAAGCATTGGTCAAAATTTTGACCAATGCTTAGTAGAAAACTACAGGGCATTGGTCAAAATTTTGACCAATGCTTAGTAGAAAACTACTGACATTGGTCAAAATTTTGACCAATGCTTGGTAGAAAATTGCAGGGCATTGGTCAAAATTTCGACCAATGCTTGGTAGAAAACTATAGGGCATTGGTCAAAATTTTGACCAATGCTTGGTCAAATTTTTTTTGAGGCTCATAGTTATTGAGGTCCACTTCAGCAATGGCCCTTCCTGTGGAATTTTTGCCTAAAACCTTTCTAATGAGATAATATGTTATGAGCTCTTCATCAGCGAGATGGAACGTGAATCTAGGAGGCAATTGTGCATCACCCATAGGAGGCAGTTGTGCATCACCCATATCATGGTTCATGATATGGGTGATGCACAACTACCTCCTGGATTCACGTTCCATCCCACTGATGAAGAGCTCATAACACATTATCTCATTAGAAAGGTTTTAGGTGGTTATTCCACAGGAAGGGCCATTTCTGAAGTGGACCTCAACAACTATGAGCCTTAGGGAGGGTTCAATTCCCTCCTTTATTATTCACTATGCATATAATCCCATACACCCATTTGATCTTGAATGATGATATGTACTGAATGTTGAGTGTCTATGCTGAGTGCTCCAAAACTATCCATTTCATGCCTTCATCTGTACACAGTTTCTTTCTAGTTTCTTTAATTCAAGTCCCACATGTCCCACCAAATCCCCAAGTTCGCTTGCCAAGCCGACAATTCAAGTGTGCTCACCAAGTTGACTCTTTAAGTTTTCTCACCAAGCCCATCCTCTAGGTCAACTCTCTAGGTCATCTCGCCAAGTCACTCCCACCCAGTGACCTCAATGAGTTGACTCTTTTAGGTAGCTCACCAAGTCTACTGTTCAAGTACACACACCAGGTCAGATCGACAAGCCATCCCACCAAGTCATGTCACCAAGTTGATTGTTGAGTATGCTCAAAAAGTTGACTCTTTAAGTTTGCTCATCAAGTCACCCCACCAAAGTGCCTCATCAAGGTCAGTCTTTAAGTGTGCTCACCAAGTCAGCTTACCAAGTCACCGCACCAAGTTGACTCACCATCTCGCCTCATCAAGTGGACTTGCTAAGTTAGCTCACCAACTTGCCCCACCAAGTTGACTATTCAAGTATGCTCACCAAGTTGACTCTTTGAGTTTAGTCATCAAGCCACCCCACAAAAGTGCCTCATCAAGGTCATTCTTTAGGTTCGCTCATCAAGCTTTCTCACCAAGTCAACTCACCATGTCACACTCTAAGTGGCCTTGCTAAGTTAGCTCGCCAACTTGCCCCACCAAGTTACCACTTTAAGCCCACTCACCATGTTAGATCATCAGGCTAGGTCCCCTAGTTAGCTTGCCAAGCTAACAATTGAAGTACGCTCACCAAGTTGACTCTCTAAGTTTGCTCACCAAGTCCACCCCCTAGGCCAACTCTCCAGGTCAACTCACCAAGTCACCCCCACTTGCCCCACCAACTCACCATTTTAAGTTGACTATTTATGTTCACTCACCAAGTCCACCCCCTAGGTCAGCTTACCAAGTCACCCCCACCTAGTCACCTCAATGAGTTGACTCTTTAAGTCAACTCACCAAGTTGGCTCACCCAATGGTTTTACCACCTTGCCTTGACAAGTTGGCTCGTTATGTGTGATTGTCAAGTTGCCCCACTGAGTTGCTTCTCTAAGCCCACTCACCATGTCAACTCACCAAGTCAACTATTCAAGTATGCTCGCTAGGTGGGCTCACCAAGTCACTCCACCAAATCATGTCACCAAGTCGACTATTCAAGTACGCTCACCAAGTTGACTTTGAGTTTGCTCATCAAGTCACCCCACCAAAGTGCCTCATCAAGGTCAGTCTTTGAGTTCGCTCACCAAGTCAGCTCGCCAAGTTGCCTCTCCAACTGGCCTTGCTAAGTTATCTCACTAACTTGCCCCACCAAGTTGCCACTTTAAGCCCACTGACCATGTCAGATCACCAATCCAGCTGCCCAAGTCAACTCTCCAAGCTAAAAATTCAAGTACACTCACCAAGTTGACTCTTTAAGTTTTTTCACCAAGTCTACCCCCTAGGTCAACTCTCCAGGTCATTTTTATCCCCTACTATAGGTGGACTTGATCTCTAGCAAGCTTATTTTGATTGTATCTTTTATTTTCAACAATACCAATATTTTTAACTTGGCCTAGCCCCATCCAATTAGATGCTTGATCCATGTCACTCTGCTAGTAATGAATAAGAATAGCATGTGTATTAAAGATAAATCACTTGAGCTAGAAACTGTATCCATCTTTATGAATCTAAAATATGGCATAGCAAAAAGTGGAATAGTTTTGATGGAGAAATATTATGAATGAGCCAAATTTAGCATCAAATGCCTGAATAACAATCAAAGTATACCTCAAATTCATAATATTTGCAACAATATAGAGACCTTTCTCTTCTTTCACTATCTACATTAGACATTTGATTATATGTATTTTGAGAATTAATGGAATGGTTTCGAGACAGCAATGACCAAGAACCAACAAAGAAAAATCTAGCTAGGAAGTAAAAGACTAATAAAAATAATTTTGAAACTTGAAATAAAAAACAATCATTTTATCTTTGCCCCTAAATAAAGAAACAACTCTAATAGTAACAAAGATCAACATGCACTTTAGCTTAGAAAATTAAAATCCATACAAATCAAATATTTAACAAGTTATAAAACCATAATAAGTTCAAGGCCATTCATCCACTGAATCATTATTTGACTGCTCAATACATTGAATTAATAAGCCTAATTAGTCATCAAAAAACACACCAAATGCCGAGTGTGAATGTACTTGGCTGTGCTTCCATTATCATTGACCAAAAGGAGACCACGTATCTGCATTACAACTGAAATGGCAGTTAAAATCTTATAATTAAGAGAGCTCAAAATTTCAAAGGAAACCCTCATATTATTCCTAGAATTGGCATAAATTATGGCTATATCTAACTTGCACAGCATGTTAGTGAAGTTGAATTATGTGCAAAGGAAGTGTACCAATATTTTCCCCTTTTGCAACCATTTGAAATAAAAGTTGAAGTGAATCATCTTCAATTAGACTTTGTGCTGCTCTAGGGCAACTAGCCAATGCCTTCATGATTCTAGACATGATTCCATGAAAGTTGTGAAACTTAATTGAATAGTATCATAAGTGTATAGCCACAAGCCACAACTAGGCCAAGTAGGCAAATATTTTTTTCTAAGGCCTTATTTTTTTCTATACTAATCATACCAGCATATAGCATATAGGCTACTAAAAGTAGGAATCAATTATGATTGTAAGAAGATTGAATGATAATTATATCCCAGGGTATTTTGGAAGCAAGCTAGATCATGATAAGAGAAAATATTTTCTCAAACAAAGATCCAGTTATAGGTTTGTCCAGTCCAAGACAAGCATCTACGAATTAACTAGAAGCATAGTAGAAATGTAGTTATATATGCTTGTTACATAATTAAGACTATTAATATATATGTTATTTTCAAGGTCCTATGGCAGCTAATAGCTCTTTAAAGCACTACTTGAATCAGACTAAACTAAAAAAATGTTACTTTACCTTGAGATAGTTATATCAGTACTTTGGCGTGTGATATCAATAAGTCCATCATCATAATCACTAAGGTTGCAGCGATCTATCCATATATGACATAAATTTGGCTTTATTTGAATTCCATCAACATCAGGCCCTCGGCCACCTTCAAATCCTAAATTGTTTATAATGATATGTTCACACTCTTTTAACTGTAAGCCATTGCCCACCAGCTTTATTCGATGCCCATGTCCATCAATTGTCTTCTATGAGGAAACTCTCAAATAAGACAAAAGATTAATCATTCCTGACACTTCAAAAACAATCCACAGAGGTTCCTTCTATTTACAGCCTTTAGGAAGGGTTCTAGGGCCACTATCTATCCAGCTAACAAGCATTTTTTCAAACATATATTATAGCCTCAATATTTTATTTCTATATGCAATAAAATTTTGATATTGTAATGTTCAAAAGACTTCACTTACAATCACTGGGTGCATGTAAAATCGTGTTGGTTGACTAAAATTGGTGAAAACATCTTGAGGCTATATTTACACTTGCCCCAAAGAAATCTTTGCTAATCTATGAATTTATCATTTACAAACCAATGAATTCTAAAATAGAAATTCACAATATTTTGTTTTTCTAGCACATTGGACCACCAACTATTGGACTTTCAACAAATGACAAAATCTTTCATGTACAGATGCTAAAAAATTCATGTTTTATCCATTTTATAATGAGTGAAATAAGATGAATATAAATATGTGGAGATGTTGGAACCTAAGAATTGGAAATTTAGAAAATTTAAGACATGCATTACTTATACTAGTTTATGTTGAAACATCTAATCCTAAGAGGGTTCCCTAAATTTTGAAAACATTTTTCTCATGTTGTTGCAGAAAAGCATGCATAACACTAAGAAGTTCTATATGGTCAAAATTTGACTCCTAAATTGCCTTGATGTTGCACAAAACATCAAGTTTGCATGGCTTCAAAAACTTCACCAGAGGTTATACCACCATATTCAACCGATTATGTTTGACTTTGACTTGAGCCCTTTAGCAACATAAGGATCAACAACTTGCATTGAGAGTTGTGAAACCTTGTGGAAGGAGACTGCTTTAAGTTGAGCAAATATACAATTAAGCTTTGAGTTCATTGCCACATAATATGGATATCCAAAGCCCTCTAATATGGTATCTACCATCAATTTACATATTACTGAAGTCTTTGAGATCCTATGAAATATAAAGCTCTATGTAAACTTGGCAATAAGAACAAGTTAATTAAAATTTATCCACTTTGACCTACACCACATAACCAAAAGAGGTGGCATTGCAGATAGGAATGGCCTATTTACTAGTGGCTGGTGTAAAAATTCAAGTCAAAATTGGCATTTCATGCTTACAGATCAGAGACCAAAAAATCATTTGTCCAAGCAATAAAAAATTTGTGGACATAATAAGGGCCATAACTAAGAAAATCTATGATTGACTATTATAAAGTGATTAAGCTAAAGCTTTTGTTAAGTTCTAAAAAACACATTTTAACTTAAATCCCATGAGAGGACCACACAATATAGATCCAAATATTGAACATTTCCAAGTGATGTCCTCCTAACAAAGAACCCAATGAACATAAGCTATATCAATCATTTGCAAGCGAGGCCAACAAATCCAACTTTCAGGCATCAATATACATTTATATTCACATTAAATATGGATAATCAAGCTTTACAATGCTTTCAAACTCAAGAACAACTACATGCTCCCATATTAAATGGTCTAGTTATTTGTAGACTTTCACATTTATAATCAAGTATAAGGTAGGGAAGATAAATGTGGTTACCAGTTCTCTAGTTCTCAAAGGATTTCATTTATAGCTATGACTAATGAGGTGGCAGATTTGAAGCATCTCAAGGATGTATTACACTAAAATCCAGCCCTTCAAGCCACTAATAATCCTTGTAAAGAATCAAATATAGGCATTATGAGTTCCCATTTGGACTTCATGATGCATGATCAATTTTATTTTAGAGAAAAGAAATTGTGCTATCCTCAAGCTACCACAAGGAAGACCATATTATGTGAAGCACATGCTAGTTAGCTATCAGAATAATATGGGAGAAATAAAATCCTGCAACAACTAGAAGAGTGTAAATATTTGTCTTCTAAGACTTGAGATATTGTGATCTGAGTGAATAGATGTTACATTTGAAAACTTTCCAAGCTTAGGCAACTAAAACTAGGCAAAATATTGATACTTAGTATCTTGGAAATTTTTTAAAATAAGCAATGTATTAGCATGGATTTTATATTGAGTCATAAACAGAGGTTTTGATGGTATATTTTGGTCATTGTCATGGATCAATTTTCCAAGATTGCTCACACTATAGCTTTTGATTACCACAAAGATTCATCTTATAAGGAGAAATGAAATTCTGAGTCATGCTTGGTATAATTTATGGAAGAAGCCATGAGCATGACCACAGTGCAGTTGTGGATGTTATTCTCAAGCTTAAGAGAAATGAAAACTAATTCATTGAATGCTAGGAAAGTTGTTACACTATTTCCTCAGATACAAATGAAGACTGTGGCAATGGTTGTATGCATAATTTGCTTTAACAATTTAGTTAATTTCTTCACTAAGTATGTCCCTTTGAAAATGGTGTATACCCACTCTTGTAAAGAGTTCACACAGTAGAACTATTTTTTAAGGGATGAAGAATTTCTTTGAAACCATGAAAAGAGATATTTAGAAGTGACCAAATACTGAAACCTGTGAAGAGAAGGCTCATAGGAGGATGCTTAAAAAGGCTGAACATAGTTGGTGATCTACTATAGTGTATGTGCAAAAGGATTGATTTGAAAAAGGCCAATGTAACAAATTACAATGAAGAATGCTTGTCAATACAAGATTCCACGAAAATCGATCAATATACTTATTTCCTCTAGATTTGCCAAAAGATCTTCTACATCTTAAAACTGTTGATATGTATGAATAGAAAGAGGACAAAAGCATGATATAATCATGTAGCAAGGCAGCTAATCCAACTTTTGAGTTGGACCACCCAAATGTCCAAAAAAATTCAAAATAAAGAAAGTGAAAAAATACTAGAATATAAAAGAGTTTAAGTTTGGCTATCTTGGCATGGATTCAAGAAACAGTAATTAGTCAAGTTGGCACATCTTAAACAAAAAATAATTGTATCTTAAACCAAGCAGTTCAATACTTCAAGATTTTGAGGATTCGATATAGAAGCATCTATCTCCTTTCAGTCACAATTAAGGTTGGTAGCAGTTATCCAATGCAGAGTTTTGAAGATCATAATATGGTGTTTCTAAAGGCGAATTTAGTTAGAAATTGGGTTCAAGTTGTAAAAACTACTTCTAGATAATTGAGATTGGAATAACATTTTTATTTTGATAAGATTGCAATACAGTTTTTATTTCATGGAGATTGTATAGCTGCTATCATAAAGTAGGTTCCACTTGTCTTGTATGTAAAAAATTTGCAACCACACAAAGGATGCCTTTTTGAATCTTATAATAAGAGAAGAAAGTGGTGAATGTTAAGGCAGAATATTGAATTTAACTATATCAAAGTTTGATCCAAATCTACTCAGATTCTTGGGTACTTTTGTAACTATTTTTTATTATTTGTGAGGAATTGCGTGCATCAGTTCAATTCGATGAAATTTTAGACAGGAGTTCCTTGATAATTGGGATTTACATTTTATAAATTCATCTAAATATGAAGGATGATCCTAATCATCTTCTACCTAGGATGATGGGTTGGAAAGTTACAACTCCAAATTGTCAGAAATAATGACTACAAATGAGAGGATTGCAAAATTGAAACCAAATTGACTCTTAATTTTCTTTACCTACAGACTTCAGCAGATCATATCACCCACCAAGAAAAAGCACTCATAGAAAGTGAGAAATAATTGAATCTTGAATTTCCTTACCTACAGAATTTAGCACATCATAAGCCTCTGCAATAAGCTGCATGTCACCATACTCGATCCCATTTTGCACCATCTTGACGAAATTTCTAGATCCACCCTTTTCAATATAGGTAACAAAAGGGCCACTATCCACCTGTGCAATGATCTTAACAATTTTATCCTCAATATACTTGTAAGCCTCATATGACCCTCCAGGCATAAGAGAAGGGCCATTCCTGGCACCCTCTTCACCCCCTGAAACCCCCATGCCCAAATATAGAAGCCCCCTCTTCTTTGCCTCCTCCTGCCTTCTCTCCATGTTTTCATACCATTCATTCCCACCATCCACAATACAGTCCCCTTCTTCCATATGGGCAGCCAGAGTCTCAATTGATTTTTCCATGGGGGCTCTGCTTTGATTAGAAGGATTATGACTCTGGGCTTCTAGATTGAGAGTACAAATTCCTTGGCATCATGGAAGCCTTTTACTGGTAGATTGCCTTCCAACTTGGCTCTATCTACCATCTCATCTACCTTTTCTGGGCTTTGATTGTAGACTGAGATGGGGAAGCCTTTTTCTACAATGTTGAGAGCTAGATTCTACCCCATCACAGCCAATCCAGCCAATCCTATTCTTGACAATTCAGCCATCTCTTTTTCTTGTATTCACATAATCAAAATCAAGAGTAAGGTTAACATCCAAGGGAGGCTTAGAAATTTTAGCTTACAAAGGACATTTGAAACAAATTTCCTTGGATTTTTGCAGCAATGTCATTGTATAGAGCTCTAAGTTTAACTGTTTCAGCATCAACTATTGAACCAGACTATTTTGGTGTCATCTTCAAAAAGGCTAAACCATCCAAGAGCAAGGTTTTCACAATAAAGGCAACATATGAAAATTTCATAGTGATCCAGATTGCAATTTAAACTAGGAAACTAGGTAGGCAAGGGATATAAACACTGCAGTTAGATCAGCTCTCTCAAGCTCTCAGAACATAATGTAGCTTTTTTATAAGAGCTAGTGTTTTATTTAGTTAACCCTGAAGTTTTTGCCTTGTGTTTTAATTGGATGTGAATATTTGAATTCCATTTACACTTTTCCTACACCATTTCACTACCATGCAAATGGAATGTTACTATAGTCACAATAAAATATT
This sequence comes from Cupressus sempervirens, assembly GCA_028749045.1. Classification (NCBI taxonomy): domain Eukaryota; kingdom Viridiplantae; phylum Streptophyta; class Pinopsida; order Cupressales; family Cupressaceae; genus Cupressus; species Cupressus sempervirens. Next base: position 470,585,806 of record CM053783.1, on the reverse strand, counting down.
ATTATGTTTAACTACAACATCCTTCAACCATGCAAAAATATAAGCTTGTGCTTCCAATCATCAATAAAAGAAACACTCAAGTACCAATGCTTAACTAAGAAACACGTTCTTTCACATAAAACAATGCAGCTAAGTTGATTTTGCATCCTTATTTATTAATTATTATATGAGAAATGCAGTGCATGTCTATCCACATTGGAATAACATAAAATATATAAAAATAACTTCGTAAACTTTTAGGTATAATATATGAACCGAGTTACCTCAAGTTCATATTCATCATCAATTAATTCACCACTATTGTCATATTTTGCCTCGTCTTCACGCATTCTCTTGCTTGGCAATGCATCTAAAAGTTATGTCCATACACACCCAATACACTTAGTTGCCTACAACAATCATAACAACTAGAATTTAGACCAAGCTTTTGTTCTAATTTTCCATACTAAATCAATGTGAACCTAAGAAATAGTTAAAGATGGTGTGAAAATAAATTCAACTATGTAAAGAACAAAAAAATGATTATGTAGCTAGTCTGTCAAACCAATTTAAGACATAAGAGTACAATGCACTTTGAAATCTTTAACAATAAGGATTTGAGCTGTGCCAGCCCATATGAATTTTATATAGAAAAAATTTGTAAAGGCCACAATCACTACAATGTAAACAAGCCTGAAATAATCTTTCAAACTTTTCAGTACCAAGCAAGCACAAAAATATAAGAATGTGTCTATTAAGTAACAAGAATGAACTTAGTCTAAACTTGACTATAATTAATGAAAAGAACTTTCCATATAAAAAATATGCAAAGGTTAAAAAATCAATGTCATCACATAAACAAAATAGTCTCTAACAAAAACACACCTCTATTGTTTTTCATAGATTTTGGATCCTTCTTTTCTTTGGCAATTCCCATAACATCAAAACAGAGATCATTCATAGATGTTGCAACCTAGCACAAACAATTAGATGTGTGTGTGTGTGTGTGTGTGTGTGTGTGTGTGTGTGTGTGTGTGTGTGTGTGTGTGTGTGTGTGTGTGTGTGTGTGTGTGTGTAGTTAGGAACAAACATAAATCATCGAGAGGGTTTCCTTGTTTGATTTAGTTAGCATCTATAAATTGACAATGTGAATAATATTACAAAACCTTCAAGATTTCTATGCACCCAAAAAGAACACTCACATTTGAAAACTCAAAGTCTGATGTACCACATATCTAGATCAGTTTCATCCTATCAACTTTTAACTGCATCCAGATAAATAAGTTAGTTTTTTGCACAACAAGTTCCAGAACTTAGGGTGGGTATATGGATAAACAAGAAACCAAAGTTTAGAGAAGACTAACTTGAGGCCATTATTGTAGCATTGTCATATGTGTGATGATAAAAAGGAACACAAGATTAAGGGTTTGAATTTTGTTTAAGTTGTTCACCCAAAAGAAAAAGAAAAAAGAGAAAAAAACTGCTCCTAGGTTATATCCTTCATTCATATTGACTACCGAATCAAAGGATTATTAGTGGCCTAATAACAAGCTTGAAATATGCAAGTACAAACAAACCTTATTTCTTCTTGCACATAGGTAAAAAGCTACTACAGTGAACACTGGATGACCAAAATCAGCACTTGATCTCTGGGACTCTGGTAGAGCAGCTATAAATCTTTCTTTGTATCTGTATAAGGTTAATATTAGAATTGCATATTCGATCATGATTTTGGGCCGACAAGACTTGGAGATCATATGCTAACCCCACACTTATCAGAGAGCTCAAGGTCAAAGTATAAGAGCATAGGATTTCATTTGGTATGCCCTTAGGCATACTCCGATGAAATTATTATACCCACCCTAATAATTTCCCCAAGCACAGAGCATACTGTAAGCCTTTGAGCCATAAATTTCAAAAGATTGGAAATCCAAGAAAACAAACCATTTGGGTCCTGAAATTTGAACTAAGGAAACTTGGTTTCTCAAGTTCCATAGAGCACTATATAAATATTTGACCAGTAAGTTGAAAAAGATCCAAAGTTTAAGTAAATAGACCATTTGAGAGCTGAAAACTGAGTCAAGGAAAATGGAACTTACAAAGACAAGACTCTTTGGGCAAACCCAATCAATCTAAGAAATCCAAACTAGATTCCAAGTTCTCGGATGTCCAGCCTTTTCCTGCAAGGCAAATTAAAAGTGCAGACTCATCATCATTTTTGAATATAATCCATTAATGTCAAAAGAGCAAATAGACAAAGAATTGCAACTGATTCAATTTAGATAATTAACCTACCTGACTCCAAGTGCATTTTGCATTGCATTCAAGGATCTGGTATATGCCTTCTCAGACATGCCACTTAGCCTAATGGCCTTCTGTCTATCAAAGGGAACTTGTAATCTATATAAACAATGCATTCAATCATTGCAAATTAAATATCATTGTTGCAATTTTTCTAATAAAATCATAAAGAATGAGAACTAGAAATCCATGAAGTGTAAGCAATGGGAATCATCTAATGTTCAAGGAATAATTTCTCCTCTTGTTAAATTATTTCTTCTTGGGCAACATAGATCTAGTCCTGAGGAATGTAGTGTAATGGCAAGGATAGATGACATTAATAAGATTCGACCCAGTGTTATATTATCTCACTGTCGGCATGTGGCATGATCTTTGTTGTAAGGATTATACTATAAATTTGAGAAATGACCCGATCCTTTTCAATGTAAAATCAGATGAACCCATCAGAATAAGGTTCAATAAAAATTACTTTGTAGCACCGAGTTCAAAGTAGAGAACCAATTTGCAAACCTCGTACTGTGGATGAAAGGGGTTAAAAAAGGACTCAATGATGAATATTCCCAATAAATTGCTTTCCAGATGATCAAAATTGCACTAAATTTGACATATTGCTTAGATAAACATACCACACCAAAAGTGGAAGAATTAAAATGCACATTACGTCTCAGATCCTTGGCTTTCTCGATAACCTTGTTGTCTTCTATAAGGCCCAATTTTCTTGCTAGCCCATCGATGTCCATGTTTCTTTGCAATGTATGGCTGGGAAATGAATGTTACCCTCCTTCGGCCACTCCAACCAAAGGACTTCTCACCCTCTGCAGCCCACGAGACCATCCTCTACATTCTACCAAACAATGCAACCCCCATCAAATCCATTTGTTGTTCACTAATTTGACCATGAATTTTTTTTTAATTCTATCCCCAATTTTCACACTCTTAATTAAAATTTCTAGATAAAGCAGCTACATGAGGCACCAAATCTTTGATAGAACACATAAAAGTGGCCACTTTATAGAGTACATCATTAGAATAGTCATCTATGAAGGCAATGCCTAAGAGTACGTAGTCTTTGGGCACAAGATTAAGGAATGGTCCAAAAATCATAAACTTAAGAAGTAAACAAATGGGAAAAATCACAATCCTAACATATCAATGTGTTATTTAATAATGTGCCTACAATATCTATGGGTTGACTTCAACAATTGAGAATGTTGAATATCATAAGTAGCTTGTCTTCCATACACACCAACACGAGCATTTAAAATCCACTTCATCTCCACATAAAGTTTTTAAACTATGCTTAGAACCATTTATTTAGTAACTTACAACCGGATATTTTTTTTATGATATTAAGTTTCTTATGAACTTCCATAGTAAATTTAAAAACCTACCGTTTTGGTGTACTAACTTCACATATCTTACACAAGCTGACTTGTGTTCTAAATAGTATTAAACATTAAAGAAACTACAAAGTGTGCAAACATTTGGGGTCTGAAAAATTTGTTAGCTGAACATTATGCATAGTTGGTTATTCCCTCCATGTCATAGCATATTTCCCATTTGGAAAATAATTGATGCAATTTATGTCATATGTGACAAAGCTAACAACCATTGAATACTTCAATTACATCACTCTGAATTTATATTCTAATAAAAATCATCTCATTTTAAAATTTTAATAAAACAATGCCTACCTTGCTTGAAGAGAAACTAGACAAAGAAAGCATGGTAGAGGGTATACTTACATAGCTCCTGTGTACCTTACAGTCAATATTTATATTAATGAATTTAATAACTAGGTTGTAGATGAATTTTATAATGAGATTTTCCCAAAGCAGAATTCTAAAGTTTATAGTGCAATTACTAATAATAAATATGTTTTTCAGTCCAAAATATAAAATTTATTCCCACCAACATGTGCAACATAATTTTACTATAATTCTTACTTGATTTCAAAATTGATTTCAAATAGGATGTATGAAATACCAAGAATCCATCTTCATGTGTTGTGCATTAAAGAAGAAGATTGTAGCAGGTATCAAAGTAATGTCAAAATACTTGATATAAACTTAGATTTCCTTAGCATCCACATCCACTAAAGCTATTGATGCAAACTTTGACACTTCACGTGCACATTTTGCAAGCTATAGACACAGTGAGCTTGTATAGAAAATAATAAAATTAATGTCAACAAGTCCATAATCCATCAAAAACTCCTTATAATTAAAAAATAGGGTAGCCATTAGAGAGGAAACATTACAATTTCATCAAGCTACATGCAGACAATATTTGTGGCCCTTCCAAAATGAAGAACCAGAACTTTGTCCAATGTATCCCTAATGTGCTTGTCAACTTCTTGTTTCCTTGTGAGAGTTTGTAGTAAGTAGCTCATCTCTTTAGAAAAAGGAATTCAACTTCACTCTTTTTCTACAAACAAACACTAGCTATTACCACAATGCAAGTAATAAGGGACACCTCAAGCTGCTATATAACATGCAAAGTAGAGAATGGATTTAATAATAAACATCTATCCTAGAGAGATTTAGAATAAGGTCATAGGAGGAATGTAAAGCAGCTCATTATGCCAGATCGAGCCCAACATTTAGTAGCATAACTTTTGAAAGATATATATGTCAATTTTTTGGGAATCAACTACATGTTTATGGAATTAAATCAATCTATATGATGCATAGTTTCACACGGAATGATTCACAAGAGACCATCTCTTGTGAGGTTGAATGTTCTACTTGTCATTGACTGCATTAGGATATGATCATATCAGTGATGTAGTGGAATTAAAATGGCAAAAAATAAACACCACTTAGTATCAATCAGCACAATAAGGTAAACCAAGTCTTCTCGAGAGTCCAACCATCCAAAAAGTATTTTTGCTAGAGCATGCTAAATAATGGGACTCCCTCATGATCATTCCTACTAATCTTGGTGCCCAATTTGTTTACAGATATGAATGCTCACCACAATATGACAATGACAATGCTATTTGGTGGGTAGTTCATCCATAGCCATTAATACCTTCTTATAACCATTTATTAAATCCCAACATTCTAAGACTCATAGAATCTTCTCTAAACTTTGTTAGTGTAGAGTCGGTTCGGCTCTAGCAGGACCCAAACTTAGCCGAGTTAGCCAAGCTTGACAAACTTGTAGATTTGGAACTGAGAATCTTCCCATTTATATTGTGTGCTCAAACTTGTATGTGATGAACCCATAAAGTTTAGTCCACCTGGCCTTGATGGCAGTGCTGGCAAGCACCTGGCATAGATGGCAGCGTTGTTTGCCAACTATGAAGTTTCATCTCCTTCTAGAAAAAGTAGGAAAAGATTAGATTGCTACTAGCCATGTGGTCTTATCTAGTGTAGCAAGTAAAGAAATAGATTTTAGTCTTGAATCTTCTAGTACGAACCACTGACTTCTTGAAGAAGCCCAATTTTGTCTTGTAGTGACAGATGTCTCCGAGAAGCAAACAACAGATTGCTGCCAACTATGCAATTTTTTCTTCTTGAAAAAAGTTATAATTATTCTTTATTTTATTTTGTTTTATTTTTTATTATCTATGCACAATTTGGATCTTGGGACGAAACTCCTAGGAGATCATCTTTTCTATTGTATGTTGTTGTTTGAGCTCTACATGGTCTTGGGATGAAACCCTTGAGAGTTCTCATCTATTGTGCATTACTATTCAAACTCTCTCTATTGAGTTTTGTGTAATTTGAAAGCTTAAATTAGCATTGTAAAGAAATTCTATATCAATTTCAAGAGTAAATATATTCTTAAATTTATAGATGTTCGCTAAAAATGGGATTCTTTGAGACTGCATAAGCATAATTGACTGTTTCTTTTCTTGAATCGATGTTATGTATAGTTATTTGTTTTGAGGTTTAAATAGTTTAGAAAAAAAAATTTCAAATCATATAGACCTTAAGGTCTTTATAGTGGTACCAAAGACAAAATCCTACCAGTCTAGGATGTGAAGGATGATTATAGAAATGGAAGAAAAGGATAATGAAATAGCAGCCTCTAAAATTGCTAGATGGTATAACAAATATCAAAAGATGAAAAATATTTTAACTTTTGTTAACTTTTGCCAAATATTTATGTTTGTCAGGTAATACTATACCTATGCATGAGGTCATCGCAGTCTTTGATGAGTACACAAATGAACCAGAGAAGGTCAAGGCTACTAAATCTTTTGATAGGTACCACTGTACTACATAAGAAAAAGGAGAAAGGAAATGGATCTTGAATCAGACACTTAATCAGAGTCAAAAGACTCGTTCTTGAAAGAGAAAGAACCCAAGATAATGGGACTTGAAGCATTGAAGAGTACATTAGAGTCTAAAATTAAAATGTTAAAACCAAAGACAAATGAAAAGAGAAGTTACAAATATGAAGCTATTCAAATCTTTGAAGAGTACCAAAAAGAAAGCAAGAGGGGTTTAAGAAACAAATTCCCTTTCACAAATTCTTAAGTGTGGTCGTAATCTTGAGGCATCATAAATGAACTTGATGCAGTACATCAAAAGAATAATGAAAGAAGAATTAGAAGTTAGCCTTGAAGAAATGTTAATGAAAGAAGAAAAAAGAACAAATACTAAGATGAATCATTTTACAAGTTTGGAAAATGACAGAAAGTGGAGTAAAGAGCTCTCCACTGTAGGAGATAAACTTGGTGACATGTCTTTTTCAAAAGATGTTTTACTTACATCGGTGGTGGATCTAGTGAACTATTTGCATATAGTGGATCAATCACCTTCCAAAGTGATTCAAACAACAATGGTTCCAATACTGACCTTCTTGGGTGAGAATAGGTTGCTAAATCACAAAGATAAGAAGGTGGGACTTGTTTTTACTCACTGAATGAGTGAGTTTATAAGAACTACAACTCCATGGGTTCCTGAGAAGGATGATAAAATAAGGGAGATCTTTCAATTGATTGTCAAAATTTTTTATTTGTTAGGTGACATCAGATGTTTCATAATTTCCTCATTGCTATCAGGAGGATCATGACAAATACATTCATGATTACAGGAGGATCGTTCTGGCTTCAATTATTACTGAAAGGGATGTTATTTCCTAGCCTATCATATCTTTGTTATTGGCTGTTCAAAACCAAATACAAATTATTCCTACAACTACTATAACTTGGTATACAATGTTTTCAAGCAATGTGAAGGGAACCTGAAATCTTACTTGTTTGATGAATAGTTAATGGAAGAGGAGTTCAAAATAGAAAATCAGTCATTTATTGTAGTCATATCCAAGAAGCAACCCTCACTTGGAAATGCAATTTTTAGACATGGGAAAGATGGTATTCCAGTTAAGAATTACTTCAAAATTGGACTACTCTGATTACAAATTATTAGTATTAATAAGAGTCAAGAAGTAAAACAATACTCAAGCCCATGCCTAAAAGTAAACTATATTTCAGATTTATGGTTTGGGCCTTTCCAAAATTTGCACAAGAAAAAAGATCAGACAAATCCCTTATCCATAAGTAGAGTCAAAATGAAATAACTCCCCATGACAATATCACAAACACATAACCAGTGGTCTTAAAATCATCAATGCATTTCACAGATGAGAACTCTATAAACCATGCTGGCAACATTCTTAATTAACCCTGAAATGCAATACAATGATCTTCAACATTCAAATGAAATCTATAATTAACATATTCCTTGAATATGATAATCGGCCAGACATTCACTATAGTTTCTAAACCTAGATCAAATGCCAAATCACAGGGGTAAAATCTTTTCATTTCCTCAATATGGTGGGAGGAGTGAAATCACACCTATTTCCAATTGTGGGAGGGATTAAAACTGCATTTTCTCTTCCCATTGATACATGTGTAGGGGCAAAATCTTGTTACCTTCTTTTGAATATAGTTGTAGGAGTAGCTCTCCCTTTTCCATCTAGATTGGAAGTAGGGGTAAAATCGCAAAAGTGTTATCACACCCATTTCCAATTGTGGGAGGGGTAAAAACTGCATCTTCTCTTCCCACTAATACATGTGTAGGAATGGAATCTTGGTACCTTCCTTTATATCTAGTTGCAGGAGTCACATAATGATAATTATTGACTTTCTCAAGCAATTTTTGAGAAGGGATTGCATAACAACTATTAAAATGTACCTTTTGTATAGGAGAGATGTCAACTCTCTGGAGAGTAGCACTTGACGTGGGCCTAGGCGATCCAACCATTGGCAAACAAAGTCCAGTTTCTTAAGATCTTCCACATAGGCCATCATGTCCTTCCTTGTGATCATCAAGCCGCTTTTGGCTAGCCGATCCAAAACTTTCGCTACAGCTCCTAGGCAGATTCCCAGTGTTTAGACCATAATTCTTCTTCATCCCATTCCCATTCTGAGATGGCATTTTTCCAAGTTGAAAGAATGTCTAATAAAGCACCTTGCCCTTCACTTCAGATTGTACGAAGCCTTTGGATCTATGTAACTCCTTCAACTTGTTGATTTTAGAGCTCCGAGTGCAGCTGGTGCTCCTTGGAGTTCTGGTGCTCGGAGTGGGAGAAGGACTACACCTATGGTCGAGTAGAGGTGATGGATGTTGCTCAATCCCTCTCCCTCTCCCTTGCTTGGGGTTGGGATTAGAGTTGGAAGTGGACAGGAGATCGTTAAGAGGCCTTCGTCCTCTGTCATTGCCCATTGTTGAAGGGGGAGTTGCAGCTCGCCCTCACCGTTGCGTTGTAGAGATATGAAGCCCCTCCACACTCTCACCATTGATCTTGTTGCCCTCATTCTCTTTGTTCCCCGCAAGCATGGGGGACTTGTTGCATATCATGGGAGGAATTTTAGCCCTCATTTCTAAACCAAAGTGAATGCTTGTGTAGCTCCCGTGCGCACAAAACATAACAATGAAATGGGAAACCTTTTTCATTTTGACATGTTAAGCTCGTGTTGGTCAAAATTTTGACCAGCACAGGCATGGACTTTTAAAAAAACATATTTTTCCTTCCATATTTTTGACCAATCTAAAACATTCTAATAGATGGTCAAAAATTTTGGTCAAAAAATAGGGTCAAATGTACTAGTGTACAGTCTCTTCACTGTTGCGATAGAGAACACAGATGGAAGGCCCCTGGAAGCCTCACTTGTAGAGATTATCCCAAGTAAGACAATGATTGTAAACCAGAATCTAGAGGAAAAAGTTACGCTTAGGCCATGAAAAATTGTTCCAAACTTTCTTCCACTAAGAGACCTCCACCTCACCAAAAAGTTGCTTCGTTGACACAAGGTACCCAGAAGAAATAGAATACTTTCTAGAAGAAGCTCCTCCCCAAACCAAAACATTAGGTTCCTACAATGAGTTGCACTCCCTAGAAGCCAATATCTAAGATAGTTCCAACCGATCTCCCAGTGAGCCACCCAGCGACCAATCAGAAGAATTCTTCTATCTATAACCCATAGAAAGGCCCAAGTTAAAAGCCTCCTTATAATGAGCCACCTTATTCGATCCAAAAGAAAGGAAAGAATCACAAAGAGCCTGCAAGTGAGGATGAGAGGATAGGAGAGGAGGATGCTCATTCCAAAAATCACTCCAAAATAGAGCCTCGGTGCCTCTGTTGTAGATCCAAAATAAACTTTTCTTCACTAGGTGAGCACCAATCTTCAGGGTATTCCACACCATAGAGCCCCTTCCCTCAAGATAAAACCTAGAAATATCTGAAGGTTCAACACTAGGTAAATACTTGTGTGATAGGATACAGGCCCAAAGCTTAGACTGACTAGTACACCAATGCCAATAGAGCTTGACTGCATAAGATAGTAGACCAAAGGCCAATCCTCCTTCCTTTTTGGCCTGCAAATAGTATCCCAATTGATGAGGCTCCATTTGGTATGTTGCAAATTTCCACTTCAAGGAAATTGGTGGGAGAGGGCATCAAATTCCTTAAGAAAATAACTGGGGCAGCCTAAACCATGCTTCTATATATGGGAAGAGCCTAAATTATAGATTGAAGGAGTGTTACCCTACCACCAGTAGAGAGCCACCTATGAGTCCAATGATTGACCCTTTATCAAAGTTTGTCAAGAAAGCTTTGCTAGAAAAGCCTAGGCTATCTACCCACCATAATAGGGACCCCCAAGTAAGTTAGAGGGAGAGACACAATCTGAAATCTTAGGATATTAGCAATCCTCTGTTGGATCAGCTCAGGAGTGTTGAAGAAAAAAATAGAGGACTTGTGGTCATTAATTTTCTATCCAAAGACAGCCAAATAGGTATCCAAGGTGAGCTAAAAGGCTTTAGCTTCCCGAATCTGAGCTCTCCCAGCAAGGGTAGTATCATCAACAAACTAGAGGTGAGAAAGAGTGGGCAAACCATTTCTCTATTGCCATCCTTGAATCAAATTTTAGGAAACTTGAAACTTGATAAGTCTACCAAGTCCCTCAGCCATAATGTAAACAAATAAGGAGAGATGGGATCTCCCTGACGAAGACCTCTAGAAGCCCCAAAAAGCTCCATTAGTTCACCATTAAGAAGGACCAAGAAGGAAGGAGTAGTAGCACAACTAAGAACCCATCTAAACCATTCTTGATTGAAGCCAAAAGCAAGAAGAACTTTCTGCAAGAAATCCCAATTGACTCTGTCATAAGCCTTAGCCATATCAAGCTTAATAAACATAGCACATTCCCTAGAAGTACACATAGAGTGAATAGCTTCAGAAGCAATAACAACCCCATCCAAAATTTGTTTTCTTGCCACAAAACCCCCTTGTTCCTCAAAGATAACCATGGGAAGGAAAACTTTAATCCTCTCTGCTAGGAGCTTAGTGATGATTTTATAGACCACATTACAAAGAGAAATGGGCCTATAAAAGTCCAACTGATTAGTCTCTTCCTTCTTCAAAATAAGGACTAAGAAAGTAGCATTCAAGGCCTGAAGTATTTCTTTGTTGGAATAGGACTCCTGAACCACATCCAAAAGATCATGATTGATAATATCCCAAAATTCTTGAAAGAGTTCAACAGCATAGTTTATTATGTTGCATAAGGGTTTTAAAATAAATTTCTTGTTATTTTTCTTCATGAAAGTGCCATAAGTTGAATTAAGTGTAGTTTATTCTATAGCTTGGGATAGCTTCCACCACATTTGAAGCATAAGATACTATCATTCTACTTGTTTTTCTCCAATTTCATTCTACTTGTGGTCATTTGTTTTCTTGGACTAAGGACAAAAACCCCACCGTATAATGTGCAGTGTAGGAGTGGTTGTGCCGAACTAAAGCAACACACGCTTTGTTTGGATAGGGTATATTGTCCCTACAAAATGTTCTTGATTTTTCTTATACTAGCACTTGCATCTTTGAGAGCTATAAGGGTTAAGCCTATAGTTTTGTAGATGTTAAATTGTGTCACTAGATTTGTTTATGGATTTACTTGTCACATTTTTTTTTTGGTATATAGTAAAATATTTGGTTAGAAAATTTCATCTTTATTATTCTATATGTATGTTACTCTCTATGTGTGAAAATTATGTTTATTTTTTATTTTAAGAAATAATATTTTAAGCATGACTAATCTGCAAAGTTCATCTCAATTGACATTATTGTACTCTCTATTTCTCTTTGATCTTCTCAATCTATCTATTTTTCAATAACCTCATTTATCTTTATCATTCTATATCTTCATCTTACCTTACCCTTCTTTCTTTTCTTCTATTTTTAGCTCTATTTATCACCTCATATATCCTTATCATCCTATATCTTCATCTTCCCACTACCCTTTTACTTATTGTAGGAGCACCTAGGGGTAAGGTCAAACCCTAAAAGCATTTTGGTTTGTACATGGTCTAACCATCCACGGAAGCAATAAGGACCACTTTTAGAGTCCCAAGGTGAGTGTAGGAAAGTTAATTTGGTTGATTTGAATATAGGAGCTAGAAGTTGTCAAGTAGGTCCTAGGAAGCAAAAATTGATCAAAGTGCTTAAACAAAAAAAATAAGGTGAAAAGACCCAATGAGTGGTTAAACCTAGGTGAAAAATGGTCATTTTATGATATGAATCCATGTGGAGAGATTTAGAACCAAACTAGTCAAGGTTGAAGTCTTGGTTTGGAATAATTGTAAAAGTTGTCAAAAAGTTGCTCATTGATAACTTTTCAATTTTGCAAAGTTGCTTAAAACTTTTCAGGCAGTTTTTGGAAGTGAACTACTTGGAGTAGTTATGGATTAGTTAAATGACCAAGAAGGAGGGGGGAGACAATTTAAACATCTCTCAATCTAGTTCAAGGGTTGGATACTTAGATGTATGGACAACATCTGTTAATGCATCACTATGTGAGAGTTTGGAGCAGTTTTTGTGAATTAATGAATTAGAGGAGTTGAGTGTGTTACTATTTTCATTGGTTTGTCTTACTTGGGTCATGTTTTGAAACTGTGTATAGCTGTTTGGATTCAAGAGTTTCATTTATTTAGGTTTAGAAAAACATTTTCTTTCTGTGATATTGTTCTCCAGTTGGAACATTTTCTCCTTGGTTCGTCATCTATTAATTTGTCAACACTCGAAATGGTTTAATACATGTAAAGAAGGGTTAGAAATTTGTTCAAAGCATATAAGTTTTGCTAACAGAAATCAAACTAAAACACATTTTTTAAGAATGACACCTTTATTTTTCAATCATTGTCTTTATAAAACTAATGGTTGCACCTTAATTTTGAATCATTGTCTTTATAAAACTAATGGTTGCATCTTCATGAGTCCATTAATCCTGGCCCATTTAGATTGGTTACTCAAAGTTTCTAATTTTGTTATTTAAGTGAGGGCATAATAGTTAACTATATCAAGTAACTATTTAAGCAAGGGCATAATAGTTAACTTCATCAAGTAAGTAATTGTATAAATTTATGACTTCTAATTATATTTTATTTAAAATCTTAAAATACTTTTGAGGAGATATTTTATTACATGTTATAGGTTGTGCATTTTCTCATTCTCATTCTTGATAATATTATTCAAATACTAAATAATTTAATATGAACATTTCAATTTCTTATATAGAATCAAGAATCACAAAATCTTTTCAAAATTTTAAACATATTACCCAAAACAAAATGTCAGGTGGAAAATGTTCATAAAGATCTTTAATAAACTAATATATATCCATTTATATCTAATGAGATATGTAGATTTAAATAAAAAATATTTTTAATACAGTATTAAAAATGAAAATACAAGAACTTATATTAAATGAAAGTATATATGTTTTCTGAACATTAAGGTGGAATACATCCCAATTCTTTTTTATTTTAAAATTGTTAAAAAAACTCCAAAACTATCATCCTACCAAATATTTTACTATATACAATTTTATTTTATCAACAATACAATGATCATATCATTTTAAAACATATGTAACATTCCTTCAATCATTTTTACTTGAATTAGTCTTATCAAATCAAATATAGTATAAATTTTGATGTAGGAAAGATTATAATTATAAACAATTAGCTAGAGCACAGAATTTGAAGTAAACGTCATTGACATTTGGGATATATATTAAGGTTTTCATGGGACATACATAAATAGTTGGAAAATCAATTGAAAATGTGTAGTATCATGTATAGTTATTAACTATCTCAAATTATTCACCCAAATGATGGGTATTATGCTCCTAATAAATATTTCCCTTTCAATAACTACTCCCAACATTTAATGATTTATCTATGGGAGCTAACTAATAATAATCATAAGGACTTGAGAACTTAGGGGACATGACAGTTTAGCTATACTCTAACTACTCATAATTGCATGGAGCTTAAGTAGTTTATTGATACTCAATTCAATTCCTCTATTTAGTAGCATGTATTATGGCATCTTCCCATTGTGTAAGCCTTTGATAGCAATGAAAATTTATCATTCTAAATTTTTCTTCTTTATTAGATTAAAATGTTTTGCATTGCAAAAGAAAGTAAAATGTAAAAAATAAGTAATAAGTAAAAATTTTATTTTAAATTTTTATCTAATTCAATAGGATTGTGACTAAGAATTTCCTTGCAAGTATGAATGTTTTTTCACTCTAAAGTCAATTTTAAATATTCAACCATATCCATATAGAACCCTTTAAAATTTTCTAGAGAACATGTGGATCACGTATAAATATAAGCCTTAATTTATTTTTCTATTTTTTGAAATTTTGGAAATTCTAGGAGGGCTAGATATCCATTAGAGTTAGTGCATACTGACCTAGTCGGTGCACACTCGAAATGTGTCACACTCTAAACCATTCTATCCAAAGGATTCCATGAGTTCGGAATGCTTGGATGCCGGCTTAGAGCTCCCTATCCATGGAGTGCAAGAGAGTGTATTTCAAGTTCAAGGGCTCTCAGATGAGCCTTAGAGATACTCTTCTTGCTAGTAAACCATGCAATGGGAGGTTCCAAAGACAAGATGCAAGAATGCAAATGTCTCAAGGAGTTCCTCAAGAATGAAATGTAACTAAAGATTAAATTAGAATGAATATGAAAAGTGCAGCTATTCTAAGCATGGATGAGAGTGTTACAATATCATTATTAAGCTATGTGAGATTAAGCTACATGTAAAAATGAAAGCTAAGCTAAGCTAGAATGCCATGATGCCATGGATGAGAGAATGTAGACAAGAAATAGAAGTTCTCCACAAAGCTCCAAAGAAACCTGTTAGAAAACCTGCAGCATAACAATATTCAAAATGAGGATTGGATGGTTTGAGGGGGAAAGCTCTCTCCCTTTTAAAGTTGTATGGACAGTAGAGATCAAGATGAAGATGGTGGATGATCAACGGTGGAATTTGAAAATAGGAGTGATCCATGTGCACACACAAGTCAACCAATAGAATATAAGTTGACTTGTCACATAAGACAAAAGTCTCACAAGCCTTTTCTTTTAATTGTAAAATACAAAAAGGACTTTATGTGTGCACTTTAAGTGGGTTAGAAGAATGGGGTGTTTTATTTAATTAAAAGGGGACATGTTCTTTTAATCAAATAATGAACTTAGGATAGCATAGTCAAACTATAGGTTATAATCAAATAAATTGATTATTAGCAATTTGGTCTAGATAAATGATTAAATTAATTTAGCCAAAATGCTGAGAAGGGGGCTAATAGTCTAGATGACCATTTTTAGGTGATTAAATTTTCCCCTCTTTGACTAATGCGTGATCGATCTGGGAACACATCATGTCAAAGAAAATCGAAGCCAAGTAGGCGATGATAGATATAGATATCTGATTCCAAAGAATGAAATGCAGAAATAGATAGCAAGTCCTGAATGCACAGCCTGATAGCGGTAGTACTGAGCATTAGGAAGATGATGTTAGCATCCAAAAAGAATTCTAACATCTAGCAAAGTGAATAGATCGAGAGCAAGTGATAAGGTCAAACAAATGCTCCTAAGAAATAGATAGCTGTAACAATTAGCAATAGAGTATTTCTGCCCCCTCGAGATCAAAATCGAAATGAGGTAAGAGGAAGTAGAAACTAGCTAGACATGAGAAAATCAAGATATAGCAATGTCTTATATGACAGATAAATGATTAGAACCCAAGAATGACTATAAGAAACTAATGAAATGCCCTAGTTTGACTAGAGTTGACCTTGAAGGATATAGCATAAAAATTAGGTCAAATCTAATAGAAAGATGATTTAGATGTGAAAAGGTGACTAGAAGTAGATATGAAGCATAGAAATGATGAAGACATGAAGAAATGAAGATGCTCTAGCGATAATTCAAAGATTAGACCTCAAACGGTCAACTAACTACTCAGAAGAAGGTAAAAATTTAAAAGACAATTTTGACCAGCAAGATGAACTCGAATTTGGATTTCGATCCCAAAAATGAATCTAGGACGTTGAAATTATTTAAGAGGTCAAAACTTTATATAATATGATGATAAGATAGAAAAGAGATGAAGCAAAAGATTAAGAAGGTGAAAAGACATGAACAAGAAGAAAGTAAAGAAATATATGAAAGGAGTTAGCAAATATGTCTATGAAAAGATGAAGATAGAGCTCTCCCCATATGCAAGAATGTAAGACTAAGCTAAAAAATGAACCTAAAATGCAAGCTAATATGAAAAGTGGTTTACCAGCAAGAAGTGCATAACATTTAGACTCTTAATTTCATCATTGAGCATTTATTAGGGACATCATAAGATCATACAACCATCACTAGTATAACTATGAGGATATGAATATGATCGATATTAGATAGGTATGTGAAAATCCAATCTAAGCATCAGAGACATGTAAGTCAAGATAACTACACGATTAGATTCCCTAAGTTTAATTTAACAAGATTACACCTGTATCAAGGCATAAGCTCCAGGATAAAACCTGAGTGTTGTCTTGCAAAACAGTCAAGGATGATACATTTGTAAGTCAACGTGTTGAATAGGACCAGCATAAATGCTTACAACACTATAGAAAAACAAAAGTATACCCACAAGCAGAAATCAAGAAAATATGTCCCATGCCCCCAGTCTTCTAGTCAATGACATCCTCGAAAGACTATTAGGGAGGGAACACATGGCAAAGAAATCATCATAGATAGCACACAAAGTAGATAAAGATCAGCATAGCTTAGTCGTTTAAGTGTTAAAGTGCATGTGTGCAAGTCACTTGGCCATTTCTTCAAGACTTGATTCTGATAGTGAGAAATATCGTGAAACCGGAGACCATAGGTAAACTATTTGTAAAGTGTTGAAAAACACTTGATGTCAAAGTGGGTAGGGGTAGTGTTGAGAAACACTATTTTGTGAGTTGTCAAAGAAACCCTAATGCATAAGAATACCTCAATAGGCTAAGTAGCTATGCCCCCAAGATGAGGACAAGAAACAATTCCAAGCTAGGAAATGTGTAGCAAAGTGGATGATTGAGTTTGACAGACATAGGTGCAAGGGTTTCAAGTAGCGCCTGTTTCCAGATTTTCACCACTTGACAGATTTTTTCAGGACTTTTTTCAATTTTTTTGTATTTTTATATTTTTGATTTTTTTGGTGATACATCAAAGTGCCTATTGCTAATTTTTCGCTAAGAAGATCTTTTTTTTAGGACATTTTCTGATTTTTAGGATTTTTTTCAGCATCATATATGATTTTTTGGATTTTTTAGAAGGTTTTAGAGATCATTAGTTCTCAAGAAAAATCACATCATATTCACCCAATGTCTAGCAAGGTATAGGATATGATGGAGCAATGAGCTAGTGGATAAGCAAAGATAGATGAAAAAGGAGTATGAAGCAAGTGAAAGTGATCCTCAAGGACTGACTCCTCAAGAGTACCCAAGCTAGGGAAAGAGGTGAAATAGTCATATGAAGCATATTTTGGATAAGCAATGGAAGTAATGAGAAAGATAGCATGTAGGATAAGCAATGAAGGCAACAAGTGAGATAGCATGAAGTGTGTAGTCCAAAAGAGTAGCCATGTCAAGAGACCTATGAGAACCATGTTTCATTTATTATGATCAAGACCAAGGGGTCAACTAGATAGTATAGCAATGGGATAGAGCAATAAGAATAAAGCTCAAGATAGAGGCTATGAGTGAATGGGAGAGCACAATAGAAAATCTGGTGGATAAGATAGCCAATATGCAAAGATAGCTCAACATTGTCAAGATCAAAGAGAGAAGAAGGGATAGATGGATGATGGAAGAATTACGCATGATGCCTGTTTGCCAGGTTTTCATCATGGTACTTATCTAAGGTGCCACAAGAAGTAGTTTTCACCATAGGATAAATTTATTTCTCTTCACTTTTGCTACCAAGGTGCCACAAGAAGTGGTTTTCACCAAGGCACATTTTATTTTATTTTTTTCTTTTTTTGAATTTTTAGAAAGAGCTCAAGCTTTTTGAATGTAGATAGTGCTCCTATAGGAAAGATAAGTCATGATAAGACAAGACCATAGAAAGGTATGCTCAAAGATGTTGATAGGGTGATGAAAGAGAAATGGTAGTAGGAAGAGTATATGGAGGATAATAGTTCATGTATAGAAAGTTAGTGTAAGCTTTAGAGGATTTCATGAGGGTAGTTGAAATATTGTACAAGATCAACATTGACACACACCTTGAAGGGTATTGGAACAATGGAGGAATCATGGATGAAATAGATTGCGATTTAGATGTATGAGGTGGTAGAAGAGATTTGGAAAAAAGTGGAGTGGAAGGCTTTGGAATATTTTTAGGAAGATTTTTGGAAGAAGATGGAATGGAAGCCTTTGGAAGCTTGAATGTCAACTTTGAAGTATTTTCAATATTCAAGTCTTTCAAAAGAGACTTGGAAATCCATATAGCTTTAGATTTTCCTTTGGATACTTCAAAACACATTTCTTCAATAATGGGTTTAGGTACCCATATTTTCTTTGATTTAGCTTTTTTAATAGTGGACCTTTGTGGTCTCTTTTGTGCATATTCCTTCTTAGCATTCACATGTCGATTAGATGGGACATAGTGATCTTCATTTTTCAATGGATTCTTATGTTTATTCTCACTTCCAAAGGACTTAGGATTTGTCGATGAATAAGGCTGATATGATTGGTTTAGATGTATAGATGGGTGAAAAGTCATCAAGGATGAGTGTCTTTGTTGATCTTGAGGTATTATAGGAGAGCTAGGGAATGAGCCAGGAGTGAATGTAGGAGATGGAGGAACATAAGGCCCCAATATGGATGGAAGGTTTGAATGCTTTAGCTTAGATGGATAAGGACCAAGGATAGATTTAGAAGATGCAAAGGGATAGTGGGAAGGGATATCAACATCTTTAGAATGAGAAACATGGTCAAAGGCATCAATAGACTCATGAGTACCTTTGATAGAAACAACATTTTTAATAGAAGCACTTGAAGCTTGAGCACAATTTTGAAGTGGATGTGGAGAAGTAGAACATGAGGGGATGCTTTGATCTTGACAAGTAGCTTTGGATAGCATATGAAGAGAAATTTTATCATAATTTTCAGTAAGCTCAAGGGAGATAATGGAAGTGGTATCTTCATCATACTTAGGAGGTGGAAAAGATATAGGATATAGAGGGGAAAATTTTTGAAAGAGATGAAAGGGTGCTTGATCTTGATCTTTCTTGACATTTATAGCTTTTTCTTTTTGAGATTCCTCTTGACATGGAGTCACTTCTAAGGACAAGGGAGAATGAAGAGTGAATGGAGTAGTGCTTGGATTAGGCATAGTAGTGCATAAAGGTTGAGGATATTTAGAATTAGTAGCATGGAAAAGGTTTGCAGCCAAGTGAAGGTTAGCTTGAGTTTCTTTTAGAGGTAGCCCTTGAGGATACACGTAGTCAATGTGGAAAGCATTAGGTTCTTTATTTGATGGAGGCATGTTGGAAAGCTTTGAAGTGTTGGGAGATCCACGAGTGTTGGAAGAAGTGGAGGTATCAAGGAAACCATCACTAGACATAGGTTCATTAATATGATCTTTCTCAAGAAAAGTATCCTCATCACATGAATCATTAAAGGTATCAATAATTCCATTATCAATAAGATCTTGGATTTTATGTTTTAGAACAATGCAATCTGAAGTACTATGCTCATTAGGTCGATGATAAGCACAATAGATATCCAAGAATGGGTTTCCATATGAGCTAGACTTAGGTAACCTAATGAGCTTGGTGCTAAGAAGTGTTTGCAAAGTGTCATCATAAGAATCTTCCAAGGGAGAAAAAGTTCGATTAGAAGTATGTCTAGAGTCCTTTTGGTTTTTCTCATGTGAATGGTATGCATCCATGTCTTCATCATTATATTGGTCAAAGATAGGTCCATCATGAAATTTTAGCATAGGCTCAAAGGAGGTATCACTTGCTTGTTCTCTAAAGAGGTCTTTAGATCTAGAAGATGAAGACATTTGATGTCTTGAAGTAGAGCATGTAGACCTAGAAGAAGAGGATGACCTCAAAGAAGGTGACTCACATGCATGTAAAGACCTTAAGGAAGATTCATGTAATGATGCAATCTTCTCCTCTAACCTTTTCTCAAGTTTAGACTTCATTTCCATCATGCGCTTAGAGAGATGAAGGTAAGAAAGATCATTTGTCTCTTCTAGTTCTTTGTATTGCACATATAGATCTTGAAACTCTTTAGTGACATGTAAGATATCATGATCATCTAGATTTGGTTGAGGTTTGGTAGCATAAGGTTTAGATCCCATAGTTTTAGATGCAAAGCCAAGCATAAAAGAGCCTAGAAGATAACTTGATGTTGAAACTATAGGAGGTAGAGTGTTCACTTGCCAAGATAGTAGAGAGAGATTAAAGTCACTTGTCAAACAATATGTCCAAGAAACTTATGACATGAATGACTCAAGTCAATAGCTAGGCAAGATGCCAAACTAGCCAAATAGATAGAGCAAGCAGGGTGACAAGTGAACAACTTTCCCAACCCAAGAGTGTAGTCAAGAAATCAAGGTAACCATTTTAGCAAAAGGATAACTAAAAAGCATGCATAGACCATGAAGAAAAAAAGACCAAAGAGCCACTTTAAGCATGTTTAAGCACTAGAGACATATAAAAGAAAAGTCAAATGATGAGACTCCTCTTAGCAAGCAACACAAGAAAATGTTTGCACTTGATGTTTTGACTTGGTTGAAAAAGTTTGACAATAATTGATAGCATATCAAGTTTGATGTTCAAAAGAAATTTCTTCCCAACAAGATAGTGACACATGGAGTAGTCTTCAAACAATCAAGCAAGGGACAAAGCAACCTTGCATGATACAAGCATATCTGAGGTCTCAAAAGAAATCCCTAAAATTATTGCCATGTGTATGTTCAAAAGATTTTCACAGGTATACCACATTTGAGAACACATCAAGTAATATCTACCTAAAGGACATGGTTCATTACTCAACAACTTGGCCCATGCTTGATCCTCCTTTGCCTCACACCAAGTGGTTGCCCACAAGAGATATCGGCTTTGTCATGGAAATGCCATAAGCATAACCAAGGGAACACATATGGTGAGTGTAAATCTTGGGGTGATCCGGGTAATCCACTAGGATCAATCTTTGCACCAAGAAGTTGAGTGGCTAAAAAGGGTAGTTACTAAGTTAGGGTGTTTAGATAGGGCTTTCGTTCATAGTGTTCCTCTTGCTCCCAATTATGGGACTCCTCACCTTGCGATGAGTAACCGATCTCGCGACCACAAGAGTACCTTAAGCATTCTTGCCTAGTGATCTCACTATGGTCAAAATACCATAAGCGATCACACTAGGAAAAGATAAACACTACGTCTACCAAGGTTTTGTGTCCTTGATAGCCTTGAGTTTATAGTGGGTTGGAAGAGCCGGGTAATCTGCTTGTCCCCAATTGGGTTGTTCCTCTCAGGTTGTCCGAGAGCAGGCCCTCTAAAGGATCCTAACTACCACAAAATAGATCCACTCTCAAGGGTCAAGATTTCTAATTCACCTCAAGGGTGAAAAGCATACTCTCCTACCTTTATTGCTTCCCCCAAACACACCAAGAAGATTCAGTTGCCTCTTACTCTTGAAACCAAATGTTAAGTCAAGATTTCTGATTCACCACAAGGGTGAAGAGCATACTCTCCTATCACCAAAAGATCCCAATTGTAAGTTTTAATGTGCCTAAAAATAAACAACTAGTATATGCTGCACATGTAAAAGTAAAGAACAAGAAAAATTGAGTTTTTATGCATTGGGCAGCCCTGCAAACAATTGTTAGTAGCCCTTGTGCATTTGAAGCTTTGACATGCGTTCCTTTTATGCAATGTTTCAATTTTTTTCATAAAGATAGCAACCTGTAATCACAACTTGTTAGCACCAAAATTTAGTGTGAAATAACATAAAAATCTGCAATCAAAAGTGGTTATTTTCCTCAAAAATATAATTTATCTTCCAACCAAGTGCATGCAAAGAAAGTGCAAGTTAATCACAAATGCTCTCATTTTTACTCTTTGATTTTCACCTAGTCAACAAGATTGGACTTGTTTGCTATGATTTCGGATCCAAAAATAGAAATTAAAAGAAAAGACCCCTACTAAAAATCAAAGAGATTTCCAAAAATGTAAGAAATTCAAAAAAAAAAAATCATTTGTGCCCTAGAGATTGATTTTGTCAAAATAGGCTAGATTTATCAAATCGGGTTTTTGATCCCTAATACGACCTCAAAAGTCAAAATACAAAGAGAGTACCCCTCTTAGAATTCAAAAAAAAATTTGAAAATGTAAGTTTTTTCAAAAAATGCACTGATTTGCGATTAGAAATAGCTTTTTATGAAAAACAAAGAAAAATCATAACTCTCCCAAATCATGTCAAAATGCTCTAAAAATCGGACTGAGACATTTTGAACACATAATTAACCTGCAAAAAAAAATTTAGAACCAAAATCCAAGTGGTTTAAAAGAAATTATCAAATCTTTAAACCAACTAGATTTTTGGCCTTCAAACCAATCTACTTATGGGTTGGCCTTAAAACCCAAGTGATAATTCTACAAAAGCACTTGATTAGATCCAATATGCTACTGTAAAAAATTAGAGATGAAAAATAAAAGCAAATGGAGCTAGAAACTTGATTCAAGCCCCACGGTGGGCGCCAAAAATGTACAGTCGAAATGTGTCACACTCTAAACCATTCTATCCAAACGATTCCATGAGTTTGGAATGCTTGGATGCTGGCTTAGAGCTCCCTATCCATGGAGTGTAAGAGAGTGTATTTCAAGTTCAAGGGCTATCAGATGAGCCTTAGAGATACTCTTCTTGCTAGTAAACCATGCAATGGGAGGTTCCAAAGACAAGATGCAAGAATGCAAATGTCTCAAGGAGTTCCTCAAGAATGAAATGTAACTAAAGATTAAATTAGAATGAATATGAAAAGTGCAGCTATTCTAAGCATGGATGAGAGTGTTACAATATCATTATTAAGCTATGTGAGATTAAGCTATATGTAAAAATGAAAGCTAAGCTAATCTAGAATGCCATGATGCCATGGATGAGAGAATGTAGACAAGAAATAGAAGTTCTCCACAAAGCTCCAAAGAAACCTGTTAGAAAACCTGCAGCATAACAATATTCAAAATGAGGATTGGATGGTTTGAGGGGGAAAGCTCTCTCCCTTTTAAATTCATACGGATGGTAGAGATCAAGATGAAGATGGTGGATGATCAACGGTGGAATTTGAAAATAAGAGTGATCCATGTGCACACACAAGTCAACCAATAGAATATAAGTTGACTTGTAACATAAGACAAAAGTCTCACAAGCCTTTTCTTAGTTGTAAAATAGAAAAAAGACTTTATGTGTGCACTTTAAGTGGGTTATAAGAATGGGGTGTTTTATTTAATTAAAAAGGGACATGTTCTTTTAATCAAATAATGAACTTAGGATAGCATAGTCAAACTATAGGTTATAATCAAATAAATTGATTATTAGCAATTTGGTCTAGATAAATGATTAAATTAATTTAGCCAAAATGATGAGAAGGGGGCTAATATTCTAGATGACCATTTTTAGGTGATTACAGTCGATCCTATGCAAGTTACTTCCATTGGAGGGAGTACTTATTTCATGACATTTATTGATAATTTCAGTCATAGGACATGGGTGTATTTCTTAAAGAATAAATCTGAAGCATTTAAAAAATTTATAGAATTTAAAGCCCAGGCTGAAAAAGAATGTGGACACTATATCAAGGTCCTAAGATCAGATAGAGGAGGGGAGTATACCTCCAATTCTTTTGTAAACTTTTGTAGAAAACATGGCATAAAGAAAAAGCTCACAGTCAGCTATACACCACAGCAAAATGGAGTGGCTGAAAGAAAGAACAGGACCATTGTTGAAATGGCAAGGAGCATGATGAAAGAGAAAGGTCTCCCAACTGAATTTTGGGGAGAGGCTGTGGCAACAATAATTTACCTAATTAATAGGTTTAATACAAAGGTAGTCCATGATAGAATTCCAATGGAAGCATGGTCACGAGGAAGATGGACAGCTGAACACCTAAGGGTGTTTGGATGTGTTGCATATGCACATGTGCCTAAAGAAAAAAAACAAAAATTGGATGACAAAGGTATGAAGTGCATCTTCACAAGGTACAGCTCAGAATCAAAGGCATACAGATTGTATGACCCATTGAACAATAAGATGACTCTTTCAAGAGATGTGGAATTTCTTGAAAATCAATCTTGGTATGGTCCAACTAATGATTCACTGAGCACTTCAAGTAAAGTGCTAATTATGAATGAAGAAGACACTGATGAATAGCAAGAAGAAGGAGCAAATAGAAGAAAAGGCAAGCAAGTTCAGTCATTGTCGAGCTCCTCTAGGCATGACTGAGTGTCAGTGTCGAGTACCAGTGAAGACCGAGCTAATCAACAATGTAGTAGCAGTGAAGATTCTGATCCTACACTCTCCTCCCTATTACCAAGAAAGATCAAGAGTCTTAGGGAGATATACCAAGATGAAAGGTATGAAGATTATGATGAGAGTGTTAATTTTGCATTATTTTCTCATAGTGATCCAATATATTTTGAAGAAGCTATTAAGGAGAAGAAATGGTGTAAGGCCATGGATGAGGAGATAGATGCTATAGAAAGGAATGAGACATGGGAGCTAACTGAATTGCCTCCCAAGAAGCAAGTGATTGGAGTGAAATGGGTCTATAAGACCAAATGCAATGCTGAAGGCAAGATTGATAGGCATAAGGCAAGGCTAGTAGTCAAGGGCTACAAATAGCAATATGGAAGAGACTATGATGAGACATATGCCCCAGTTGCAAGAATGGAAATTGTGCATGCTATCATAGCAATTGCAGCTCAGCACAAGTGGAAGGTATTTCAAATGGATGTGAAGTCTGCCTTCCTAAATGGTGTATTGAAAAAAGAAGTATATGTGGAGTAGCCACCTGGTTATGAAGTTGCAGGTGAAGAGAGAAAAGTATATAGATTGAAGAGAGCTCTTTATGGGCTCAAGCAAGCTCCACGAGCATGGTATAGTAGGATTGACTCATATTTGATGAGCAATGGCTTTAGCAAAAGCAATGGTGAGCCCACTCTTTACATCAAGGCAGCAAATGGTAATGTATTGATTGTTGTCTTGTATGTAGATGACTTAATTTTTACTGGAAATGACAAGGCTCTAATTGGTGAGTTTAAAGAGGCCATGAAAAGTGAATTTGAAATGACAAACCTAGGTCTCTTGAAATAATTTTTAGGCATAGAAGTAAAACAAATGCATAATGACATCTTCATCTCTTAAGAAAAGTATGCAGGGCAAATCTTGGAGAGATTTAAAATGCAGAACAATAAGGCAGCCCCAACACCAACAGCAGTAGGTCTAAAGTTGAGCAAGGAAGACTCTAGCAAGAGAGTGGATTCAACACTATACAAGAGTATGCTTGGAAGTTTAATGTATTTGACTGCAACTCGGCCAGACCTAATGCATGCAGTAAGTCTAATTTGCAAATTTATGGAAACATCAAAGGATTCCCATTAGCAAGTGGGAAAGAGGATCCAAAGGTATGTGAAAGGTACCAACGGATTGGGATTTTGTATACTGCAAATGATGAATTCAAGTTGGTTGGTTATACAGATAGTGATTGGGCTATAAGTATAGATGATAGGAAGAGCACTTCCGGATACATGTTCCATATGAGATTGGGTGCAATCTCATGGGAATCCAAGAAGCAACATATTGTTTCTCAATCTACAGTAGAGGCTAAATACATAGTAGCAAATGTAGCAACATGTCAAGCAATTTGGCTAAGGAGGATCTTGACATATTTGAATGAAAGGCAAGAGGACGGAACCACGATTTATTGTGACAACATCTCATCTATTGCATTGTCCAAGAATCCCATCATCCATGGGAGAAGCAAACATATTGAGATCAGATATCACTTCATCAGAGAGTTGGTGGAGAATGGGGATATCAAAATAGAATTTTGTAAGTCTGAGTAGCAGCTAGCAGACATTTTTACCAAGCCATTAGGCATAGGATCTTTTGTACACCTAAGAGAGTGTCTTGGTGTAACTAATTTGGATCAGCACTGATCCTTGTTTGTTTGGGTCGGGACAAAGGGGGAGTGTTGGAATATTTAATGTGGCAGTTGACATTTGCCCCTTGAGCCAAACGCTCACCTACCCCCCTGACATCCAAAACAAATAGAAACATAAATACGGTGGGTGAGATTTTGAAATCAAAAAAGAGGGGGAAAATAGAATGTGACAAAAGGAATGTTTATTCATTCATTTAGTGAGATCCAGCAGAACAGTAGTTGTAGAGCAGAGCAAAAGAAGGAAAAAGGAAACAAGTTTGTGCCTGCAGTTGCACGTACTTCCCCTGTTCACTCTATGAGTTTGTTGTTGTTTGGTTTTGTCCTGTTGAAGCAGTGATTGCTCCAAGCACCTTTGTATGCAGCCATTAGAGTTGCAGGTTTAAAAGTTTTTTAAAGTATTAAAGTTGTTTGAAATTTTACCAATTTAAGGTTATTTTAGGGTTTTCTGGTTGAAGCCGAATGCTCCCAAATTTTTTAATAGTTTAATGAAAGATTGAATGGAAAGCAAGCAGGCATACTTGAATCTATCTTTCTCTTCTATTCATTGCATTTGACAAGTTTGTTTGAAAGGTTAAAGCTTTGGCTTTCTAGTTTTAATGGTGAAAGCATTCACGTTGAATTTCTCTAAGTTATAATTTTTTTAGTTTGGAAGAGAACACTCGGCATCCTCTTCACTTTGTTGTGGGTGTCGAGCATTTCCTTTATGAGCCGAGCTAACTCGGCATCCATTGGTGTTGAGCATTTGTTGCCGTGCATTTTCTATTGTGTGCCGAGCTCACTCAGCACCTGTTGCTTGTCACTCGGCACCATCAAGTGTCGAGCAATCTGTGACTTGGCACCTTCAAGTGCCGAGCAAGTGTCGAGCAAAACTGGCACTTGGCACCTTCATGTGCCGAGAATTTTTTAAGTGCCGGGCAAAATTTTTAGGTTTAGGGTTGTGAGTATTGATTTTAATTTATATTTCTCACAAAGTACACATTGTACCAAAACATGGCTGCACTATATATTCTCCAAGCCATTTTTAGCAGTGTAGAACCTTCAAAACCTACCGTATTTATTTTTCCTATATCTAGTTTATATGTGGAATTACTACATTCAATTTGAATAGAATGAAAATCATTACATCGGTGGATCAGTCAATGTTGATTTTCATCGAGACTGCCTCTATTTCTCCTATAATAGCTAGATAATATGCAACAAAATAAGGCAAACAATTCACTTTCATCTGTTTTCTCCTTTCTAAGCATGCAAAATATTTTACGGCATAAGATAAGTCTGAAAGTCTGAACAAACTGACCACAGGTTCTTAAAGAGTGAAGCCTATCAGCTTAATAAATTTTTTTGTTGGTGGAGTAATTTCTCCACCTACCAATCATCCATCATAGACAAATAGCCATACACAGCCACAGAGAAATAGACCACTCATTTTCCATGTACAGCCAACCATTCAGCTGTCCACTTCAACTGTCCATTATAAATTTTACAGCTAACTCTTCCTACAATGTAAATGGCATTTAATATGTATTTCTCTATAAATTAATAGACTAGGCCTATGATCAGTAGAGCCCATTTTGGGTTTCTCATTGGGGATCATGAGTGGATGGAATGTTGTAGCATTCTAAAGATTTGTAATAGATTTTAGTTATGTTAACGAGTATGAGGTGTTGTAGCACAGCTTGATGTCTTTGTGTTTTTCTTATTGATTTGAATGTTTATCGTTGCATTCATTTTTGTCTTTGATCCACCCTATCCATCTCCTTCAAGTGGTATCAGAGCTAATGGGATATGATCCTAGAGATCGTGGAGAGCTCAAGAAGTTTAGAATTGGTGAAGAGGGTTGTGGCATCGTAGCCCAACAGGCAATAGCATTTGAAGTTATCTTCTGCAAGGAGAAAGAGAAGAACAAATCAAGAGACTACTATGAGAAATAGAGAAGTAATGAAAAGAAGGAAGCCAAAGTTGAAGTGTGTTTGAGTTAGCATTGTGTGACGCTATCATTCATAGATTAGAAGCATGTGGAGCATATTTGTGCAAGCAAGAATGCCAGAGAATGCATACATGTGGCATGGAAGATATTGATCATGAAAATGTTTATTATGTATTTGTATTTGAAGTATGTGTGTTTGATGTTATAGAATAGAAAATGAAGTAGTTTGGACTGGTGGTGAGTTGGTTTTCATGATTCAAAGGTTTTTGGTTTGACATATTAATGAACCATGTATGTGAAAAGGATTCCTACAAAACTGTCGAATACAGCAGTTGGTCACCCATGTATCTCGGTAAATAGATTTTTTTTTATATGGACTCAATAATTAGTTTGATGTAGGTACAAAAGAGAAAGGCCCAGAGTGATGATGGCTTTTGTATAGTGATTATTCATGGTCATTAGAACCAATGAGTGCTTGGTTTGTAAACCATTTGAGAGCACAGTTTATGGTGATCTTGAAACCATTTTTGTGATGTTTGTGGAGTTCATGGTGAGCCTTAAACCACTTCAGAATTTACATTGGTTAGGGGTAAGCCATAAAACCCAAAGTATTTATGACAAGGGAAAATAATATAAATGCAGTAGCATTAGTGGAAGAAATTAAAGGGGAGTGTTGGCGAAGTAATTTCTCTACCTACTAGTCATCCTTCACAGACAAACAGCCGTCCACAGCCGCAGAGAAATAGACCACTCATTTTCCATGTGCAGCCAACCATTTAGCTGTCCATTTGAACTGTCCATTATAAATTTTACAACTAACTCCTCCTACAGTGTAAATGGCATTTAATATGTATTTCTCTATAAATTAATAGACTGGGCTTGTGATCAACAGAGCCCATTTTGGGTTTCTCATTGTGGATCATAAGTGGATGGAATGTTGTAGCATTCTAAGGATTTGTAATAGATTTTAGTTATGTTAACAAGTATGAGGTGTTGTAACACAGCTTGATGTCTTTGTGTTTTGCTTATTGATTTGAATATTTATCGTTGCATTCATGTTTGTTATTGATCCACTCTATCCACCTCCTTTATTTTTTTCAGAATTCTCAAGACCTAAATTGGGCATTGTTTAATCTATAGGATTTGATTACCCTCACTTTATTTGATGCAAAATATGGTATGTTTGAAAATTGTGGTGTCTCTCTTGATAGGGAATATTGGAAATTCTCGTGGTGTTTTTAGTTTGTTGTGTTGGAAAATGAATGAAGAGATGCTTTTGGTGTTGCCTGAATCATCGCTTAGTATTGTCCATGTTGAACTTGATTCAAGATGTGTTGTGTATACAACCAACCAATCTTTTGTACTACAACACCTAAGATTTCAGTCTATACATCTGACCATTTATGATGAAGAAAACATTGATATAACTTGGCAGCAATCCTCACTGTGTGATGATATTTTCAGACATGAGTATTTCTATTTCTCTAATTTATAAATATGATATAAGACATATTTTTTATATAATTTATATGTAACTGTGAGCTTATCACTAGCACTCTTCTTTTTATACTGATAACTTCGAATTGTAAAGATTTAAATATAAATCTATAATATGTGTGTGTTTGTCCATGAAGACGAACCTATATTTCATTTTTCATTTCAATCCATATTGGTGAGTTTCTTTACTATACAGAATTCTAACAATGTCCAAAAATGATTTGCATACAATTAAAAATCAACAATGTCAAAGAATGATTTGCATACAATTAAAAACTATTTTTCAACATGTGATCTTCATGATCTGGATTCTCTCTATTTGAAAACTGTAGTAAACTTTGCAAAAAATGTAGAAACCCAAGACAAAATAAACTAAAATTGAAAAATACTCAAAGTGCTATGGCACTAATATATTTTACTAACTATTTTGTCCATATCAATAACATTACATGATACCTCTATTTCGGGCTTTGATTGTTTCTAGAAACATCTAAATTAGCCAACATAAAACAAATAGACTTTTCTAGAACTATCTAAACAGAAATAATTTTTAAAACTTTACAAACCTAAATATTAATTTTACCTAACCCTATTTAGTAATCCATCTGGAGTTTCCAAAATCTTCTAGTGTGATTTTACATTTCATTTGAAAGAAAACTACACATTCCAACAACAAAATTTCCCTCTCCATATCCATAAAGCTTTCTGATTTCTATTTTTCTCTCTTGTTCTTAGTTCATGATCTCATTAGCCAGTAACATTTATCTATTTCGTTAACAGTTTCATATTTTATAAATTGGTTGATCATCTTTACAATTTGTTACAGTTATCTTTACATTGAGATTTCTTAAAAAATTCTCTGCTCTCCTTTCTCAACACATTTAAACTTTCCTCTTTCTAAAAAACTCTATTTCCACTATAATAAATCTATTATTAATATTCAATGATTCTTATGATGTTTCATCTTATCTTTACTCGTACATTTCAGTTTTAATTAACATGACTCCATCTTCTGTGCAAGACACAACAAAGCAGGAACTTACAATAACATGTTCATTGATTACTAATCACTTGTTCCTCATAATTGTAGACCACTTGAACATAGACTCAACTTCAACAAGATTTTGGCCAAACAGTATAGCAGATACTAAGGTAACACAAATCAATCACAGCCAGCCTACCAATACAAAGTTCCAACTCCCATCATGCCACTTTCTAACCCCCTCACTTCTGCATATTGCAGGAACAACAAACAAATGTTGCAGCAGAAAATGTCTAGAAGGACCAACCAATCGCCCTCAGATCCACCAACAATATATTAGAAAAACAATAGCATTTTGCTCACTTTTGGCCCATTAAAAAAGATCTCCAAGTTTTTCTTTTTCATGTAATCGTGAAGCTATATCTATAGCCACCAAAAAGTGGACTGCACATATGCACTTGTATACAACTGTAAATGAACAACAAATAAAACAATAGTTTTCAAAGACATTAGAACATTTTGGCACAACTGAATTTGAAAATTGGACCTAGGAGTAATACTTATCTCTTAAGATTTTATTGCTGTTCATATTTCGAATATGCTACATATATATGTGACAATGTATATAACAATAATGCCGTCTTAAAATTGGGCACAATAGTTTTGGAACTGCTTGGTTAAAAAATATAATTCCATGTGTAATGAAACACGCAATTTGAATGCTTTGAGCTCTTGTTTTGTAAACTAGTCCACATATTTTTTCTTGGTCTTTCCTATTTGTTGCTTCTTATCACTTTGTTTTATTAAGATGTGAACAAAAAATACATGCCACTATTGCTAAGATTTTATATTTCTTTTGTGATCAGTACTCCTAATTTTTGCTGCCATGACCTCATGATCGCTGATGTAAGTATCCCACTGCGACATTTATATTCATCTAACTGATGATATTAAGTGTCACCAATGATATGTTATTGTTGGTGGCAAGTCACCATTGCCAATATATATGTCATTGATAATAATAATCTACCAAAGAAACCTTCTCATATTTGCTACTCCAGAGTTTATCACTGGTTGAAATGAAGTAATTGTTGATATAAAAGATAACCTCCATATCGCTAGTCAAAGAAGTATGAAATGTAGCATGTATGCCTCCTTCCCAAGGCTTCACAAAGATCATAAATAAATTTAATTAAGGTAGACGAAGATCTCAGAGTTGTAGAGTTGTCTCTCAGAATAATGGGAGTAGTTTTAGGGATAATATTTACTTTGTGGCCTAATTGTATTTACATGTAATGGACACCCAGGAATGCTCAAAAGCTGAACCAAGGCTAAAATTATATTAATGTTGAGAATGCTGTAATCAATTACAAAGAAATGTATTCCAAAGGCCAAGCCCTAAGGGAATGACATCTAGAATGTTACAACAAAGAATGAATATCCTCTATTGCCCAAAAAGAAGTGTGATTCACACATCCAAGCTCTTATCAAATGCAAGTCATAATCATCCGATACGATAATCCAATCATCAGCAATGAGACTTTCAGCCCTATTTATCTTTTTCTTTATCCTTCTAGAAGGAACTAAAACATTAATTAATTGCAAGAGCTAAAAGCTTCCTCCTTCCAATAATTAATGCATACCCTAGAAATTCCTCCCTAGCAATAATTAATTAAATTGCGAGAGGCTTTCGTCCTTCCAATAATTAATACATACCTTAGAAGCTATTTATACAAAGTCACTTTTTAATTTTTAATTGAATGACTTTAATTTTTCTTATCCTCCACTTAGACTTTGGAGAACGTGAGAGCTAAAAAATGGGATCATTACAAATCTGCCCTCCTTGAAATTGCTTGTCCTCAAGCAATTAAGTAACATAATGAACTCCAACCTCCACTTGGATCCCAATTGAAGTAATGTGTGATATCCATATGGACATTAAACAAATTGCAAATGAACATCATTAAGACCAACCACATGTCCTACAAGTTAGCTCCCAAAACTTGTGTTGATGAAGTCTGAATGTCACCAAAAGGCAGCTCCATAGAAGATCTATGAAACCTCTTCCTTCCAACTGCTACAACACAAAACTGAATCTTTGTAGATGGTAAAAACAAATTCCAACTCCACTCAGGAGAGTGATCAATATCAACCTCAAATATCAAATTGTCATAAGACAATGTGGCATCCATGTTGAACATAGTACTATCGCAGAAGTGAACATCAACACTTTGTTGATCAATAGTATAATTTGACTCTATCACTATATTGCTCACCTCACCAAAGCACACATCTACAACTGCATGCATACTACCAAACTCCTCGTTGGATGGTTCAACTGACATAGAAGTGGCTACTGATATGATAGCATCCTTGCATTCTTCTAATCCCACATCGATGGACTCCATATCACCAGCATCATAGCTAGGTCGCTTTATATGTGTCTCGATCCCACTTGAGGAATCAACTACCTTTTGCTCTGGAGCAACATAAAAATCGTCAATGTTGATGCCCATCTTTCTAGCCATAAGTTGCAACATCATATCTATTTTCTTATTCTGCTCCTATAACATACCCAGTAACCTGAATATTACATTTTCTTGGTCAGAACTGGTAGTTCTATCATCTTGGTCACCCATGTTGTTGTCTTGTTCAAACAATGTCTCCTCTGTGTCTGTATGACTGGATTGTATGTCCCTCTGCACAAACAAACTATCCCGTTCGTTAAACAAGTCCGAACTCCTACTTTGTCTTGCTTTGGTATTGCAAAAATTATAAAGCCCTTATCACATGCTCAAACATAAATGTTGAAGATCTCCACAGGATGGCAGGACTTTTAGCTCTGATACCACTGTAATGGACACCCAGGAATGCCCAAAAGCTAAAACAAGGCTAAAATTATATTAATGCTGAGAATGCTGCAATCAATTACAAAGAGATGTATTCCAAAGGCCAAACCCTAAGGGAATGACGTCTAGAATATTACAACAGAGAATAAATGTCCTCTATTTCCCAAAAAGGAGTGTGATTCACACATCCAAGCTCTTATCAAATGCAAGTCATAATCATCCGATACAATAATCCGATCATCAGCAATGAGACTTTCAGCCCTATTTATCTTTTTCTTCATCAGGAACTAAAACATTAATTAATTGCAAGAGCTAGAAGCTTCCTCCTTCCAATAATTAATGCATACCCTAGGAATTCCTCCCTGGCAATAATTAATTAAATCAAAAGAGGCTTCCGTCCTTCCAATAATTAATACATACCCTAAAAGCTATTAATACAAAGTCACCTTTTAATTTTTAATTGAATGACTTTAATTTTTCTTATCCTCCACTTAGAGAGCTAAAAAATGGGATCATTACATTACATCTTACAAAGGTTCATCAATGTTTCTGCTCTGGTACCTTGTTAAAGATTTGATTTTATGTATATGTTAATTTACTATTATAGCTTGTGATAAATATAACTTGTTTACTTTCTGTGTGTTTCAAGTTATCTTTTCCATGAATATGTATATGATATTAAGAGACATGTCTCTTGTTAATATATTAACTCATTTTAGTTAATACAAATAATATTTAACCAAAGTATTATCAATGTGTGTGTGTACACACATAAGATAATTTCTTAGTAATAATATGAATACTTCACAATAATAATAGTGAAGGATAGACATCAAATGTTTTAGGCCAAAAGCTCATTCAAATATTTGATTTCAACGATTGAAAACATCTTCTTGAAGCTACAATCATTAATAGACTGGAAAGGAAATTATTTGAAACACATGAAAATACTACAATGGCTACCTGCTCCCCAATATTTCACCATAATAATATGAAATATGTTAAGATGAAAAAATTGCATTTTCTCTTATCTTCTTGATTATGGATCACAGAGTGTGGTCCAAAATGTTGATGCTAAAATATCACACAATTGAATCTAGAAACAACATTCTCTTTATATAACAGATTTTACAAATCTCTAAGCTCTAAGATGTAAAATTGTCTATCAATCAACTATCAAATTCAACATTGACCTAAAAATACCTTAATATTTAAATTCAATGAATTAGACCACAATTCTTATCATTGCACAATGTAACAAATACCTTAATATTTCTCTTTTATCTAAGTTGATGATTTGGATAAGGCGATGAGAACAAGTACGTGGGAGTGAAATGCTTGCGAGTGTGTGTGCAGATAAGAAACAATAGAATTAGTTTACAATGGCATATACCAGTACATATGCTAAACAAAACGATTATGAATTTTAAATTTTGAAATCTATAATTATGATTTTGATTCAAGTTTCAATATCAAAAAAAATTCAAACTAGATTATCAGGATAGATAAAATGAGAGTTCACTAATAAGTGGTGTAGGTTTAAGAATATCAAAAAGATCAAACTGTAATCACTTAACATTTGGCATCTAAAAACATGACATCTGGATGCACCCATAATATATTCGTTTCAAAATCTAATTGCATTACATTTTGAACTCGGAATCACCTGGAATGTCCATGATTTAGCAAAAGATGTCATCACCCAAATATGCAACCTATCCACAACCCAACTTACATTTGTCAAAAAAATTTATTAAAAATAATTACTTCCCATGTTTGTAAAAGATGTTAAATTTCAAAATGGGAAAGTGGTCAGGAAGATAAAAAGAGATTATGGGAATCGAGTGATGAAATTTTCAAGAATCAATTATTGGAGCCAAAAGGAAAAGAAAGGATGTTATTTATTTGAAAACAATCTTGATAAAGAGGTTCAATGTTTTCAGAGCGATATTTGTGTTTTAGGAGGAGAGGTTATTTTCAGTACTTTGTGATGGTAGGGGAGAAGATATAGTGTGTTTCATTTTGAGATTTTTTATTTTTTATGGATGCAAAATGGTAGCTTTTGATTGTCATATTTTATCAGAGGACAAATGCAATATATTTTAAATCTTTGAGTTTGAATTTATTCATTTAAATTGTTAATGATCTTTGTTTCAAGGCAAATATTTTTTATAAATTCGCATCCACTACTTGTTTTCATGTGTAGAAAGAAATCTTTGACTTTCATGTGTCTCATAATCTGAAATAAATGATGATCTTTCCTTCAATCTGTTGATTGTAAGCATTGGGTTGGGAATCTTTGAGTTCTCATATTTTATTTATCTGTTTGTAAATTGTCTCATCCATCCCATTGTTTATGGATAGATGGTTGCTTGTCTTTTGTGCCTTCTAATTAAAGGCATACTAGTGATTTTATTCTTTGTATATCAAAAGGATGGAGTTGTACCTTCAAAACAAAATTCATAGAGTGCTTGCACATTTCAAATGCAAGTGACTCAACTGTTAGTTGTGGATTTTGTTTTCGTGTTTGGGCGATCAAGAGTCATTTTGAAAAGCTTTTGTTGAAAGAAAAATCTATTCACTAACAGATTTGGTGACTCTATTTGCCATTGGGGAGATGGAAATGAAGTATTAGTGCATTATTTCCTCAGTGATAATTAATATTTCAATATGTTATGTGATTGGTGACTCTATATCTTGAATTAAAAAATATTTTGGTTGAAGAGTCTTGTTGTATGGTATGGCTTTTGTTGAAGCACGACCATGGGGGATCACATTGGGTCTTTTTCCTTGTCTCAGTACTCATCTTTGTCTAAGGGCTAAAGAGAATGCTTACCAAAATTTAAAGGGGACAAAATACATGATCCAAATTACCGGATTAAAGCAGTTACAATCACTTGTGATTCCTGAGGTCCAAGAAGAGAATAGCTTTGTCAGACTATTTATCGGAAGCCCCATTGAAAGTGATGCTAATTGGTTCCAAAAACTTGTAATATGGGTGCATCACTTGTTGGGATGATCTAAAGGTAAAGTTCCTCGAAAGATTCAAGCCCACAATCTTTTATTGAAAAAGAGGGGTTAAAATTTATTAATATAGAAAGGGTTACAAAAAGGAGAGCTCAATAAGGAGCTCTATCCTAAGCAACAAGATCATCAAATTCTTGCACCATCTCAAAGGGAAGTTTCCCCCTATCCATAATATTCCAACCCAAAGCATGACTAGAAGCCAATTTGGCTAAACAATCAATAGCTTTGTTCCATTCACGAGGAATGTAAGTAAACCTAATGAACTCAAGCAAGGTATCGAATAGAAGAATTTGATTAATAATAGTGGCCAGCTACCAACTAACATCCTCAAGCTCCTACGAGGAAAGCAAGTTCACCACCACTTGGGAGTCAGACTTATAGATAATCTTGTGCCATCCCCACAAACAACACTACTCCATAACATATAAAATGGCCTGAGCTTCCATGAGATTGTTAGTGCAATCACCCTTATGCACTGAGAAAAAGAATTTAATGTCACCAAAACTACAACGAGCCACTTCCCCAATACTAGTAGGGCCTAGATTCCCCCAGGAAGAATCATCAATGTTAATTTTTAGAATTCCATGGGGAGGAAGAATCCAATGCCCATCCCGATTCACCCAACCTTTCCTCTGTTGTTGAGGCTGTCTGGTCACTATTTGATACCTATGAGCTGCAACCCCATCCCAAAGATGAGAATTGAGGCAATTGCATATAGAAAGATCAGCTAGATCCATACCCCCATCTAGCGCACACTTCACTTGAATAGTTTCCTGAAGAGAATGTGAGATCTTCCACTAAAGATGCATAACACCAAGTTAAACATCTTGGAAGATTCGATGATTCCTCTCTAGCCAGATATGCCAGAGAATGAATGATGGGCAAATAGTTCAAGCAACATGGAGAGGAGAAGACTTGGAGGGAGCACTGCCCAAATGGGCCCAGAACTCAAGAAAAGAGGAAGCAGTCGACAAAAGAAACCCCAAGCACTCCACCAAAGGTGCCATAGCTAAGTAGAAAAGGAGAAATGAAAAAACAAGTGGGAGACAAACTCCTCTCCGTTACCACACAAAACACAATAAGAGGGGCCCTGAAATCCATGTTGACAAAGATTATCCCATGTAAGATAGCGGTTGTGAGCCACTAGCAACATGAAAAAATTGCACTTGGACCAAGAAATTTTATTCCAAACTTGCTTCCACCAAGGGACCTCAGCATTCCCAAATAATTGTCTAGTTATCTCTTGATACCTAGCAGAGACATGATATTTACTAGACAAGGTACCTCCCCAAGCCAAAACATATGGACCTAGTAAAGAGGAACACACCCTAGAGGTCAAGATCTGAGAAAGCTCTTGATGATCCACTTCTGTGCCTCCAAGAGGCCAATCAAAAGAGTGCTTCCATCTGTAACCAACAACAGGTCCCAATTGATAAGAAGTCTTGTAATGAGCCACTTTATCCCATCCAGCAACATGAAAAGAATCACAAAGAACCTAAAGATGAGGGTATGTGGATAATATACATAGGAATCCATCCCAAGCATCAAACTAGAATAAAGCCTCAGAGCCTCCCTTACATATCCAAAACAAACCTCTCTTGACTAACACAGCACCAGTCTTCAGAGTATGCCAGACCATTGAGCCATGACCTTCAAGAGGAAGTGCAAAAACAAAGAAAGGATCAGCACCACGAAAATATTTATGGGTGATAATACGAGCCCAAAGTTGATGTTGTCCAGAGCACCATCACTACTAAAGCTTAGCAACCAACATTTGACTACTCAAGAGAGCTAATCGAAAACCAAGACCATCCTCCTTTTTAGGCCTAAAAATAGTCTCCTAGCTAATCAAACTTCATTTAGTGCTATACAAATTACCACTCCAAAGGAATTTCCGAGAAAGAGCATCAAACTCCTTGAGAAAGTAAAAAGGAGCAACCTGAACCATGCTTCTATAAGTAGGAAGAGCTTGGATAAAAAATTGAAGAAGAGTAACTTGAGTAGCAGTAGAAAGTCATCTATGAGTCTAATGATTTACCTTATCCTGAAGCTTAGGAATCAATTTTTTTCAAAAGAGACGTGGCTACCTAGAAATAGCAATAGGGATGCCAAGATAAGTCAAAGGAAGCAACCCAATTTGAAATCGCAAGATATAAGCAATTCTTTGCTAAATAGAATTAGAAGTGTTAAAAAAGTAAATGAAAAATTTATGCTCATTAACTTTTTGTAGTAAAGCTGCCAAATAAATATCTAGAGTATGTCAAAAGGCTTCAACTTTCTTGATCGTAGCAAGACTCATATGAGTAGAATCATCAACAAATTGAAGGTGAGAAAGAGTAGGTAAACCATTACCCCATCACCACCCCTGAATAGAATTCTGGGACACCTAATACATAATGAATCTACCCAAGCCCTTAGCCATGGAAATGAAGAGATATGGGGAGAAAGGGTCACCCTGGCAAAGGCCTCTAGAGTCATCAAAAAGATGGGAAGGTTGACCATTAAGAATGGAAAAAGAGGCAAAAGTAACACAACTCATAGTCCAACTCACCCAGTCAGAGCTAAATCCAAGGGTAAGACTAATATTCCTTAGGAAACTCTATTTAACTCTATAGTAGGCCTTAGCCATATTTAGCTTAGTTGTTGGTGTAAATAAGTATTTTCTATTTACACTTTACTTAAGTTTACTTAGGTTAATGCATTAGCATACTAGTTTTCATGTAGACACCTAAGAGTTTGCATATTCATATGAGTTGTCATGTAGACAACACAGTTGTTTGCACTCCAATTGAGCAC
Organism: Cupressus sempervirens; assembly: GCA_028749045.1. NCBI lineage: Eukaryota > Viridiplantae > Streptophyta > Pinopsida > Cupressales > Cupressaceae > Cupressus > Cupressus sempervirens. Next base: position 470,546,428 of record CM053783.1, on the reverse strand, counting down.
ATGTTGTCTACTACATCTCTTTATGAGATACACCTTGGTATTCTTATCCTCTCATTGATGCACGTACATTCATGCACAATGGAGGATAATCCACTCTTGGTGGACATGTGCTTAGTTGTGATGTTTATCTCTTTGCTGACTCCTAGTCATTCTAGATGCCTTTATATATAGGCACTTCTAGTGTGTATTCATCTAATATCTATTATCATTTTTATCATTATTGAGATTCTCATTTGACCATCATTAGTCTCTCTTGTGCTATCTATTGAGCTTCTTGATCTTGGTGTTGAATTATTGCCTTAGGTAAATTCTTACATGGTATCAGAGTGATCGGAGCTTCATTGTATAGCCATTGGAGAGCTTCATTTTGTTTCATTTTAGAGGACCACAATTGAGATCCAAATATCCACATTTATTGGGAGCATTTTGAGAAATACATGACCTCACCATTGCATCCGAGTGGCCATTTCCATTAATTTTAACTATAAATTTGCCTATGTAGGGAAAAAGTCAAATTTGAGACAAAAATTTTTTGTAAATCAAACTTGGAGACCTGATTTTCTCATTTGGAGGATTACATTTGATCTTCAAGCTCACCACGTCTTCATAGGTGTCATAGTAGATTCAAGTGGTTGGCATCACATAAACTTGAGCCACGAACATCAGATCTACAAAGAGATGGTGCAGCCATGATTTGAGCTCATTCCCAAGGTACGTACATACTATATTATTGGGCTTCCTAAGAAGATTCTCACCTTAATTCGATCTTTTGAATCTCCACACAAAAATCCCCATGATGTGATACAATTTTGCATCATTCATAGAGATCGTTGCTTTTGTGGATATGGGATATTTTCTATTGCATTGGTGTTTAATATTGTAGGATAGCACCATCCCACATCGCCCTTCTATAGTCTGATCGACCATCTGATCCATGAGATCCAAGCTAAGCCCACTCCACAAATATTTGGAGTCATTGTGAATGTTTCCAAGATGCACATTTGATTGAGTGATTGCATTCGTGAATATCCCATGTGACTCTTTGTTTCATCAAAAGCTAAGAGTCATAGTAAGTCCACCAAATTTGTGAGCATCAAACACCGACTAAGAGGCCATTGCACATTCAATGGGCCACTAATATCTAATTTGGTCATCACAGGGACATTAGGAGTTATGGATCACAGTGCAATAACATGACCATCATCCATCACAGGCACAAAGACATCACCATTGAGTAGCAACTTCCACAAGACCATCCAAGCATCATTGATTAGATGGACTCCTCTCGATCATTGAGATTCTAGTCTTCATAACATTCCCGATTAGAGCCATCCTGATGGATGAAAAAGGCATCTCAAAGCCCAGACAATCGGTCATTTAGTAAAATATTTTAAATAAATTTTCCATTTAAAAAAAAAAATCCATTTTTGACATAAATCCATGAAAAAAGTGTGACTTTTGTCTCACAATCAAAGGAGAGCTTTTTATTTTGCCTTGACGGGACCCAAATTGTCAAATTTAGGCTCATCCATTTTGTTAATGTCAGAAAGCACTTGAAACCTGGACCCCTCACCATATTGATTTTTAGTTTTGTAGTCTGACTTCACAAGGCCATAAGCCACTCATCTGGACTCCAAATCAAGCAAATTTTTTTTTATTTGGGCTAGAATTTCCTAAATTTTCAATGGTGCTATTATTTTATAGTTTTGGTACACAAATTTGTTAAAAAAAATTAGTTTTTGGTGACTATACCTATCCAATCTTTCATGTTCCACCTTCAAATGCTTCATACGGGCTCAACTAGACACATATTTAGGTGCCATTTTTTTGAAAGTGGATAATGTTTGTCTACTTTCTAGATATGCAATCAGATTATAGGCTTGTGTGGAAATAAACATCATTTTTATAAATTGGTCCTCTTTTGCATTGTATTGCTTTGATCAATCTTCAAATTTGTTGTATATCTGAGCTACATTGCTAAGTACTAGATTTGAACTCCAAGAGGAGGTTGTAAACAACAAAATCAACACTCCACTTAGGACCTAAATTGGCAAGTGGCTATTGTAATTGCACTAAGTATAAAGTTCCTAAAGCATTCATTTGGGGGGGGGGGGGGGGGGGGGGAGGGAGGGGGACGGGGGTTCGTTCCTTGAGTGAAAAAGGGGTGGTGTCTCTTGGTGTTGTGTCCCTTTCTTCTTGTTATTATCTTTCTTTCCTTGCATTATGAGAAACATTAAGGTTCCAAAATTAACGCCACATAATTATGCCACATGGTCAGTTAAAAAATGGTGTGAATTAATGAATGAAGAAGTTTCTCAATATTGGGATGGATCTCTTCCTAAACCCACCAGTGATAAAGTAACTCAAAGTGATACCAGTGCTTGAGAATTGGCAGATAGAAAAGCCCTAGGAATCCTTAGGTTAAGGGTTGATGACAAGATCCTTTATCAAGTCATAAAATATGATACATCCAAGGAAACTTGGGATGCCCTTAAAAACCTATATGGGAAAGTGACTGAGGAGGATGTCTATAAGATTGAAGATGAACTTATCTCCCTAGATCCTAAGAACTTTGATTCCATCCAGGATTTTATTATTAAGGTGAATGAGTCGAGAACAAAACTTGATGATTGTGGTAGTCTCATTAAGGATGACAGGTTGATTTATCTAATTCAGAAGAAGCTTCCATTAGACTACTCCACATTTGTCTCTTCTTTCAACACCTCAAAGGCTACCTTAGGGGCTTATTATCATAAACTCACTTTTGATGAATATGCCCAGTTGTTAGAGGATGAACAAGCTAAGTTGATATCAATGGGAATTCTTAAGTCTTCAAAGTATAAGGCATTGGTGGCTTACAATGAGAGCTCCAAAAATCCAACTGGTGAAAGTTCAAACAAAGGCAAGGGAAAAAAGAAGAAGAGGAAAGATAATAAACAAGGGGACACAGAAAAGTCACCACCTAAATCAAACCAACAACAAGGAAAGTCTTCTCCTAATACCAACAAAAAGTGGGACAATAATCAATAAAAAAAGAAGTGTGCCTATTGTAAAAGAATTGGTCATGATGAACATGTTGGAATTCACAAGTGGGAAGATTTACTTCTAAGAGGGGGGGTGAATCAGAAGTAACAAAATTTAACCTCTAAAACTTTCAACTAAAATTGATACATGCATGTAACACATCTAATTAACATAAAAGTAAAGACATGCATGAAAACAGATAACAGAAGATTTGATCACCTAGAAACCCTCCAAAATGAGAAGGTAAAACTTGGGTGGGGATGACACCCACAACTTATCACTACAACAATATGTAATTGATTAAAGTTACAATGTTTTGACCATCATCAATGGTCTGCCCTATAAGAGGTCTGCCCTATTAAAGGCTCAACACCCTGTTAAAAGTGCACCTGTCTAAAGGATTTACAAATATTTGTTTGGAATGTCACCCTATTAAAGGATTTACAATATGGTTGTTAAACCAACCTATCTTCATAGGATTTTCATTCTCCTAATACAATGGCTAGAAAGTATAGTAGAATGTTTGACTTGATCACTTACAATCTTGAATTGCTAATTTTAGATCGATGTTCAGTCCAATCTAATCTAATCCTTCCTAATCGGATATGTCTCTATTCAAAGTATTGATGCTCTGTTCTGCTTAACTGATCTGTTCATTCCCTTGTTTCTCTAAGTCACCTATACTTTTCACCCTTTTACTCTTTTCTCTCTTCCACTCTTTGCTCGATCTTCTCAACCATTGAATTATGAGCCTTCATCCTTCTTAAAAAGGTTTCATGACTTAGGGTTAGGTATGAATATATGATTAAGATTCATCTATTTTTCCTCTTTAGCTTTTTACTTTTTTTGATTGGTTGCATGAAGAGTACATAGGAACTCTAAAAGATTCGATCTTATCTTTAGAATTTGAAATATGTCTATTAGTTGTCATGCAACATGATCTGCATCTGAGTTTGTAAAGGCACAAACTCATATGTTGATACTATGTCACTAAGCACTTGTTGATTGCTGATGCTCAGCATATGTTGATTATTGATCCTCGGCACATATAGGATTTCTCTCTTTCTCGGCACCTATACTTTACTGGGCACATATAGTGACTCGGCATCTATTGTCACTCAGCACTTGAAACTTGCTTGGCACTATCTATCTACTCGGCATCTGAATGACTCGACACCTGTTAAATTATGGCTTGGTTAAATTTTGGCTTGGCACATACTGTAGCTTGGCATCTATATTATACTCGACATCAACTTAGAAAATATTTGAAGTGTATTGATACTCAATTGTCAAAACCAATCTAAGACCAACAATCTCCCCCTTTAACATGAGTGTCAAAAACACTTAACTATACTTTATGAATCTAATCTCTTTGAGTATAATATACATTCTGCTTAGTATATGTATAAAACTTCAAAAATGTTCAAAATTTTGTGAAGATACCTCAAAATTGTAACTCCCCTTGAGTTGATGTGCCTTTGTTGTATCCACAACTTCTCATGTTGGATTTGTCTCATGTTGATTATCCTTTGCCTTATCATTCTACCTTATCTTCTTTGCTCTATTTTTACTCCCCCTTTCACACATTTTCCTTTGTAGTTATTGTATCCTTTTGGCTTTACTATTTCTCCTCAAAATTTATCTACTTATCTCCCCCTTAGTTTTATCTCCCCTAATTTATTATCTCCTCATTTTTGACACTTATGCCAAAGGGTTCTATATTTTAACTGAATATTTAGCCAAAAAGGATTTATTTACCTCCATAACTATTTTGAGAGTAGCATCCTAGTTGTCTAGTGCAATCTCTAATGACCTAAGTTGGATGATTGTCTTAGCTACAAGGTGAACTAGGCCTTCTAGTGTAGAAAGATTGGGATATTTCTTCAACACATTTTCAGCGTAGGCCAGTTCCTTCTGCAAAACTTCCATGTGTAGGGTGATAGTAGATTGGATTTGTATCAATTTGGCCTTTATGTTTGCCTCATCTGTTGTTAGCATAGCTAATTCCTTCTGTGTGTGAAGCATAGTAGAAAAATACTTCTCACTCTAAGTTGGATCCTTGGGTAGCTACATGCTTGATATCTCCAAGTTCCTCTCCAAGCTCATGATTCGCTAGCTGGTCTCTTGTGTGAAAAGTGATGAATGACACAATTTGGAGTACAATGAGAAAATGTTCTCAAGTATTGCTTTTACCTTTTCAATCATTTTCACCAGCTCCACCTAGGATAGTGTTATCTCATTTGATATTCATTCATTCACCATCATTTGAAACTTCTTTTCAAACCATTCTAATAATTTTGCATTAGTATCTAGGTCTTCATTTTGTACCTGGTCCACTATACTAGATAATTGCTCAATAATTGGCTTCGTTTCATCAGATACCTGCAAGCTGAAAGAATCTAAAAAGATGTCTTTTATCTCTATCAATGCTTGCCTTTGTTTATACTCATTTCTAAGTATCTCTTATTTCTTCTTCTTCTCTAGTGCCTCTTGCACTTCATTTATCTAATCTATGTTCATGGTTGCATAGTCATACTTGGGAGTGATTATCTCTTCATATAGAGTAGGGTCTCCATAGTGAAGTACCCTTGCAACCTTAGTAGAGCTTGAGCCTGGTGCTAAAATTTGGAGTGGTATTGCTTCAGTGCTTGGTTGTTGAGTTATTCCTATATGAGTCCCTATTATAGGAAAATTTATTAGTGTTTGTATTGCCTCTTATTCTTTCTCCTTAGGGGTTTCCTCCTCTTCTATTCTGCCTTGATCAAGTATTGTTATTTGAGGGGGTGCATCTTATTCTTGTGTTGTAGTGACAGAGGCATCCATCTTTCTTGTTTGATCCTTAGTAGTAGTAGTGACTATGACTATGGAGTCAACCTTAGCTGATGTATCTCGTGCAACTTTCTCTTGAGGTTTTCCACTTGTAGCTATTGGGGTATGTGAAGGTGGTTCTTGTGAATTCATATTCTCCTTTGTGATATCAGCCACAGCCTTCTATAGTTCTTCCACACTCACCAAGACTGGGTTTGTACATAACTGTGCTTGTAGTGTGGTTTGGTGAAGGATCTTTTTAAGGTCCTCCGTAGTCAATGGATTTATGTTCTGATCAGAAGTGTCTGGAACATCTTGTAAAATTACTATAACTGTATGTGTGGGAGTTACATGTGGAGGACTAGGAGGTGGCATTTGTGTGTCTTGCACACTCTGATCTATTTGTTGCTATTCAGCAGTTGTTGTATCATCATTTTGTATTTCCCTCTCCACTGTAACATCTACCATTTCTTTATCTCCTTCTTCCTTATCATTTTCCTCTTCTTCTCCATTATTTCTCCCTTCAAATGGATGTTCTTGTCCTTCCTTCATAGTTGTGAGGCCATAGATTAATTTCCACATTAAAGTGGACTTCTTCACAACATCCTCAATTTTATTCTGAATGATACTAAAGGCTCTATACTTGGGTGCAAATTTTCTCCCATGCTTCTTATTTGCCTTACTTATTTGCCCTTTAGTAAGTTAAGGCAACTTGAGCCAATGTTGACTCTCTTATTTCTTTTTCCATGTTTAGGCAATAATGTCATTTATTCTCTACAATTGAATATAACTCCTTAGGCATAGAATTGTCTAGTTCAAGTAGAGTATTCTTGAACTTTTCCATCATAGTATAAATAGATTCTTCAATTATGTTTTGTTCCTCTCTACTTAAATTGTTAAAATCAATACTTTTTAGCCCTGAAAAGTTTGCATTATCTCTAATATTATCACATATGTTTTCTAGATTAGACTTAGTGGTGTGACTTACCACTCTGAATTAGCTATTGTCATCAGACTCTATTCTTTCCTCATCTGATTCAGGGGCTGCAACATATTTTCTTCTCAACTTCTTCTTTGTTGGACCTCCCTATTCAGTAGCCTTCTTCTTTTCCTACTCCTTTGCCACCTTTGTTGTAGCTCTTGTATCTTCCCTTGTGGTAGATTTTGTTGGGCTAGGCTTAGCAATTTTTTTGGCTTTGGGCTAAGCAGTAGGCTATTTTTGTGCTTTTCTCTTGTTTTCCACTACCTTAGGTGATTCCTTGGTTTGCTCCTCCTCCTTAGCACCTTCTTCTTCTTCAACATCTTCACCCATGTCTTGGGTCAATGCAAATGGCTCTTGGCCCTATTCTTCTTCTTCATCATCATCTTCTTCTTGCTCTACTTCTGCAGCATCTTCTCCAGATCTAGCCTTTAGTTTCTTTACCAGTCTATCATTTTTCTTCAATGTAGAGGTAGTCTTCAATTCTATTTCAACTTTTGATTTAACAACACCAAAAGTTCCAAAAGGCTTTGCACTTTTGTCAATATCCTCTACAAGCAATGATGTGATTGTTGTAGATTCCTCATCGATATTGATCTCATATCCAAGTGGATTTAGCTATCTTACCCTTGGTATTGTTGCTTGGATGTAGGTGAAATCAATGTCTACTAAGAAGAAAATGTCATTTATGTGCTATTCCACAAGTGAGACTGGTATCCTTAGTCTTTGTTTCATTGACTTCTTGAAATCTTTGAAGTAACTAGTCATAATGGTCTCAAAATTTGCCCCCATTTGCTCAATATACTCATTGACTTGCACTGCCACTGACGTGTTTTTTTTCCAATTGACCTTTCCAGAGTAGGGGAACTCATTATGTACATAGAAGAATAAGCATATCAAAATTGATCTGAATTTGCACTGTGCACTCTTGGATCTCCTTATAGCTCCCAAATTGTCCATGATTTATTGTAGTTGCAGTTTTGTCAAATCAAAGGTGTGATCCTTCTTCACAATTTGTTACCCAACATCAACTGCAATACATGGCACACTATTGAGTTAGCTAGACTAGTAGAATTTGTGGAATATGACCCTAACAGAAAATTCAACAAGAGGATCCTTAATTGTGTCTATGGTCATCCCTCTTTTGTTCCATTTAGCCTTGGTGTTCTTTTCTATTGCTTCTTTAATATCACTCCTCAGGGTTTTAGGTCATTCTAGGGTTGGATACCCAATCACCCTATGTATAATTCTCTTGGATATTCTAACGGATCCATCCTCCAACGACAGGAATCCATCATGTATCCTACTAAGTACAATTCTTATCCATTCAGTTTTAAACATTGTAGGGAAATCTAGGGCACAGGATAAGCCCTTCCTCTCAAAAATTTGAAACTCCTCCTTCAAAACTCCATTCTCACATAGCTTACTGTATCCATCACTAATTTTTGTGTCACCAATAGCACCTATCTTATAATTATAATATCTCCTTACATCTTGTACCATGAAAAGCTTTGGGTGGAATCATGGATAAAGCTCCGACAGGGTCATTCTTATAAGCAACTTTGGGAATAGGTCTAAAGTTGGGTTGTTTTACTTCATTTCTAACCAATTGGACTTCAAATGACTCCTTTTCCTAGGGTTTTCTAGAGCTAGATGCCATATTTGTAAACTAGGGTTTCAACACATAGAAATTTCTTAATTGTGTAGCTCGACACAAGTGTAAATACCTTGAATCAATGAAAGGATGTTGAATCTCTATTAGAATCTTCTCAAATGCTTGAATCTCTAATTGGAAATCCTTTTTGCTCTCTTCTTTCTCTTGCTCTATGGTCATGATGATGAAAAATGAGCAAAAACTTGACCTTATACCCTTGTTTCATAGCATTTAATGCTCAATGCATAAACAGTTGTCCACTCAACTTCTTAAGCAATTTTTCTTTACTCAACTTCCATTGACTTTCCAACACTCAGCATACACTGGAGTTTCACTTATTTAGCTTCCATAAGAATTACCCTTCACTTAGCATCCATTACTAACTTGGCATACACTAGGACTTTACTTAGAAAAACTATGACAATTTTGAAGTTTTAACTTTGCATCTTTATTCATGTTGATCTCTCTTTTTCAGTGCTAATTTATTTTGGGAACTGATGTATGATAAAACATTTAAATATTGGTCCCACATACCTTCTTCTACTTAGTTGGATGAAGTGTAACCACTTGACCTTTAAGGTGAAGTGATCCCTCCATTGGATGTGTTGCTTCCATCTCTTCTCTTCCATATCTTATTCATCTCTCCTCTGATGTGTTCAACATCAACTTTTCCTTTTCCTTTATTGAATTTAGAGTTGTGTGCCTTTGACCTAGTTGGGAAATACTTGCTAATGTGTCCTATCTTTAGACAACTAAAACAAGTGGTTTGACTCAACCACCTATTGTAGTTTCCACAAAAATGTGTTCTTATGCAGCTCTCTAGAATGTGTCCATATTCTTGACAGTAGTGAAAACTTTGCCTAGCATTGTAGTCCCAATTGTAGTGATGTCCATGACTATTTTTCTTTGCTAGTTATTTTGGTGTCCACATAGGCTTTGATCTGCATTCAAAGGCTTTGTGTCCATACTTCTTGCAATTGTAGTAGTGACCTTCAAATCTTGGTGTCCTAATGGTTCTAGTCCTGCAACAATGTGCTTGATGTCCTTACTTATTGAACTTGTGACAGTGACCCATGTTTTTAGGTTTTTCATGTTGATTAGCATTCTTTCTCCTATACACATTAAAAGTATGTCTCTTTTTACCACAAAAATGACAAATTGGTTTTGTGTTCTTACCTTTGTTACTTCTTTCTTCTGCAGTCTTAGATGACTCTCCTTCTTAATGTTGGTGCATCCTAGACCTGAAGTGTCATTGTTGGATCTTGGTGATTTCAATAGCTATTTAAAGTACTTGATATCTTCATTAGGTTTTTTGAAGCTTTCTGCAATTTCCTTCTCTCTTCTTAATTCATTTTGCAGTTGTTCATTCTACATCTTCAGTTGGAAATCTCAATGTCCTTGACATTCATCTCATCATGGGCATTCATCATTTGGCTTAGGGTGCCTAGCTGCATGTTGGAAACTCTTGCAATCACAATTGACTTTTACTCCAGTCTATTGGTAAGGTTTCTCTTTTCATCTTCTATCATAGCCTTATCTTGAATGGCTCTCTTCTTTTGGTCAGTCACTCCACAAAGCATCATGGCTTGTGATTTTTGCTCAATCTTGAGAGATCTAATCTCTTCTACTTGAGCTCTATTCTTCTCCATCAGGTCTACTATTGCTGCATCAAACTCCTTAGAATCTCCATTGGCAAATACTTTTGAGGTGTCAATCTCCTTGTACTGTGTGTCATTTTCAGCTATGGCAAGCTCTCTTGTTCTCTTTAGAAATTTTCTCAATTCTTCCCTAGCTTCTTCCAAAGAATGTAGAATGAGATGTATTTCAATCTCCTGGTTCTCTATATCTTCCCAAGCTTGTGGACTTCCATTTCTAGATCTTTTTCTCCAAGTTGTAAGGCTTTTCCCTATGAGAACCAATGCTCTGATACCAATTGTTGAAATTCACAAGTGGTAAGATTTACTTCTGAGAGGAGGGTGAATCAAAAGTAACAAAATTTAACCTCTAAAACTTTCAATTGAAATTGATACATGCATGTAACACATCTAATTAACATGAAAGTAAAGACATGGATGAAAATAGATAACACAAGATTTAATCACCAAGAAACACTCCAAAATTAGAAGGTAAAACTGGGGTGGTGATGACACCCACAACTTATCACTACAGCAATATGTAACTAATTAATGTTACAATTTTTTGACCATCATCAATGGTCTACCCTATGAGAGGCTTGCCCTATTAAAGGCTCAACACCCTATTAAAGGTTCATCTACCTAAAGGATTTACATTCAATTGGAATGTCACCCTGTTAAAGGATTTACAATATGGTTATTAAACCAACCTATCTTCATAGGATTTTCATTCTCCTAATACAATGGCTAGAAAGTATAGTAGAATGTTTGACCACTTATAATCTTGAATTCTTGATTTTAGAATGATGTTCAGTCCAATCTAATCTAATCTTTTTTTATCTGATATGTCTCTATTCAAAGTGTTGATGCTCTATTCTACTTAACTAGTCTATCAATTCCCATGTTTCTCTAAGTCACCTATACTTTTCACCCTTCTGCTCTTCACTCTCTTCCACTCTTTTCTTGATCTTCTCAACCACTAAATTATGAGGCTTCATCCTTCTTAAAAAGGTTTCATGATTTAGGGTTGGGTATGAATCTACGGTTGAGATTCATCCATTTTGCTTCTTTAGCTTTTCACTTTTTTTGATTGGTTGCATGTAGAGTACATAGGAACTCTAAAGGATTCAATCTTATCTTTAGAATTTGAAATCTATCTCTTATTTGTCATGCAACATGATTTGCATCTGATTTTGTGAAGGCACAAACTCATATGTTGATACTATGTTACTCGACACTTGTTGATTGCTGATGCTCGGCACATGTTGATTACTGATGCTCAGCACATATAGGATTTTTGTCTTGCTCAACACCTATACTTTACTTGGTACATATAGTGACTCGGCATCTATTGTCACTCGACACTTGAAACTTTCTTGGCACTATCTATCTACTTAGCATCTAAATGACTTGGCACCTATTGAATTATAGCTCGACACATACTGTAGCTTGGTATCTATATTATACTCGACATCAACTTAGAAAATTTCTTAAGTGTGTTGATACTCAATTGTCCAAACCAATCTGAGACCAATAGAACATCAGTGTTATCACAAGAAAATTGATGAATTGAAAAACATCATGAAGAAGAACAATGATCCATTGTCTAATGCCCATAAGAAAAAGGGGTCTTCATCTTCAGATTCTAAGAGAAAAGGGTAAGCTTTACTCACACACATTATCAGTCAAAAGGAATAGATTATTGACACAGGTGCCACACATCACATGGTGGCTTCAAAGGGAGATTTTTCTTCAATGACACATTTAGAGGTACCTCACATCTTTGTAGGGGATGATACCAAAGTAGAAGTTGTAGGAGAAGGTGAAGTTGAGATGGAAAGTGGAGCATTCAAGGATGTTCTCTATGTTCCTAATCTTACCTCCAACCTTCTTTTAGTCTACCAAATCACTCATGGAGATGGAAACAAGGTTGAATTTCTTTCAGATTCAGTTGTTGTGAAAAGAGTCAAAGATTATTCTATGGTTGCAATAGGTGAAGCTGAACATGATTCAAGGCTTTACACTTTCTCTTTCTTTGTGCCTAAATCTAATGCATGAGATTGTTAATTTATTTCAATACAAAAATAAAATTGGGGTATGAGAGGTTTGGACATCTCAACTATAGGTATCTTCAAGAGCTCAGCAGCAAGAACATGGTTCATGGTCTACCTTAATTCCAGTTCTCAGATGGTGTTTGTTCAGGTTGCACACTTAGGAAGCATCTAGAAAGAATGTTTGAAAAGGGGAAATCTTGGGGAGTGCAAAGTTTTCTTGACCTAGTTCATAGTGATGTGGCAAGCCCATTTCTATTTTCATCATTTAGAAAGTCTCACTATGCACTCACCTTCATTGATGACTATTCTCACTATACTTGGGTATTCTTCATGGCTCATAAGAGTGAAGTGTTTGAATGATTTCTCACCTTCAATGCTCAAGTAGAAAAGTAGTCAAAGAAAGCCATCAAGGTTCTTCAAATAGATAATGGAAGGGAGTATGTGAACTCAAGACTTACAGATTTTTTTACTCAAGAGGGAATTGAACTTCAGCATTCTGTACCATACACTCTAGAGTAGAATGGTGTTGTAGAAAGGAAGAAAAGAACCCTTAAGGATATGACCACTTTCATGCTACTACATAATTCTCTTGATCAAGTTTTTTGGGGTGAAGCAATGAATTGTTCAAACTACATCTAGAATAGGAGTCCTCATATAGCTTTGGATGGTTTAACTCTTTTTGAAACTTGGAATGGAAGGAAACCTATTGTAAAGCACTTTAGAGTCTTTTGTTGTCAAGAATGGGCACAAATACCTTCACAAAAATGCAAGGCATTGGAACCTCAAAGTAAACCTTGCATCTTTTTTGGTTATGCAGACTCTCATAAAGCCTACAAATTGATGGATCCAAAGACACATGAAATTTTCTATGAGAGGAGTGCACACTTTGAAGAAAGTTGTCCAAGCTTTACTTCTTCAACTCCTCCTTCTTCCTCCTTCATTGAAGAGAGTGATAGTGATGACAGTGACTTGGAAGATGTCCGTCCAGGACCCAAATAGAGGTAGTAGATAGATGAGATTGAGGAAATCCCTTCTACTTCTACATCTTTGATGCAGGAGCATCTTGCATCCAAAATAAAGGGGAGGCATGTTGAATGTAAAATTTTAAAAAAAAAGAAAAAAAAAATTGTGGAGAGAGAAAGTGACAAAAATTAGAGGAAATAAATAAATAAATAAAAGGGAAAAGAGAAATTTCTATTTTTCAGGTGAATAGGTGGCATAATAGAAAAATAAAATTAAAATGGTTGTCATTCCATTTATCGAGGTGTGTGGGTAGAATTCTAGAAAGTTATGGATATTGTAGAAAGTTGTTTATATTGTGTAAATGGAATTCTAGAAGGTTGTGGATAAGTCATGTATTGGGTGGTAAGTGCCTATTTAAGCAAGGCATATGAGCATTTCTAATCAAGCTCGAGAAGTAGAAGCTAGAAGGCATGAAGACTTCAAGGTGTGAAAGCTCTAAAGGTGTAGCTCTTCAAGTAGAAGTTCTTAGTGAAGCTCTTGGTGTGAAGACTCTTATTTGGGATTTCTCTTATGTTGAAGAATTTGTAAACTTCTTTTTGAAGAAGTCATATCTATGATATCATCTTGTGGGTGTTGCAAGGATTTTCAATTATAATAAAATTACTTGTGAATCATTTTTTTTATTTCTCTTGGTCTCCATATTGTTGCACTCTTGTTTATGAGTTGGTAGGGTGGTGTGGCCCTTCATCAAGAGGTATCAGAGAAGGAGCTCTTGAGTGTGTGGACAAATCGCTGAACATGAGGCAGTTTACACCAGAATTTGCAAAGAAGGTTGATCTTGTGGCTGATTGATCTTTTAGATTGGTGGATTTGTTGCTTAGGGTTTGCTAAATTTTTGGAAGATGCCTCCAAGAAGATTAGACCCTAAGGAAAATGATGACCTTAGTGAAGCTATGGAAGAAAGAATCTTAGAGAAGATAAGAGCAAAGCTCAAATCAGAGATCGCATTGATGAAGAGTGACATGATTGCTAAAATTTTGAGTGCTTTGGGTGGTGTACCTAGGCATGTGGGTACTAAAGACAGATATGACAAAGTTGCCGAAAACTTTGAAGCTGCTAGTGAGGATAGAAGTGATCATGAGGAGAGACCTATTGGAATTAGGGCTAGTCATTTTGCTCGACCTGGATCTTAGTTGAAGCTGAAGCATAAGTTGGATGTTTCTAATTTTTTAGGTACTTTGAATCCTGAAGACCTGACTGATTGGATTGGTGAATTAGAGGACTACTTTGAGCTTGAGGGTATTAAAGATCCACTAAGAGTAAGGTTGGCACAAACTAAGTTGAAGGGACATGCTGCTCTTTGGTGGAAGGAACTACAAAGAGATAGAGAAGAGGAAGGTGAAATGAAGATCACTAGATGGAAATTGATGGTGACTAAGTGTAAGAATTTGCCTAAGGGAAAAATTCACCCAGGAACTAAGAACTCAAACACAAGCATACAGTAGACCAAAGTAGACAGAGTATGATCAAAATAACAATGTATTCAATAACTGGATTCATTCTTATGATGAAGGAAGAAGACCCAAGTGAATCTTGAAAATCCATCAACAAATGTGAGTATGTAGCGGCCTTGGCTGACTGAAGTCATTGTAAAGGGTCTTGCTAACACCATGTGAACTAGCTAAAGAACAACTAGAGCTCTAGAAGACTTCCCTTTATCATACTTCTCCTTGAGATTCATATCCACTGAACAAGATGAACACTCTCCCTTAGAAAAGCTGATGTTGGGTAGACCTTTGACCATGTGTTTTGAGCAAAGTTGTTGAAGAGAGCGAAAGTCAAGGTGACCAAACCACTCATGCCATAAATTGATTTGAGTAGTAGAGTGAGTGAACAAGGTTTGGGAAGGACTCTTAGGCACAAAGTGGGAGAAGGAATAAAGCCTCTTGTCATCATTGACTTTCCCCACTGCTACTAATGAATCATATTTTAGACTTCGCACCATCACTAAATCTGGAAGGAACTCAACCTTATGACCGTCTCCTAGGTGAGTCATTTAGTAAACTAATAGGAGATTGGAGCTTAGATTTGGAACATAGAGAACATCTTTGAATTCCCCATTGTCCATTTCCACATGTCCTTTCCCTTCAACTTCCATCTTAGTATCATCTCCCACAAAGATGTGTGGTACCTTTGACGGCTTCAATGAAGAAAAGTCCCACCTTGAAGAACCCATATGGTAAGAGGCACCTGAGTCAAGTATCCATTCTGAAGAAGAATTTGTGTTTGCCATAAGTGCTTGACCTTTACCTTTTGAAGAGGTTGGAGTAGAATCCTTGGAAGTACCTAGCACTTGAATTCTATTCTTCTTGAGTAGGTTTTCTAACTCGTCGATTCTTTTTGTCTTGCAATGATGCTCATCATGATTTGGCTTTTTGTAATATGCACAAAAGAGTTTTTCCTTCTTTTCATTACTTCCTTTCTTGCTTGCTTCATCACCTCAGCCCAAATCCAGAGTGTTGCAGAAATTGGGAGTGTCCAGTGCCAGATCTAACCTCACCATTACATCTGAAATGCTAAACTGGTAAAAATTGACTATAAACTTGGCTACCTTGGCCCAAAGTTGACTATGAGGAAAAAGAATTTTGCAAACCAGACCCCGAAGGCATCAATTTGTAGTATGGGTATGGTCTTTTTCAGATCCATGATTTAATTTATTTTCAGATTTGTTATTTTTCTCTGTAATTTTCATCAATATATTTTCAAAAATTATTTTTTCCCTTTCGGGCACAAGTAGAGAAAAAATTTTAGCAGACCCGGGTAGTGACATCCTAGATCTGCCATTTTGGAGAGTGTTTTCATTTGTCGCAATATATATTCTTTTTTTAAATCGTGCAGCGTCAGTACAAAATACAATACAGGCTCAGCTTAGTATAACAATTCGTAGTGGGAAGCCCATAAATTTTTTGGTGTTGATACCCTTACTCCATTGGCATCACCAAGTGCATGGGCAGCTAAGCCTAACCTCACCCACCAGCATGCACATTTTCATACAATACGGACAGCTGACTCAGCGTGCCACATCACCCAAGGATGCTAAAATTTTGCTGACATCAGCAGATCGCTATATTAAAGTTGACGATTGTTTGACCATCATTTTTAGACATTTTAGAACTACTTTGATGTTCATTTGACCATCAAATTTAGACTCACAATTTTCCTTCCAGACCCCTCTCTAGATTGCTTTCCAGTTTGGCAGCCTAACTTTGCGAGCCCATAACTTGGACATCTGAACTCCGATTCAGGTGCAATTTTTTTTAAAACTGGGTAAAACTTCTTAAATTTTCCAATGGTGGTGTTGTTTTCTAGTTTTGGTTCATAGAATTTGTAGAATTTGCATTTTTTGGTGACTGTACCTGCATAATCTTGCATTTTGCAACTTCAGAAGCTCTGTACAGGCACATCTATTCACTTTTTTAGGTTCCATTTCTTTTTAAAGTGTGTATTTCTTCATCTACTTTCTAGATCTGAAGTCAAATTCTAGGGTTGTGTGGAAAAATTTCTCACTTTCAAAATTAGGCCTTCTTTGGCATTGTAAAGCTTTGATTCTTTTTCAAAATTGTTGTAAAACTAAGATACAGTGCTTAAGTGATAGATTTTAGCCTCATAAGGTAGTTGTAAAAGCAAAATCAGAAAGTCCACTTTGTTCATTTTGACAAGTGGCCCATTGTAAACGCACTACTTATAAAGTGCTAACAACATCTTTTTTGGGGAGGTCTTTTGATTGAGTGAACAGGGGGGGGTGTATACTGTGTTGTTGTGTCTCTATTTTGTGCTCTTTTCATTTTTGCATCATGAGTTTTAAATGTCCTCCTCTAACTTCATGCAACTATTCTACATGGAAAGATATTGCATGGAGTAGATTAATGGAAAAAGGATGTAGTCTTTACATTGATGGTACAATTAGCAAACCTACTAATGCTAAAGAACTCATTAATTAGCAAAGACAAGATCGACAGGCTTTAGGTGTAATTAGGAGTTGTGTACGTGGGGATCTTCTCTTTCACATTGAAAATTGTTCAGAATCCAAAGAAGCTTGGGATAAACTTGAACAGTTGTATGGTAAAGTGGATGAAGAAAAAGGATTTCAGATTGAGGATGGTCTACTTCTCTTGGATCCTAAGAATTATGACACAATTCAGGATTATATCATCAAAGTCAATGAGTATAGGGCACTTCTTAAAGATTGTGGAAATCCCATGAAGGATGATAGGTTGATCCATCACATCCTGAAGAAGCTACCTTCTAAGTACACCAACTTTGTTTTGAGTTTTAATACTCATAGGTTGACCATGGGATCTTCTTACCAGAAGCCTTCCTTTAATGGATTTAAACAAGAAGATTCTACTATGTGCTTGTGTTTGAGTTCTTAATTCTTGGGTGAAATTTGCCCTTAGGCAAATTCTTACACTAAGTTAAAGGCAAAGTTTATTCTTGCTGATTATGAACTTGAATTGTTTAAGAGGTTACAGAATCTAAAACAAAAGGATATGACTATAAAGGATTACATCGAGGAGTTCTACAAGTTGACTATTCGGTCTGGGTATAGAGAATTGTCAAAGGAGAAGGTAGCACAGTACATTAATGGTTTGAGATTCAATATTCAGGATGAGGTTGGTATGCTGAATATTTCCACAGTTGAGGATGCTTATTAGTATGCTTTGAGAGTAGAGGAGAAGCTAAAGAGGAAGAATCAAGGTAGTTCCTGAGGGAAGGAGAAGTAGGATAGTTTAGTACAAGCTAAACCGAAAGCAAAAGGTGAACCAAAACCTATTGAACAAAGAAGAAGGATAGGTGGAGGTGTATTCAGAGGTAATTGTTTCAAGTGTGGTCAAAAAGGACATAGATCTTTTGAATGTTCTATTGATAGGATAGCTACTATTGTGAATGAGGTTGAAGTCCAAGAAAATCAGCCTAAGGAAGGACAAATTTTGTTGGCTCGGTGAGTACTAATGGGTAAGAAGACATTGGCTTCTTGTCAAAGGACTAGTTTGTTCAAAACTTGTTGTAAGTCTGGTGGAAAAGTTTGCAAGGTGATTATAGATGGTGTTATTATTGATAACCTTGTTGCGAAGGAGATGGTTCAAAAACTTGGTTTGAAGAGATTGAGACATCCTTGTCCTTATAGGATTGGCTAGTTGCAAGGTGAGCATGCTTTGGAAGTGAGGGAGCAATGCCTTGTTGATTTTTCAAATTGGGCAGTCTAAGGATCAAGTATTGTGTGATATTGTGGATATGAATAGTTGTCATGTGTTACTTGGTAGACCTTGGTAGTATGATTGCAGGGCTATGCATGATTGTGTTAGGAATGTTTTTACTATTGAGAAAGGTGGTAGGAAGTTTTCCTTGATTCCTTTGCAGAATGAAGCACTCGGTAGGAGAAACCTGAGTATTGGAAATCGAGTTGAGTTGGCAAATTTTGAGAAGATTGAAAATCAGCATGGGAAGTAGACCTATGGAAAACTTGTGGTGGATGTGAAGGAGAAGAAGAAAAACAAGAGAAAGAGTGTAAAAGTTGAAGATTTGGAGGACATATATGTGAAGAACCAATTTGGGATTTATGTGTTGAATCTCGAAAGATGTTCTTCTAGTTATTAGAACATCTTTTCAGACCTGGGGAGTCTGATGCAGGAGCATCTTGCATCCAAAATAAAGGGGAGGCATGTTGAATGTAAAATTTTAAAAAAAAAAAAAAATTTGTGGAGGAGAGAGAAAGTGATGAAAATTAGAGGAAATAAATAAATAAATAAAAGGGAAAAGAGAAATTTCTATTTTTGAGGTGAATAGGTGGCATAATAGAAAAATAAAATAAAAATGGTTGTCATTCCATTTATTGAGGTGTGTGGGTAGAATTCTAGAAAGTTATGGATATTGTAGAAAGTTGTGGATATTGTGTAAGTGGAATTCTAGAAGGTTGTGGATAAGTCATGTATTGGGTGGTAACTGCCTATTTAAGAAAGGCATATGAGAATTTCTAATCAAGCTCAAGAAGTAGAAGCTAGAAGACATGAAGACTTCAAGGTGTGAAAGCTCTAAAGGTGTAGCTCTTCAAGTAGAAGTTCTTGGTGAAGCTCTTGGTGTGAAGACTCTTATTTGGGATTTCTCTTATGTTGAAGAATTTGTAAACTTCTTTTTGAAGAAGTCATATCTATGATATCATCTAGTGGGTGTTGTAAGGATTTTCAATTATAATAAAATTGCTTGTGAAGCATTTTTTTTATTTCTCTTGGTCTCCATATTGTTGCACTCTTGGTTATGAGTTGGTAGGGTGGTGTGGCCCTTCATCAATCTTCTTACACTAGACCATTGCTAGAGAATCCTTCAGATACTAGGAGGACAATATCACAACACAACTCACTCCCTCATGCTTATATTGTAGTTTCTTCGAATCCTCTATCATTCAAAGAAGCTTCAAGAATTCTAGAATGGGATAAATAAATGGAGGAAGAATACAATTCTCTTATGAGAAACAACACATGGTACTTAGTCTCTCTTCCTAAGGGAAGAAAATTGGTTTGGTGTAAGTGGATCTATCGAACCAAGTTTGTAGTGGATGGAAGTGCAGATAACTATAAGGAAAGACTTGTTGTAAAAGGTTTCTCTTAGGTGCTTAGTATTGACTACACTAAGACCTTTGCCCTAGTTACAAAAATGAACCCCATTTGTCTAACACTAGCTATAGCTATAGCTCAAAGATTGGTTGTTCATCAAATGGATGTGAAGAGTGGATTCTTGAATGGTGATCTTTATGAGGAGATTTATGTGGAGCAGCCACAAGGTTTCATTCAAGATTCTACTTTGGTTTGCGAGTTGAAAAAGTCTATCTATGGACTAAAACAAGCTCCTAGAGCTTGGTATGCCAAGATGGATTATGTCCTTCTCTCAACAAGGTTCACCAGATCACATTTAGATATGAATGTCTACATTCTTCACTGGGATGATTCTCACTTGCTACTTGTTCTTTATGTTGATGACTTGATCATTATAGGGAGTACAACATCCATCATTGATAGTATTTACTTTGTAGGACAGCTTTTCCATGATAGACATGGGTCTACTTCATTATTTCCTTGGTATTGAGATACAACAATCTTCATCAAGGATCACATTATCTCAACCCAAGAATGCTCTTGATGTACTTGCTCAATTTTGCATGAGTGATTGCAAGGTTATATCTACTCCATTTCTTTGAGGTGTTAAGTTAGAAGCAAAGTGTTCCACTCCACTTGTTGATGCTAATTTGTATAGACAGTTGGTTGGAAGTCTCATCTACTTGACACATACACCTCCTAAAATATCCTTTGCAGTTGGCACGGTTTCTTGCTTCATGCAAGATCCACATAAACTTCATTGGAAGGTAGCCAAATGCATCTTACACTATATCTAGGGTACACATACATATGAGATATGCTATGTAGCTGGTACTGGACTACAATTAGTGGGTTATATAGACTCAGACTATGCAGGGGATCTTGATTCTCACAAAAGCACTTTAGGATACATGTTTCATTTTGGTTTCAGCCCCATTTGTTGGTAGAGTAAAAAGTAGAACACTATTGCTCTTTCACCTACTAAGGTTGAGTATTGAGGAGCTATCACTGCAACTATAGAAGCTATATGGTTACAACATATTCTAAAGGAGTTTGGTTTTGACATACCTAGACCCACAATCATACATTATGATAACCAGAGTGCGATTGAAATCTCAAAACATCCAGTGAAACATTAATGCACAAAACACATTGAGGTTCATATGCACTACATCGAAGGGCTGATTTATGAGAAATTCATCACACTATAGTATTGTCCTGTAGAACAAAAAATTGTAGATATCTTCACCAAGCCCTTCACTAAGGTCAAGTATCTTCATTTTTGAGATCTCTTGGGTTAGCAGAATTTTTCACTAGGGGGGTCACATGACTCTTATCTTCTTTTTTTTTTTAATCTCTCTTTTTGAAAGAGGTTTTTCCCATGAGCTTTTCCCTCTTTCTCCATTTTTAGAGAGATTGCATTGTATTGCATTACATTATATGTAGAGCATTGCATTTTTACATGGGTGCCTAACATGGCCTAGTAGTTGGGACCCATCATGCATTTCCCTCTAGCTTTTGTGAGCTTAAGTGCATTCCCCTAAGTTACACTTAAGGGGGGGTGTTGGTGTAAATAAGTATTTACTATTTATACTTTACTTAAGTTTACTTAGGTTAATGAATTAGCATATTAGTTTTCATGTAGACACCTAGGAGTTTGCATATCCATATGAGTTGTCATGTAGACAATACAATTGTTTGCACTCCAATTAAGCACATGTTGTCTACTAAATCTTTTTACGAGATACACCTTGGTATTCTTATCCTCTCATTTTTGCACATGCATTCATGCACAATGGAGGATAATCCACTCTTGGTGGACATGTGCTTAGTTGTCATATTTATCTCGTTGCTAACTCCTAGTCAATCTAGATACCTTTATATACAGGCACTTCTAGTGTGTATTCATCTGATATCTATTATCATTTTTTATTATTATTGAGATTCTCATTTGATCATCATTATTCTCTCTTTTACTTCTTGATCTTGGTGTTGAATTATTGCCTCAGGAAAATTCTTACATTAACTAACATTGCTCTCTCCCTTAAACTAGCCATAGAGTGAATAGCCTCAGTAGCAATAACCACCCAATTCAAAATTTGTCTTGCAACAACAAAACCACCTTGTTCCTATGAGATAATAATGGAGAACCATTTTTTAATTCTCTTAGCAATCAACTTAATAATGACTTTGTAAACCACATTACATAAGGTAATTGGTCTAAAAAACTCTAATTGATTAGCACCCTCTCTTTTTGGAATAAGAGTCAAGAAAGTATAATTTAATGCCTAAAGCATCTGCTTGCTAGCATAGGATTCCTTAACCACCTCCAATCAATCATGATTAATAATGTCCTAGAATTCCTAAAGGAACTAAACTAGAAAGCCATCAGAACCAAAAGCCTTTCCCTTAGGCATGCCAAAGACCACCTCCTTCAACTCTTCCAAAGATATTGGCCACATGAGATAATCATTCATTTCTTGGGTGATAAGGGAAGGATTACAAGACAAAATAATATTCTTCATTATCAATAGGAGGAGAGTCCTTAGAGAAGAGGGTAGAAAAGTACTGAGTAGCCTCTTGGAACAAAACTAGCAAGGAAGTCAGTTGGAAACCTTAAGAATTAACCAAAGAAGAGATAGTGGAAAAAAGAAGTGTTCAGATCATCTTCCTAGAGCCAATCAACTCTAGCCTTTTGCTTCCAAAAAAATTTCTCTTGAAGTTCCCATTCTTCTAGAACTATAGAAGCAAGGGATTCAACCCTTCCAAGATCCTCTCAGAAACATTGATCTCTAATCTTCCTTGTGATGACATCAAGATCTTCCTAAGAAAGCCTCTTCATAGAGTGAAGGTTCCCAAATCATTGTCTATTCCATATCCTAAGTTTCCTTTTAACATATTGAAGCCTTTTAGAAAATGAAAACATAGCAGTACCATATGCAAGAGTGTCATCTCTCCACCAACATAAAATAGAATCATGAAGAGATGAGTCATGAAGCCACATCAACTAGAATTTGAAATATGGATGCTTTGGAATACAAGCCCCAGTAGCAAAAAAAATGATTGGCCAATGATCAGAACCCCTCCATTCTAGGATTTTTGAAGAGAGAGTAAGGGTGCCACTAACCCAAAAAGAAGAAATCTATCTAGATGTTCTGAGATAGTAGCAGCCCCAGTCCTTCGATTATTCCAAGTATAGAGACCATTAGAAGGCTTAACTCAAAGAGATGCAAAAGTGATATGTGTTGACAAAGAAGAGAAGAAGAAGGCACCAATCTAGCCAAACCACCTTGATTCTCCTCCAAACTTAAAACTAAATTGAAGTCCCCTACTAACACCCAAGGATGAAAAGGGTGACATTTTCTAACATATCGAATATTGCTCCAAAGTTCCTCCTTTTCCATTAAATTGATAGGCACATACACATTAGTAATCATGATTACCTCTCCTGAGTCCATAGGAGAAGCCACCATAGAGAGAGCCAAGTGAGAAGACATCCAGCCAAGGAGAGAAATTTTTTGTTAATCCCAAAAGATAGTCAAACCACCAGCACTGCCTATAGCCCCAACAAACTAGCATTGCCCATGATTCCAAATACTAGAGGCATGTTGGACCATAGACTCCATAGAGAGCTTAGTCTCTTGGATACAAAAAAATTTAGGAGAATGATCAACCACTAGATTCTAAATAGAATTTTTTCTAGGCATGCTATTCAATCCCCTAACATTCCATGAGAGGATAATCATCATTGAGTAGAATGGGGGAAATGAGCATCCAATGGTTTCACTGAACTAGACTCTATCAATATATATCCTATGAGTTTAACCTTCTATTGGTCTATTTTGTGCCCACTCCTTAGAGGAGGAGTAAAGGAAACCTACTTAACCAGTCTATGCATCAACCCCAAGGGGAGAGGAGACCCCTTACCCTTACCAGATGCTAGGACATCCTCAACCAAGTCTGCTAGAACAATGTCATTATCCTCTGACACCATAGGTGTCACCAGAGCATCTGAAAAAAGAGCTATAGGGACCTCACAATTTTGATATACCACAACCTGGGATGCCCCACAAGCATCATTAGGTAAAAGACCCTCATCTGGGGAAACTAGGTCAGAAGAGACACTAGGAGGAATACCCTCCTCTAGAATCGTACTATCCACCTCAAAGCAATTAAAACCCAAATCAAATATTCTATCTTTCAAAGGCCTCTTATGACCATTCTTGTTACCTCATGGGTGAGCAAGGGTAAATCCATCATTATCCTACATTTGAGCCTTACCCTTTCTTGTAGCATCTGGCTAATACTTCCCCTTGGTTGTATTATCTATCTATGATTGTCCTTTCCCTATGGGTTCTACCAAACCACCACCATTGCCAGCTATAAAACCATCCACTCCTTTGGAAGTCAAGTTGCAAGGATATTGACACTACAAATGACCATACTCATGACATATCTAACATTGGAAAGGGAGAGATTCATAATCTAACTATTGCAACCAAGAAGAAGCCCCAAGACAAATTTCCTAAGAATCTACTAATCGATTAGTCAAATTAATTTCAACACAAATTCTAGCAAAAGAAATAACCTTTTTATCAAGGGATTGATGTGCAATCATAGTTGAATTTCCTTGCAAAGCAAGAATTTGATGGAGGATGTCTTCTCGCCAGAATTCCAAGGGAAGGTAAGGTAAGCAAACCCAAACTGGCACTATTGAAGGGAGCTCATCAGTAGAATTAAATCCTAAATGCAAAGGTTTGAAAAATAACCCCACATGGTTGTAGAAATAAGGGCCTTCTTCAAAAATATGATCATGATCAGAGATGCAAGAGAATACAACAAAAAATAGCTATTCCCTGCCAAAATGATCTCCATATCTACTTCCACCTACCATAATTAGTAGATCCAAGCCTCAAGAGAAAATAAAGAAATATAAATTCCAATGAATTTGCATATCAAAGCATACTTGGTACAATATTCAATGTCCTTCATCACTTCCATTGGAGGAATAACCAGAACAAGGTGATCATGGCTATACAAAAAACAACCATTAACTTTTTTCATCTTGGAGCTCTCCCCTGAATTAAGTGATTTGGATATCATTACATGCATAGTTGGAGAAGAACCATCTTTCCTCACCAAAGTAGAATAAATCCTAGGCCCTATCATACAAACAATAAAAACCCCAATCCAAAATTTTTCTACAAATGCTCTCAAAAAATTGGAAGCCATACTAACTTTGTCCAATAGCCATCAATCCAAAAAGAATAGGGAAGAGTATCATCAAAAAGAGGCAAAAAACAAACATGAGCAAGGGATTGGTCCCTAGCCCAGATGACATCCACCACTTCTCATTGCTCTCACTTAATCACTCAACCCACAATTGATGTTGGTAAGTTCTTGTTAAATCTCTTTCAAATCCAAATAAAAGAGGATGAAGCTACATAGGGTTTTTTCAATAGGGTTAGTAGGCATATTGGTAAAATTCCTCAAACCCACCAACCCAATGAAAATAATCAGTTAAATACATCATTATTTTTCTAATGGTAATTTAAATTAAATTCTTTTTAAAACACCTGAGAGTGCAAAGATTGGAAGATGCACAAAGGGAAGCTATAGGTTAGATGATTATTTCATTTTAAGTGGGTTAAAGCCTACACTCAAAATTTTGACTTGATGAGTAGCAATGTTACCCTAAGACAAAGCCTAAACAAAATAAGTGTGATCTCAAAGCAGCAAAAACAACACCCCCTACCTCTTTTTATCAAAATTTAATAGTTTTTAATGATGAATATTTTCATATGCCTATTGTGATCAAAAGTAATCCTCCTCACATGGTAGGAATTTATTACCTACATGTTGAGAATGATGTTGATTATGCTTCACAACCATATGATTTAATTTATTTCATAGGTGTGCCTCACGTTAAGAAAGAATGTAGTGGTAAGTTAAAGAAAAGTCTATCACTAGTTGCATCTTTTCTAGAATACAAATATTTTCCTTTTGAAGTTTCTAATGCATTTCTAGCCATGGGTAATAATCATTGATGTGTGGTGGATCAAAATGAACAAGAAGGAATTAGTAGTGATAAAATAGAAGAAGTTCCTCATCTTGATAAGAAAATGAAGTATGGGGCTTTTCAACTTGATTGCACACCATATTGTGAAGAATGGTCTCAGCCCAAAGTGTTGGAATATCATGACGACATTCAAAAGGAAGATGAGGATGAGCTTCTTAATAATTTTCCAATGTTGGAGACATTTGATTTTGAAGGAGAAATTGGTGATATGTTCATTCAGGATGAACTTTCAGTAAGCCTATATTTATATTATAGACAAGACAATCTTGTAATGCATCTCCCCAACCATTCTATTGTCAATGACATAATTGATTTTCTTAAGTGGATGATATGGATGTTCATAATACAAATCAGCTCACCCAAGATGATGCTAGAATGTTACAGCAAAAAAATTATAATGTAGAGTGGCTCTTTGGATCCAACATGTTCCTAAAGTTTTTTTAGAACATTGTTGTGGGATCTCTTCTTGCAACTATCACACATTGTTTTCTTGGAGTGGTGCATCTCACATGTCAACCATTTTTTTGCACTGGCATGTATAGTTGGAATTCTTTAGAATAATTGAGAAGGGCAGTGAATCAGTTATCCAAGGTCCAGATGTACAATTAAAACTTTTCACATCTTAGTGAACCCATATCCATAAAATAGTTTCATCATGCATGCATCCATTAGATTATGCAATCACTTAAACTTGTAGGTTACTGTCAAATCAATTTGCAGGAATGTAAACATTAAAAATAATAGATTCAATAACACATTTGGCACAATGATTTAACATGGAAACCCAATTTGAAAAAAAAACACCAGTACCATGCTACTCATTCTCACTCTTTTGAAGTGATGCCCTGTGAAAGGCCAACCCTATTAAAAGTTACAATACACATTGGTAAATGTGACCCAGTTAAAGAATTCCAATCACCCTATTAGGAGTGAGCCTTGTTAGAGAATTTTAAATCATTTACTTGGAATATCACCCAGTTAAAGGATTTACAAATAATTGTTAGGTCAACCTTAATCCAAAATATTTATCATAGACTGATACAATGATTAGAGAGTAACAATAAGGTTTGATCTAATAATAACTTACAACTTTATTTGCATATTATTGTTTTAGTCCTCCATTCTACTTGGCTTTCACACTCTTCAGCTCTAATAGCTTGTTCACCCTTCAAGCATCCATACCCTTAAGCCTTCTTTCTTTCTTTTCAATGTAGTCTCTTCTCTTAGGTCACTAAATGAAGCAAAATATGCTAGACTCCTTTTCTTTTTGAGGTTCACTCACATCAACTCTTGTTTTTGACCAGCCATCTCTATAAATAGAGATTTAAGATATTTTGTCATTCATCCTCCATCATCTATTGTAGGTTTAGGTTAGATTATATAGGATTCAATGAATCTACCCCTCATTCCATTTCCTTCCCTTCTAGAAACTTCTCCTTCGATCCTCTTTGAATTCACCTCAAAATGTTTTATCCTGAATTCTGGTCATCAACTCGTCAATCTTATCTTCCACATGGTTCACACAATCCAAGAAAACAAACTTGTTGGCTCAGATTCATCAAATTCTTGATCTTTCTCATAATGATGATACTCAACATTAACTGGCTTCTGATGCTTGGCACATATTGCATTGTTTGACATTCATTATCAAAACACTTGGCATGAACTAAATTTTACTAGTACTTGGCATCAACTAAACTTTACTTAGCTTACATTGTTTCGCTCTACTTGCATTGAAATTGACTTTTCGTGGCTCCAATTGATTTTCTGCTCAACTTGCACTAACTTTTCTTGGCATCTACTATCCACTCAATCAAGCTTGGTAGAAAAACTTTTTTTAACTTGTTCTTCTAAACTTACTCAGTATAACCAACCTTTGCAACCTTAAGTAGATTTTCAATGCACTATAATATCACTATCTTAACTTATCCTTGTACTCTTTTTCATATCATAACTCGATCTTTCCTCTAGGTGATATTGTTACCTCATTTGATCAAATCCTCTTCATCAATCAAACAAATGATAGTACTTAAATCATATAAGCAAGTGTCTTACCAGCAAGTAATAGATTTGACATCAATGACAAAACAATGATTGAAACACATTTATCATACTTGTATCAAAAAAATTTCCACAATATCCCTCTTTAGCATTGATGGCAAAACAAACTAACCAAACTTAATCAGTACGACTAATCAAAATACCAAAAAGAAAATAATTCCTTAAATTGAAATCTCTCCCTCTATCAGCAACTTTCATCTTCTAAATAGGGTACAAAAATTCTATTCTAATCAACAAACAATCAACTCATCCTTATGACTTCCTCTTGATCACTTCTTATATCTCCCTCAACATTATCTTCCTCTTACTAGGTAGATGTAATTAGTAGGTACACTTTCTCCCTCAGTAGTTTCTCAGTACTTCTTAGTATATTGTCTCCCTCTTTGACAACAATGCCAAAGATTTGTCATCTTAATATGTAAATATGAATATTTTCAGTTTCTCCCTCTATCACCTTTATTGTGACTAATTTATAGTTCCATCTCTTTTGATTACTTTAGGCAGTTCCTAAAGTAAGATCCATTGCATCAATGTGTAACATATGTCAATTAATTTTTTTAATGCAGAACACTCCTCATGCTTCTTAGAAATTCGTTGATAGGATATCACCCCTAGTTTACCTCTTAGATACTAATGAGCATCCTTAGGTAATGCTTTTGTGAAGATATCAAAAATTTGTTCTTTTGTGTTGACATATTCCATCCTCGCCTCTTTATCTTGAACTAGTTCTCTCAAGTAATGATGCGTTATTGCAATGTACTTAGTCTTTATATGCATCACATGATTCTTTTATATATTTATAGAAATTGTATTATAACAATAAAATATCATAGGTTCTATGATTTCCTCCTTCATACCTTTGAGTAGTTGTTTGATCCATACAATGTTTGTACAATTTACCCTAGCAGCAACATATTCAGGTTTAGCAATAGATTGAGAAATGAAATTTTGTTTCTTGCTAGTCCATGTAACTAGCCTTTTGCCTAAGGAAAATTTTCCTCCACTAGTGCTCTTTTTTTCATCAATATTTCTAGCCCAATAAGCATTAGTGTAAGTTCTCGATTCAATTTTTTTATTTTTCTTGTAGTATAGACCATACTCCTCTATTCCTTTCAGATATCTCATTATTCTCTTTACTGCCATCAAGTGATTCTCTCTAGGATTAGCAAAGAATCTTACAAATATCCCTATAGATAATACAATATTAGGTTGGCTATGTACTACATATTGTAATTTACCAATCATAGACCTATATAATGTTTGATTCACCACAACTAAATCATCATTATTTGACAATTTATGTCCTATCACCATAGGTGTACTTACTGGCTTGGAATCTTCCCATCCTAAAGTTTTCAGAATCTCCTTAACAAACTTTGACTGAGTGGTGTGTATACCATATTTCATCTAATGTACTTGCAAACCCACAAAGGACTTGATCTCTTCAAATATAGACATCTCAAATTCTTGTTTCATTTCATTTGCAAAAGGTCTTGACCTCCAAATATGATATCATCAACAAAAATTTTAGATAACAAAATAGTTTTTCCTTTCCTTGTCTTCAATTACAAACTATTATTATCATTAGTCCTCATAAATCCAATCTTTACAAGATAATTATGAAGTATCTCATGCCATACTCTTGGTGCTTGCTTCAAACTATTAAGAACTTTGTGTAGTCTACATATCATATTTTTGTTGTTAGCATCAACAAATCTTTTTGGTTGTTCTATGTAAACCTCTTCCTCCAATATACCATTCAAAAATGTAGACTTAACATCCATTTGATAAACTCTGAAACCTTTGTATGTAGAGTTCTTACTCCTTCTAGTCTTGCAATAGGAGCTAATGATTCTCCATAGCCTATCCCTTCTTCTTGTGCATATCCTTTATAGACTAATCTTGCCTTGTTCCTTGTGACTTCACCATTTTCATTTAACTTTTTTATGTATACCCACTTGGTACCAATCACATTTTTGTCTTCTGGTCTAGGAACTAGAGTCCATGTGTTATTTTTCACAATTTTTTCAATCTCTTCTTTCATGGTTGTACTCCAATTCACATATTCTAAGGCATCTTCCATTTTTTGGGTTCTTGCATGCTCAAAAAATGTATCATTTATCAACTTTTTCCTTATCATTGGTCTAGCATCTTTATCACCAATGATTTTGGTAGCAGGATGATGTCTTTTGAAATACTTAGATAATCTTGGTTCAGTTTCCACTTCTACATTTGGTCTCTCAACTTTTGAATCACTATGTACCTCTCTGTCAGGTAGTTCAACATCTCTTTCATGTACAGTAATTTCAAAATCAAAATGTGCCTCAACTTCATTCTGTAACTCGATACCTGAATGTAGCTCTATTGCTGAATGCAACTCAGAATTTAAAGTATATAATTTGGCAGTCACTAAAACTTGCTATTGGTTTGGAACATGATTTACAACATCGTCTTCAGAAAGTGTACCTTCATAAAAGTATACAAATGATTTTTATTCTTCTGGTTCCTTCATAGGTTTAGCCTCATATACTTCTGTATATTCATCAAATTTCACATTTGCACTTTTCACAACTTTCTTGACTTGTACATGGTTCAAGGTATAGATACCTATATTGTTGGAAGCATGAATTATGAGGATATTCCTATGCAGGAGTATTGTAGAAATATAATTAGTTCATTATCATGATGGTATGTTACATTCATGACTATGTTTGTCATTGATGTCAAGATATCAATTGTCTAGACTAAATTTTGGTGCTTCCTATATGGGGAAGTATCTGTGATGGATAGAGTTATTTAGAACTCTTGTTGGATGTTGTTTTTGAACAGCGTCTTTGGACACTTGAGCTAGTCAGAAAATAGTTGTTACAAAGATTGTTGGTTGTTGAAACCTTTGACATTGATGCAAATGGAGGTGAAGTTTAGCATGAAAAACATTTTGGTGAAGTACAAAAAAATAGGTTGGAAAAGTACAACATGGGAGAGTGATTGATGAAGAGGATTTGAAAATAACGATTAACAGTCTTTTGTAGTTGGTATTCTTGGAACTAGATGTTTTTCATCTATATTGTCATCAATGCCAAAGGGGGAGATTTTGGAAGCATGAATGTTGATGATATTCCTATGGGGGGGTATTGTAGAACATGATTATTTCATTATCATGATAATATGTTACATTCATGACTGTGTTTGTCATTGATGTCAACGTAGCAATTTTATATGGTATCTGATAGAAAAACAATGGAAAGATCAAGTTGGTATAGATAGATAGTTGATCATTTTCAGTAACTGTGGTTAAAGGGAGATCATACTATGTGTCTAGTATATGTAGCTAACCTTAGAAGCATAAGATATTAAGTCTGAAAGAAGTTATGCAAGTTTTGGTGATGACTATTCTAAAATAGGGTTTACAAAGGCATTTCCTGGTAAACTTGTTATATCTCTTAGCAGATTTTTTATTTTGAGAAGTTAAAGTTACAAATGTGAAGAAGACATGTTGGTGATGACATGGCTAAGTTCTTTCATCATAATGACCTATGTATAGAAAGTTATTCAAGTTGCAAGGAAAAATATTAATGTTATTGCTAAGTGTAACATGTTCTTAATATGTTCCTATAATAATTAAATGAGAAGGTTTAATAGCTAACTCAAGGAATTGTTTTATGGATTTGATATAAAGAAAATAAATTTTCCTTTATCATGAATATATATGAAGTGATTGTAATAAGCAGGAAGAGAAAAATGTGAAGTTGAGCATAGCAGAGTGAAGGTGAAGGAATCTTCGCTGCCGAAGTTTTATTATGTGATAAAAAGTTGGATACTTGGATCTGAGGTTCATGACCTATTCTACAAGGTCTGACAATGATTTTTTTGGTTGATAAGACAAAGTAAAGAAGTTAAAGTACAATACATACAATTATTCTTAAAGGAATAATTGAGAGATTGGCTGGACAGTGAATTTGGTGATCTTGCCCCAGAAGCTATTTGGACAGTGGGTCCTTCTGTCTGCTACAACTCCTAACAAGGTTGGAATCTTCTAACAAGGGTTCAATGTCTCCTAAAAATGACTCATATCATGTACTGAATGTTGTAATAGACTCCTAACAGGGACCATCCTCTAACGAGGAATATTTATATTAGTATATCATCTTGTGAGCATCATTCTCACCTAGTTTTCTCTCTAATCAATGGTTTACCTAGTTAACATATCTGGTATAATTATGTATGTGCATCTTTGTATGATTGTTGTTTACTTTGGTTGAAAGGCTAAGTTTATTTAAAGTGGATAAATGTTTTAATCATTAGATAACCAATTCACCCCCCCCCCCCCACCAATTATCTTGGTGGACAATTGTTTCTAACATATACTTACAACTTCTCTCCAATATTTCAAAGCAACATTTCTCTCCATCATAAGTGTCCTAGCATAGTCCATTATAGATCTGTTTCTCCTTTTAGCAATTCCATTTTTTGGAGGTGTTCTATGGGCAGATGTATATCTTTTGATTCCTCTATCATTACAAAACATCTCATACTCATTTGATGTAAATTCTCCTCCTTTGTCAGATCTCAAACATTTCAAACTTTTACCTATTTCTTTCTCAACTCTTGCTAAGTACCACTTAAACATTTGGAAAGCATCAGATTTATGTTTCAAAAACATAATTGTCATCATTCTATAATAATCATCAAGAAGCAACATAATGTACTTATCTCCTTTGTAGCTTTTCAGGCTTTTTCAACTTAGGCAAACTACAACTAAACAAGTGGCATCCTCTATATCAAGGTAGAATAGATTACCTCTAGTTTGATCACCTTTTCCAATCAGTTTTCCATCAATATCATATACCTTAGCAATTTTTTTCTCAAACTCAACCTTACAACCCAAATTATTTAGTTGTGACACACTCAACAAGTTATAGTTAAGTCCTTCAACATACAACATAGTAAGCATTGTCACATAAAATCTTTTCTATGAGCTTGATAGTACCTTTTCCTTTTATCAAACATGATGCATCATTACCAAACCTTACACTATTTCCATCATAATAATTCAAGGTAATAAACTTACTTTTATCTCCAGTCATGTGATGTCAACAACTACTTTCAGTGATCCATTTGTCATTCTTGTTCATACAAGACACTAGTGTAGTTGTCTCATTTGAGTTGTCTCATCTTCATTAGATTCATCTTTCATTGCAACATACACCACTTCATCATCATGATCTTCAAATCCATATTTTGTTTCCTCTTCAGCAATGTAGCAATATGTTTTGCCCTTATCTTTGTATTCTTTATTTTCTTCATCTCTTCTACTTTTGTACTTGTCACCACCTCTGTAATTCTTCTTCTTTGGGAATCTAGTAGTAATATGACCAACCTCATTGCAATTGAAACATGTGATAGGTAACTATCCTTTACCTCTATGAATTCTCCTTGCCAGTATTGCTTCAAGTTGATCTACATCTTCCTCATCTGTATCACTGTCACTGGACACATATTTTAACTTTTTCTTCTTCTTATTGGGTTCCTTCAATGACAACTTAGCTTTGAAAGAAGATTCAATATTTTTAGGTTTGTAATGATCAAAATTAGATAGCTCAAAAGCAATGAGCCTAACTATTAGACCTTCAAGAGTCAAATCATTCCCTAGTATACATCTTAATTCCTGCATTGTAAAAACTCTAATAGCATAGACAAAAAATAATGTTCTCAAAAATTTTCCTAGTATAGTATTATCATCTATTTTACCAGTAGCTTCTCTTATTGCATTAACAACATCTTTTATCCTATAACAATATTGAGCAACATTCTCATTTTCTTACATTCTCATATCATTGAACTTAGCTCTAAGACTTTAAGTTTTGGCTCTTAGAACATTTTTTTCACCTCCATAGATAGTGTGTAGAGCATCCCACATTTTCTTTACACTATCACAACCCAAGATATCATCAAACTCAACATAGCTTAGGGAAGAGGCAATCTCCAATATTCCCTGGTTGTGTTCTTTCTTCTTTTTTAGATCTTCCGCAGTTAGGGCTCCAGCAGGATCAGTATGCTCAATAGAAATGGTAGATTGTGCATGATCTCCAAGACCTCCTAGGTGTAACTTAATCAAACTTTTCCATCCAAGAAAGTTATCTCTATTAAGCTTGGGTATTTCTCTTGTTGAAATCTTCATCTTTGTGCTTCTAGTACCTTCAAACTAGTCTTATTAAAAAGATGGCTCTGATACCAATTGTTGGAATTCTTTAGAATAACTTAGAGGGGAGTGAATCAGTTGTCCAAGGTGTAGATGTAAAACTAAAAAATTTCACAACTTAGTGAACCCATATCCATAAAACATTTTCATCATTCATGCATCCATTAGATTATGCGAACACTTAAACTTGTAGGTTATTGTCAAATCAATTTGTAGAAATGTAAACATGAAACATAACAAATTTAATAACACATTTGACACAATGATTTAACGTGGAAACCCAATTTGAGAAAAACTACCAGTAACATGCTACTCATTCTCACTCTTCTGAAGTAATGCCCTGTGAAAGGTCAACCCTGTTTAAAGTTACAATACATATTGTTAAATGTGACTTGGTTAAAGGATTTCAAACACTTTGTTAGGAGTGAGCCTTGTTAGAAGACTTTAGATCATTCACTTGGATTTTCACCCAGTTAAAGGATTTACAAATGACTATTAGGTCAACCTTAATCTAAAGGATTTACCCTAGACTGATACAATGATTAGAGAGTAACAGTAAGGCTTGATCTAATAATAACTTACAAATTCATTTGCAAATTACAGATCTTTGTTTTAGTCTTCTATTTTTCTCAGCTTTCACACTCTTTATCTCTAATAGCTTGTTCACCCTTCAAGCATCCATACCCTTAAGCCTTCTTGCTTTGTTTTCCAATGCAATCTCATCTCTTAAGTCACTAAATGAAGAAAAATACCCTAGACTCCTTGTCTTCCTTAGGTTCACACAAATCAACTCTTGCTTCTAGCCATCCATCTTTATAAATAGAGAATTAAGATATTTTTTCATCCATTCTCCATCATCCATTGTAGGGTTAGGTTAGATTAGATTGGATTCAATGAACCTAACCCTCATTTCATTTTATTCCCTTCTAGAAATTTCTCCTTCAATCCTCTTTGAATTCACCTCAAAATAGTTTATCTTGAATTTTGTGCCAACAATTCATCAATCTTATCTTCCATATGGTTCACACAATCTAAAAAATCAAACTTGTCGGCTCAGATTCATCAAATTCTCAATCTTTCCCATAATGCTGACACTCAGCATTAACTAACTGTTGATGCTCTACACATACTACATTGCTTGACATCCACTGTCAAAACACTCAATATGAACTAAAGTTTACTAGTGCTCAGCATCAACTAAACTTTACTTGACTTACATTGTTTCACTCGTCTTACACTAAAATTGACTTTGCTTGGCTCCAACTAGTTTTCTCCTCAACTTGCACTCACTTTTTTTGGCACCTACTGTCCACTCGATCAAGATTGGCAGACAAATTTTTTGTAACTTGTTCTTCTAAACTTACTTAGTGTAACCAACCTTTGCAACCTTAAGCATATTATCAGTGCACTATAATATCATTGTCTTAATTGATCCTTGTACTCTTTTTCATATCATAACTCAAACTTTCCTCTAGGTGTTATTCTTACCTCATTTGATCAAATCCTCTTCATCAATCAAACAAATGATAGTACTTAAATCATATAAGCAATTGCATTACCAGCAAGTAGCAAGTTTGACATCAATGATAAAAAAATGATTGAAACACATTTATCATACTTGTATAAATCTTTTTTCAAAATGTACTTCTCACAACTAGTTAATGGCACTCATGAGCATTCATGTACATTCTTCAAGGTATGGATACTCACCCTATCCTTTTGTAAATAAAGGTTTTAGGTGTTCTTACGTGTAGCTTGCTTTGTTAGGTCTAGTTTTTGGCTTGTTAGTTCATCCTTGCTCCCCTCCACCCACCTACAAGCACCTCTTTGTACTCATTTATTTTGTGCCTTTATTTCCTAATGGTGCTAGGCACTTCTCATTTTAACCAGAGATGTTGGAGTTCACTTCTTTTGCATCAAAAAATAGCCCCCTAACAAAGCTTATGTTGGCACACTTATGGACCACATATAAAAAATTCAAAAATTAACTCATATGAACTTGTATATTACACTTTAGTAAATATTTCCTCCCTAAAATCGTATGTTAAATTCTAATGAGTAAAGAGAACAAAGTTGAGATACTCTAGAACTAGTAAAAAATATTTTAGTTTGGTTTAGTTGGGATCAAGATGGTTCACTCTAGTTCATATCAGTTCAATATGGTCTAGCAAGGTACAACATGGTTCAAACCGGTTCAAAATGGTTTGAACATGTTCATGTAGGTACAATCATGTTTAACACAGTTTAACCTAGTACATTTGGTTTAGACACGTTGAAAATAGTTCAAATAGGTTCACAAAGGTTCTAATCAGTTCAGCAAGATCAAGCAAGTTTGATGAGGTTCTCACAAGATTAGACATGTTCAACAACCTCATAGTGGTTCAAATGGTTCAAACTTGTTCAATAGATTCAGACAAGTTCAAGTTTCAAATTCAGAGATGAAATTTCAGAAATTCACACTAGTACATTAGGTCTAAATTTTGACCTAGATTTTTTCCCTAAGGCCAATATGGCTTGTCAAATTCACATTTTTTTTAATATGATCCTAATAAGGTCAATTTTTTACCATACATAATTTTTGGTTGAAATTTTGATGACACTTAATTTTATTGTCAAATTTTTGACATTGTTGAGATATAAACAAAAAAAGGAAAAGTGAAATGACACTTTTCTTTTCATTCCATTTTATGGCAGATTGTGTGCGCTTTTCTATAGTGGTAAGAAATTTCATGGAAGGGAAACTAAAACTCATTAAATTTTGATAGATTTTGTTATTCCCTTGCCTTGTTTTTAAATTCATTCAATCATTT
Organism: Cupressus sempervirens; assembly: GCA_028749045.1. Taxonomy (NCBI): domain Eukaryota; kingdom Viridiplantae; phylum Streptophyta; class Pinopsida; order Cupressales; family Cupressaceae; genus Cupressus; species Cupressus sempervirens. The sequence continues at coordinate 470,509,510 of CM053783.1, read as the reverse complement.
TTTAGGATTCAGGTTTTAGGGTAAAACCAAGTTTATTATCAACATTTGAGCCAATAGGGATACAAGAGAGATTGAGAAAAGGATTTGGAAGGAGATCGCAAAGATTTCAATCCCATTTTTGCAAGCCTTAACATGACCAACACAAGGTATTTATGCAAATTGTGAAGTCTTAATTTGAAGTATTTTTGGTTCTTGTAAAGATGTGTAAACATGGATACACCCCAGTTTTATGATATCAAGTGTTGGCCAAGATATCAATTTAAAGAGCATCCCTTTAAGTCTATGAAATTTGACCCTAAGGGTTCTTTCTTGCAAATTTGAGAGAGTGCATTGGAGCATATATTAATCATAAGTTTGAAGCAAGAGGGAATGAGGACTTTTGGAAGGATTTAAGTGAGATTTACAAAGAAGATGAAAACCCTTAAAAGTGAATTTCAGCATTTGGAAAGTCTAAACATTTTGTAGTACATGAACTATAAAAATCTTGAAAAACCTTAGTCATGTTTTATATGATTAAACAATATGTTGAGAAATATGATGGATTTTTAAAGTGTTGAGATTCTAGGAACCAACCATAGACATGAAACAAAGATTGAAAAGAAATACAATTAAGAAATTAAAAAATGAGTATTTGAAACCCTTGAATAATTGAAAAGGGAAGGTAGCTCCAAGTTTTTGAGAAAATAGATCAACAAGGGCTTCTCCCCTCACTTAAAATATTAAACAAGAACACAAAAATGGCATAGAAATACATGGGTAAGTGGTGTGAAAACTATAAATTGCATTAGTATAACAAGGTAGAGAGTTCTTAGCTCCATTAACACTAATGTAAAATCACATGTATTTGAGGAAGAATATAATATCTATTTCCTACATGCACTTTTGAGAAAAATTATAGTGAGTAGATCACTAACAATTATCCCTATGTGACTTTTTATACTAGTAAAATATCACCTTACAAACATGAATAATGTTTATTCATCTTATAGATTTGGTTGAATGGAAATGCTTCACATTTAAATTTTTCAAAGTGTGTACATGAAGGTTCTACTCACAAATGAAACACTATTTGTACACATGCTCTAGGGGTTGGGCGAGCCAATGGTGAGATATATGGGTAAGAAAATATTGAATTATTATCTTAAATTTCATCAAATCATTCAATGACGACGAGATATATAATGTATCATTGTTGGATGTGTGTGTGTTGTATTTTTGGGACAACCATACATGTACACGCATCACAATTTCTACAAGTCTAGGAAATGTGATATGTTATGAAATTGGGTAATGAAAGTATTAGGGATCTTGGGAATGTCCTTTATTAAATACACATGGTCATTACTACAAACTATGGTCATTACTACAAACTATGGTGCAAGCATTTAATATCTCAAAATAGTCTATCAATATTACAAAATATGGTGTTGGCATTTAATATTTCAATATAGAAATTTTCTATTGCTAAAGATTCAATGGAAAGAGGTAAGGCCAATTATACATACCATTCAAATGTCACATAAATTACTCTCAAACCCAAAGATGAAATATTTGAATGGATAGAAGTATCTTTTTGGTTGACTAATGTCTCTATCACTTCTTTGGGGATGAAAAAGGTCACTATTAAACATCACAAACCAAGAAAAAATATTAAGCTTGCATCAATTAAGTCAACTTTGACTATTTAACACTTTTAAGCTAAGAATCAAGGCTTAGTTTGTGACGTTTAAGTTGTTAGAATGACAATGACATATTTAGGCCTTTCATTGTCCCTTATTTTGGTTTGTTTGGATGACATATTTGTGTTTGGAATAATATGGGATAAACGTCATTTCCAACATTTTGAGAAAAGATCCCTAAACATTGCAGTAACAAAAACTCAGGTAATAGAAAAGTTCCTATTTGGTGTTGAAAACATTCAATATAGTTGTAATGAAGGGACTTCTAAGGGACATAGCTTTTAATTGATTTTTTCTATTGAGTCAAAATTTGATGAGGAGATATATCATGATTTCCAAAACACCAGATATCAAGTATGGCTCATCAACTTGAAAAAAATGCATATAAATATTCACCATAAAAATGGAAGCATTGATTTTTTTAATACTTCTTTAACTTAGACTTTTGATTGCAAGAATATCGCATTATTGTACATTCTTTGCCACCAAAAAAAAAACATTACTTAAATTTTTATGGTGATAATGCTACTTTCTTCATTTTTTTCTAGAAAAAAAATAGAGGTTGAGAAAGTTTGTAGTGTTGGAATTTTTAATGGACTCAATCCTCTAGGATCACCTAAAAAACCAAAATGATGGTTTCTATAGGAGGGCATCAAGAGAATTTTTTTATTATTATTATCAACCCAATGGATAAAATACAAGACATTAGGGCTTCCTTCTTCACCAATTATGTTATGTGTGATATAGGTTGTAGGGTTATTTAATTCACCCACATTCATATCAATCACATTTTCACTTTTTCTTAACTAGTCATCAACAATCTATAAAGATAAAGTTTAAATGAGAGTCTTACCCTAGTAGACCCAAAGCTCAACTAAAAAGGACACACCAACAAGCTTAATAACTAACTCCCCACTAGAAATTCCAAATCTCTATAGACAAAGATTGTTGAAGGAAAAAATGAGAAACACAATCCTCATTGTGATGACACAAAATATATGTATAGAAACTAGGGAAGCCCCACTAACACAAATTATCCCAAGACATAAATTTTGAACCATTAATTAGCCTCATGAAACATATTGCATTTGCGTTAAGAGAATGAATATATATATATAGTATAATTCATTTGATTTTTTTAGATGTCACCCTTACTGAAGAGATGGTAATATTTAATTATGTAATTATTTATTATTATATGCAAGATACTACTAATGTGTGTGTATTTATATTTGACATAATTTTGTATCCTGAATATTTGCCTATGAAGAAAGTCCACGCCTAATAATATGAACCTAGAACAAAATAAGGTGGCAATTTCTATATTGTGCTCTCAATTCAAAAGAAAAGGTGATGGAAAATGTTGTTATCCTTGCAAAAAATGCAAAGGCTTAAAGAATCAAAGAATTCTAATCACAATAGCTTAGAGACATTGTAGGAAACATTATCACATTGAAGGAGGAAAGGATTTTCTTCCTTTAGTGAATGTGGATTTCCAACTAGTAGAAGTTAATTCTCCTATGGAAGAAGATGATCCTAAGGCAGAGAAGACAATTGAAGATGTTGGTTTTGGTGCAGATGATAATGTGCCAAAGAATAGGATTGAAGAAGATGTTACTAGCGCAACAAATGAAGATGATGAAGACGATGATAGTAGTGCATCTAATAATGATGATGATGAAGAGAACCTTGATATAACTATAATTGAAAAGTCATATGAGCCCCTATACCAAGGCTCCCAAACAACGCTTCTCTCTATTGTATTATTATTGGTAAACTTCAAGATTATGAATGGTATATCCAATGTAGCAATCTCATGTATGTTAAAGTATAGTGTGTCATTTTTTTCATCTTCTATGTTAGTGTACCATTAATGTTCTTTATATTGACCATTTATTTCCATAGGTTGATAGGTGAGTATTTTTTACCACCATCAAACATTCTACCTTGCTCTTATTGATTATTATCAATCATTATGAAAGATATTGGAATGGACTATCAAACAACACACGCATGTCCCAATGATCATATTATATATCATAAACAACATGAATTTGCAACACAATGCCCTAATTTTCAAATTAGTAGATGTTGATCAAATCAAATAACCAAAAAGGTGTCTCACAAGGCTCTTTGGTACATTCCCATTATTCTACTTCAACAACGATTATTCAAGTGCACTAGCTTGGCACAACTTATGGGTTACCATGCACACAATAGAAGTCAAGATGACATTATGTGAATGCTTAAAAATTATTCTATATTTAAGGACATAGAAGATAGGTGACCGGTATTTAAAGAAGAATCTCATAATTTGAAGCTTTCATTGGCAGCAGACGGTTTCAATCCATTTGGAGTGATGAGATTTGTTTACTCAGTCTGGCCTTTTTTTGTTATTAATAATAACATTCCTCCTTTGATGTTCATAAAGAGGGAGCACATAATGTTGGAAATGATTGTGCTAGGTATTTTTCCATTTAATAGTCATCTAAATTAATTTGTAAACACAGTATCAAAATGGTCATAATAATTATGTTTTGTTTATGTTCATTCAACTAGGTAAGTACCAAGTGAAAGATATGTATGTATATATTGAGGCCTTGATTGATGAGTTATTGGAGTTATGGAATGGGGTCACTATGTACAACATTTCTAGACTAATATGTGAAAGACACTTTCAATTTTGTGCAATGCTTGTATGAAAAATGCATGATGCCCCTAGGCTAACACATTTTTGTGGTATGTAAAACTGTTAATGCATATTTTGGGTATGTAATAATGCTAATGCAATTTCATTGTATGTTTAAGTTGTGTGTGATAGTTGTAAGTATAAAACCTCTAGTACACGTGTCATCCAATTATACACGATCTTGTAGGTCATCCAACAAAGGGAAAATTGCTTGTCCAATTTGCGGTCCAAACATGAAATCTCGTCATTCAAAAAGTGTAAGAAATTAAGTGTTTGATGAGCATGGACACTTTCTCCACAAAAGTCATAATTGTTGAAAAACATCTTTTCAATGGGAAAGAAGAGAAAACATCAAAGCCACAAAGAATTACACCTCACATATGGAAGTTGGAATACAATAGAATGAATCATCAATGTAATATCATTCCATCTAATGCAGATTTTTGTATGAAATTAATATTTGGATACTGTCTTTTTTTTAGTAATGATGATTTTCATGTTTGTGAAGGTCATTAAGGCATTGATGAGAAACTCTCAAAAGGACTTAAAAGTTGTCCTAGACAATTTAGTAGGGTTTCTACCTATTAGCACCCCCCTATCGTGCATTTGTTTGATGTTATGCATATTGGAAAGAATGTAACAAAGACACTATGAAAAATATTAGATGGAAGGCATGACAAAGAAAAATTGGTCAAAATTTGTAATGACATTGATAAATCCAATCATGCATTGAAGTTTTTCCTTGAATCAAATAGCAATAGAAATTATATTTATACGAGTTTCGTTCCTTGTTTATCAATGCCATGACAAACTGATGCCATATTTGAAGCCATAAAAAAACTAAATTTTCCACATGATTTGATGCAAACATAAGTAGTCTCATATCAAAGAAAGTTGATTTTTGGGTAAGGGTTGAAAACATATGATTGCAATACTTTCATCAAGGTAAGTCATGTTCTTCTCTGTTTAGAATAAATTTGTAAAACATCGTGTACTTTTTCATTGTTTTCATTTATAATATATTGAAAAAACTATTTTTTTATTATTTCAATACATTCTACCTCTATCTCTCCCACACAAATTTGACAACATGAGTGTCGAACAAGTTATATATGATCTTGGAAAATACATGAGGTTAGAAGTGTTATTTGTTAGATTTTTTATATAGATATTATTTTTTGTCTTCCTCTTCTTTTTCTATAATTTTTTATATAATTTTTTGTAGAGTCTCATTAATATGTTTTTGAGTGATGAATATCTTCTAGGTGGTTTTCATCTAAAGATATTGATAAAAAATACATAAAATGTTGGAAGGGCAAAATTCCTCAACTTTTGTGTGAGATGAAAAAGTGTCTACGTTCAACTTCTTTCAATGCAAAATAACACTACCTCATACATCTAGTTGAGGAGATTTAATTGTGTGGAGCTGTACCAACTAAGTTAATGTGGATGGTTGAGAGGCGCCTAAAATTTGTGAAGTGCTTGGATCAACAAAGAGCACGTCTTGAGGGTGTCATGGTCAAGGTATATATAGTATACCAGACCATGTTGTACATTAGTGAATATTTTCTCAAGTTTGCATCAAAGATCCATGTAGATCGCATTTGGGGTCCCAACTCCATTAACATATTCGAAGGGGAGTACTTGATGGGGAAAGGTAGATTGAGGAAAGTGAGAGGTAATTATAAGATTTTATTATAGTTAATTAATTCTTATCCATAATCAATATAAGTTGATTCTAGTTGGTCTATTTATTTTATACAGTTGCTCATGAGTGGGATGCACTTCATTTGTATTATAAAAGTAATCTTAATTGGATGATGGTATGGATTGAACAAACTCAACAAAATGTTTGTTCATTAACATGAGAAAGTGTTGCTTCATTAGTTAGAAAAGCTCACTGTAATGGAGATTCCAATGTTACGCCAATGGTAATTGATATAGCAAATGGTTTAAGAGGTGGAAAGGTACGTATTAGTTAATCTATCATGACCCATTTGTTTAATATCAACTCACTAATGGATGAATAATTTTGACATGTTTGAAAAATAACAAGTCAAGCACCACAAAGCTATATATTACAATGGCCATAAATTTTGCATTAAAAAGGTAGATGACATGAAGAGAACTTGTGATTTTAGGATAAATGCAGTCTTTGAGGTCACTAATATTTCGTCAAGAAATGACATGCATCCTCAACAATATGAAAATAGATACTATGGTGTTTTGGATGATATAATTGAGTGTGACTTTACTTCCTTCAAACTAGTCATATTCGTTGTCAAATGGTATAGGCTAAGACTGAATAAAAATGATCCTGGTAGAACTGTTATTGAACATGATAATAAATTTACAATGATTAATACAAAGTCATTTGAGCCAGTTGAAAATGAGCCCTATGTTCTTACAATCCAATGTGAGCAAGTGTTTTACTTTGGTGTTCCACATAATCTGGGTTGGTCATTTTTTGTTAGACACGATCCAAGAAGAAGACTCGTAAAGTATAATGTGATTGAAGAAAATATCAAAGACGAAAATGATGGCGATGACAAAAAATATGTTCATGATGATGGTTATGGCATTGATTATGGTGGTGGTGGTGGTGGTATTGGTGGCAATGATGATGGTAGTGGTGATGGCAATGGTGGTGATGATGACGACAATGATGATGATGGTCATAGTGATGATCATGATGATGACAATGGTTATTGTGACGATTTGGATGATGATGGTGATAATGATGATGTTCATGATGATGAGATAGACAAAGAAGATGATCAATGACAATGTATTAGGTGCTCATTAGGTGCAAATATTTGTTACGATGCTAAATTCTTGGTGTTGATTACTTATAAAAAAAAAATTGTAGAGGTAATGAATTAAAAAGTATACAATGATTATGATGTATGCATATTGTTCATGCTATGTTCTATATAATTTGAAGCATAAGTATCATGTAATTTGTAACTAACTTAAGATAAATGATTTACATATGCGAGAAACTATACCCCTTTGACGAGGAATGTACAAGTGACATGGATCAAGAGGTATAAGTTTATTACATGCTTTCTTTCTCTTTACCTTCAACATTAACTTTAGGCCAACTTCATCAATATTAGCCTCATTTTATAGAAAAATAATTCGCTCCTTCAACTATATCTCTCATTTAATGGGCTATAGGTACCACCAATAGGTATCTGTCATATTTGTCTTCCTTGAGTGAGGGAAATGTGGGAATAGAAGAGGATAGCAAGACATGTAGTATGTCTACGAAAGAGAGACAAACTAGAGGTCAAAAGATTAGAAGAAAATTCAATAAATGCAGGCAATTTTTCCTTGCTCAAGAGGGGTCATGTTCTTATGATGATGAGACAAAGGATGACATCAAGGTTCTCTTGAGGTACACAAATCTTTAGAAAGAATGGGTACTCAAGAAATTACCTCTAATTAACACTGATTTTTGTGTTAATGAGAGGATATATCACATAGCTCCATCATCATTACATGGTTTGGGCCTCTTTTCCATGGATGGCATAAAGGTCAATTATAACAAAGTTTTTGAATTGATGGATTATGAAGGACCTTGTTAGAATTACACTAACTGGATGTGGATAGTTCAATATAAGAAAAGTATGCATAGGTATACACTGTCAACAAATTATCTACAATGGAAAGAAAATGACCAAAGTGAAATACTTTCTGTGTGTACATTGATGGAAGGCCAAAAGCAACATGGAGCATTGCAATTTTTATAAATATTAAGTGTCTTGGGTCAACTAATAAGAGACCTAATTGCATTTTTGAGGTGCACGAGGGAAATCATGTTTTTGTATGTGAGATAAAATCAATAAGTGGAGGGGAAGAGTTGCTAATAGATTACAATTTCAATTGCATAGATATAAAGAAAGTTACTATCATGGGACTTGTAAGTACTATATATGTAATATTTAAATTGATTACTTCTAATTAATAACTTCAATATGCAATATACCATTTTATTGACAAGGTTTTTTGCTAAGTCAACTATTCCCTTTTATTATGCTAATGTTTTTATATATTTTCTTTGTCACAGGGTGACATGGCCGATCCATTGAACAATAGAGGCAGGGATGTTGTTCTCACTCCTTCAACATAAGTAAACCTTTTGTATCAAACTTTGTGCAATTGTAATTTTACAAAATGTCACATTATTATGTTATTTTTGTTTAGGTTTTCAACTTGTTTTAATTGTTTTACTAATGTTTTTATCATAATTTGATGCTCAGGGAAAGAGAAAAGAACCAATTACACAAGAGAAATTAGTTGTGGATATGGTGGTTATAGTATTATGCGATGATGACATTGCATATACAAGTGACCCAACAAGCATGTGTAAAAAGAGACTCAAAAGCATCAATTTACAAATTCTTGTGCTTGTGATGGATCCGAATTCAACTGAAGAGAAAGAGGCAATGAGAAGTGAATTGTATCAGAGAGCGCATTTTATAGAAGTAAGAAACAAGGAATCTTTAGCTAGGATAATAGTTCAATAAAGCTTTATGTATTATACAAATTTATGGATCATGAACCAAAAAATATGTCTTGTTATAGCATTTTTTGAGACCTTGCCGAGTTGTTCCACCTGAAAAGGGTACTAGTGCAACTCCTATAGGTATGTGATTTCAATTTTCAACTATCAAAAGGGACATCATCAAAATCACCAATGCTTCTTTATTGTAGTCCATAAATAGTCAAAATTGTACCATTATTTTCTTCATGATTATTATTGACAGTTTTATATTATTGTTGTCATGTTTTTGATTTCTATATTTTAAAAAGATAATACATTGTATATATGATTATTTTCAGATCCTGATGATGTGCATACACCTCCTTTGATGAGGCTGGCTAGCATTTTGAGATTGTTGGCTATAGGATCAACAACAAGGAGGATGCAAACATCCATGTTTGTTGTAACTAGAGCTAGTAAATCTTTGTTTCGCTACATTTTGTTGTGTTAAATATGATTTGATTTGTACTTTCTTGTTCATTTGATCATAGTATGACATTGATTAAATTTATGTCTGTCTTACTTCCATGAGATCGTTGGAGGCATCATTGTTGATGGCCAAGAAAGATATGATTCTCTTAAAATTGTATAAGCTTTTGGGCACTTTAAAATTGTAATTATTTACAGTGTAATTGTAGTTTAATTATCCATAACTCATTTTCGACTAATGATCACATGATGATTTTGCAGGAAATGATATTTCTTATTAATTTTATTATTATTTAACATTGAAGGTATTTGGGCCCACATTACATAAAAGGTATGTAGCTTCATATAATTGATAGAATATTTTTCTATTCATTCATTTGTTGTAATATATCAAGGTACATAGCTTGAACAAATTTTTTTATCTAACAATTTTATTTTTTGTTAAAAGGTGGAATGAGCAAGGCCCTAAATTAAAAGATCAACTCATAAAATCTCTAGAGGATATCTTTGGTCAAAATATTTTTAATAGAGTGAAATGGTTGAAAGATGGAGATCAAGGCTTTCGAGTAGGTTTAAAGATGGTTATAGTGAACATGGTAGAAGTTTTCAACACTTTGGAAGGTTTGAACCATTCAGAAGGCATGAAGGTATGAACTATTGGGGAAACAGAAATGGGAGCTAGCAAGGGGAAGGGAGAAACTTTCAAAAGAGGACTCAGTGGAAAAAAGTGGAACAAAAAAAGGTGGGGAGCTAGTAAAATGATGGAGAAATGACTCATTTCAATAGACAGAGAAGCCATCCAATGCAAAGGCTCACATCTTTCAATATGGGGGGAAGTGCATTTTGGAGAGATTGCAAAGAGAATGAGGAAATCACAAGTTTTAGTGAACTAGGAGAAGCGGTTAATTGAGGAATAACAAATGGTGAGGTGTACAGTGGAAAGGGTTGTGTTAGATAAGGAGACTATGAAGGAGCAAAAGGATCTTTTGGAAAAGAATGCTTTCTTTTTTAAATGGGTAGGACCATGGCCTGCAATAGGGAAGGTAAAAACTTGGTGTGATGAGAAATGGGGAAAGGTGAAAGACTTCAAAATATTGGAGAATGGGTTTTGTATGGTTACGGTGGACATGGCCCAAGATAGAGACTAGATCCTAAACGAGGGGCCATATTTCCTAGAAGGGTTTGGTTTTTACATGAAAGCTTGGGTTCCAAATTTTGACCCCACAACGGAAATAATAAAGCAATTTCCTATATTCATAGGACTGAGAAACCTTCCTCAAGAATATTGGAATGAAAATTTTTATAAAAATATTGGAGACAAACTAAGGACATTTATTAAGGTAGTGGAAATAGTGGATAAGGAAACTCTACAAATGTTTCCAAGAATATGCATAATGTGGAATGAGTGTCACCCTATACCTAAAATAGTTGGGATTTTTTCTGAGGGGGAGGTTTGGAGGAAGCCTTTGTCTATAGAAGAAGGTTTGATGGTGTGTAAGCATTGTCTATGTGAAGATCATGATAAAGATAAAGAAAAATGTAGCAAGAGGGTCAAAAAAATGGGGAGGATGAAATGTTACCAAATAAGATAGTAGAGATGGCAATAGCTAAAATAGGGGTGTTGGAAGATAAAGAGATAAGCGTAAGGGGGGTTGTTGCAAAAGTGGAAAATGTTATGATCTAAAAAACTAGAGAAAATAATTTTCAAGTGAGAGAAAAGACAGAGGTTGAAAAAGTGGTGAATGAGCAAGGGGTAATTTCTAGTGAGAATATGCAGTAGAACATCCAGGAAGAGAAGGAGGGTTTTTTGTCTCTCAAACTAAAGATATGGAAGGATATGGGAGCAGTGTGGGTTTTCTATGGATGAGGGGGGACATACAAGTGGGGGAAAACTCAAGTGGGAGGGAAGATCAATTGGTAGCTATTACGAGCAAGGAACCCCAAAATTTTTGAAGTAGTGTTTATTGGGAAGTGGAAGAGGAAAAATGGAGGGGGAAGCACAAAAGAGAGTTGAGGAAGAAGAAGAGTATAATATTGTTTCAAAGGAGGAAGAGGATAGATGTGAAGTGGAGGTTTTTAAAGATATTTAAATTTCCCCAATTAGAAACTTTAAAGGAGGCTATGGAGCCTCAATCTTGGATGAGAGCTCGAATGAGAAAGAATTGGATGGAGAGGATATGTTAGAAGAGGATTACTTGGGTTTGGAGGAGAAGATGGCTCTTAAAGAAAAATGAACCCTAGAAAAATCAGAAAATAAAAGGCATAAAGTTCAGGTGGGAGAAAGCCAAAAGAGATGCAGGAGAACACTAAATGCTCCGATCCAAATTGCAAGGAGTGCAAGAGTCCAAAGTAAGATGAAATTGGGAAGGGGGAAAAACCCCTCCCGAAAGGGATAAAGATCATATTGTGGAATGTCAGGGGTTGTAATGTCCCTGACAAGCTTTGCTTGATCAAGAGGCCTTGATCAAGCAAGATCGGATGTGGTTCTATTTCAAGAGAAAAAGATAAAAGTAGAGGATGTGGAAGGTGTTAAGAAGAAATTTGGGAAATGGAAAAGTGACTGGGTAGCTATATAAGGAGCTTTGGGTGGAATTAGTGTGTTATGAATTGGAAATTTGGTGATGTCGAGAAAAATTGGCAATGGATCAAGATAAGTTCAAAACAATTAGGGACAGAATTCAATGTGATCAATGTGTATGGGCATGTTCAATATAGGGAGAAAATAGAGTTATGGAAATATTTAACAAAGGTTTTAGAGATTTTGTGAGATGAAATCACAATCTTGGGTGGGGATTACAATGCTATTCTCTATCCTGGGGAGAAAAAAGCAGGGAAATGTTGGAGATTGACAAAGCAGGGAAACTTCTCAACCTTTGTGACTCGGAATGGGTTAGTGAGCATCCCCTATACAAAAGGTGAATTCACATGGAATAATAGAAGACCAAGGTTTGTGAATATTGCAGAGAAGTTAGATAGGTTTCTCTTAGGGGGCAACTAGACATAGGTGGAATGGATGGTAGAAGAAAAAATTTTACCTATCCATGGTTCGAATCATTTTCCAATAAGTTTGAGAATTTAGGAAGAGTCTTCCCCAGGCAGATACCCTTTTTGAAGCAATGTGGTTGAGGGTGGATGGTTTTAAAGAGATGGTTGAACAATGGTGGAAAGATGTCTCTCCTTGGGAAGGTAATAAAGCTTTCAAAATATTTAAAAAGCTACAGCATATCAAAGGGGAGTTGAAGGTTTGGAATAGAGAATCCTTCCAAAATATCTTCAAGAAGAAAGAAGAGTTGGAACTATCATTAAAAAAAATTAAATGAAGGAATCTTGATGCATGGTATGAGTGAGGTGGACTTCCAAGAAGAAAAGAAGTTAAAAATGGAGTATAAAGAAATCCTATTAAGAGAAGAGGTGTATTGAAGGCAAAAAATCAAGAGAAACATGGCTAAAAGAACGTAACGGAAATACTAAGTTCTTGCATATTTCAGTCAAAGTGTGAAGAGCACATAATAAGATTTTCTGCATTGAAAACTTAGAAGGAAGGATTGTAAATGACCTAGAGGGGATTAAGAAGGAGGCCATATATTTCTTAGGCTAGAGGATGGAGGGTGGGATATAAAGGGGGAAGTCTTGGAGTATATCCCAAAGTGTGTTCCAAAGACGCAGAATTTAATGTTATTTGTTGAAGTTACTAAAGAAGAGGTAAAAAGGGCTCTTTGCGGGTTAGGCAAGGATAAAATCCCAAGTCTGGATGGCTTTATAGGAGGTTTTTTCAAATTATTTTGGGACTGTTTGGGGGATGAAATTTGGGAAGTGGTAGAGGAATCCAAGCAAGGAGGGTTCGTTTTAAAAGACCTAAACAATACCTTCATAGGTTTAGTGCCAAAGAAAGAAGCTTGTAGGACTTTTGAGGATTATAGGCCAAATGCTTTATGTAACACTTTGTACAAAATCATCTCCAAAGTGATTGCAAACCGGTTAAAATTGGTTCTAAATGAAGTCATCTCAAAAAAACAGAGTGGGTTTGCACCAGGAAGATCTATTTTTAAATGTGTGATAATAGCCCATGAAATGATTCATTCTATAAGAGTAAAGAAGTTAAGAAAAATAATTGTGAAATTAGATATAAGGAGACCTTATGATGAGGTGAATAGGAGTTTTTTGTTCAAATTTTTTAATAAGTTTGGTTTCAATGAAGAATGGATTAGATGAGTTAAAGGTTGTTTGAGCTCTGTTAGATTCTTAGTTTTAGTAAATGGTAGCCCTCAAGGTTTCTTTGAGTTATAAAAAGAAATAAGACAAGAAGACCCATTGTCTCCCTTTCCATTTATCATTTTAGTAGAAGTATTGGGAAGACTAATTAGAGAAAAAAAAATTAGATGTTTGTGGAAAGGGGAGAAAGTAGAAAGGGGAGTGGATGTTATTTCTCATTTGTAGTTTATGGATGGCACTTTTTTAAGAAGGGAAGCCTCAGAGAAGGAATTCATAATGATAAAAAGGACTTTGGAGAAATTTGGAAAAGTTTCAGGGAAAAAGATTAATTGGGCAAAATCAAAAATCTTCTTCTTTAATACCCCTGTTAGTAAAAATGTGGCAATTTGCAAAATACTTAATATAAAGCAAGGTTTACTTCTAAGTAGATATTTGGGAATTCCATTGTTTCAAGGTAGAAATAAAAGTAATGTGTGGAAAATTTTAGTAGAGAAGTGTTTTTAAAAAATGAAGGGTTGGAAGGGTAAATGGTTGTCATCGGCAGGAAGAATTTTAATGTTAAAATCAATAGTGTATGCAGTTCCAATCTTCTCAATGATGTGTCTTAAAATCCCAAAAAAGGTAATTATTGGTGTGGAAAAGCATATGCAAAGGTTCTTTTGGAGTGGTGTAGGGGATAGTAAGAAATGGCCTTTGTTAAAATGGGGAAAAAATAGCATACCAAAAAAGTATGGGGGAGTTGGAATTAGAGATTGGAATCTTATATGAATATTGCCTTGGGAGCTAAATTAGTATGGAAGATGGTGATGGATGCTGACCAGATTTGGACAAAAATTCTAAGGAAATAATATTTGGACTCAAATGAAGAAATAAGGATTTTAATAGTCCAAACTCCTATGAAGGGGTTGACTATTTAAAACTTCATTCTATCTTGTAGACATGTCATAATTGACCATATTTTGTGGGTGATCGAAGATGGAAATCAACCAAATTTTTGGGAGGATTCTTGGAATGGTCATAAAATTTTAGATGAGGAATGTCAGGAGAGAGATATGAAACAAGAATTATGTGATTTATGGGGAAGGAAAGTTAGTGATTATGTAATTAAGAAGGAAGGAATCCTAGATAAGGTGTGGGAATGGAAGGATTGGAGGGTGGAGGGTTTTTCTCAGAGACAGCAACAATCTCTTAAGGATCTTTTCACTCGAAGGAAATTTTGTATTATTGCAAGAAGGGATAAGATAAGCTAGTGTGTTGCAGCATCAGGTAAGTTCTCAGTTAAACTTTGTTATGAATTAATAGCAAATAGAAAAGATGTTTATTTTGAAGCTGGTGATTTATGCTGGAATAAAAAAATTTTGCCAAAGGCTGTAACATTCTCATGGTTAGCTATTCAAAGCAGAATCCTGACTGGTGAAAGGAGGAAATTAGGATTTCATAGACCCAAAAAAAGGTGTAATGTGTAGTAAAGAGGAAGATACTATGAATCATCTTTTGTTAAATTGTGAGATTGCAACAAAATGTTGGAGTCGTGTTCAAGGTAAGTTGGGTCGGAGAGGACCTTGAAGTTCCTCTCTAATGGACTTCTTCATTACATGGCCAAGCATGAGTAAATAAAATATGTTCAAATGTGTGTGGAGGTTAACCCCTTCAATTGTTATATGTGAGGTGTGGAAGGAGAGGAATAGGAGAATTTTTCAAGAGGTGACTGAAACGGTGGAACAACTTGTGTGAAGGATTGATCACTTGATAGAAGAAGTAGTAAGTGCGGCAATGTTGAAGAAATATTTTCTAAAAAGTGTGTATAGGAGAGTTGATAGAGCTATCCAAAAGGAATGGCTTGGGATCAAAATCAGACAAGTTGGAACAAAGGGAAGGAGCTTTACAAAGCCAAAACAAAGAGAAAAAGCAAGATAGGAAGCTCCAAAGGAAGGATGGGTTAAAGTTCATTTTGATGGGGCTGCAAGAAGTAATCTTGGTAAATCAAGGGCAAGATGCATAGTTAGAGATTGTTGTGGGGAGACAATGGCAATAGGAACAAAAAGACTACCTAATGGCACTAATAATGAAGATGAATTCCAAGCTGCACTCTTGGCAACAATGTGGCAAGAAAGTGGAAAGTGTTAAAGTAGTGTTGGAAGGCGACTCTATGGTAGCGGTGCAAGCTTTGAGAAGGAACCTAATCTCATCTCGACACTTACGAAATTTATTATTATGTGATAATCAGGAGCTAAAATTGTTGGAGGACTTTAAAGTATATCATGTTTATAAGGAAGCGAATAGGGAAGCAGATCAACTGTCAAAGTGGATGGAAAATTGTTTGGTAGAAGGCTCAGATTGTTTTGAATGGTGTAGCCATTGGGAGGGAGTGTTGGAGGATGATCGATGTAAAGGTGAAATGAGTTTCAAAAAGGTGTAAATGACTAAGTCAAGATTGAAGTGGAAAAGGACTGTCAGTAAAAGTAAGGTTGTAAGGTTGGAAAAATTGGGTAATGAAAGTCGAAGGATGCCTTTTTTGGGAGGAAGAATGGCGATTGGTAGAATTAGGGAAATTTCATAGAGCATAGAGAATGGCTACTTACAAGTCATGAGTGAATTTTCATATATACACAGGAATTTTGAGGAGCATATGCCAATTTTAGAATGATTATCGAGAGAAGATGTAAATGATTGCAGTTGTCAAACATGAGCAAAAAAAGGACAGATGGAAGGAATGTTATAAGGTTTATGTGTAATCCTATTTAGGTTGAATTTGTTATGTAAATGATCTATAGAGTGTAGAAAAGGAGAAAGAAGTGTATAGGATAAAAGGTTATAGGGGAAGTGATGATAACTTAAGTTGTAATAGGGGTGAAAAAGCTAGCAAAGATGGCCTTCATATGTACTTATGTAAGTTTTTTATATTAATAAAGAAATATTATTACCGACCCAAAAAAATTAACCGATTCGAAATTCTTAAAAAAGCTTGCAAACATCTAAAGACTATGAGAGACCAATACAAAAGGGCTCTAAAAGTCAACCCAAAGTACGAGTGTCCTCCTATGGTTCCAGAGTTGGAGTAGAATGAAATCATTGAAGATGCAAAGGAGATAAAACTAAAAGATAAAGGAATTAAACCACCACCCGAAAAAAAGAAGGTATGTGGTAGTATTAATGTAATTATGCACAAATTAGTGATCATTATATTTATATAATCTAACATATTTCAAAGTTTACATATATAGGTTGTAGGACAAATCAAAGGCTACAAAAGCTAGAAAAGATAAGGTTGGTCAACACCATCTTGGCTCCGGTGGATATATGAAAATTTGCTCATGACTTGTAAGTAGCAGTAAATAAAATTTTGTATTAAATTTTTTATATAAAATTAGAAATAAGCAAATACATTCAATATTGACGATATTATATAAAAAATGCAAAACATTGAATTTAATAAAACGTCCGCAGAAGAGGACAAACAAATTGGCTTCAAGCAAGGCTATAGAGCAGTGGTTGCCCACCACCACACAAATTCTAGTTGCCAAAGAGATGTAGAAGATTTTAGTGCATCGGTTGACACACGGGTAAATATGCCCAATGAATAATAACTACAATTGAGAACTTAATGAGAAAAAATATGTTTGATGTTAATGTCAAACAATGACAACAATATGCATGACATTTCACTACAACCTTCTACTCCTAGCATAGATCCTACTCATGATGACGAAGGCACAGATCCTACACATCATGAAGGCCCTGATGTGTATCACAATGATTGAGGTATATGTTCAATTTATATTAAAAATTAATTATGTAATTATTAAAAAAAATTTAACATCTTAAATTACAATTGGTGTAACCTTTATGTGATAATTTTTGAGTATGCAAAATGCCATGGTGACGAAGTCGAGGACGATGTTAGTGTTGAGCATGTTGAGGTTGGGATTGAACAAAATGTGATAGTAATAATGTGGTACTACTAGGTAAAGAAAATTCAATGTTATGTTCTTTAGATTAATGAAATGCTTATAACATTTTTAAAAATGTTTAGAATTAAACCCATTTATTTCCTATTGCAAGGGTGCATCAACCTTGTGCTCAAAAAAAGAAGAGGAAGCCTCATGTCATAAGACCAAAATCATGAGAGACATGGGAGAAGGTCGAAGACAGTCACGATGTGCCTATTAGTTTTTATCTTCGACAAAAGAAATGAATGTTAAAAACCTTGTTTGATGATGAATATGTTGATGATTTTTTAATTTATGTTGCTTATTAATGAAATTTATGGCATGTTATTGAATATTGTTATGTGATTATAATGATTGATGTGTTCACAAATTATTGATGAATGTTTATATGTATTAATGAATTATATGTCGTGTTAATGAACGTTATGTAATTATAATGATTGGTGTGTTCACAAATTATTGATGAATGTTTATACGTATTAATGAATTGTATGTCATGTTAATGAATGTTAACTAATTACAATGATTCAATGATACAGTTTTTAAATAAATAAATGAATGAATGAAATACTTACTTAGATGTTAATGGGGAATTCAGAGCACTTATAGGGGGGAGAGGCCAAATGACCTTCCACCTTCACGTGGTTGGCCTTGTTAAGTAGATAGATAAGATAAGATAAGATAATTTTATTAATGTCCAACAAAAGACCACAACATGGGTCTATGGGACTAGAAGCTTACACCAAGAAGAAAGCAGACAAATGGAGCACCAAACAGTGTCCAAAAAAGAACAAGTACAACAAAAGAAGAAGAAGAAAGTAGGAGACATCACTAAAAAGATTAGGTATCTGTCATCACAGGGAAAAATTCCAATAGCGACTAATATGTGCAGCTACCAAAGGCCCTGTGATGAAGCTGAGTGCTACGAGAGGAGTGTCACTGGTGAAGAGATCCCCTGCGAGGTCTCATAGATCTAGAATGGCCTGTGTTAGGGAAACTATACGGTCGCTTCACACCTCGAGCTGGAGTAAAGGGCAAGAAGGTGGTCATAATAAGTTGTGCTTGGGTCTAACTCCTTGGAAATGATAGCTATAAAGTATGGTCATGAAGTTGTAAGGACTCATCGAGATAGAGCACAATGCAATGTTGATATATGTACCTAAAAAAATCTAAAAGGGATCTACAATCTCTAAACAGACAACAAAATCTCCCTCTAATCTCATAGTATATGGGCATGTGAAAAGGAAATGGATCTCAGATTCTACCTCTATTAAGGTACAAAGTCTACGCACCCGATCCTCTCTAGTAATATGGTGATCGACTTGGATCCGAAGTCTGTGTGAGCCCACCCTGAAGGAGCCAAGGGAGATACGAGAGGCATGTATCTAGTATTTGTGTAAGTACTTAGGTCATACAATTATCTCATCTCGAATATCTAAGTGCTCGTCCTAGGAAGTTATCCTCGAACGTAGTCCCCTTGGAGGATCCACCTAGGTCTGTATGATATACTGCCCATAAATGTCAAGTCTAACATGCTCGTTCAACTCCTGCAGAGAGGGGAGTAAATGAGTAGGAGCATCCAATGAGAAATGGTAGGGAGGGAGATAGTCAATGTCGATACCAACTGAACTCAGCAGGATAGTAGCCTGAGCATACCAACAACAAGCTCTAGTGGTTGGATCGGAGTCTGCAATAGCAACTGAGGAGCAATAGGCTAAGCGTATTTGTGTTGGCCTTCAGTTGAGTCTACAAAGCCACAAAGATAGTAGAGGAACCAAATGAGGTCAAAAATGGTTGCAAGCTTGAATGGGTGAGCTCCAAACTCAACCAAAAATAATTTTGTGGGGGGTAGATCTATGACATCTGATAATCCGACGGAGGAGTAGAGTATGGGTACACTCAATCATGGCCCAATCTAAGTCTAAAAGGGAAGGACCCCAAACCACCAAACCATAGAGCATTGTGGATCATACTAAGGAATCCAAGAGGGATAGCTTAGACAATGTGTCCTAAAAGCGGTGTCTGAAGCATTGTCTCTCGAGCATGGCGAGGGAACCTAACCCTTTACTGATCTGAGGCTGAATGGTTGGTCTCAATTTGAAACGAGATCCAAAAAACTTAACCCCAAGGTATGTGTAATATGATCTAATCTCAACTTCCTGACCTTGGAAATGAAAAGGAGATGTGAGGTCTTCAAACTATTGAAGACCATAACATGATTCTTCTCAAGGTTCACAACCAGTTTTCTTATATCACAAAAAGATGCAAGTCTATCCAAAAGCCTCTAAAGACCATCAGGAGAAGAGGCAAGAAGAACCACATCAGCAAAGAGGAGGATGGAGATCAATACCTAGTGTAGATGACAACCATCATTGGGAAGCGAGGGGCTGCTGAGAAAAACCTCAAGCTCATCAATGTAGATCCTAAAAAAGGTGGGTGAGAGAGGGCAACCTTGCTTCACCCCAATGGTGCTTTGGATAGGGACGGAAAGGCCCTCTGTAGTCCTAATTCTACCAATCATTGTCTCATATAACCTCATGATAATCGTCAGCAAGATCTCAGAAATACCAATATCTCTGAGTCTCTGAAAAAGGGCCGCTCTAGGGATGGAATCAAAATCCTTACGAAAATCCACAAAATAGCAACAGACTTTCTTCGAGTGGTTTTGAGCCTCCTCGATAATTGCCCACAGTGTAAAGATTATGATCCATGGTCCACTAGCCTGCCCTAAATCCTGCTTGACCCTTAGCCCTGCGATTCCTCCTATCAAGCACACTAGATAAGATAGTATTCAATGTAATAGCATAAATTTTGGCAAATGTATGCCCAATCATGATGGTCCTCTAGTTTCTAGGATCAGAGGCTAGCCCAGAGTTATGGATCGAGTGAATAATGTGTCTCGACCCTGAGTCTGGAAAACCAAAATAAACCACTTTATTAAAGAGTGTAGAGAGATAAGGGCCCAGGATTGTGGTACCGAGCTTGAAGAGCTCAGCCTAAAAACCCTCCTCATCAACTGACCTGTTGCATCTCATAAGTCTAATGGCCTTGTAAATGCTAGAGGTGGAGAATAAGTGACAATGGGTGAGTG
This sequence comes from Cupressus sempervirens, assembly GCA_028749045.1. NCBI lineage: Eukaryota > Viridiplantae > Streptophyta > Pinopsida > Cupressales > Cupressaceae > Cupressus > Cupressus sempervirens. The sequence goes on along the minus strand of CM053783.1, from coordinate 470,488,911 downwards.
GGTCGGGAAGGGGAGTGAGCTTGCCCACGATGTCATACAATGTAGAGACATAGGAGGCAAGGAGGTGAAGGTCTAGGGTGGACTGGGGTTGGCTACACCAAGGGAACATGATGTGCCAAAACAACTCGGGATACTAAATAAGCGTGTCACGGACGGTTCTTTGTGAAGCAATAAATAATCATTTCTTATGGTGAAGAAAGCATTGGCAAGAGAGTAGTAAATTGGTGAAAGCAGGGGAATGAGTATCAACAACCAAGCACAAGGAGCGGTGGAAAGTTTTACAGGCATCATCAAACCACTGGTTCATGGGACAAATATTTCGTCAAACAAATCTAGTAGTGCTAGGAATGGAGCGATGGGGGATAGAGAGAAGAATCAACTCCCAAATCACGGTAGCTAGTGAGTGAAACATGGTGGACACCTGATTGTGATCCGTTAAGCTAGTGGGGCAAAGGAATCTTCTCAAATAAAAAATGAAGAGGTCTTGATCACTATCCTCAAAACAGGTATGGGGGCAGATTTGGGTAGGGTGATTAGAGGTGGGTGGTAGAGGGTGGGAAGAAACATGAACTAAAAGGCTAAGGAGGGCATGATTAGCCAAGGGAAGATGGGAGATAGTAAAGTTTTTGGATGGAGGGGAAGAAAGAAGCAACAATGAGGATATAATCAATCACACTCGCACCCCCACTATGAGGCCAACACGTAAAAATCTTAGAACCCGAAAAGCAAAGAGGTCGTTCAAAATCACCAAGTCGAAGGACTCATGGAGCTGGAGAAGGTGGCGACCATAAAAAGTTAGAGGTCCACTATGATCCTCGGACAAATGTTGAAATCCCATATTTAGTAAAATCCCTCTCAGTAGTACAAATCAAGTCGGACCCACGCTCATACTGGGGGGTTTGGAGATCTTTATTCCGTGCATTAAAATCTCCTAAGATGATGATGTCACCCACAGCCCCAAACATGGAGATGCTCTCAAATAGGTCTGGAAAAGGGTTCATGTCCTCAACACTATGAATGGCATAAAGTGAGGAAGTTGACAGAAAGTAACATACGGCAATGAAGATATCTCTTTGGTGGCGACTGGTGCCTCCAACCTAGATCCACATAAATGTGGCATGAATGTCAGAAAGAACCAATGTGGTAGTACTGAACAAATCATCTCTAATCAAACAAGAAACCCCATCAAAACCACGCACACTACCTGAAGCGCAGACCTGCTCTCTGCAAACTGAAAGCCACTAATACCCTGTGTAACCTAGAAGGGGTTGAGCAAGACTCTCATGAGTCTCGATAACAACTAGCAAATTAGTATACCCAACTACATCATGAAGTAAGCTTGGCAAAGACCACAGGAAGTCATTACCATTCCAACAGTTGACAAGCAGATAGCCAATGGAGGGCTTAGACTTGCCCAACTGTTGGTGCTCAGACTGTCATTTGGCTGGGATATGTCTCATAGCCCAACACTTGGGAGGTGAGTCATGAATAACTACTTTTAGATTTCTTACTACTGCCCAGTTTCCATTACTCCTTGCTTCTACCACGAGACTCCTAGAGTGCTTTAGTTCAACTAGTTGTGATTTTGTGAGGTCCTCATCAAGAAATATCTTTGTGGGAAGAAGGAAGAGCTTCTTCTTTGCCCTGAGAGCTTGTAGTCGATCAACTAGTGAGAGAAACCTAAGAAAAAGGGTGTCACGTGTCCAAACCATGCTCTGTCTAATGTAATATCGGAAATACCCAATTGCTCATTGAGAAATGAGTAGCTTGTGAGGAGAGGATCAATGGAGGATGAAGGAAGACCTCTAACCTGAAGGTTGAGTTCCCTAAAGCACCTAACTCAGTCTTCTGCCAACTTCTCTTGGACAACTTTTTTGACCTCGAGCAGAGGCATAGTGTTGGATTTTTTGCAAGTGGAGGCCCGAGATTTAATTTGCTACTCTATTTCAATCAAGAGAGATGTTTGTTTATAAACAAGCTCGGTCTACTTGTCCTTGAGGTTTCTAATATCCCTGAAGTCTTCAATAATGGAGCTGATATCTTTTGTAATGCATGTTGTTTGTGTGGTAAAACTTTCAAAGAGGTCTTGGATGCATGAAGAATTAGCCACAACATATAGGTTCAAGTCATTTAATGATTGAGATAGGGAGTGAATAGTGTCTAGGACAGTTTGGTTCACTGATTCGACCTTCTGCAACTGTAGTAAGAGACTTGGGAAACTGCCAAGAGAAAGAATTGTGAATTTCAGAGCTACATTATCCTTCTCTAATAATGTCAAGCGGTCAACTATCTGTTGTAATGTTGCTAGATTGGGTGGGGGGTCCATGATTCAAAACAATATTAAGTAGTATATGAATAAACAATACTAATCCATATTGTCAAACAGTTCTCATGCAATTTGGTCTTGATATCAGGGTACCGTGGATAATCTGCTTACTGAGGTATATTGTCAAACACTTGGTCTAGCATACCAGCACCCCCACAGTATAAAGGCGTTTGATCATGATAGGGGCTCACGACAAGGACTCCTTTGCAACTCCACACCTTTCTTGCATATGGCACGGTTTCTTGTTTGTTCACTGCAGGGAGAGAGGATTACGTCATCCCTGAGACAAATGGCTAAAGTAGAAATCTTCCCAATTACAAATCAAATGGATCCAATCTCCTGGAACACAAATTTTTAGATTAGGATTAGGCAACCGCAGCCACCGTCTAAACTAAGATGCGATCTTAATCTAGATGAGAAAAGAAGGAGCACGACGACCATGACGAGGAAGTATCACTGAAAATGTCGATAAGATGAAACCCTAATCTACCTATGCAAGAGAAAGTTTCGGTCCCTCATGCAAAAGAAACCCTCGGCTGCCTGTGCAAGAGAAACCTTCGGTCGCCCGTGCAGAAAAAACCCTCGACCCATTTGCAGGTTTTCCTGTATGAAAGGATTCTCAAAACCAAGTGAGGCTCAAACTAAACCTATAAAAACTAAACACCAATATATGGTCCCATCATCGAGTGGATGGAGAACTTTGCCATAGTCTAACGACTGTCATTTCATTGTGTGATATTCCTTTGCATTTAGGAGGGGAAACTTCCTTGTATATATTTTAAGAATGAAATAGGAACATATAAACACATTATGCACTTGGTAATACTCTCAAAATCTTCTTTGTATATTGATAATTTAATTATCTTCTATTTCTATTTCGTAGGTATCTAAAGGAATCGAAGCAACTCTTAAACTCTTCATTGCATCTGCATCAGACACTTTGTTTTCTATCTGTGAGTTGATCCTGTTAGTGAACATATTCAAGAGAAATTGGCAATTAATATGTTGGATATCCTTTACTATTTATGTTTCAAAGAAAAATGAAAATAGTATGCTTGAGTGGACCAAATTAATGGAGATAGTATCAAATGTTAACTGTGTCAATCTCTTGGTTTCAGGCAATGCAAAAGGAGGCCCTAGTTCAATACGCAATCTCAATTGATATGCATAGGATATCAAGTGGAACTGATATATGCAACATGTTTGCATTTTTCATACAGGTCATTAATGTAAACAGGGTGCATTTTTTTAGCTCCACCTATTGTCCATGCATATAGAACATTGATGCATGTGCATTCTCGACTTAGAGTGGTTGAATCTTATTTTGGATTGGGGGGAGAGAAGCCAAAGACATATGGATGCTTTAGTGGCTACAGACAATTCTAAATTTTGATGTTATCAAAAGTAATGTTTTGTTTCCTTTGTTGAAATGTGTCATGCCTTCATTCACTAAAATTGATCTTTCCTAATTGCAACCATATTGGTAACATGTTGATCTTAGCCTTCTTAAAGTTGTTTGTATAACAATATTGATCCTAATACGCATGTAGCACACTCAACAATTCAACAAAACAAGAACATATCTTGAAACTTTTCAACACTTTTGTAATCCTAATTGATCATGATTTTGTTGTATTTGGTTGCAAGGTACCGAGCAACATAACTAGATGAGAAATTGAGATTGTAGGGTAAAGAAAGCTTCTCTCCATCATTTAAGGGTAATTCTAGGTAAAAATTGAATCTATTTATGGTTTGAATCTAGAAGGAAAGTATCGATGACAAAAAAAAAATTAAGGTTCTAGTGTAATGTTGTTTTGTTACATGTTTGGTGCTAAATGACGAATGTTATTTACTTGAACCTCTCTTGCTCATGAATTTCTATTTTTGCAAATAATTTATGTATTTCTAAACATATCCCAACCATTCTCTTTTTAGAATTTGTACCTCTCTAGTGGTTAGCATACAAAGGCAATAGGTATCTTGCATCTAGAACCTTTGTTTGATTTTCATAGTCATCATTTTGGCCTAGAAAAATACAAAAACATAGCTTGCATATCTTAGGGAGAGTTATTTTTTGAATTAGAAGGAACATTTTTCATACATCATTCCTTTAGGGTTTGTTTGGTTAGTGGAATCTTTTTAGTTTAAACTAATTGCACTTGTTAAGTTCTTCAATGTAATTCCCCTACTACAATTAAGAGACATTAGGTTAATTTCTTACCAATATTATTCCTAATATCATTGTTAAGGCTTGATCTAATATAAGGATTTTGATTTGTTCTTTAAGAATTCTATAACTTAATTCAAAAACCTTCTTGGTTGATGTCTTTTTTTGAATAATCTCATCTACTTTCCATGTATTTGTCTTTATTCAAGCCTCCCAGGAATATCACCCATCATTGCTAAGAAGATAAACCAAGAATAATCCCGAAGTTGGCATCTACATCATTTATATCCACTATATTAACATATCAAATATATAGGCTTATTATAGAGTGATTGGTATAAGTCTGAATATAAGTTTAAACTTCATACAGTAGAAGTAAATGCTTTGAGATGGCAACAATATTTTGGAAATGATTTTATTATTATTGCATCAATATTCTCCATTTGCAGATTATACATAACGTATGCTTATTGAAGCCAAATTCCATTTACTTCCTAGAGGTACTTGGTAAATCTAATCCCCCATTCCATGCTAGAGATGGATGTTTCAATGCCTATTGAGTTCATGTATCGTTGACCATAACATGTGTGACCTTATATGTCATGCTTGCTTATTGCAATTATCTCTATTTTCTGAGTATGAGATATTCATTCTTTTAACATATAATATTCCCGTCAAAGCTTTATATACAACTTAGGAAAGACCCCTGAAGCATTTATATATTATAGAAAATAATGATCTGCATCACATATTATAAGTCAACATGTATGTTTTTATTCCCTCGAGTAGGCAGTCTACTCGTCTTCTCCCTAATCTCCTTCCAATTCGATGTTTGTATTGAATGTTAGCTATCTACGTCAAATTATATTAGGGCTAAGTTGGATTATATCACCTAATAGGGAAAACGTTGGATTGATGTCATTAATTTCTACTATGGTTCTGAGTTTAATTATGTTTATCTTCTCATCTCATTCGATATCTTTTCACTTACTACTGAGTCAAATGTGTGCACTCCAGATCTGTATGTCCACCTGGATTGAGCATAGCCTTAGATCAATTTCAATATAGGGATCACATTTACTTCCAACACTTGCTGACTAGGATCGTTTTTCTTGTTGTTGTTTTGCTCCTCCATAATACCTTGGAACTTGGAATAATCAAAGAAGTCAATCGATGATCTTCTCCTTATTCCAATTGGATAGAATGTTATTAAGGTTGCTCAATTGTAGCAATATGTAAAGGATAATATTGTAATATTAAAAAATATCCAGCTGATCCCCCCTTGAAAAGAGTTTGAATCCCATCTTATATCTTGCAAAGATGCGAAAAGACGCACACCTCCAAACATAGATTGGTTGGTTATAAGTGGGTGTTATAGACAATGTTTAAATAAGGATAAGTTATCAATTATTTGTAAGATACAAATTCCCACATCATCTACCCTTACCAATGTCATTGTTCAAAACTCAACTCCTTAAACATCAAGCACTCAAACTTTGATCAGTCCATCAATTGTTAATCATATTGCAAGGTCCAACTTCTGATCTCAATCATCGTTTTTTATCACACTCTCATCATGAAACATCTTGTCCTTCCCTATGTTCACACCCTTAGGTTGTTCAAAAAAATTATTTTCCATCCTTAATAGCCATTGACAACTACCATCACTATCAGCATATAGACAATAAAATGTGACTCTCTTTAGGCCTAAGGATGTTACTTGTGACATACCCTTGAACTAATATCTGATACTAAACCCCCAATAGCATCCTTAACTTTGCCAAACTTATGACAGTCAACTAAACATGTGGAACACTCACCTATCAAACTAGAAAATGTATTCCCCAACTCTTAAACCAATAGGGACACTTACTCCCCATAGACCAACAATTACCTTACCTTGGATCACCAAAGAAATAGGATTCTTACACTCCTAATGCTGCTAGCATGACATTCACCAATTACCTTGGATCACCAAACAAATAGGATTCATATGAAGAAGAAAAAAAATTACAAACCAGGGCTATCGTCAAAGTTTCAACAAACAGTAGTCGATCTATCGACGGTAGTTGTTATCAATGACATGGAAAAGTCGCCAAAATCTCATAGGATTTCGAAGACGTTTTGTCAATGTTTCGACAAGGCTTGTCATTTTATGAGATTCTGATGATGTTTTGTCAATGTTTCGACAAGGCCTGTCACCAATGGCATGGCAAGCTCGTCAATAACCACTCCTAATCATCGAAGTTTCAACGTTTTCTAGTTATGGTCTAACACTGCCTCCTAACAAAGATTAGGCTCATTTTTGGCAACGTTGCCTGTCGATAAATAGACAACCCTGGCTTTTATCAAAATTTTGACAAAATTATAATGACGAAATATTTTGACCATTGGCGGTCAAAGAATCGACCAACCCACGTAGAAAAATAGGTGCAAATTTACTATTGTTGAGTTTTAATCATAGTGCATCGAATTGGTGATTCTCTTTAATTTTCCTAAACTATTGTTCTTCAAACAATAATGTGATATATGACATCTAACAAGCCAATCTTAAGATAACAAAAAAAAATTATTTGGGCCATTCAACTTATGGAGTTCATGCACAAATTCATTTTCTAAGTCCGGTACTTAGTCAAGAACATTCTAAACGCTCATAATAGATATTTTATATGATCTGTTATTTGTACACTATGGGAAGGATGAGCAGTAGCACGATGATTATGGTCATGCAACATTTTTTTGTTTGTAGGAACCAATTGTGTAACAACAGTGCCATTTACAATTTTGAAAATCAAGATCTAATGAAAATAAGCATTTTTAATGCAATTGAATCAGTTGGTGAATATATTGATGTGCTAGAAGAATATCAAGAGGATCATGAAATGATTGTGCGAAAGACAAGATTTAGAAGAACCTAAAAACATGTATTTTCTTGACTCAAAAAATCAGTCCTGGTTTGGTGGGCATAACTCACAACCCCATCGTTGTTGGATCAGGCTAAATTTTTTATATTTTTGGCCAAATCTAATTCTCCAGATTTTCACCAGACCGTTTTGCCAAATTCTTTATGGATCAAAAGTAATGGGTAACTGAGTGTAGCACTATCAAAACTATCAGTGACAGTAACTAAATGATAACAGCACTCTAGGCAATCATCTATTTGTTTGATGAATTCCAATTTATGTGATTGGTGAAGTATAAGGAAAAATTATAGCCAAAGGAGTACTAAAAGGAATCCAAAATAAAGATGTTGTCGCCCAAATATGCCACCTATCCACAAACCCAATAAAATTTGTCAAAAAATGTTATTCACATGTTCATAAAAGATGTTATATGTCGAAGTGGGAAAGTGGTTAGGAAGAAATAAAAAGATGATGGGAATTAAGTAAGGAGCTTTTCAAGAATCAGTTACTGGAATCGAAAGGCAAAGGAAGGATGTTATTTATTTGAAAACATTCTTGATAAAGGGGTTCAACTTTTTCAGAGTGATCCTTGTGTTACAGGAGGAGATGTTCTTTTCAGGACTTTGTGATGGTAGGTGGGAAGATATAGTGTGTTTCATTTTCAGATTTTATTTTTTGTATGAATACAAAAGGTAGCCTTTTGACTGTCATCTTTTGTCAGAGGGCAGGTGCAATATATTTTAAATCTTCAAGGTTGAATATATTCATTTAAATCGTTGTTGATGATCTTTGTGTGAAGGCAGTTGTTTCTGATAAATCCCCATCCACTAATTGTTTTCGTGTACAAAGAAATCTTTAAATTTCATGTGTCCCATAATCTGAAATAAATTTTGATCTTTCCTTCAATCTGCTGATTGTAAGCATTGGGTTGGGAATCTTTGAGTTCTCAGTGTTTATTATCTATTTGTAAATTGTCATATCTGTCCCATTGTTTATGGATAGATGGTTGCTCGCCTTTTGTGCCTTCTGATTAAGGCATACCAGTGATTTTACTCTTTCCATATCAACGAGAGGGAACTATACCTTCGTACCAAAATTCAAAAGCTCTTGCACATTTCAATTGCAAGTGACTCAACTGTCAGTTGCAGATTGTGTCTTCGTGTTGCAGATTGTGTCTTCGTGTTTGGGCAATCAAGAGTCATTTTGAAAGGGTTTTGTTGAAAGACAAATCTGTTCCCTGACGCATCGTGTCCATTATAATTATGTTGGGAAGGGGTTAACTATTCAAAATAAACTATGCTGGTAATAACCATATATTTTGGCCCAGATATCAATCCCAACCTTAAATCCTTTAATTCATTTGATTCAAAGATTAAATTATTGGATATTTTTGTTGTTTTTTAAACTATAATATGAAGCTAAAAACTCAATTTCCGATACTGTTGAACCTAAGTATGTTCCTCTAAATACTAGGTACAACTGTTACAACAAACAATTGCCAACTACAACATCAATAATGGTTTGGGAGTTAATATTTAAGATGTTAATAGATCTCAAACTGCTCGACCTCCGACATCTAAGTCAATATGAAAGATAGAAACAGAAAGGCTTACACCAAAGAGGGGCATCAAACTTGCTTTCAAAGCTCAAGAAATAGTTCTTCGCAAGACAAACAATATTAGAAGAACACAAGTCAAATTCACATGATGCTACCGAAGGTCCTGCAGGAATGAAACATGCGCTAGTGAATCATACAATTCAAATATTGCAGAAGCGTGCAAAAGAATCCAAAAGAACATAAAAACTAAATGTCACATCCCATCATTTGAAGAAAACATTTCCTGAAAAATTGTTCTGATAGTTTTTCTCAACTGCCATTTTTTCATTTAAACTTTGTGAGTTGTACAAGATTAAAAATTATTCAAACCTCCATAAGTTGGCCTCGTATTGATTTTCTGGTATCCTGGCATCGTCTCTTTCCTGAACAATTACTATTGGAAAACTGAAAACACATACAAATGCCACAGAATAAACCATTGCAAAGCTTTAACACATTTGCCATAGGGCTATCATCATCATGTTTTTGGCCTGGGGTTACTAAACAGTTTTATCTAGCAGTTGTCATGTGAGGAACATAACAAAATAGACATTAACCATATACAAGAGATTATAAAAAACCATTTAATAATATATCACAATTAGGCTAACTACAGAAAGAAGTACAAAGGTATCCTTGCCTGCAGGATCAAACCCTACTGAAAATTGCCCATTAGTTGCACACGCCCTCTGCTTTAAAAATCATGTGATGGTTTTGAAGATAACATGAAACAAATGTAGAATGAAATCTCCATAGTTAATATTGCGGAGGATAATATGTTTGATGAGGTGGTGCAGGTGCTGGTGGTGGTGGACCAGGGCGATATCCTACATATTGTTGATATGGAGGTGGGGGTCCATAAGGAGGGCCATAGTAATGATGATATTGCCCCTCTTGAGGAGGCTGGGGTGCATAGTATGAATCACTTGAAGCGCCATAAAGATTTTGCTGGGAAGGTTGCCCTTCCTGGATTTCATTTGGTGCGCCTTGCTTACCACTGCCAGTGTCTGGAGCTGGAGCAACAGCTCCCATTCTCTGAGGATCCATGGATGGATAGAAAGCTCGTTCAGCGGGTGGGGGTGGAGCAGGAATGTTGAAGTAATGTAAAGATGGCTGATCCTGACTACTCTGTGGCGGTTCTTGACTCTGATGCTGAGATACTATAGATCTTGGAAGCATCCCACTATGAGAAATAAGTTTCACTGATTGTTCTCCCTGGTTTTCAACTTCTGGTTTAGGAACCTGTGGTTTCCCCCATAATAGCTTTAGCCTCAAGCCTTTAATTACAAGCTTGTTCGACAAATTTTCTGCTGCCTTCTCAGCCCCTTCCCTTGTGGTATATGTCACAAATGCACACGCTCGTTGCAAAACTAGTCTGATGGATTCAATTTCACCGTACCCATAAAACTGGTCCTTCAGATCATCCTCGGTAACTCTTTGATCAAGCCCACCAACATACAAGGTCTTTATACCCTCGTCTTCTGGAGGAGCAAGAGATGACATCTCACCAGCTTTATTCAAGAGCTTTGCTGCAACAGGATCATTTACTCTGCACAAGAAGAATTCATTACTACAAACCAATAGAAAAGACTCAATCCTACATAAACTGGCCACTGGCAACTATTTTCACATACATATTGGTCAAACATAAGCTTTCACCCTTTCTCTTCCTGTGCATTACTATTTTATTCAGACTGATGCACAGATGTATCGTCTATATCAATAAAATGGATTATTCAAAAAACATCTTTTATACATCATCTTGTGAAAATAAGCTCTATGATTATAATTAATGAAAATATTGATCATTTTCCTAATGGTATAACTATCCTTACCTTGAGGTAGTTGTCATTTAAAAACTGAAATGTGAACATTTTTGCTAATTTATTTTGTCTGAGTGATAGGAACACATGCTGAAATTAAAGGCCCTCATATTTTGCTGTCAATTGGATCGTTGGAAAGGGACAAACCAGGTAAATAAGGTGAAAAGAAGCGTCCAAAAAATGAGAGCAAAAAAACAAATTTAATGTCGGGTGGACAAGATAAAAATGTCATCAATAATGATGACGAGGACTTAAACAAGGATTTGAGACACATTAAGAGAGGTACACAGTACAAAATTCTGTCAAAGGAGGTTGTTTGGTATGTATTTTTAGTTATCATGCATATATGTGGGTTAAGGCAGAAGCCTATTAAATATTTTCTACTGTTTGAAGTGTTCAAATCTAATTCTCTATTTGCATTTAGACAATTTTGGGGAAAACTATGCCATGATCAACTACAAATCATGAATCATAAGCAACACAGAGAAAATTGATAAATTTAAACAAATTAATGACACCGTGAATGTGAGTCAAGATTTTTGAATTGGATATCCGATAAACTATTTGACTGGAGAAAATTCCTTGTGTATTATGAAGACAACAACTTGAAATTTTACTATGAATCTCACCATTATAAAAGAAAACTAAGAGTTTCAAGATAATATTACCACTATAAAAGAAACTTATGAATTTAATACAGGTGGAAAGAGAAGTTATGAACATCACTCCAAACCTCTATATATGTCACATTGAAATTTAGTAATTTACATTAATGTGTGGCTCTGTCATATTCATCATGACGAGAAATGTGTACAAAAAAAGTGAGGTGCACTCAAATATTTATTGTAAACACCTAACAAATGAGTGCCACTACCATATTCTTTTCAAGGAAAATGGTGACACATTAAGAAGTGACACTCCAAGAAATCTTAACAAATGGGCAAAGAAAAATGTAGGACAACGTAAATCCATAACAACAAAACTAATTATAATCTTAGCCATTTCAAAGACAAGATTGTCTTAAACATATGAAAAAAATCATACACAAAAAGGTTAAAAGATTTAATACAATTTTTCAATAATTAATAAATAAATTTATCCTGTGGCTTTAGGATCTAATAACTAAAACTTTATTGACCAGCGAAAAATTAATGCCAACAGGCAAATACACAAGTGTAATATGAGTCTACCCAAGTTTTTTTTCGACAAGATGCATTATCTCAGGGTGATCTGTGTACTGCATAAACTTGCTAAGACATTCAAAAATTGCAACGACATCGTTTTCTGCAGGACCAATTTTCAAAAATATTCAACAATAATTTATGGCAACGACATTACTTCTCTTATATTCCAGACTTTTCTCAAATTGTTTCTATATTCCTTAACAGGAAAGATTCCATCAACTTGCTGTAAAAGATTTAGGATAGAATTGTCGTGTGTAAGAGTATAAGCATAAGTACTCCAAAGTAACACACATGCACAAACAATCTTTAAATTCATAATGATCCCTTTGGCATGTACAAGTTGTAAGCATCAAGCAATGTTACAACCATCAGAAGAGGTTTCAAATGCATTAAATAATTGTAAGGATTGAACCCCAATGCCTACTTATTAATTGGCTAAGTTTTGAATATATTTGGATCAACCTAACATGCAGCAGTACCAAGCAGTGTTTGTACTATCACAGGAGGATCGTAATTCAATAATATCTGAGAGAGATTTTTTTAACATTTGATTCTGAATTGACAAAAGGTTTAAGTCCGTAATGGTTCATTTCATATGTAAAACATTCTAGCAATAATTGTACTATGAGAAAAGGATGCTATAATTTTATGAAACTCGAATCCCTGATGTCTACTTTTTCTAAATTGGGAAAACTGTCGGTCCAGATTGTCAATTCTAAACCATCTTTGATTTGACGAGAATTTGAAACGGAGCAGCAGCGCAAAAAGTATTAGCTCGGCAGTCTATTGGTGGTAGTCTGTATATAAGATCTAATAGTGTTTTTGTTTCACTACCAGGTAAAGTTGTAGATATTTATTCACATATCAAAAGTTTATTTTCCATTGTTCATCTCCATGCAAAACACACATTAAAACATCCCAATTTCCAGTCATTTTCATTTTGCCTGTTCTTTTCCATTGGCTGTAATGTCAGACATGGCTATCTGCAGTTTGCTACTGCATACACTTTGCTGCTAGTGTTGACAGCCTATGATTTATATGTTTTTGCAGTTGGAATTTGAAGCTGAATATTATACGGAGGACTTTGGAACAAACCCAGAAATTGGAGAGAAGCCACCTATTTCTCTTAGACACTACTAAGTGCAAATGAAACCTCTTATAGTAACAGCAGACGGAATAGAGAGGGAGGAAGAATGGGAGGTATGCTCATTTTTGTAGAATTGTACGTTTCTACTGCATTCGAAAAACATTGAAATGTGATCCTTTATCATATCTGAAAGTCTTCCTGCACATGTATTCAGTGATGTCATAGACATCATGTTCCTGGGAAATTTCTGAACTGCCTACATATTAACAAATACATCAGTTCATTGAATTATTTCCTTTTTTATTAACTTAATTATGAATTTTGATACCAAACTAGATAATAAGATCAAGGGAGCTTTGTTATGTTTTTTTAAGTTAATTTAATTTTAGCCAAAATAGCAGGCCAATATCATTAACTCTATAAGAATAAATTGAATTATCCAAAAAACATATTTTATGCAGCATCTTGTGAAAATGAGCTCTATGATTATGATTACTGAAAATATTGATCATTTTCCTAACGGAAAAACATAATTATGCTTACCTCAGGTAGATATCGTTTAAAAACTGCAATATGAATATTTTTGCTAGTTTATTTTGTCTGTCTGAATGATAAGAACACATGCTGAATTTAAAAGGCCCTGAAATTCTTAAGTCCTTGTTCTTCTTAAACATTGCACACACACCATCAACCACGTTATTAAAAATGCAGAGAAACTATTGGATACAATTGATTAATTGTGTGTTGTCTTTGATGTTACACAAATGTCATATCAGTTATCAGTCAGTGCATGCGAAGCTCACTCGGGCAGTCAAGACAGTTTTCTGTGTCTGCCAAGCACACCTACACTTACCGAGTTGCAAGAAGTGCAAACCGAGTCGCATTCTGAAGAACCTGAGTCACAATCAGAGGCTACTGAGCTAGTTCAAATCAAGTTTGAAGGACCCGAGTCACAAATAGAAGTACCCGAGCTTGAAGCTGAAATTCATAATGAAGACAATGGAAATCATTCAAAGCCCAAAGAGCCTGTGTTAGCAAGATATGTCAAAAGGCATCATGCACCTGATCAAACCATTGGAGATAAATCAAATGGAACAATGAAGATTGTTGGATACAATTGATTAATTGTGTGTTGTCTTTGATGTTACACAAATGTCATATCAGTTATCAATTAGTGCCTGCCGAGCTCACTCGGGCAGTGAAGACAGTTTTCTGTGTCTACAGAGCACTCCTATGGTTGCCTAGTTCAAAAGATAGTGTCTACCAAGTTCACTCGGGCGTCGAAGAAAAGTTTGTAGAAGATGAGTGTTAACCGAGCTCACTCGGTTACCAAAGGATTGCCGCAAGTTTGTAGTGTTAACCGAGCTTATGTTGGTTAACATAGGAAATCGCTTCTGAGTTCGTGTCTACCAAGTTGGGTCGGTTAACAAAAGATTTTCTTATTTTGACATATTAAACTCAATTGGTTTATCTATTGGTTCCAGCTGACAATGGAGATGAATATTAATTATTCTAAGTTGTATTTGAGCCGACTTGACAATATGAAAGATATAAGGTAAAGTTGTGGTTTCAAGGTGTGAAAGATGTTATGAATGAATTATAAGGGATGAAGAGAGGAAGCAAATTTGAAGGATAAGCAGAATATCCTTGTGGAGCAGAAAAGCTATATTTGATCAAGAAGGATCAAGTACAAGCCAGAACAAAGATCTATAATCAGCAATTCACTTGCATCTCAATCAGGTCATCTCATTGTTACTCTCTAACCATTGTAGCAGTGATCTAAATCTCTTAACAAAGTTGGTTTAACAACTATTTGTAAATCCTCTAACAAGGTGGTAGTTCTGTTGAATTGTCTAAAGACCTCTAACAAGGCCACTCCTAACAAGGTGATTAAATCCTTTAACGGGGTCACACATGAAACTGTGTTTTGTAACCTTTAACAAGGTTGGCTCCTAACAGAGCTCACTTCAAAAGGGTGAAAAACAGTAACTAGTTACAATTAGTGGTTTTTCCCAAATTGGGTTTCCACATTAAATCTTGGTGTCATATGTGTTAATGCTATTTCTTTCATGCTTGCAATTAAGATTAAGTAATGATAATCACTGACAATATCTTAAGATCTGCAAAGTTAATTGATTACCGAGTACATTCAGTATTTACCGAGTTACAGCATTAACTGTGTGTATGCCGAGTATCAGTATTTCAATTATCAGAGTTTGTTTTGTGCTGACATCTAGAGGGATCTGGAATTTATTTTTGTAATAACTGATTCACCCCTTCCCTCTCAGTTACTCTCTTATATTTCCAACATACATGAATCTATATTTCACTCTTTATCTTCCTACCCACCTCAAGGCAATAATGAAATGGTCAAGGAAATAATGAAATGGTCACTAGTGCCAGCTGATCTAGGACTAAGACTAGTAAAACTATTGTGCCTCGATTTAAGCTTAAGGTTGAGCATAGATGAAAATTTTTGCATCTCCCATGCAAGACACACTATAGTTTCCTACCAAGATTTTGAAGAATAGGAAGTTACCTATTCTATCAATTTGTCATGATTTGCATGTTAGTAGGAATCTATGGTGGCTACATTTATCCAATGCCCTGTGATTCACAAAAATTGGATAATGGTAATTTCAGATATTATATTATTAAAAATCATTTTGTCTGTGCACTCTGCTTCAAGATCACTAGTCAATTTCTATCACACAACCTTTTCCCAGTTGAGACCAAATTTGAAATCACAAAATGCCTTCTAAATTGTTCTCAATGGATGGTTATCTTTAACAAAGGTCTCAACTTTCAAATCAGATGGTTATTCAATATTTTGGATTTCCAACTCAAGGAAATTATATTAATGAATATAGGTGCACAAGCCAAACTTTAGGTTGACCAAAGCAACATAAAATTCTAGCCAAATTCCCGAATTTGTAACAAGAAGTATAAAGATTAATTGTTGTACAATAAGGAAAGATGGGTGGTCATTTATACTCGGCATGCAAGTTATTTGTCCACCCCTTAATGCACAATCAGAAGGAAGATGACCCAATAGACTCAACTATAACTTATCGGCTAAGTGAGTGCAATGATCCTTCACTGTTATGATTAAGAATGAAATGGATTTGGGGAGTTAATGTAATGATGCAAGACAAATGACTAAAATAAGCTAAATTAAGCAGTTTTGGGATATCATAGTCTGACAAAAACATTAACCTGCAATGACCAGAAACAGAAAGCCAGAAATTGTACTGACCTGAGATCCGAATCTAAAGGTGGTTGTAATATCCCGGAACCCAATTTTTTCTCATAAACAGATTTAGAATATAGCGGATGGTTTGTGAAATTTAAAAACAGCAAATAACCAGTAAAGCACTCATATAAAATGCCGCAAAATAAATTATTGCATTATAAAACAGCAATACAATAAAATACTCCATTGGAAATATATAAAGGAGAACCTGTAATTCCAATGTGAATCTGATGTGAATTCACCACCAATGCTAAACCGGTTGGTGTCCGATCCGTCAAGAAGACCCTAAAGGTTTCCGTCCTTAGTTCCAGAAACTAAAAGCTAAGCTTTCCTTTTTTCAAAGAGAAATCTGAAGCATCTCCAAAATTCAAGCATGCACAAACAAATGAAGCTTTCCTCTTTTATGCTCAAATCGGTGACCCTTTAGTTCCCTTTCCTGTCCTTTCGACTTTTCCTTCTTTGTCACCTTTAACCCACTTAATAATATAAATTTGAGCTTTACATCTTTTCAAATATTTTACGAATTTGACTTAAGAATTTCTGATGTCCCAAAAAGGGGACATTACAGTGGTTTCAGTGAAATAAAATGCTTTGGGCATTGTACTCTAGGAACAAGAAGCCTAGGGCATTGTGTTCCATAAAAATTTGTCTAGAATTTTGATTGACAGTCCTACAGGTCTCAATCTTTTCAAATATGTTCTGACAGTTGCACCACCTATACTTGCACACAGAAAAACAGGGAAAAGGTTGTAAAAAGGGGTTTTTCTTGGTCAAGCCTAAATTTAGAAGCCAACCTTGAAAATAAAATTAGATTGCAAAAAGGAAAATAAATCTGAAGGTAAATATTAGATCTACCTTGCCAACACCTTCATGAACGAATGTTGAGATTGCACATATCAATGAAGATGCTTGAATGTTACTTGAATTGAAATTGTTGACCTTGAAATGCAGAATAGAATCAAGGATGTTGTTGTAAGGTTTTCACTCTGTGGCCCCATTGCAAATGGGTGCCCCATCTTTTCTCTGAGCAGGAGTCATTGATCGAAAACTTGCAGTTCGCCAAGTTTTTCAGCATGGCGAGTTGTAGGATATAGGCGCCAAGTTTTTGAAGTAAACTCACCTATGCAGGGAAATCAGAGGTTAAACACCAAAAAAGGGTATTTTTTTATGCCAGCTTTCATTTTCAGCATTATGGACTTTGGGTAGAGGAGGCAAAAGGATTCCAAAGCCTTGCTAGTTGACAGCGAGCAATTGAAGGCGGATTTAAGTGGATTTAAGGTGGATTTCAACCGATTTTGCAAGAAAAATCTCATTCCCGGGTAGGTTTGTTGTCACAAGGTTTGCAATGGCTTTCTTGATTCACAAAGTATTATCAAAACAATGTCTCCTTTGAAACAAATGTTTGTAAGTCCACAAAGGCTTGACTCACCTTATTCAAAGAAGTTTAAAAGAGAGGTTGTGGTAGGCATACTCTGACCAAAAACTTTGGACAGGGCTCTACTAAGATTATGAAGGTAACTTCAAAACATTAATTTTTTAATGATTCTTGAATGATGAATCAAGTCTTTCATTATTAATTTGTAACTTACTACGCGAGTAACTTCACTAATTAATCTTTTTGTAAACTAATTTGTATTTTTCAAATTTCAATTGTAGATGTCTATGCCTCTCATTAGAGATCTGCACTAACTCCATGGGGAACAAACCCCAATGGGATGTCTTTATGAGGCCATAGATAAAGAAAAGGAGTCCATTAGAAATTACTACAAGGGAACAGACTCAAAAACTTGATCCCATTGGATAATTATTGATAGGATTTGCGACAATCAGCTCCACCAAACCATTCATGCAGCAGGCTACTTCCTCAATCCCCATTTCAGGTACAATGATTCTTCTTCATATTCTACTAAGACTTTATTTCACTTTGGTTTTTTAGGTTGTGTACAAAGACTTGATTTTACTTTCTATTTGTTTTAGGCATGAAGATTCATTTTCAGATCCTAATGGAGAGGTCATAGAGGGCCTCTTTGTATGTATTGAGAGGATAATATCTGGTGTTGCGCAAAGAGACCAAGACGTTGATGTGATTGAACAACAAATCCATATGGAATCATTGGGCAATTTGTTCTCTTATGAGCTTCCTCTGACGGAGACCACCAGCAAGAATGAACACAAGAATAAATGTGTAGATAATTGGAAGAACGACTTCACATAATGAATATGGACAGAGTCAAATAGGACATGATGCAAAAAGGTGAAATGCAAAATAGAATAAGAAAAGCCATCAAAATGTCTGAAGGCTTGCTCAAATAATTGCCCAAGTCATACAATAGAGACACCCAGGCAGAAACTTGTTAAGCGAACCACAAATAATTTTCAGCTGAACAAAAAATGTCACCAACATAGAGACATACAAGCAATAATAGAGGTCTGAAGATCTCTATTGCAGCTACCAACTTAACATTTTCATTTAGTCAATTAATGTCAAAGACACAATAATTGACATAAATAAAAGCTACTTTGCACATATACACAAGTTTATATTGATCACACAAGTATAAATGAAAATTTCTGAAGGAAAAGGTTAAACTAATATTATATAGTATGCATAGGTTATTTATTATCATCAAGTTGAGTATAGTGTTCCTGTTCAAGACTGTTGGTGGTATCTCCCTTGAAGTTGACTAAGAGGTTGAGCGGCATATTATTATCAAGTGTTTACAACATATTTCATATTATACTCTTCTCCCATGCAAGTTATTTGATAACAGATTTTCTTAAACACTTGTTCTAACAAGATCAGAAAATACTGAAGTAACGAGACTCGGACCCGGCCCAGACTCAGCAAGTGTAACTCGACTCGTGACCCCTCAGACTCACCTGTGACTCAGCAGTGACTCGGCAAAGTGACAAAACCCTTGAAATTTAGAGACTTTTTAGGATTTAAAGAAATTTCCTGCACTTATTATTGAATAAAGCTTAAAGAGAAAATAACATGATGAAATAGAAGGCAATTTGATCACATACGTAACATACATCGATTACATAAGTACAAAGGTAAATTTTCGATGTATTAAGAAAATTTTGAAAACAAAATTTAAAAAGAGCCAAGTCAGCCGAATTGACCCGCCAAGTCAAGGTCACAGGTCATTTTGACCCAACTGAGGTAACTTAACTCACTGACTCGGACGACTCGCGGTGAGTCTCGTTACTCTGGAAAATACATTATGAATTTTTGGAATGATATCAAGTCTATAATTAATCAGATGTCATCATCTTTTAACTTTGTAAAATGACTAGATTTAATAGAATTTTTTTTTCAAAATTTCAAAAACCTTAAAACTGTTATTTTATTGTTCTGGATATGTTCAATTCCCTAAAAGGAAATCATTTTATTTGTTGCAATGCTTTCAAATTTGATAGTGCTGTTTAAATACGTGGTTCCAGGACTTCGTGATTTCTACCTATCATATGACGTTGCTTTTTTGGCAAAAACTTTAGTGAAATACTATATGTATATGCTTTGTACATTAATTGATATGTTTTATACCTACTACATACAAGACATTTTACTACTCCATGACATTTAACTACTCCATGTCAGTTGCCTTATTGGGAATTGCCATTTCAAATTTTAAGAAACTTTATTGCAATGTGATCATATAAGCCAAAAGAACCTCATTAGAAACAATTAAAAAAAGTTTAAATTTTACTTTATGGTTGAACTAATCGCGGCAAAGCCTTAGCCATGGGACTCTCCAAGTTAGGAGAGTCCATGGACTTTGTGAGTCCCAATAGGACTCAACCGAGTCAAAGTCCAAATGCCAAGAAACTCTGGAGCCTAGCTCGGTTCGGAACTCACAAAGTCTTGTAACTATGGTTTATACTTACCATTTTGCAAGCTCAATAAAATATTCCTTTGTTTCACAAGGTAATTGTTGAAGGAAAGGCTAGGAGGGAAAAGGATGGTGGCAAGGTCAGCCCCAAAACTTCAAACAAGGTGGTTCAAAATCAGATTATCAAAGTGAAATTTGAAGAACAAATTTTGCAGAAGAAAATCATAAATCTACAAGAGAGAATTATCATCACCAACTTGAATTTCCTCCAGAAATCCAAGTTCACTTTGCAAGATTCACTTAGATGAAAAAACTCATCACTTTAAGAAGATCAAGGTCAACGGATCAAAAGAGACATCAATTTGCTAGTACAAGCATATAATCATGGCAATGAGAAGATTTTAAGATGGATAAAATTTGAGAAGATGGATAAAATTTGAGAAGATGAAGCAATTTGGGAATATGCCATCACCATTAAAGGCTTGATAATGTTGAGTATCAAGAGATATCTTCTCATCACCAAGGAATTGATCAAGTCTATGAGATAAGGATGCCGATGTGGTACCCAGTCATCTTCAACCAATCAGAAGGCTTTAGTTACTCATGTTCAAACAAATTCAATCACATTATGCCAAGAGAAATGTGGAAAGGAATCTAAGGCCTCTACGTCACCTAATTTCTAATCCACTCTCAAAAGAATTGTAATTTTCTTATTGAACCACAAAGTGCTTCCTTCTGCAATTGGATGAGCATTTAGTGCTTGTAGCAGTTCGGTAGATTAGCGCAATGTTGGCATAATCTTGGCCCTTGATCTGGAAGTGATTTTGGCCCTTCATTGTAATTGAACAATTATAAAAGGCCAAGGCCTTCTCATTTGTAATTCACTGGATTAGATTAGCTGGAATAGACTTGGAGTGTTACATCCTCTATTTTTGCTTAACTATAAATATTCTATATAGCTGTTAAGACTTCAAGAAAAATCGAGTTAGATGGTTAAATTTGTCATTCATTTGGTGTCATATGAAAATGAAGCAATAATAGTTCATTATGGTTCATGTGAAATTGAAGTGTTGGTTATTCGTTATGGTTCACAATATTTGTTTTCAATATGATGTTATATGAATGGAAAATGGTTTAGCTAAATGATTATTTGATTTTGATTAAATAATTTGCACATATGTTATTAAGGGGAGAAGCATTTCCAGAGAGGGAAATGGGCATGCAGGCACCACCTACGGTTAAGCTAACGGGTATGAATCCTAAACCGCCATGGCCAAGGGAAACTTGTCTAGGAAAGCAAAGGTATATGAAGTGATCACCATGAGCTAACTAGGGTCAACACGATAGGATAGCAATATGAACGAACTAAGAACAATTGTTACCTTTATGATTTTGGTCGATCTCAAAAGCTTCCTTGTTATGTCAAACATGTTCTAGTATAACGATAGCATGGTACTTACACATACTTATACATGTACGTACATACATATGTATATATGTGTATATTCAAATGTGAGTACATGAATGTATACATCTACTTAAAATATGATGAATACACAAAAAAAAGTATATATAGAATACTACGTATACGAATGTATACGTGTACATATACGAATATATGTAGATACAGAGGGTGTCATTATACTAAAGCACTAGAAGCAAATTATTATTTCCATTTTATGTCAAAGTTTTAATATTATCTTCATCGGTCCTTTGATATTAAATTTTTCCATTGGCCTCTAATATTATTTTTCATCGGCCTTGTTCTCCATCAGCCTTTTATTTGTGATTTTCGATTATGCAAATCAAGAATGTAACTTATGTTTCGACACCTTCCAAACATCTTCCTCGTAAGTCCTCTTGGGAGATTAAATTTGTAAAGCAAGGATGCATAAGGCAAAGGAAGCTGTAACAACCAATTTTTCCAAGCCTTAATTATCAACTAACATCTCAATGAAATACAATACTAATTCACATTCATAGGAAGATAGTTATAACAATTATATTCATGTGAATGAGATTAATGGTTACAAAACAGTTAAACAAAAAATTTCATAACTAACAATTTGAAAACACCATCAATGATTTTAAAAAGGGAAAAATCTACATACCGTAGAATTCAAAACCCAAGTCCATCTAGGAATGCTTCTGCAAAACCTGAGTTAATACATATATGCCACTTAGGAACAAATAGCTATACCACTTTATTGAAACACCATTACCATCAAAATACCATTATATCAGTTAGGGCAACAAATACCACTGTATCATTTAGGGCATCAAATACCAATGTATCAATCAGGGCATCAAATACCATTGTATCATTTAGGACATCAAATACCATTGTATCATTTAGGGCATCAAGTACCACTGTATCATTTAGGGCGTCAAATACCATTGTATTATTCCTTCTCCTTCCATTGCTAACTATGGCAATAACATTCAGTTAGAAAAATATGCTCATATTCATTATTCACATAAATGGAAGATTGAGTTAACAATCCATCAGATAAACCTATCGCTTGCATATTGATATATTCATGTTCAGTTAGAAGATCAACCAATCTAACTGGTTACCAATTACATTGACTAGAAAAGTTACTTTCATTAAAGAAGATAACTGAATCGATGATTTAAATCAATCCATCATATCTTCTACTTGTATAAACATCATCAAAGTAAAATACCTGTTACCAACAAATATTTGAATGCATAATTCATCCTTATTTGGTGCATGTCTTGGCATCTTGTGGAGAGGGGAAACATTAACAGGGTCTTAACCTCCCAACTGCGGACCCTCAGAATATCCCCACAAATCTCATTCCAGAAAGGCCCTCCCTACCCGGAATAGACATGGAACACCTTGTCCAGCCACTGAGCATTTTGATTCTTAATTCCACCACTCGACTTGGCAACTGGGTACATATTGGACATGCATGAGCTATTGATTAATTCTTTAAAAGAAAATAAAATTATCATATCAATTCTGATTCCTATTTCTCATTCTTGCAAAACTTTCTTTCCACCTCTTCACCAACTTTCTTGGCCAACCAGCCAAGTGAGTCCTGGGTGTCTATTCGTAGAGGATATCAATTCATTTGCTGAAACTCAGCTGATGGAAATAATATTTTAATACTGGCACAAAGCAATCGTTAAGACTCAAGGACTTTGTAATGTCCCCTTCTCCACGCTAGACCTATTGGCACGTAGTTAGTCTATCTTTCCATCCGGATAGGCTAACAACATTTGTTTTAGGATGTCAGCTAGTCACAGGAGTCTTGTGGTTTCAGCAGAGGAGATTTTAAGTGGGAAATTCTAAGGGTAAAGTCACATTGCTTTATTGAGTTGATTTATAAAGTACTTTATTATTTATAGTCATTTTATGACAAAATGACTTAAGTGACTAAAAAACGAAAGTCTTTTCTCCCACATTGATAAGTTATCTTCGAGGTTATAAAGAGAAGCAGTTGCATTGGGATTGTCACCACGAATATATGTTCTTTATTCAAATCCTAATGGTTGCTTAAATGTGACTGTGCCTTCTTGAGGACGAAACCCCTTAGGAAGTTGGAAGCTGGAGCTAAGCCCAGTCTTCTTTATGAAACATACATCAGACTCAGGGATTGATGGGCAGTATAATGCATTGTTGCCAAACAATACTCCTTATGTGAAACAAGAGGCAGATTAGTAAGCAGTTACTACTTCAGCATATAGAGGCGCAGGGTCAAAGAATCACAGGAGAGTCAGAAGAAGAAACATCAGGCAGCTGACATGATCTTACAGGTTCAATTTGCACTTATATATTGTAGTTTAGCCAAGGGTTGCGATCTGGTTACAGGTGGAAGATATTCAGGCAGCTTCGGCAATCATTCTACAGGAAGCACGGGTAGTGAGGAGGAGTACGAGTCTCTCAAAGACTGATTGGAATAACCCGACCATTTCACGGGATCAACTCTCACAGTGACTAAGGTCCGACGTTATCAAAAGGGGCTGGTAGAAGGTCTGTACGTAGTCCATTTCTATCTATCAGCAGAGATTACCATCTATCGGGTATAACACGGAAGGTACATGGATACTGTCGGTTAAGTCCAATACGTTAAGGTGTGTGTAGTAGCTGGCATGGCATACAACGATTGGGTGTGACAGCTGTAGACGGAGACCAGTAAGGAGCAAGCCTTGAACAGGCAGTAGGATCTACTAACTGCTGCAGCTATACAGGCTCCACTAAATTTCATTATTTGTGAATCATGCGTAGTGATTTAATGATAATTAGTTAGTATGAATGTTTCCAGAAATTGTTCAGTCATATTTTAAGGTTGATGAAGCATTGTATGGGTCTACTTGAATTGAAGAATAACATAAATTCAGTACTATTGTTCTCCGAGTTCTTGCTCTGTCTGCAAATTCCCTAGTCGCGTCCCTATAAATTCTGGAAATCATAGTTTACAGCAGTATCAAAGCTTAACACCAGGGTTTCATGCCAACTGTTTGACAAAATATCTTAAGACCAAACTTGAACTCTTTGATCAGAACTAGCAGAAATTATTACAGACTTCTCTTAAGAAAACTTCGAAGGATTATAATTTGAATTTGAAAGACAAGCTGATTCGAAAAGGAAGTCATAGCATGACATATGTATTTGGTTCAGACTTAACATGGTGAGATAACTTGGTGTGCTTGATCAAATGAGCTATTTGATAGACTTAATTTACTTCACAGCCAAGCATTGTTATTTAAAAATCCTTGAAACTATTTTTGCATCTATACTTTCGAATGCAGTACATATACCAAAATAAAGATTAGGTAAATTAATCACATAACCTGATCAATGAAAGAATGGATCTTTGATTAACTCCGAATGGCCGGCTCTCGAAAGTCTGATTTTTTGAATGCAGATTTCAGAATTTGATGACCATTTAATAACAGGAACAGTAGCTCGGATTCTCTCCAATATCAGCCACAAGAGTAAGGAAAAGAAAAGAGAAGAGGGAATGGGAAAGAACAACAATATCGATACTTGCTACCAGACATACTCTATAATTTTATATAATGAGAACAATATAGGAGGCTCAAAAAGAATCCGCGGCTCTTGATAGCAGTTACAAGAAGATTATCAGCTTCTTGGTTCACCGATTCAAAAGAAGGAAAATCGCCAAGTGCACTCAGCATCTCTCATAAAGACTTATGATTTTAAAAGAAAGAATTTGAAGGACTCCTTATTAAAAGAATAACTTATTATTATGTATATATATATTATTTTTGAATGATGTCATTGTACTATTATTGTGTCCAAGGTTATACCTATTAGAATATGCATATCTATATGCGTGCATAATTTGGAGAATTTATTTTATCTTCATATCCTCCCAAAGTATTTGCACATATATGTGTGTGTGTGTGCGCGCGCGTTAATAGAGACATGCTTGGGTAATTTAATACCATGGTGGCACCATACCTTTATACATATGTGCATTTATATTTATATATAATGAAATGATGAGGATACCAACATAAATCATCAGAGGTACGAATTTTGATTATGTTTAAATATTTAAATGTTTTATATGTTATCCAAGTAGCTCATGGTATTGTCCGACGTACACTCTTGCTTGCCTAGTCGTTTACCCTTAGCCATGTTGATTCAAGATTCACACCTATTTGCCCAATGATGGTGGTGCCCCTATGTCCAATTCTTTTCTAACAATGCTTCCACCCATTTGACATGCTCCCTACAAGAAAATTTTCCACAAGTTATTAATCATAAACGATCATAAAGGCTAACCGCATTTTCAATTCCCATAAATTCATGATAAATAATCAACTTCCCAAAATAGCTTTAAATATCATCATAACGGTTAAGTAGCATTTCATCTTCATATGAAATTATAACAATTAACCATCTTACCATTTCACATGATTGTAACAAATTTTAGCTGTCAACTGACTTCACTTGAAACCTCAACGGCTATATGAACATTTTAGATCGGGTCAAAAATTAGGATGTAACAGAAGCCATTCTTTCAATACCTGTTATAGCACTCAATACGAGCGATAGCATTCATACCTGTGATCTTTAGCAAGCAGCCATACTTTCCAACTCTTCATTATTCTTTGTCTAAGATTTATTTTTCTTAGCACCTCAAGCCTTTTTAAGCAATCTCATACCTCATCTATAAGCAGCTATCAAAGCCGTAGAGGAGATCAGATAAATACAAGGAGCCTTGTTAGGCCAATTCGCAGCTATACCAATAATCGAGGGTGACATACCCATTATTACAATCGGGTTGTGTGTCCTTTTGCTCTTCCCATTATTTAATTATTTATGAATGGAAGCTTTAAGATTTGAGCACATAGTATGAATGTTCTTTTGAGTATTATGAACAGCACCAGAATGAATTGTTTATATGAGTTACAGTCATCAAACATGAATGCTTATCTACATGTAATCGATTGAATTACCCATTGTATATTTTTCATGATTTCATTTCAAAGCTTAAATAAGTGAGAAAGAAAACCAAATTTGTGCATCCTTATACTAGGGTATAATCCATATGCCTCTTAGATAAGACGAGGCGCCATCATCAAAGAGTTACTGATATTTTTTATGAAATGCCATAAACCTATTCATAATATCTATTAAAGGACCAAGATGGACAAAGAAATCTTGTTTGTAATAAACATAGTTTAATCATGTAATGTCTCCCTTCTTTGCACTAGGCCTTATGGTGCCTTGTTCGTCTATCTTTCCATCCAGATAGGCTAATGGCATTTATTTTTAACATGTCAACTAGTCACAAGATTCTATTTGGTTTCGTTGGGGAGATATTTAAGTGGGAATTTCCTATAGTTAAGTTACTTTACTTTAGTTAAGTCACTTAATTTTATAAAGTTGAATTATAAAGTTACTTTATGACTTAAAGTCACTTTATGACAAAAGTAACTTAAGCAACTAAAAGACAAAATTGGCTTTTATCCCACATTGTGTAATTGTTTGTATTTCCCCTCACATCGAGGTTATAAAAGCAAGGAGCTACATTGGGATTCACACCATGAAAAATATAATATCGTGCAAATGAAAGGTTGCTTAACTCTGACTGGTTGCTTTGAGGATGAGACCCCTTAAGGCAGTGTGAGGAGTTGGACGAAAACCTAGCCTCTCATCATAGACTTACTCATCTTTAGAAAGTGGAGGGCAGTACGAACATCACTATTACATGGAATCCGCTTCTAAGAAGTAAGTATTGGCAAGTAGTGGATAGTTGTGTACTCTGTAACAAATGGAGATTAGTTTGAGTCAAATTTCAGTTTAAAGTAAACGCAAGCAATATAGAGGCAAGAAACTCTCAGCAGTGTTAACACTCACATGAGTAGCTAACAGCAATGTGGCATTCAACAGTCTGATACATCACCTGTTTATGATATTAAGGGATAGATAGCACCAATGTTTGAAGGAGGAAAGTCGTTTGAGGTGTGCAGGAACTCCATTCAGTAGAGAGCACAGTAATCTATCGAGCCACTCATACATTTCCTAAGGTGTGTCGGCAACCCCTTGCAACAGTCCGATACCCCACAACATCCATACTTGGTAGACCGATATCCCACAACAACCAAACCTCTCCTGTACGTGCATCACAGCAATAGATATCTGGCACGCAACCATGCCTCTGCAATACTAGGTTCCCTTAGTTAATTTCTCTTTGTAAATTGTTCACATCAATAAATACTATTGTGGTTTTTACAACAATTAAATGTGATCGTAGGATCTCTCTAAGCCATTATGAATATAATAGTAAATATTGGTATGGAAGATGTAATATGCATAGTTTGATTTTTTGTTATTGCTGAAGTTGCCTATCCGAGTATAACTTCTTTGTGTGTCACCATTGTTAAATTTTTGGAAGAATATAGAAAGAACTGGGGTTGGATTCTTACAGTGGTATTAGAGCCACAAGACCTGTCGACTTGTGGGTAAGTCTTTAAGTTGCAAGCTAGTTTAACAGGAAAAATGTCAAATAGGCATGAAGAGGAAACCTTATAAATTTAGTCACATCTAACCTGAACAGGCAGGATCTTCAGATCATATTGATATCGAGGACAGTTATTTAGTTGATGAGAAGCTAACTTTTGGGACAAGCATACAGGTTGAACAGGTTGAACAAGTACAGATCATTCAAATGGCACACAAAGGGAATGAACAGGAACGAGAAGTGAGGGAAGCCTTGCGAGCTATTATAGATGGACAGAACAATATCACTACTACACTTTAGTAGCTTACAAGTGCTATGCAGCAGCTAGCTCCGACTCACAGAAGAGCGTCATAGTGGAGGTGGTAGTGTGGCGGGATCACCCCAGGCTGCTAGGGCCCCCCACACGGCACACTAACAGGCCATTGATGCCTGTTTTTAATGCCAAGGAAGAGGTAGCACAACCAACGTCACCAGGTTTAATTATGGACAATGTTATGGCTATGCACGATGAATGGGATTTGTTCCCTGATCAGATTAAACAGAATCTAACTTTTGTTCAATACATGAATCAGAAAAAGGAGACAAAGAGACCACAGCAGGACAGAAAGCCTAGGGCACAGAATAGCGACTTGAAGCATGCCATGAACTAATTACCTCTCCCCATTTTTTATGGCAGCAATAAAACATCCGCTAGGGCTTGGATTCACAAGCTAGACACCTACCTAACACTTAAGCCCATGTCGGAGACAAAAGCCATCAGATTCGCCACAATGCATTTAAAGGGAGCAACATATGATTGGTGGCATCACAGACTGGTCATCCTCATGGTCTCATTACATCTTACGAGACTTTCAGCTCTAAGCTGATCACCCGTTTTGACAGGAAAGACATTGAGGTCTACTACAAGGATTTGGCGTAGCTACGACAGGATAGATCTCTAGATGACTTCATTGATGAGTTTTAGCGGATCTCGGTGATGGTCCCAGATATGACAAAACAGCATAAGATAATGTTGTTCACTGAGGGTTTACAGGATAGATATAGAGGTTTGGGTCAAGGTCCTTAAACCAAACACTTTGGATGATCCTATTATATCGCACATAATCTAGACTCACCTTCTTCAACACGACAGCCTCCTAAGAAACATTATAAGGGGTCTACAGAAGAACAAGAATCAGCATAAGGCTTCCACTCCCAGATTGGACTCTGAAACATGGAATGAACTCGGGAGAAAGAAGCTATGCTTTACTTGTAGGGAGCCATGGACACTGTTTCACAGATGCCTTGGCAAAGGTGAAATACATTATGTCGAGGTTCTCTAAGAAGAGGAGGATGAGCAGCAAGGGGGCAGCAATGTTGATGGCAGCGATGAGGAAGAAAGTGAGGAGCAGCCTCCTCAAGAGAGGAAGAAGAAATCCACTCCGAAACAATCTCCTATCATAGCTTCCCTTTCTAGCGATCCTACGGGTCATCTCTTTCGCTTGAAGGGTGTAGTTAGAGGGCAGCATATTGTGTCTTTTAGATACAGGTACATCACATAGCTTCATAAGCGCGCGTTGGGTTTCAAAGAGAAAGTTACAGATTGATGACATACCCGAGTTCCAAGTTAGAGTGGCCAAAAATGATAGATTGAGGTGCATACAGAAAGTACCAGGGCTTTTGATTCACTATGATGACTTTCTTCTAAAGGCAGATTTTTATGTTGTTGATTTGGATGGATTAGAGGCCATGTTGGGAAGACAGTGGTTGCAGACTATCGGCAGGTACACAGTTGATCATGATAAAATGTAGCTAGAATTCTTACAGGATGACCGGCAAGTGATTCTTAAGGCCATGCCAAAAAGTGAACCCAGGTTGATTTCAACTAACAGGATGGAAGCAATTATGAGGCATGATGACATGGAGTGGGCAGCACACTATTTAATTTCCTCTGAGGCTACTTTAGACTCGGGACAGCAGATTCATGTTGACATTCAGTCAGTGTTTGATAAGCACATGAGGGTTTTTGAGAACATACCCCTAGGCATTCCCCCAGATAGAGAGTTTGAGCATGTCATTGAGTTAGAGGGCACCAAGCCCATCATCACCACACCTTATCTTCATCTCGGGCACTATAAAGAGGAAATTGAAAGGACAATTAAGGAACTCTTAGACATGGGACACATCAGACCTAGCTCCAATCTCTTCGCTTCTTCAGTCGTTTTGGTGAAGAAGGATAGCACTCTTCACATGTGTATTGATTACCGTGCTCTCAACAAGAGAATCATTAAGAACAGGTACCCTATTCCTCGCATTGATGAGTTACTAGATGAATAACATGGGGGAGTTTATTTCTCGAAGATAGATCTTAGATCTAGGTACCATTAGATACGGGTTTGCGATGAGGATGTGCATAAAACAACTTCGCGGATGTGCATAAAACAACTTTCCAATGTCAATATGGACACTATGAGTTCTTGGTTACGCCATTTGGAATCACCAATGTGCCGATCACATTTCAGTCATGTATGAACCATAGTTTTAGAAAACAGTTGCGCAAGAGCGTGTTGGTATTTTTTGATGATTTCCTAGTTTTCAGCAAAACTTGGGAGGCACATTTGCAGCACCTAGATGAGTTACTTAGCATTATGGAGGAGCACTCATTGTTTATGAAGGAGTTGAAGTGTGAGTTCAGATTGACCGAGATTCTTTACCTTGGTCACGTGATTGGTGCAGATGGGGTGAAGGTACACCAGGAAAAGATATAGGCAATCCTAGACTGGCCACCTCTGAGGAACATTTCAGATTTGAGGGGCTTCCTTGGTCTTTGCTCTTATTACAAAAGGTTCGCTAGAGGCTTCTCTCAGACAACGGCTCCCCTCACCAATCTCACACAGAAAGGGGCATTCATGTGGACAGATGATGCAGAGGTGACCTTGATAGGCTCAAGAAGGTGATGAGTACATGTCTGATTTTGGCACTTCCTAATTTCTCTTGCCTTTTTGTCCTAGAGTGTAATGCTTCAACGAGCGAAATTGGTGCAATTCTAATGCAAGATAGGCATCCGATAACTTATGAGAGCAGGAAGCTAAAGGACAGTGAAAGATTGTACTCCACCTATGACAAGGAAATGTTAGCCATTATGCATGCTTTAGCCAAATTTAGACAGTACTTGGTTGGTGGCAAATTCACTACTAAGACAGACCACAATAGTTTGTGATACTTCTTACAACAGAAGGATCTTAATGAAAGACAACGAAAGTGGGACAGCAAGATTCAGGCCTATGATTTTGACATCGAGTATGTCAAGGGTAAGAAAAATATAGTTGCTGATGCACTTTCCTGGAGACCTTCAATAGTAGAGTGTTATGTCATTTCCGAGATATTGGCAGATTGAGAGTCTTAGTTGTTGGTAAT
Organism: Cupressus sempervirens; assembly: GCA_028749045.1. Classification (NCBI taxonomy): domain Eukaryota; kingdom Viridiplantae; phylum Streptophyta; class Pinopsida; order Cupressales; family Cupressaceae; genus Cupressus; species Cupressus sempervirens. The sequence goes on along the minus strand of CM053783.1, from coordinate 470,457,372 downwards.
ACTCAAGTGTGTCAAATCATGGATAAGTAGCTCCAAGACAGCAGGTACAAGGTAATTGATGATGTGATTTTTATAAGGATAGGATATATCTAGTACCAAAATCTAAGCTCAAGAGAAAAATTATGGAGACTCTTCATGATGCACCATCAACCAGACACCTAGGTTTCTTCAAAACCTATAGGTGAGTCACAGAAAGGTTTTTTTGGAAGGGCCTTAAGGATGATGTTCTTTAGCATGTAAGAGAATGTTGGACTTGTCAGCTGAACAAGTCGGAGAACGAGTTTCCGGCCGGATTATTATAGCCTCTTCTTTTTCCAACACAAAAATGGGAGAGTATCTTCATGGACTTCATTACAGGATTACTGAGAGTGCAGGGCAGATTGACTAAGTTTGCTCACTTTTTTGCTATAGCGGTAGATTGGTCAGCCTCTCAAGTAGCTGAGTTATTTTTTCGAGAGGTTTTTCGTCTACATGATCTCCCTCGAACCATTGTGAGTGATAGGGATAGCAAATTTCTCAGCACTTTTTGGCAAGAACTATTCAAATTGGCAGGTACGGAGTTGACTCCCAACATGAATTACCACCTACAAACGGACGGGCAGAATTTGATAGTAAACAAATGGGTGGAGAGTTATCTCCAAAACTATGTAACACGGCAACAAAGAACTTGGGTTAAATGGTTATTTCTAGGAGAGTATTGCTACAACTCCTCCTACCACATGTCCATCCGGATGACACTACTTTGAGCTCTCTATGGCAGCAAATCTCTGTTGTTTGTAGATCTGGCATTGTAGGACAGCAGAGCACTACTAGATGGAGATTGGATATAGGATCAGCAAGACATTCTCAAATCTCTTCGAGAGAACATTCTACAGACTTAGAATCAGCAGAAGATGTATGTTGATCACCGTAGGACAAAGCAGAGTTTTGAGTTAGGTGACCTAGTTTACCTTCATCTCCAACCTTATAGGCAGAGCTCCTTCAAGAAGAGTGGGTCTGAAAAGCTTCAGCCTAGATTTTATGCTCTCTATCACATTACTCAGAGGGTTGGAGAGGTTTCTTATGAGCTGGACTTGCCAGTTGACATCAGAATTCATAATGTTTTCCACGTTTCTTGCCTCAAGAAGGCGATTGTGCAGTATGTAGTGCCCTCCATTGGATTGCCCTCATGTGATGAAGGGAAGCTAGTTTTGGTTCCAGCAAAGGTGATTGAGATAGAGAAAGTAAGTTGCGTAACAAGTTCATCAAGGAGTATCTTATTCGCTGGAAGGATTTGCCATATGAAGATGCCACTTGGGAGGGTGAATCAATCCTGCAGCATCGAGCACTGGGATTGCTTCAAAGCAAGCAATCCCGGGAAGGGAGGACTGTAATGTCCCCTTCTCCGCGCTAGGCCTTATGGCGCCTTGTTAGTCTATCTTTCACCCGGATAGGCTAACGAAATTTATTTTGAGGATGTCAGCCAATCACAGGATTCTATTTGGTTTTGTTGGAGAGATATTTAAGTGGGAACTTCCTATAGTTAAATCACTTTATTTTATAAAGTTGAATTATAAAGTTACTTTATGACTTAAAGTCACTTTATGACAAGAGTAACTTAAGCGACTAAAAGACGAAATTGGCTTTTATCCCACATGGCCTAATCGTTTGTATTTCCCCTCACATCGAGGTTATAAAAGCAAGAAGCTACATTGGAATTCACACCATGAAAAATATAATTTTATGCAAATGAAAGGTTGCTTAACTATGACTAGTTGCTTTGAGGATGAGACCCCTTAAGGCAGTGTGGGGAGTTGGACGAAAACCCAACCTCTCATCGTAGACTTACTCATATTCAAAAATTGGAGAGCAGTACGGACAGCACCATTACATGGAATCCGCTTCTAAGAAGTATTGGCAAGTAGTGAACAATTGCATATTTTGTAACAAATGGAGAGCTAGTTTAAATCAAATTTCAGTTCAAGGCAGACATAAGCAGTATACAGGCAAGAAACTCTCAACAGTGTTAACACTCACATGAGTAGCTAACAACAGTGTGGCATTCAACAGTCTGATACATCACCTCTTTACGGTATTAAGGGACAGACAGCACCAATGTTTGAAGAAGGGAAGTTGTCTGAGGTGTGCGGGAGCTCCACTCAACAAGGAGCACAGTATAGACGAGGTGCATGAGCTACACCAGGTTGTGGACAGTGGTGAAGGGAGTGCAGTAATCTATCGAGCCACTCATACATTTCCGAAGGTGTGTCGGCAACCCCTTGCAGCAGTTCGATATCCCACAACATCCATACTTGGTAGCCCGATATCCCACGGCAACCAAACCTCTCCTATACATGCATCACAACAATAGATATCTGGCACGCAACCATGCCTCTGCAATACCAAGTTCCCTTAGTTAATTTCTCCTTGTAACTTGTTCACATCAATAAATACTATTGTGGTTTTTAAATCAGTTGAATGTGATCGTAGGATCTCTCTATGCCATTATGAATATAATAGTAAATATTGATATGGAAGATGTAATATGCATAGTTTAATTTTTTGTTATTGCTTAAGTTGCCTATCCGAGTATAACTTCTTTCTGTGTCACCATTGTTAAATTTTTGGAAAAATATAGAAAGAATTGGGGTTAGATTCTTACAGTGGTATCAAAGCCACAAGACCTATCGACTTGTATTTCCCCTCACATCGAGGTTATAAAAGCAAAGAGCTACATTGGAAGTCACACCATGAAAAATATAATTTTATGCAAATGAAAGGTTGTTGAACTATGACTGGTTGTTTTGAGGATGAGACCCCTTAAGGCAGTGTGAGGAGTTGGACGAAAACCCAACCTCTCATCGTAGACTTACTCATCTTCAGAAAGTGGAGAGCAGTACGGACATCACCATTACATGGAATCCGCTTCTAAGTAGTAAGTATTGGCAAGTAGTGGGCAATTTCGTATTTTGTAATAAATGGAGAGCTAGTTTGAATCAAATTTCAGTTCAAGGCAGATGTAAGCAGTATAGAGGCAAGAAACTCTCAACAGTGTTAACAGTCAGTGAGTAGAGCTAACAGAAGCGTGGCATTCAACAGTCTGATGCATCACTTGTTTACGGTATTAAGGGACAAAGAGCACCAACATTTAAAGGAGGGAAGTCGTCTGAGGTGTGCGGGAACTTCATTCAGTGGAGAGCACAATATAGACAAAGTGCGTGAGCTATAGCAGGTTGCGGACCACTCATACATTTACTAAGGTGTGTCGGCAACCCCTTGCAACAGTCTGATATCCCACGACATCCATATTTCGTAGCCCGATATCCCACGGCAACCAAACCTCTCATGTACGTACATCATGGCAATAGATATTAGGCACGCAACCACACCTCTGCAATACCAAGTTCCCTTAGTTAATTTGTCTTTGTAACTTGTTCACATCAGTAAATAGTATTGTGGTTTTTAAAACAGTTGAATCTGATCATAGGATATCTCTATGCCATTATGAATATAATAGTAAATATTGATATGGAAGATGTAATATGCATTAGTTTCATTTTTTGTTATTGCTGAAGTTGCCTATCCAAGTATACCTTCTTTGTGTGTCTCCATTGTAAAATTTTGGAAGAATATATAAAGAACTAGGGTTGGAATCATACAAATCAAGAACAATGGACAGCCACACTAGGATTCATCAAGGATGACCAGAAATGTTAAGATGAAAGGTGTAAATTGATAACAATTGATTAAGGGAAATAAACTACAAAACAAAATGTGGAAAATCAATACAAACTTTATTAAACTGAGTCAGCTCATGTGGTCTAAGGGTATAAGTTTTGTCAAACCGAGCATTGGGTGATCAGGGACTAAGTGTCCATGTAAATCCCTAGCCAAGTTAGGTTTAGTGGCTTATAATGTTGCTATTATCACTAGAGGTCAGGATAGCTTACAATTGAACTGTGAAGTTGACTCTAACACCAAGATGCACAGTGGTGGGACAAGGGTATTCCTATGTATGTTCCCATGCAAGGACCTTTCTAAGTTGAGATTCTGTGGGGATACTTGGGGTTCATGGTTGGGAGGTTAAGCCTCTAACAATACTTCTCCTCTCCACCTGGTGCCACGACTTGGTCAACACATTACACGTCTCCTTTTATTCGGTATTCTACTTCTATATATGTTCAAGTTCAAGTGAAGTTATGTTAGTTGTTTATGTTCTAATCTTTTTCATGTTTTCAAGCTGCTAATTAAGTAAATAAATTACATTTTCCCTTCCTTCTGATGATAAAAGCAATTAATTAGAATTCAGTTAATCTCTTATAGTCGTCAAATCTCTTTCATATGAATATGTGAAATAGTTGTTTTAACTGTCTTTCATGCATGTGAATAGGGAAAGTAACGAAATCCATAATTTATTGATTGTTATTTAAGTTTGGAAAAATAGCTTGTCACATGAAGAAAATGTTGCTCCAATGCTATTATATTGTTCTTAATTCATTGTGGTCCAAATGGTGAATTGTTTGCATGGTTTCAAAGTATTGCACGGTTTATGCATTTCCTCACTTGGAGTAGATTTTATTTCATGTTGGTTGGATGTAGTGTTAATAGAAGATATTCTAGATGCATCTGTAGTGAACTTGCTTAGACCAAACCACTAGTTGCTTGTTGATTGTAAGTTTCCCTTGCATGGTCAAATGACATATTTATCAGCTTGACTTCAATTAATGATTGCAAATTAATATGCATCATGGATGGTGTTAATAAAATGGTGGAAGTTGGACCATCTTACATTTCCCTCAGAAGATTGCACTACCATGGTTGATGTCAGTGGCTAAACTAAGTCTAGTAGAGTTACAAAGACATCCACAGTTTATAGCATTCTAGGAGTAGATTAGATTGCCAAATCCTTAACCTTTGTAGTTTGTTTGGTGAGAAGAAGTTAAAGTCAACTTGACATCTATTAAACGAATAGTATAAGTTCCTTTGTGATGATCGGCATATCACATCATAAAAGTGAGTGGAAGTCCACAATAAGAAGGAACCTTGAGGTTGCCACATTTGATCACACAATCCTAATACATTGTTTAGCATATGAGCATCCTTATTCAAGAGTTGAAGATTTGATGTTTTATCCTGGGATACTTTCAATTTTGTATGTTGTAAATAAACTCATATCAACAAATGTCTTCACAAATTGTTGTCATGCTTGATTAAACACTTTGCACTAGAAGAATGGACGAGAACTTCTTGCTTGTTTGAGAACTTCTCTACTTGACCATCATGGGAGAGAAGCTAGCTACAATTTAAAAATTGTGTCCAAATTGCCTTGGATGCTTAGAGAGGGACTAGACCTTGGAGGCTTGTCCCCAAATCTTGAATATAATGTTATCATGGAGAGTTTCCCTTTCCTTGCAAGAATGATGTCGAAGGAGAGATGCATTGCTAGAAAGGAATTGAGCACAGGAGGCACCACTTATCTCTGAGCAAATATGTAATGTCTCCATTAATAGCCAGCATCAAAATTTTAGGGATTAGCCTAATATTGGACCCTCATAGACTAATGAGGATGGTTAGAGGGTCTTCAAATGAATGATTCATCTCCAACTTTCAGCGATTTATGAATTTAGCCTTCGTTCGATGTAATTTGGACTCCATTTGCCATACTTACTATGTATAGTAAGGGGTAATAGAGATGGACCCTTGCTATTTTTTTAAAGTGTGTTTGGTCACATAGGGAATTATGAGGAGAGATTCCTATTTCAAACAGCATGGCAATCAGACAAGTATTTCAAGAGATATTAAAGTTCGAGTGACTTAAGTGATTTATTTTAATATTTTAATGTTATAAAGTTACTTAATTGACTAAAAGACGAAATTGGCTTTTAATCCCACATTGCCTAGTTGTTTGTGTCTTCCCTCATATCAAGGTTATAAAAACGTAGAGCTACATTGGGATGGACACAACGAATATATGTTATTAAACAAATCCTAAAAGGTTGTTTATTGTGACTGGATATTTCTTAAGGATGAAACCCCTTAAGAAAATTTAGTGAGACTGGACACAAACCCAGTAACTCACCTTAAGCTTCCAGACTGGAGTTAACAACAGCAGATACAAATCAATAAAGAAGATACAAATCAGTAAAGTAGGTTTTTCTGAAGATTGACGGCAATCAAAAAGGTACGAACAGTTGAAGTTGATAATTCCTAAAGCCGAGCATTGGTATATGACAAGTTCAGAAGTTGGGCAGGCAGATTTGACGTCCATAATCCATCAGCATAGCAGAGGTATCTTCCTTAACATCTTTGTGACAATACGTAAGTGAAATCTGTGCTTAGAGGTGATCTATTTGTAGGGATGCAAGCATACAGTTGGCTGAGAGGAATTTCCTGAGTTGGGTCACCTCCAGCAATGCGTATTACAGTCAGCATGTACACATCATAATCAGCAAGAAGCATAAGGGACGACAGTGTTAGTAGTCGGAATATTGGTTACAGCATCTGCATCTGCACTTACAGAGAGGTCACGGGTTATAGACATTCCACTAAAGCTGATACTAGTAAATCACGATAAGTGTTGGTGCATTTGGGAGTTGACAGTTTCAGAACTGTAGCTGTTGGAGGCATGCCATGGACCACAACACAAACTTCCAGCTGCCTACGACTAACCAGGTTTCAGTTATCATTCTTTGTGTTTACAAACTTGAGTAGGGGTGTGCACACTACTTCCAGTTTAATAGAAATACTTAAGTCCATACCTATAGTCTTCTTGCATATCTGAAATAAAGATAATTTGTTATTAATTGAACTGTGACTGCACATTCAATACAACTTAGTCTTTTCTTTGAGATTGCTGTTGTTGTAATTGATTTGGAAATAATGCGTTAATATGTGGGGAGTAGTTATTTACCTAAATGTGATGCAATAGTCGCAATAGAAGTATCAACAAGTTCATTATTCAGTTTGCACGCCAACTATTTGATTGAATTCCAAGGGTCAAAAATTGATTTATTTAGTCAGATTAAGGGCCAGAATATTATAGTGGTATCAAAGCTTAATACCAAGATTACATTCCAACTGTTTGACAAAATATCTCAAGTCAAGATTTAATTCATTTTGATCATATTAAGACCAGATCATTACAGTGGTATCAAAGTTGGTCTTCCTGTCAACCTATGGATTTATAACAAAGGCAATTTTTTATAGGATTTATCAGAAACAGTTTAAGTTGAGAGATGGAGATTGTGGAGTGAATTTTTGAGTGTTTATGCAAGTAGAAGTCTGTTTATGAATGCAATAGTGTTATGAAATGGAGCATTGTTCAGTAGAAGGTACAGGAAAGAGGAAGTGAAACACGTACAAGACACTCAAATGGCTTGCAATGAGAATGAACAAGGATGGGAAGTGAGGGAAACTTTGAGGGCTATTAGAGATGGGCAGAACAATATAGCCATTACACTTCAGCATACTATAGGTGCTATGCAACAGTTAGCTCCGCCTCACAGGGTAGCCCTGAGTCATCACAGTGGAAGTGGTAGTGTGGCAAGATCACCCTGAGCTGCTAGGGCCCCCACACAGAACACTGATAGGCCTCTGATGCCCGTTTTTAATGCAAAGGAAGAGGTAGCACCACCCGCAGCACCAAACTTACTATCAGATAATGTTATGGCAAGGTACGATGAATGGGATTTATTCCCTAATCCGGTTAAGCAGAATTGTCCTTTGCTCAATACTTAAATCAAAAAATTGAGAACTTGTCAGATCCTAAGACAGTGGAGAGGACAACAAGTATACAGTTTTTGCCTTTAAAAGGCCGACATCAAGATTGCAGGGAAGGAAACTTGAATTTTCCCTGACAAGTGTCCATGATGCAGACGTACCTGTACTTAGTACCTATCATTCCAATCTGTTGTATTGATGATGGACCCAGTTCATAGAGATCAATAGATGTGTCAGTACCCTTGGTGGATAACAACACTAAGCTTCAACACATTGAGGCCCTTAGAGTTGTTGCAGTTAGTGCAGAGACAGTTCATGCAATTGTTATTACTGATACTGCAGGCTCTCTTGAGGAGGGAATTATTATTCGAGATTTGTATGGGAGTTGTCATAGTGTTGCTCCAGTGCAGGAGGCAACTGCTTCCTCAAGTGCGACTGATGCATGTATAGAGTCACCCAGATGTGATGTCGATATTTTGGGTGTTACAGCGGAGTCAGTAGATGTGGGTTCATGCTCTAGCATTATTGATTCAAAGCCTGGCATAGAGTCATGTATGCAGAGTCAAGTGACAACAGTTGAGACTCTATTAGGTGATGGGAATGCAAACAGTGTGGACACCTCTGGTGATTTGTTAGACAATGCTATGATTTGCACCAAGTATGATACCCCTTGCCAGACATTGGGTGATGACTCTTATGAGATTTTGGATCAGTCCTGGGATCAATATTTATAGGATCTTACTATTGAGGTGGAAGCTGAGACATGTGGGGAGATTGAGATTGAGAGGGCTTCTATTTCTTCGAAGGAGTTGTTTGAGGTGCACAGTAGTTGTATCTCGGATGCAGAGTTGTACAAGGACGATAGCACATGTATGAGTGATCTTGTGGTGGACAGTTTTGATTCAGCTTCCTATCATAGACTCAGAGCTTGCACAAAAGTCAGGGATTACAAAGGCACCATGTGACTTATCAACTAAAGGTGAGTGATAGTGACATTTATTCATCTCTTGATCATTATGATGCTATTCAGCATATGCTAGCTACATCTGGTTGGGGTGCCCCAATGTCAAATGAGCACAGTGATAGTAGTCTTTCCCTAGCAGAGGTTCATGCACTTTGAGAGGCTATTACGATCTTGAAGCATAGTTACTCTCAATTAGTTGATGATAGAGATTACCTTCTGGAGTGGGGTAGCACCTGCTATGAGGCGTTGTTAGGGAAAGAGGAGGCGGTTGAGCTCACCCGAGAGCTTGAGGTGATGGTGGACTCTCTTCAGTATACTCAGTTGGCTCTTCAGCAGTCATAGTCATAGTGAGGTGAGGTTACCATGGAGTTAGAATGGGTACAGTCAACACCAGCCCCAGACCTTGTTCAGTTACATATTGTGGTTGGTGGTGAGTTTGCTTCTATGGTTGAGGATGAGGGACGTGATGATGTGGCGAACACATTCGTCCAAGATATGAGTGTAGTATGTACAGAGGAGGCAAGAGCATCAGTGGAGATGGGTTCTCATGGTGATTTGCTTCCTTCTACTAGAAGTGAATCTATTTCTTCTTTTCTTACAGCTGGTAGCACTAGACAATTGGCATTGTCACATTTTCCAGAGAGATCAGTTGTGGATTGCGGGGGAGCAGATTGATGCTTCCACATATAATTTCTATTGTACTGAGTCATTCATGGAGTATTTGCTTGAGAGCTCGAATTTGCAGGAGGTTTCATACAGTATATCTGAAGGTACTCTCATTCGGGGCTCTCATGCTATTCGATGATTGGTGAGGAAGAGTGTAGAAATCTCGGCTACAATGCTTCCCAATAGGGATTTTGTGGTTGGGTTTGCTAAGAGGGTTGCCCAAGATCCTGCCCGACCAATAGTTCAAAGTCAGAGATTGGAAACATCTTCTGATTTTCAGTTTGATGACAATGAGCCCTTGACAGAAATTGGGAGTTTTTATCGGCATTACACTGTGAGGAGTGCTCATCACTTTTCTTTTGACCCACAAGTGGAGAACTTGGTTTTCAATGTTATGGACGGTGACAAAAAGTTTGGTATTCATTACACCCACAGAGGGCATACCTTTCCACTAATGGAGGGAGATCCTGAGATACACGGTATTGTGAAATAGTTGGATGTGCTAGTGAATGAGATGAATCAAAATCACAAATGGATGACCCAACTGATTTCAAAGCCGAGATTTGAGCAAAGCACGATATCACATTTTCTAGAAACGGAAGGTGATGATATAGTTGCAGCTTTAAATTTGCGGGACATTTCTTATAAGACATTGCATGAGTTGGGCACAATTGAGGTGGAATGTGATGAGGATTTATGTCAGGTTAAGTCAGACGATGCAATTGTTGGCATGAGTTCCCCGGAGCATATATTTGATGGCGATGCAATGATAGTGGGAGTAGGAGCATGCGAGGATACCATCATATCAGCAGCCACTTATGTATTGGTTGAGCCATCCAATGAGGAGTTTAGCAGTATGCAATTGGTTGTATATGTGAACTCTAATGGTAGTACACTTAATATTGTTGATGAGGTGAGCAATGTAGTATTAGAGTCATGTTATACTATCGATCAACAAAGTGTTGATGTTCACTTCATGAATAATCTGAATAATCCTATGTTTGAAATGGATGCAACATTGTCTTATGACAATCCGTTGTTTGAGGTTGATGTTGATCACTCACCTGAGTGGAGTTGGGCTCAATTTTCACCATCACTTAAGATTCAATTTTGTGTTGCAGCAGTTAGTAACGTTCCTGTGTCCACAGATTTTGACGTGGCTACACCTATGGTTGATACAGTTGGCATGAGTGCATATGGTTCTCCTATAGCTACGTCTCTTCAAGGGGTTGTTGATCTGAATTCCAGTGCAGTTTATATTATATGGGTGAGAACTAGGATGAAGATATTTCTTGTCGGGGATTCTTTTGGTGATATTCTAACTCTTACATCAGTAGCACAAGTTTTGAGTGCTATACTGCAGGTTATGATGTTAGTACTGATGATGTTAGTGGTATGCAGTTGGTTCAATGTTAATAGGGGTGTCACATACTACTTCATTTTGGATCCAGGTGGAGGTTGGATTTCATTGTTATTGTTGGATTGCTTGAGGGCAAGCAATCTTGGGAAGGGAGGACTGTAATGTCCCCATTAGTTGCCAGCATCGAAATTTCAAGGATTAGCCTAATATTGGACCCCCATAAGCTAATGAGGATGGTTAGAGGGTTTTCTGATGAATGATTCATCTCCAACTTTCAACAATTTATAGATTTGGCCTTCGTTCGATGTCATATGGACTCCATTTGCCATACTTACTATGTATAGTAAGGGGTAATAGAGATGGACCCTTTCTATTTTTAGAAAGTGTATTTGGTCACATGGGGAATTATGAGGCGAGATTCATATTTCAAACAACATGGCAATCAGAAAAGTAATTCAAGAGATTAAAGTTCAAGTGACAAGTGATTTAGTTATATATTTTAATGTTATAAAATTATAAAGTTACTTAAGTGACTAAAAGCCGAAATTGGCTTTTAATCCCACATTGCCTAGTTGTTTGTGTCTTCCCTCATATCGAGGTTATAAAAGCGTGGAGCTACATTGGGATGGACACAACAAATATATGTTATTAAAAAAATCCTAAAAGGTTGCTTATTGTGACTGGACACTTCTTAAGGACGAAACCCCTTAAGAAAATTTAGTGAGACTGGACACAAACCCAGTAACTCACCTTAAGCTTCCAGACTGGAGTTAACAACAGCAGATACAAATCAATAAAGAAGATACAAATCAGTAAAGTAGGTTTTTCTAAAGATTGACGGCAATCAAAAAGGTACGAACAGTTGAAGTTGATAATTCCTAAAGCCGAGCATTGGTATATGACAAGTTCAAAAGTTGGGCAGGCAGATTTGACGTTCATAATCCATCAGCATAGCAGAGGTATCTTCCTTAACATCTTTGTGACAATACGTAAGTGGAATCTGTGCTTAGAGGTGATCTATTTGTAGGGATGCAAGCATATAGTTGGCTGAGAGGAATTTCCTAAGTCAGGTCACCTCCAACAATGCGTATTACAGTCAACGTGTACACATCATAATCCGCAAGGAGCATAAGGAACGACAATGTTAGTAGCCGCAATATTGGTTACAGCATCTGCATCTGCACTTACAGAGAGGTCACTAATTATAGACTTTCCGCTAAAGCTGATACCAATAAATCACAATGAGTGTTGGTGTATTTGGGAGTTGACAGTTCTAGAACTGTAGCCATTGGAGGCATGTCGTGGACCACAGCACAGACTTCCAACTATCTACGACTAACCAGGTTTCAGTTATCATTCTTTGTATTTACAAACTTGAGTAGGGGTGTGCACACTACTTCCACTTTAATAGAAATACTTGAGTCCATACCTGTAGTCTTCTTGCATATCTGAAATAAAAATTATTTGTTATTAATATTGTGACTACACATTCAATACAACTTAGTCTTCTCTTTGAGATCACTGTTATTGTAATTGATTTGGAAATGATGCGTTAATATGTGGGGAATGGTTATTTACCTAAATGTGATGCAAAAATCACAATAGTAGTATCAACAAGTTCATTATTCAGTTTGCACACCAAATATTTGATTAAATTCCAAGGATCAAAAATTGATTTCTTTAGTCAGATTAAGGGCCAAAATATTACAGTGGTATCAAAGCTTAATACCAAGATTACATTCCAACTGTTTGACAAAATATCTCAAGTCAAGATTTAATTCATTTTGATCATATTAAGACCAGATCATTACAAAATAGGTACAAGCCCTAAACCACCATAGCTAAGGCTAAACGGCTAGGCAGGCAAGAGTGTACATTTGACTACCATGAGCTAACCAATTAAATTATATGTCAATAATAAATTGAACAAGTCAGTAACTTTATAAATTGTGTTATTTAGTTGGAGCTTTCTGGTGTTTGAAGCATTTCCTAACATATCAACACCATGATACCTAAATTTCTATACACGTACATATATGTAATGTGTATATACGTAAACCAATTATATATATAAGAACATATACGCCTACCTGATATTTGACGTATATGTAAGAAATATATGGTTGGAGGATTACATAAGTGCATATATACATACCTATATAGGTATTTATAGAGACCATGATGTTATATATTAAGACAATATTATTATTTCTTTCGTCCTTGGCCAAAGTCTTATTTATTTACCTTAGGCGGCCCCTCTATATTTTCTTCTTCTTTCCATCAAACATTAATGAGATGACCCTTTGAACTTATGATGCAGAAGCATCCTGAGTTGCATTGCTATCCTGCATGTTTTCAGTTTTTCCTAGTTTTGCCGAGCTGCAATGTCTTGCATTGCCGAGCATTAGTTGATGCCTAGTTCTTAGTTGCTATCGGGTGATTCCTTTGGTTGTCGAGTGATACCTTTGGTTGCCAAGTGATTATGTGGTTACCGAGCGTTTGAGGATGCCGAGTTCATAGTTGGTGCCGAGTAATCCCTTTGGATGTCGAGTTTGTGTGGTTGCCAAATGTTCGTTCAGATGTCGAGTGCCAGTATTTGTGAAGTCTTTGTTTGTTGAGTTATCTATGTCTGGTTCCAATTTGGGCTGACCTTGTTTGCATTTAATTTTGGCATAGGTAGTTAATATTGGATGTAAACCAACTTGTGGCTTCTTTATGTTCTAGAATGTTCTGTAAGCCGTTTTGGCAAGTATAAATAGGGTGTTTAGGCTTAGACTTAGGGCAGATTTGGGGATTTGAGAGATTGAAAGAGTGGGAGAAGGAAGGTATATGTGTCTGGAAATGCGAATTTAAAGCTGGATCGTGGTTTGGGAAGTTGTATTTTGTATCTAATAGTAACCCAGAAGGCCTTACAGCTGGGCATGTATTATAATATTTTCATGAATCAATAAAGAATTTTGTTCTCTCCCTCCTTGGTGATGTTCCTTGTTATTTGTTTCCGCTGTGTTAACTCTTGCAAGGTGGATTGGATAGCTGGGTGTGCCTTTGGCCCTAGTTCTTCTCTCTTCCCTTGCGCCAGGTGGGTATCAAAGCTTGAGGTTCATCCTTGTGGTGATTGGATCGTGTAGAACCTTGTTTCGGATTTGATTGTAGGGTGGCAGATCTACGGATTTGACCTATAACTTGCAGAAGGTTACGATCTTAAAAGAACCTAATTCGTAAAGATGGTTCGTGGTAGAGGAAATGCCAATAATGTTGTTTTGGATCAATTGAGACAAGTTGCAGCTAGATTAGATGCTGTAGAGACAACCCAGAGGAGAGGAGCACACCTTGCTGATGTAAGTGATGATGAAGCAGTAGCACCAAACCTTAATCCAAAACCTAAAGAAGATCGAGATGAGGAAAGATTGCTGAGAGTGTTGTCTATGGAAAATTCAAAGCCTGTTGTAGAAGTTGTTCCTTATGATGGGAAATTGGACACCAATGCTATCTAGATTGGATGACAGGTGTGGAAAAGTTCTTTGAGTATGAAAACACTCCTGATAATAGGAGGTGAAGATTGCAATTACTAGGTTGAAAGGTCATGCCTCACTGTGGTGGGAGCATTTGCAAACTGATAGACAAAAGAGAGGAAATGAGAAAATCAAAACTTGGCCGAAGATGGTGAACAAGGTAAAGAACAAATACCTTCCTGCTGATTACCAAGTTAGCTTGTTCAGAAAGATGCAAAATTTGAGACAAAAAGACTTGACTGTAAAAGAGTATACCAAGGAATTCTATAGATTAGACATCAGATCTGGACATGTGGATGATGATGTTGAGAAAATTACAAAGTACATAAATGGATTGAGATCTGGAATTCAAGATGAAATTAAGTTTTGTGAAGTTGGAAAGTGTGGAAGAAACATACCAATATGCTAAGGAGATCTTGACAAAGAAGCATGAACAAAGACAAAGAGGCAGAGGTGCTAGATTCCAAAGAGGCAGAGGTAGATCTTATGGAGAAGGTAGCAGATTTGACAATTATGTGCAAGATAAGGGCAAATCTGAATAGAAGAATGATGACAAAGACAAGACCGAGTGGAAAGGTTAGTTCTTACCGAGGAGGTACTGGATCTTACCGAGGAAGAGATCATTCTTATCCTAGAGGTGGCTCCCATGGTAATTGTTTCAGATGTGGTAAAGAAGGGCATAGATCCTCTGAATGTAGATCCTTTGAAAGTGGGCAAAGTAACAGAAAACGTTGTGATTCAAGGAGACATTGAGGGTTCACCAAGTGGACCTGAGGCTGGTGAAAATCTGATGGTGAGAAGAACCTTATGTAATAAGGGAAGTGATGAGGAACCTGTTTTAAGAAGTTTTTTCAAGACCAAATGCAAGATGGCTAGAAAATGTTGCAAGGTGATCATTGACAGTGGAAGTTCTACAAATTTGGCATCAGAAGAGCTGGTTACCAAGTTGCAGTTGTAGAGACTGAAGCATCCTAAACCCTATCATGTATCTTGGATCAAAGATGAGCATAAGATATTGTAAGTGAGCAATGTGTAGTAAAGTTTAAGATTGGACATTATTTGGACAAGTTCTGTATGATATTATGCCTATGGATTGTTGTCATATTTTGTTGGGTAGACCTTGGCAATATGATACATATGGTATACATGATGGAAGATTGAAACAATATACCCTTTGGGTAAATTGGGAAGAAACAAATATTGTTGCCTTTGATTGAAAGTCCAGATGAGGTTAGTTATACTACAATAAAAGTTTGCATGGTTACTGAAAAACAATTTGAAAAGGGAGTAAAGAAGAATTAGGTTTGTTTTGCTATAGTTCCTAGAGGACCGAGTGTTGGTAGTAATAATTGAGCAGCAAAAGCTAGTAATGACCGAGTGACAGTAGATAGTGGTAACCAAGTACCAGAAGAATTTGCAAAATTTCTGAATGAGTATAAGGAGATTGTTGCTGAGGATATTCCTAATGGTTTACCGTCAGTAAGAAGTATAAGTCATTGTATGGATCTAATTCCTGGAGCTAGTTTCCCGAAAAAAGCACCATATAGATTGACACCTACAGAGAATGAGGAACTTAACAAACAAGTGCATGAGTTGTTGCAAAAAGACTTAATCAGAAAAGTTTGAGTCCATGTGTTTTACCCACTATATTAGCACCTAAAAAGAATGGAGAATGGAGAATGTGTACTAATTCCAGAGCTATTAACAAGATCACAGTGAAATACAAGTTTCCTATACCAAGGATGGATGACATAATGGATTATTTGAGTGGAGAAAAGTATTTTACCAAGATTGATTTGAAGAGTGGCTATCATCAGATCAAAATCAGAGAAGGTGATGAATGGAAGACTACTTCCAAGAGAAAAGATGGTTTGTAAGAATGGTTGGTTATGCATTTTGGTTTAACCACTACACCTAGTACTTTTATGAGGTTGATGAATGAAGTTCTAAAAAGATTCTTGGATAAGTTGTGATTGTTTATTTGGAGGACATTATGATATTCAGTAAGACCAAGGAAGAACATCTTGACCATATTAGACAAGTATTACAAAGGTTGAAAGAGGA